>JAWZYU010000018.1:49138500-49744750 GCA_038380435.1 Ryuthela nishihirai | reverse complement strand
ATATCTAAATTATAAAGGTGGAATTCTTGTGTGAGGACATCAAAGAAAAAGCTCTGTACAGAGTCCTCTCATTCCAGCTATCTAGGGAGAGAAAATGGTTAGTGGGATGTTTAAAGAAACTATGTATATTGAGAGAGGAAATGGCGACAATATCAAACAGCACCCTAATCGCAGACATGGGGCAAAGACCCGTTCCCCCACCACTAAAGTCTGAAGCCAGCTACACTGGAAGACGTCCTCCAATGTAGAATTTGACGATGCCAATAGAAGCAAAGAGTTGAGGTGCCTGCGATGATCTCTGCTCAGGATTATCCACCAGCTGATAAACATATCCTGTGAATCTATTCACTTGGGGCTGTCAACCCACAAACAAAAAGAAAACACAGCGGAAGATTTTTCCCTCCACAGAAGCCCACCAGTGCAGCAAAATCAGGATCCATAATCAAGCTCAGAGCCATATATCTGTCCAGTCCAGTGGGTTTATATGGTCAGCACCAGGACCCTGTGTGGTTGACCACACCTCAGCAGGGTAGAAAAATAAAGTAGCCATTGTTTCCCAGATCATTAGGCAAAATTAATCTGGCAGCCCTCCCCTTCCGTTGACTTCACAAAAGAGTATCTCTTTTGAAAGTTAGTAATGGTCTGCACCACCTGAAGGCGGGGTCGGACATTAGGTGCTACGCCTGGCCTTGTCTATGCATCATTACGGGGTATTGGTGCATATTATAAAGTGACAGTCAAAATATTAAAGACAAGTGACAACAATCAGATTAATATGAATTAAAATGTTTATACCCTGATTGAAGATATATCCATAACGAAAACGGTGTTCCGCTGGACTACAGTTGTGCACTCGGAAATAATAAACAATTATTTCGAAGACAGAAGACCGAACACGGGTCCTATTAGCACCATCACCCCGCACAGAATCCCTTCGCTGGCTGAAGCGAGATAATATCTCAGTCAACCCCGGGAATTCTCCAACAGTAATGGCCAATCAGATGCCATCCCCGGGCAAACACGTCCGCAGTTATTACACAAGTGGGACGGAGTCTTGTTGCCAAATCCCAATGGTAAAAAAATGAAATTTCAAATACTAATAGGTCCGTGACCTATCATAATTTACACATTCCACCACCAAAACTTTAAATTTCTAGCATATTGTGTATAACACTCGTTTGAAATTTTGGAATTATCTTTTTTCACCATTAGAGAGCGCAATTATAGCTGTTGAGAGATTTGGATAGTGTAAATTGTAATATTTCATCATACTTATACAACCTCAAAATAATGATTTATTTTTATCTCTAAAAAAATAAACAATTATTTCTTACAGCAAAAAAAGTTGCATTTTTCTACCCACCCTGCCTAAGGGTGGGTAGAAAATTAGGGGTTATTAGTGGGTAGAATAATTAGGGGTTAACTCATTTTTGCCAGTGGAAACAACGTGACCTTCACATTCCCCGATCAAAATTTCAGATTTCTAGCAAAAATACATCGTTTGCAATATCGGTTTGAATTTTGGAATTTCCGATTTTTTCCTACGTTAGAAGGCGAAATTATAATTTTTAGGAGAATCGGAAAGTGCAAATCGTAATATGTCATCAATACCTATCTAACCTAAAAATAATTTTTAATTTATCTCTAAAACAAATAATTAACTCATAAAACAAAAAAGTTGACCCCCCCCCTTGGGTCTTAGGAGTCAAATAATTGTGACCTTCGCCATTCCACAACCAAAAGTTTAAATTTCTAGCTTAACTACATCGTTTGTAATAGTCTTTCCAAACTTTGGATTTTTTAAACTTTTCCACTGACAGAGAGCGCAATTATAGTTTTTGAGAAATTCGGAAAGTGCAAATCGTAATATTTCTTCGATACCTATTCAACTCAAAGATATATATTTTTTTAAATTTATCTCTATAAACAAAACAATTCATTGTCTACAGACCGAACAGACAGACGAAAAAGTGAAACTAGCATTTCATTTTTTGGAAATGAGACAAAAATAGTATTTCTCAGCGAATGGGATACGAACACACGACCTCCTAATGACATAGCAGGTGTTATATTACTAAACTATAATAGATATCATGTAATATGTTGTATAGTATATATTTTGACATAGTTAGTGAAAATAATTATATATTTTTAATCATACACTTGTTTATTTCTCTTCTGAATATCCCATAAAGTTTAGAGAAAAATACATTTTCCTGAAAATTATACCTAGTTGCTTTAGGTTTTAAATTTTAGTTTTAGGCACCTGCAGTTGCGGAAAATACAACACTAGGTATTGTAAAGTATATTCTGACAGGAGAGCATTGATGGCTCCAGTTGTAAATGATTTTTAAATTATAGGATTTAAAATGGCGTTAACTATTCTAATATATTCTCTAAAGTGTTGTTATTGAATATTAATTCAAAATATTTAAAGCTTTTTTCCTGAAAGCAAAAATTGATACTGTTCCCACTCATCAAATAAAAAAAAGACTGCTCCACACAACTCGGTAAATCGAGAAGGTTTAAAAATGTTAGAATTAAAGACAAGTTACTAGATATTAAGATTTTTTTTGGAAGTGTTATTTCGACATCGCGGTAAGATATAACTTAGGCTTGGACAAACCGGCGGATCGTTATGAATGAAATATCTGGTCATAAAACATATAGAGTGATTCAGAATTCGCGCTACCCGTATTAGAGAAAATTTCATTTATTCTCCATTTACCTGTACAAATTGGTAAGAGTGGAATTTTGATTGATATTCTCACGTTTTTCATCACTTAATAGAAAAGACCGACCAGTATGTTTCTTGTCATGTACGCTTCCAGTCTCGGATAATCGTGCAATTAAACGTAATATTGTAGACTTTTTAAGTACCGAAGAATCAGGAAACTCTTCATTGAATTCAGCTTGAACAGTTAAAAATGATTTGCATGTGTTAAATAACGTTCGACTATGTATACACATTCGGCGTCGGAAATTTTCATATTGGGCAACTAGTACAATACACGTCACCAACAAAAACTGACATCGTGAGAACTAAACTAAACAGTGTTGCATAGGTCAATGATTGCAGGGTTGCCAACGTTAGAATCAGCATTTAATTCTGTTCAGATGGCGCGAAATAATAAACATTTACATTTCGGTTGCACGAATTTAGATTCCTGTGTATAATCAATATACTGAATCTGGATCATATTTTTCAGATTTTTTTACCAAATTTTCGGTGCATAACTAAAGGATTTTGTCGATTTATAGTACTCGTTAAAAATGTATTTATTTTTTTCTTTCCTATTCAAGATATTTTCTTGGTTCCTTAAAAATATAGTCTCTTATTTTCAGTTCATTACACATTAGAAATATAAGTTTTTGCTTTTAAGCAGAGAACTTTTCTTGTGGCTAATATATATTTTTTTATATATTAGTATAATTTTAAGTATGTAATTTTTTCATAGTGGTTCTTTTATAAGTTTCGGTCCGCCACACCTGATATAGACTAAACATTTTAACTTGCACTGTTATTATTTATTAGAACGTTTTAACTTTTACTGCTACACTACAGAATTTGCATCATTTATCAGACATTGATTGATTACGGCTATCAGAAAAAATTACTAACCATAAGATTCCAAAAATTTATATTTCTGTTTTTCATCTGGATGAAGTGCAGTGAACTTTTCATGCGTGCTGCTTCATCTTCGCGTCCTACGAAAATCCGAACCATTCACAATGTATTTTCTTTTCGTAGCTCCCTCTGGCTATATATCGAAATACATTCCTACTAGATATGCTAGCACCAAGGCGAATGATGCTATTGGGATCAGTAAGATGGATTTTTATCTTTGAGTGCTGAGAGTACATTGTGAATGGCGATGGCGCTTTCCCAACACGACGTATTGGAAAACTGAACGAGAGGAAAATAATTTGAATTCAAAGAAGTGAGAGAGGAGGACTTGACTTTATACCCAAAAGCAAAGTTAGAGAGATATACCGAAGCTATCTGGAAGTTTGGAATATAATGCATATTTATTAAATCTTAAATGTTCTAAAACTCCTTTTACATATATTCAATGTTTGTTTATGGCCAATCTAAATCAATAGTTTTTTTTTTTTGCTAAAATTTGCTCTTTTGCATATTAAAACAAATAATTAATATTTCTACAATGGAAACTGATAAATCCCTCGTCACTTAAGCATACAGTAAACTTTCGATCATCCAGCATTTTATTCACCGACATCATTTAACTGACATATGTTTCCAAAACTCACATTACGAATCACACTCCTGTGTAATGGTATATATAGATAGCATCCGGCATCTCCGAAAGTAGTACAAAGAATAAACTTCATTGCTCACAGTGTGTGCAATGAACAGGCACGTATCCAGGATTTAGTTTCGGAAGGCGAGGGTCAGAGGATTTTGTTTTTTGGGGGATCAGAAAATTCAGCTTCGGGAGAGGGGGGGGGGGTGTCTGAGAATAAGACTTGATTAGGTTTTCCAATCATTAAAATATTTCACTGAACAGAAAATTTTAAAATAATAGTCTACGATTTTATAGTTTTTTTTAAACTATTTTTAATTTAGGATATAAAGTATGGGGCTAAAATAAAATTATACAACGATTTCTGTTTTGGATTTCAAAGCAGGTAGACAAGTTTGAGATTTCGTGTAAGAAGGCAGGTTTTTTTGGGGCGGTCTGGATCTGCTGGATCTGGTATTTTCAAGGCAGGGAATATGTGTAATTTTAGATTGAATACAAACAACTGTAGTTGTGCCCTGGGCTATATGATTTATATTTATTTTTTATTACCTATATATGTTACCGCTAAAGCTCGAAAGCCGTTAATGTGCACATTACCTAGCTAATCTGCAGATTAACTGATTTGCTCCGTTAACGTGCGGAGTTTTCCGCATTTTACCTAGGTAATGTGCACATTAACGGCTTCCGTATCGTTAAATTCAAAAGTTTGTTTCTCTCATAGTGGTGAATCTCTTGAATATGAATCTTCGTGTCACGTGATTCACTCGTCCGCATTATAAAAAACGCCCCGGATGAGCGGAGGCCAAGTGAGAACGAATCGGTAAAGTGATTCATTCTTGATAAAGAATCACTAAAATGATTCGTTCTCACTTGGCCTGCTCATTTTGGGGGCGTTTTTTATAATTCGGACCACTGATTCATGTTGACAGAGGGATGACCCTGGTTTCAACTCTACTCTCGGACACTAGATAAATAACATTATGTTAATTTAAGCGTACAGAAACGTTCCTGTTGTTCCAGCAAAAATCTTATTTTCATTTTAACGAGTGCCTAATAGGTAATGTGCAGATTATCCAGGTAATTTGCAGATTACCTAGGTAATTTGAGAAATGAAACAATTTTCCGCACGTTAACGGATCACCCTAGTTAATCTGCACAATACCTAGATAATCTGTAGAATAACTGATTTCTGCACTTTAGCGGTAACATATATACCCAAGACTATACTGTGCAATTCAAACAGACAGTGCTACTGCCCCAGTGTTGTCAACATACAGTAATGTAGTAATCTTCAGTTGCTTAATTTAATGAATACTTACATAGCTACATCTATGGTCTTTATTATTTACCTTTATTTATTACATTCTTACTGTTAATTTTATAATTTCCATGATATTATACATTAAAATTGCTCGCTCGCAGGTAGCTCTTTATATAATACCATAATTTGATCTAAAATCGTACCGCAGTCTCCACGTGTGCAGGAAAATCGAGAGTGTATTATTTATGGACAGTATTTATTTTAAAGCATAATGAGTTTGCTTCGTTTGATGTCTATATCTAGTGAGTTACGAATTCAAGGCATCGTATATGATAGTCTTTGTTTTGAGAAAAAATAAAAATTTGCCATCCTTTGACGAACTTAGCGAAAAGTTAAACTAGAGAGAGGATTTGCAACTCTTTGTCAAAAAACAGATGTCATGCATCCAGGAAACAATGTTCAATATGTAACCAATAATTATTATTTCATCAAGAATATATTCATAAATGTATACAAACTAGCAAAATTAAGGACATTCGTCTCCTCCCACATTTAGATAACATCAACATAGAAAACATGATAATTATTATATTTACATCTTTTGGCGTTCGTTAAAAACCAAAACATCTATTTGAAAAATGAATACAGGTTTTAGGTCAAGACGATGATTTTGTTATCGTTGCCTTTTATGTATGACATGATAATTATGGCTTCCCTAAGGAAACAGTTTCGTACTTTCCTAGATTTCTTTCATGTGTCCAACCATGTTCTCCATTTCAAAATACATTTGCTTTGTTCGTTTCGTAGAGATGCAGTCATTAAGCACCTGTTCTGTCAAAAAGGGAATCAGCAGAAGTTGGACAGACATCATCTCATGGAATTGTGTCCACCTAGAAACTTTTCAAGATTTGACTGAATGTATCTTTGGGGTTTTTATTAAGTATGGTGTATAAATAAGACACGGCTCATTACTCTTTCTTCCTCTTTTGCACATCTTTGGGTATTTCTGTATAATTTAAAATCTTTGAAAAATTGAAACAACTTGAATGGCAAGTTTTTTCTTTACTGTTGGAAACATTCAAATGTTTCATTTCGCATGCATTTTAAAATCAATTCGTTTGTTAATAAATAAGACAACTATATTTCTGGGCATATATTTGCAATTTATGTGTACTTCGAAACATTCTATTGATATTTCTACAAAAGGAAAACGTACAACAATAAAACCGGAACAGGAATCATCTGACGCTCGTGTTTATGCCTCAGCGTGAGACTTCCATCACTAATCTGTTCGAACCTAGAGAGTGTGAATAATAACGAGGATGAGTGAACATTGGGAAGTCTACAGTAGCGGAAAGAGTTGACCTGTTTTCTTTTTAGTGGTATCATTTTTTATGATTCTAAATGAGAAGGATATTTTGTCCAAGATGAAGTTTAATTCCACTGTGATAAGAAGTCAACTGAGAAAGAAAAGAAGAGTTAGTGTCAGTGAAGTACTTAGACTAAAATAGAGAACTAGTAATCTAAAACGGACTTATAGGTATAACTACAAAGATACTTGCATGGCTATTACCTGTTTTATTAAGATTATACATACTTTTGCTTTGAGAGGACATTGTAAGAAAAATAGTTAACGAATGTGTAACTCTGTGGCAAGCAGCTGCTTGAGGGGGTATTTATATTTTATTTTATAACGTTCTTTAGATGGTTTAACTTAATACTGATGAAGGCAAATTGGTGTTGCTGAAATTGATATATATATATACAATCTAATTGTATTTGTAGTTAAATTAGATCATTTTTAATTTGATTGGTAATAATTTTTTGAACTCATGCTCAGTTTTTCTACTAAAAATCTGTAACAATATTATTTCCTCACTTTTACTACACTTTTTTAAATATTCTTAATCTAAATATTATTGAATTTCCATGTTATGCTAATGAGAATCTAACTTCGAAGCTCTATAAATTCTAATGTAGGAATGTAATGGCAAAATGTAGCTATCGATAAATTATAGATCACAATCAAATTATATAAATCTCAGTTTTCAGCAATTCAAGTGGTTCAGTAGTTCAAGTTATGAAAGCTGAAATATTTAACAATATTTTTTAAATAATTCGTAATTGCAATATAATAATCATTATGAAAATTTCTAATTGAAACAATACTTATTAAGTTTTAATATCTGAGGAAAAATCTTATGATGCATCACTGTTTTGTAATACTCAAACTTCTTCAACTGTAAACACTGGATGAATATTGTAGAAAATCGAGATTTCAGTAGATTTGATTAGGATCTTTAATTTATCTTTACTCACATTTTTCCATAAACTCTCTATTTTTAGAAGTTATAGAGCTTCGAATTTAGATTCCCAGTGACATAGCATTCAAATATTTTGGTAGAGGCACTGTATATAAATGTCGTATATTCTTTGAATATTTTCGCAGATATGAATAATCTTCGTATTCGTTGGCTATTTTTATTTGGTATAATTTTTAGCAGGTTAAACATTAGTAAAAAAATGTATAGTTTTGAATTCTACTTAGTGATATTTTTATTTCGCTGATGATAATTCATAACAATCCTCTACAAAAAAATTCAGAATTTCCGGAGTATGCTACCTACTATTCTCACTAATCTATGTTTCTTCTCGAAACCTATCTCAACAAGTGGTATCTCCGCTCCTAAGCGACCTCAACCATTAAAATAGGACCATCAAAATATCTTCTCTAACAGCTTTCAGCAATAGATATTTTAACACCCAGATCTCAAATGCAAAAATATCCTTCACCACGAGACTTCGAAAATTGATATTTCTCTCTTTGAGCAGCTACTTGACACAGAGGTCTTACAAGAGCCTGTCAGTTTATACTATACGCCATAGAGATGAATCTGCGAGAAAGGAGATTTCTCAGCAGAAGGACAATAGAAACGTCCATCCTGCAATTTCATAATGACATTTTTATTTTATCATTTTTATCTCAAAATCTGTTTTTTTTTGTAAGCATAAAATGTCAACTATGCGCCACTAGTAATTTCTGTTGCATACAGTTGGGTTTCACTTCTACATTTGAATTCTCAAATGTGGAGATCATCAGAGGAGGTGAGATCCCTGATAGAAACATCTTAAGACACTAGATTCCTTCAGACATCTTAGTCAAGGATTTCTCTTCTAATTGAAGATCTGCCTATAAAACTACTCTGCCGACAGATCCAACAGAACAATTAAGATCTAGTGTCTTAAGATGTTTCTATCAGGGATCTCACGTCCTCTGATGATCTCAACATTTGAGATTGCAAATGGAGAAGTGAAACCCAACTGTATGCAACAAAGACTATTATATGTGCATAGTTGGCATTGTATACTTACAAGAAACCAGATTTTGAGGCAAAAATGATAAAATAAAAAAAGACATTATGAAATTGCAGGTATGGATATTTCTATTGTCGTTCTGCTGAGAAATCGCCTTCCTCCCAGATTCATCTCTATGGCGTACAGTACAAACTGACAGGCTCTTGTAAGACCTCTGTATCAAGTAGCTGATTGAGGAAGTATTCAATTTTCAGCCCTCACATGACCGAGTGTTTAGTGTGCTTGGTTACTGATCAAAGAGACCTGGGTTCGAGCCCTGAGTAAGGCGTGGATGTTTGTGGTGTCTTTCCGCAAAGTTCTCACCTTCCTCACAGACCTTCTAATATAGTATATAAACTGACAAGCTCCTGTCAGACCGCTGTGTCAAGCAGCTGATTGAATGGGCTATTTATTTAGTTTTTTATGGTGGGTTGGGTTGTTTTACCTCTGAGCGGCACTTTTTGCACACCATGGGCTAAATGGCCAAGTCACAAGGACCCGAAGGCTCAGATAAGGTTGGGGGAGGGGACCCACTGAAATAGCTGTTGGGAGACAGTTGGTAACCTCCCGTCAGGCCATCCAGCATGTTCTTTAACGTTCACAGGGTATGGCTCTTCCGCACACGGGGCCACGGCTTAACGTCCCATCTGACGGACTGCGGCCTTTCCAAGTCCATCGGTTTTTTATGGTGACAAATGTATATAAGAACAACATGAATGCGAGCAATTGCATTAAACAATTACATTAACCGAACTATTTCTTTTGCACTCATCCCCTCGATTTACACGGTTTCGGATTTACACAGTGAAAAAATGAAGTCAGTTTCGTTTCACTCGATTATAGGCTCGGTAGGAATTTACCGTATATTTCCGCAGATAAGACGATAGTTGAATCATAAAAAAAGGCCCCCAAAATCCGGGTCGTCTTATAGAACAGATACAAAAAAAATTAGATTGAAATTTATATAAATTGAAACCATTATAAAATAAAACAAATCACACACCACCGACTGCGACTGATCTTGCATATTACTACAACTTATCGAAAAATCTATCATATTATTTAAATACGCTATATGATAATACATTACATTGTAATAGTAAATAATACATTACATTGTAATAGTAAAACAATACTAAAACAAAATATATATTAAAAGTTATGTTTATTGAGCTACTGAGGCAAAAACGGACAAACCGTAATTATTTACTAGTACAGAGTAGGGTATGTCCACAAAATAGAATAGCCCATACGACGCTTTTGTGAATAGTCAAGGTCATTACCCGAATGCCCGAATCAGTGCGAATGTTTGCGAATAGGACATAATTCCGTATACGCTATACAGTATTGTTATCCAGATGATGATCGCCGATCTAAACTAAATTCATAGGCCGTTGATAGTTTGGGGTCGTCTTATAGGACAGATATATGCTAAAACTATAAAACTTTGACGAAAATTTATACCTCGTCTTATCTGCGGAAATATACGGTACGTATTTTTGTGTATGTAGATATAATAAAAAAGATGACGTAGAAGTGGCAGAGCATCAAGGGAGACAACTAGACTGTCACACCTAAGAAAATTTCAACTAATTCAACCTATATTAATAAAACCGTCATCTATAACAAGTTATATTTATATTCATTCGCTTAAATTGTATCTATGCCATTATAATGCACTCTGTCTCGCAGTATCTTAAATAAAACCTGTTTTGGATCAGCAGCGAGATCTGACTTTTCTAGACTGAATTCTTTTTAAGCTAGTGAAAACAGTGTTTTATCTCATTTTAAACAGCAAGTTTAGCTTTGTAGGCTGTTATATAGACTGAATGCAGTAGATTCAAAAATACACTGTTTCAAAAAACATCACATAAATATTAATTTTACGAAATGGAATAAGCGTTGGTATAAATGCTTGATTTACAATTTATATTCAATTCATAAATACCCATTTCTTTAAAAAAAATCATGTTCAAATTCGACAGTATACGTCTGCATTAACGATGAGTATTTTCCGTGGCCAAAAAGAAATGTATGAAAAAGCAATCTAAGCTTATCTGCACTTGTACGAAAATTGCAAAGTAATGTTATATTAATGTCTATCATTACTGTTAAACTGAAATTTAAGATAAATATGCATAAATAAAACTTACAATGTACCTTTTAGTAATAGGCAAGGTACTTTCCGAATCTTTCTTTTTCCATCAGTTGTTGGTCTAGGTTTACACTGTGATTTTCCGGAAACTATTTAGTATGTAAATCGAGAGATGGATGTAGAGTTAGTGTTTTTTTAAAACAGATATTCAAAATCTCAAACCTTATCTGTTATTACCCCCCCCCCCCCCCACACACACACACCACTACCACCACTGAGCTTTCTGATGAAAGCAATAAAGTCTAATTTTATGGACAACTTGAAGTTATTTCGAGATCTCATAAAAGTAAACTTCACACTTATGTTGATAACTTTAAAGGCAAAATTAGTACTCATTCTGACTATTGAAATTGGTATAAGATACTCTTATTCGGAATTTAGCGTTATTTAGTAATAAGGAATATCTCTCCTTAGGAAAATTTAATGGTTTAAGTATAGAAAATACATATTTAAAACAGTGAGGTTTGCAAATGTTCTTTAGGGCCATTTTAATGGTTTAAAGAATACAGGATTGGATTACCTGTCAATCAATTAACAACAGCCTCGCTTATTGCATTTAAAAAATTGATCGCTTTATGTAAGCAAAAATGGGCGGTGTAAAATATGACCTCACATAGTAAGTTTTTATTGCGTTTAATGAGGGTCCATTAATTATTTAGAACAATTTTACTTCATTTTTCATTAAGTATGCTTATCGTTTGTATTAAATTTAAATAATTTTTAATTAAACGAATCAATTATGATTTTGAAACTAGTTCAGAGAATCAGCAGGAATTAACAAAGGTCTCGAGCTAGCTTAAGTGGATCCCGTTTCAACACATTCCTAGAAAATGTTATTATTAATTAAACAATCAATAATTGATTTCTCATTTATGGAAAATAATGGGAGGTGCGGCTGTACACTTACTGCAAGTTGAATAAGTGTTGTAGAAATTGACAAAAGACTACAGTGTGCATGAACACAAAACTGCAATACGCAATGTATAAAATGATCAATAGGGTCTAAAATAAAAATAAAAATTGAAATGGATGATAACGACGGCGATAAAGGTGAAGGATGACGGCAACAGTAAAGATTATGATACACCAAAAGCATGATATTGCATTGAAATTTAAAGCACATCAGGTAGGGTGATGGATCAACACTAATCCAATAGAGCACAGAAAATGTTCAGAGAGAGAAATGAAACAACTTCAGCAAAAAGAGAATAATTCGAAGCTTTTTCAACTCTAAAAAAATAACAGTTCTTCCATAAATAATTCTGTAACATAATTTAAGATCAATATAACGTCTGCTATTTTAAAGATTGGGGATGAAGTAATTGAGCTTCTCATCATAAGGTATATTATAATAACACTTGAACATTTTGTGCAGATGTTTAAACTGGCTTATGGTTAGGGGCTAGCTACTGTACTAGCAGGCAAACTTAATGCCTGACTTAGCCCTAACTGAAGTATTGGTCAATAGTAACTTCAGTCTTAGTAGGGCATGTCCTTGCACGAGAAGGTCAGTACGAGCTAGAATAGTTTCTGTCTTATGCGTTCAAATAAAAAAACTTTGACTTCTGGATAAATTTGATGCATTGATCATATAATGTGACCAAATGGGAGAAGTAATTCTAAGGTAAGTGGTAAGAGTAAGTATAATGGTATGACATTTCCAATAACATTTAAGAATCAAAAATACAACTGTACTTGGGTTTTAGCAACATTATTAAAATGTAAGAAAAATATCTCAAATGATTTTCATTCCAAGTTTAATTGGAGATTATTGTTTTCAAGTATTAAGAACAAAGGATATAAGAATAGTTAACATTAAATTAAAAATAATACCCCTGAAGCGACTGCTTGCCACAGAGGTGTGACAGAGCATATCAGTGTGATACGCCATAGAGAAGGTATTTGAGGTAGTCGAGACCTAAGCAAAAATAAAAGAGAAGAATGGGAACATCCGAGCCATATCAGGAGCTGGAACCTGATATCTTTTGATCAGTGGGTCGATGATGATGATGAGCATATCACACAATGAATATTCCTGCATAGAAAAGGGTCTATACAGACTCATTCAGTCACTGTTTGTGTTTTTTTTTGTTCCATACATAATTTTTTTTCATAATTTTTTTCATACTTATACATATATATATATATTTTAATATTTATATATTTTTCATAAATGATCAAACATATTTATATTTTTTAAGAATTGTAAGAGGAGTTTATATAAAGTGGGTTTTAGTGATTTTTTTGCAGATTCTAAAATAGTTTTAAAATTAAAGTTGTTAATATTAAGGTTATTTAATTTTCCAAAGTATTCTTTCCTTTCATTTCTGTAATAATTACACTGAAATATTATATGTTCAATAAATTGAATTTTATTGCAGTGTTCGCAATTAGGAGAAGTTACTTTCTTAAATTTAAATAATGTAGATTTAGTTAAAGCAAGATTGGCTTTTATCCTTAATATTACTTTTATTTGTTTTTTTATTTAATCTATAATCGTTATATTTGTTTATTAAAGAAGATATTTTATATCTATGTGTATTTTGAGCTTTTATATCATACCATAATTGAAGTTTATCTATTAATATATATAGATATATTTATTATATGTTGAATAATTAAAAGGAGATTGCATAAGTTGATTTAGATTTGAAGCTTTTTTAGCTAAGCTGTCGACATATTCGTTGTGTTTGATATTGACGTGTGATGGTATTCAATGTAAGTGTAGAATGTTGTGTTGGTTTAGGTGTTTGAACATTAAAGTAATTATGTCATTTAAGTATAGAAAGAAATTACTTTTAAATACGTTAGATTGAAAATTTTATAAAGTAGATTTGCTATCAGTTAATATTATAATATTTTGGTTATGGAATTTTAATGACCAATTTATGGCTAAGGTAATTGTAATTAATTCTGGAATAATAATTGGTTGAAATGAGTTGAGTTTAAAAAGGTATTCAAATTGTTCTGCAGAGCAATAGAATGCTCCAGATGAGAGTTTCAAAATTTGTAGATCCATCTGCATATATTTGGATGAAGTTTGAATATTTATCATGGATGTATGTTTCAGTTAAGATTTTTAAAGTAGATGAGTCTTGTTGTTTTTTGTTTTCTATTCCAAAAATTTTATCTTTAATTATAGGTAAAGGAACAATCCAATAAGGAAAGTTGGGAATATAAGTCACCACTAGGTTTATTATTAAAAATGTCTAAAATTTTTACTTTTTCAGGAAAGTTATGTAGTGAAACATCAGTAAATTGCATTATTATTTTGCCTATTATAGAATGTTGTCTATTTTTAGCAAAAATGCGAAAGATTAGATTTTTTGATAAATATTTTCTTTTTATTTCTATTGGTGGTATTGCAGTTTCTGCATATGTATTTGGGTTATTTGTTGATTGCATTAAGCCTAAACATTATTTTATTTTGTTTGAATTGTTTCTAATTTTTTTTAATTTTGTTTCTGAGATGGTACTTAGAAGTTCGATGCCATATAAGCATTTAGGTAGGATTTGGGTTGGGTTGTTTTACCTCTGAGTGGCACTTTTTTGCACACCATGGGCTAAATGGCCAGGTCACATGGACCCCGAAGGCTCAGAGAAGGTTGGGGGAGGGGACCCACTGGAACAGCAGTTGGGAGACAGATGGTAACCTCCCGTCAAGGCCATCCAGCGTGTTCTTTAACGTGCACAGGGTATGGCTCTCCCGCACACGGGGCCACGGCTTAACGTCCCATCCGACGGACGGCGGTCTTTCCAAGCCCATCGGTGTCCCCTACTGACCGTGGGAAGGGCAGGGAATTTTGCGGAGATAAATCTCAACGCTGACCAAGCTGGGACTCGAATCTGGGAACTACAGATTACGAGCCTGCCACGCTACCGACTAAGCCACCCCCGCCCCATTTTGGTAGGATAATTGAATATAAAATTAATAATAAATTTTTACTAGAGCTTCTCCAGTTTGAACCTCCAAAAAATCTTAAATAGTTAAAATTTTTAGATTTTTCAATTACATTTCGTTTATAATTATTCCATTTTAATTTTGAATCTAAGTGTAATCCCAAGAATTTAATATTATCCGTTATTGTGATATCTTTGTTTTTCAATTTTATTCTTAATTCGTCCGTAATTTTATTTTTTTTGTAAAAATAAATTATTTTTGTTCTTTTTTCAGTAGAAATTTTTAAGTTCCATTTTTCAGTATATATTGATAGTTTATTTATTGTATTTTTTTTCTTTCATTTAAAATATTTATATCTGTATCAGTCGACCAGAAGATAATGTCATCAGCATATGTTCCGTAACTAATTTCTGGATTAAAGACTTCTGAGATGTCGTTTAGATAAATATTAAAGAAGAGTGGAGAAAATATGTCTCCCTGTACGATTTAAATTTCAAATTAATACTTATTTGATAATTTATTACCAGTTTTTACTCTGAAGTTTTTTTCTAATATGAAATGTGAGAGAAAGTAAAAATGTTTCCACAAAATTTTAGTTTTCTGAGTTTTGCTATTAAGCCTTGGTGTGATATTGAGTCAAAGGCTTTTTCCATATCTATTATATTAGCAACCATGTATAATCTAATTTTTTATTGTGCATTCTGCATCTGATATAATGTTTAATAATAGGTCTTTTGATAATCTGCCAGGTCTGAATCCGAAAAAGTTATTATCTAAAATTTTGAATTTTTCTATGTGCCTAATTAATCTGTTGGAAACTAGTCTTTCAAAAAGTTTAAGAACGTTAGAACTTAAACATATGGGTCCGTATGATGTAAGGTTTTCAGGATTTTTGTTTTTCTTTTTTGAGTTGTTTTCCAATTTTGAGGGTAAGTTTTGGTAGACCAAAATTTATTAAATTGTTCAAGTAATTTAATTTGCCATTCAAGAGTTAAATTTTTTAATAATTTATTGGTAATTTCGTCAGGGCCAGGAGCAGTGTTGTTTTTTAAAATTTTGATGGCAGATCTTAGTTCCAAAAGAGAAAAAGGAAGATTTAGGTAGTCGGTTTTATTATTATAAGATAGCTTGTGAAATATATTTGAATTTTTAAATTTTTTAATTGTTTTATTATCTGGTTTGAAGTGTAAATGTGTAAAATGTTGAGCTAAGTCTTCTGTGGTTTTTTGTATTGTCTTATTGTTTTTTAAGGAATATGTATGCATTGGATTATTTGGTGTTATATCATTATATAATTTTTTATATATTTTCCACAGATTTGTGGTTGTAGTTTGAGGAGAAAAAATTTCTGTAAATTTCTTCCAATTTAGTTTTTGCAAATTTTTTATTTTTTTAGATATGGCTTTGTTAAGTTTTTCAAAATTTTGGACATCTCTGAATGTTTTTTTCCCTATTCATATTTCTCTCAGCTTTTCTACGTATTGCTATGAGTTTATTTATGAATATGTTTTGTATATTGTTTTTTGGTATTTTTTTATAATTGTTTCTGTGTTGTCATTTATTTTATTTTTTAGTATTTCTATAATTTCGATATAATCAATTTGTTTTTGTGATATATTTTCATTATTGATGTCATATTTAAATTTTTTCCAATTTATAGTTTTTAGCCTTGGTTTGGTTAACGTTTGATTTTTATTAGATTGAGATGGGATACTGATCGCTCCCATAGTTATCTGAGGATATGGACCATGTTAAGTCTTTAACAATTTTATTGGAACATATTGACAGATCAAAAAATTTTCTATTAATTTTATCAAATGAATACTTTTATTTTCATTTTTGTACGAAAATCACATTTTATTATGTGTGTTAAAGTCTCCCACTATTAATATTTCTCCTTTTAAATTTCCTAAAATTTTTGAATATTCGTTATATTTAATATATATTCCAGTATTATATATATTTATAATATTTGTAATTATATTATTAATTTTTACCTGTATTATTAGAATTTCTAATTTATTACGTATTAAATCAATATTAATCCTTCTTTGAGGAATGCTTTTATCAATAAAATTCAACTCCCCTAGAATTTTCATTATTTTTTTGCACATAGGATATATAATTATTCAGTCTAAGAACCTTATCTGTTAAAGTCTCTTGTAGACATAATATTTTTATATTTTTTGTTCTTGTTAAACGTTTAATGAAATGAAATTTATTTATAATACCTCTGCAGTTCTAATGAATTAATCTTGGCCTATTCCCCATGACTCATTATATAGAAAAGATAAGAGAATATCCTTTATAAGTGTCAATTTCGGTCCATTAGGTAGTAAGCAATCCAGCAATTTTATCAGCAAGTTTATTACATGACTCTTAGAGTTTCCACCTAACGTTGACTTGTTATCTTTTTCCATCATATTAAATTCATTTTCATCTGGTTTGTGTTTAATATCTAAAGAGTTCTTGTTTGAGATTTTTGCTCCTGTTTTATTTTTTTTTTTCACTATTCCAGCGTAATTAATTGTTTTATTATGATCCGAGTCTTGGTAATGAAGTACAGGTATATCCGTTGATGTCGATGGTAAAGCGAGACAGTCCTCTTCCAGGTTCGATGAAAGTTTTGGAAAGGAGCATAAATGTGTGCTTGAATCGTTGAAGCATTTAAGCTTTCCGTTTTTCGATCTTCAAAGTTTGATATGCGATTATTGTTCGGAGGATTGTTTTTATTTAATTCAAAATATGTTTTGACTTTAGCAAAAGCTTGTTGCCAATTTAATCCTTCTTCTTTTTGAATAAAACGAGCTTTACATGCAATAATCCTTATTATGCACCCAGCCCATGGTGGCTGGGTGAGGGCCAGCACAGTTGGGGCATCGAAGAATTTTTGAATTACATTGGCGATGGTGGAGATTTTCGCATACTTGTTTGCCAGTACATGTCGAAATTCCGTGGCCAAATTTATAACACCGGTAACATAAATTTGGAGGCAAGGTATAACTCTTTACAGAGTACCTGTTAAATCCAATATATACATAATTCGTCAGCTTCTCACCCTGGAACTCAAGAACTACCTTGTGTGTGGGCGAGCAATGGGTCTCCATATTTTGTCAGTTTTTAAATCAAAGTGTAGCATTCGACGCAGACTCAGTACCTTTTGATCAGATAATAGTTCTAATAATTCATCATCACATATATCAGGAGTTACTCCGATAACTGTTCCAAGTATTGTTTTGACAAATTTAGGGTATTCTACTTTTACAGGTGTTTTTAGAATTTTTTTAAGATCATATATTTTATCATGTTGTAGAGAATTTCTAGGAAATACTAAAAGTCGTCCAAATGAGGTGAATTTGCCACTGATATATTCCCCTAAGAGTCTGTAGAAGAATGATGTTATTTTATTTATGTTTATTGAACTTAATTCTGCCTTAATTCCTATTATTATTAATGCATAATTTTCATCTTTGGTTAAATTTTCAGGAATTTTTAAGTTCTCAATGTCTAAGGAAGTGATAATTGTGTATTGTTTGTCGGTCTCCATTTTTTCGTTATTACTCTTTATTATATTAGGTGTCATTGTATTTTTATTTTTTCCAGTTTCCAATGCTTCATTCTCCATTTCTTTATTATTTGTCACAGATATATTAGGTGTCCTAATTTCTTTATTTTTTCCTGTTATTGATGTAAAAATCTCCATTTTTTTTTAATTATTCTGCTTTATCTCAATAGGTGTTGTTATTTCTTTGTTATTTGTTTTCATGTCTGCTATATGTTAATATTTTCTGTCGTAAATTCTAAAGTATTTTGTTTAGGAGTTAATTTCGTACCTGTAGATTCTTCTTCTTTGTCTGTGCTATTTTGAACTTGAAAAGTATGTTCTTCAACAGACCCTGCTGGCGACATCTCTGATTCGGAGGATAATTTTAAATCTTCCGTTAAAATTGAGAAGTCTTTTTTATTGTCTCTGGTTTCTTTGTAATTTCTGTTTGAATAGTTATAAACTTTTGCTTTTTTAACTTTGATTTTTATCGAAGAAATATGTCTTCTTTTTCTTATTTCCGTTTGTCATATTAACAGTTACTTATGCACGTGCACCCAGTCTAATAGAATGATTCTTTGAATGTCAAAGTCACAAAATATTAAGCGAAAATGGTTTGAAGTTAAGGAACTCAATTAAATTAACACATTAAACCTGAAAACATGAATCAATAACCTTAATTACCTTTAAATCATTTCGAATCTTTCAAAATCGTAGAGCACAAAATAACAACTGCCACCTTCGGTTGCTAACGGTCACCCAGTGGGCCGATGGTGGCTCTGTTGGTATAACGCGTCAGATTCATAGTCAGCAGTTCCTGTATTTGAGTCTCAACAGCGCCAGCATTAGAATTTATCTCCGCTAACTTCCATCCTGTTTGCAGTGATAAAGAGAACACCAATGGCCTTGTAAATGTCATCGTCCGCCGGATTGAACTTTAAACTCTTACACCTTGTGCAGGAGAATCATACCCTGTGCACATTAAATAGCACGCTGGATGGCTTTGACGGAAGGCTTCAGTCTTTGTCCTAACAGATATACAGTAGATACCCTTCCCAACCTTCTCTGAGCCCTAGAGGTTCTTGTAACTGGTCATTTAACCCATTGTGTGCAAAAACAAAAACGCCGCTCAAAGGTAAACAAGCCACCAATTTTTGATTAATAGCGGATCTAATCACTCAGCCAGAAGCAGTGCCTTAGGTGCTAAACGTGGAGGTTAAAGATTTAAGTTTAGGTTCTAAAGCACCTATCATAAATTTTGAAAGCTCGTAATTGAAAAACAAAAGATAAAAGTATTCAGAGGATGCTCAAGGGTTTAGGAAAAGCACCAACTGAAATTGAGTAAAAAGATACTGAAGGAGTTGCAGTTTGTCAGTGTAGAGAAAATGGGCATGGCTCAGATCTTATTTTTAATCTGCAATCATGAAAGAATAAACATGAACTAAGATACTAATCAGTAAGTCATGAAATTATCGGCCAATACGTGAAATTTTGTTTTCCGGAGCCACCAGCAGAGATAACGTATTTTCATAAGACAAACCATCTTCTGTTACTATAAGAAGACAAGAAGTTTCTTCTACATATACTGCTTCGAATTCATAATATTAACGCAAATCTCCCTCCAGCTACCGACTGAGCCATACCTGGGCAAGGGGTGGCTCAGTGGTAGCGTGCCAGTAATCTGCAGTTCCCAAGTTCGAGTCCCAGCTTTGCTAGCGTTGAGATTTATCTCCGCAAAACTCCCCGCCTTGCTCCTGTGTCTGTAGGGTACACCGATGGGTTTGGAAAGGCCGACGTCCGTCGTATGCGACGTTAAGCCTTAGCCCGTGTGTGGGAGAGCTATACCCTGTGCACGTTAAATAACACGCTGGGTGACCTTGATGAGAAGCTACCATCTGTTTCCCGATAGCTGTCTAAGTAGGTTTCTTCCCCCAAACTTTCTCTGAACCCTCGGGGTTCTTGTGACCTGGCCATTTAGTCCATTGTGTGAAAAAAAGTGCCGCTCAAAGGTAAAACAATCTAAACCTCTCCCCTTTACAACACAAATGTTTTGATCACATAATTTTATGTTGCGCTTTTTTTTATCTAGACTATAAAAAAATTAGTCCCCTCCACATTGGTCGACTCCCACAAAAAAAAAGAGAAAAAAGTCTTGATTTGCAGTCTTAAAACTTGAATTAATCGACGAAATCAGTAGTTCTTTGCTCGATACCAAGCCAACTAATTTATTACAAGTCATCTGCATATCGTACCGTTATATGTAGACTGACGATCTAACGTAAAATTCTATATCATCGGCATAGACAAAGCATGGAGTCGGATATAAAATAATACATTCATCCTTAAAAATTACCAAAACGAAGCCAAGAACCGAGTTCAAAACAATTCCTATATCTACCTGAAAACAGTTAGACAACTCATTAGTAACTCTAACTTGCTGAGTGCGAACAACAAAATAAGGCATAGATAATATGAACAATTTATTGTGAAGCTTACAAACGATTTGTTTGAAAAATTGTGTTCACTGAATGAAATGTAGGATGCACTATTCCAACTCATTTATATAAATCGAGATAAAGTAACTTGAATATTAAGATGCTTTGAGGAAAGTGTTTTGCATCTTTTATCTGAGAGTATTTTGAAAGTTTTTTGTATCTTATATATACATTATAGCTTATATGTTAACATACTATTTTATAAAAGTATAATTTATGTTGTATCTAAGATATATCTTCTTAATATCTTGATCAGCGCCACTGCACATTATGTTTATTATAAACATAAATGCTTACTGTAAAGCATATTTAAACAAAATGATGATTGGAAATAATGCAGTAAACAACAATACAGCAAAGCGTTCTTTACTTTATTCTTAACTTGGATTACTAATATTAATAACAACTCAAAGAGAACAAGCTTAAAGGTGTTATAAAAAAATTCACCTTTATTTGTCTTTCATTTTTTTGTCAGCATGTTTTGTCATCATATCCACTCATACAATTTATCTCAAAAGGTTTTAAGTAAAATCTCAGTCCTTCTGAATATATTAAAAGATTTCAAGAGCTTAAAACTAATCTTAAGGTAATACACGTAATTCTTTAGAGGAACAAATTGTATCTTAGACTATACATGTATTCTCTGAATCTCAGGTTTATTTTCTTATCTATTCTAGGAATCTTTTTAAAACTTAATACAGACCTATATTCAACGATTTTTCCATTATTCGTCGGGATCCTAAAACAAAAATGTCTACTTTAAACGAATACGTAAACGTAGTTAGAGACTCTAAGCCCCTGTTTAGCTAAATATCAATTATGATTATCAATACATTGTTCTGATTTGAAATATGGCAATATACACTATATTGAAAAAAGTATCCAGACATTTCCATATTATGTGAATGGAAAGCCACTTTCAAAGCTCTCTAACATTGAAAATAAACCTTTGACGCAAAAACTGTTATTGGCGATAAATTGTAGATGTCACTCAAATCTCTCTAAATATATTTGCCGCAATATTCGTTTAATATTTAAAGAATGAATGGAAGCTGAAGCATTGTCTTCAACTTTTGATATTTGTGAAAAAACACTTCAATAGATAAAACACAACTCTTGTAACAATTTGTTCACTAACATAAATTTAATATCTGAAGTTTGTATGACGATTTTTTAAGATTTGATCAATTTGGAGGCAATGTGACAGTGTCGTCTGGTACCGTTTCAATGACTCTTTAATATTATACTCTGGTATAAATGGTCCCGTTTCAATGACTCTTTAAATATTGATCGAAAATTGACACTATCACATTGCCTCCAAAATGATGAAATCTTAAAAAATCGTCATACAAACTTCAAATATTTAATTTATGTTAGTGAACAAATTGTTACAAGAGTTGTGTTTTATCTATTGAAGTATTTTTTCACAAGTGTCAAAAGTTGAAGATAAATGCTTCAACTTCCATTAATTCTTTAAGTATTAAACGAATATTTCGGGAAATATATTTAGAGAGATTTGAGTGACCTCTACAATTTATCGCCAATAACAGTTTTTGCGTAAAAGGTTTATTTTCAATTTTAGGGAGTTTGAAAGTGATTTTCCATTCACATAACATGAAAGTGTCCGGAAACTTTCTCCAACATAGTGTATATCTATATGATATAATAAATATATATATATACATGTGTACATTTTAATAGATGTGGGAGAGAGGTTAGTACTCTTGGTTACTGATCAAAGTGACCTAAGTTCGAGCCCTGGGTAATACATGGTTGTTTTTCTGCTGAGAACCCACCATCCTCACAGACCTTCTACTATGCCGTATTAAACTGTCAGATCTCTATGGCGAGCAGCTGCTTGAGATAGTTTTTAATATAGTGCAATTTTTTTTCAACATTTTTGAAGGTTTTTTCCAAGAATACATAGTTTAAAAAATATCAAAATTATAAATAAAATTAATAAACCTCTTTTGTTGTCATAGATATAAGGGAATGAAGTACCATTCTTTAAGAGATTATTTCACAGAAAAAAGTATTAAACATGATTTATTTAAAAGATTTAGAAATAGATAACATGTCACTTATTTGCAAAAATGTTTTTTTCTTAAACGAAATATTTTCTTTAGCACACTGAAATCATTTCTAAGTTCGATACCGGCATGCAGAAGTCATCTCAACTAAGTCTTTATTTAGATGTATATGTAGCTTTATCAGTCTTATTCTTAGCATGCACTGATTGGTTATGTGTTTACGTTTGAGCTTGGTGATTTATAGCGGAGAAGAGTAGTGGAAGCAATTGAGACAATGAGACTGCGCAATTGACGACAAGCTGATTCTCGTAGATCATTTGCTGATTGAGCTATTAGTCACTTTTCAGTCAACCAATGATATATGTTGTAATTGTTGATCCATGACACTATTGGCTAATTGACAAGTAACTGATGATTCATTAAATCAATCAACTGCAAAAATTATAGATGTCTCAACTGCACAGTCTCTGTATCTCAATTGATTCCACTCACGATTAGCGCCTCGTGTTTTATACCATATATATAACCATATATCATAAGACGATATCGAAAATGTGATTTACTAATGTGTTGTACACTAGTAAATAACTAGAAGTGATAAAAAATTATGAATTTCTCATCAGACAACTCAATTGACACAGAGGTGCTATTAATGTAATATGCAGTAAGAAAGACTTGTGAGAACGGCCTGCTCACACAGATAAGAAACAAATATAATTATCCCTTACCGGTATTGAGCTGGAATCTCTGAGTGGAATTTCTGAATTCACAATGAGCTAAATGTCCATGTCACAAGGATTCACTGGAAAGGAATGCCTTGGTGAGCAGGTACGAAAATATTAGTGTGATTCATAAGTCTGTTCCTTTTTGTGCCATGCAAAATATGTAAGTGACATATCACCGTATTGTATTTGTATACCTCTGAACGAAATACTAAAAGAAATTATAAAGTCCATTGCGTCAGTCCATAACAATTATAAATATCGGAGTCTTGGTTTCCATCATTAGAAACGTGTGTACCATGAGTTGTTGAAATTCGTGCAATTTTACATCAGTACTGGAAAAAAGGTTTAAACAATACCGAAGAGGCCTGAGAAACACGCTAAATGGAAGGTGAGGGAGCAGTGTCATTCGTGCTGCTCAAGTTTTGTTCAAGTAGTTCATAGGTAGTGACGTGAGTCTCGAAAGTAAGCCGCAATTGGGATGGCCAGTATCTGTAGATCACAACATTCTGTGCCACGCTATTGTAGCTGACTCATCGGCAAGCACTCGTAGGCTCTCCTCCGAACTTTGTTGCTCACAAACAACAATAATGCAACATCTGTAACGGATTGATAAGGTAGCCAACAGTTGCCGAACCTTTCCATGAACTGACTATTGAACAAGCGAAGCGCCACATCAGAGTTACCAATTCGAGGAAAACTCCTCCCGAATCCACACGGCCACCTTTCGTTTTTGTCAAGCCAATTGTTACATGTGATGAAAAATGTATTTTTTTCAACAATCCGAATACCCAAAACGCAGTGGCTTCATTTCTTGTTTTGATTATGGTACGATTTAAAACAAAGGCAATGTTTTGTGTTTGGGGGAATTTTGAAGGCGTAGTGCACTTCGAACTGGTTCCCAATGGACGTGCCGTCAAAGCCAATCTCTATTCAGAACAATTAGAACTCTCTGATGCATCAAAGCTACCCAAGATTGGTAAACAGATATCAGTTACTCCTTCAACTAGACAATATACTTCAGATCAAAGAATACTTCGAGAACTGGCATTTAAACTTCTTCCTCACCCAGTGTATAATCCGGACTCCGACTACCACCTTTTTCGCTCCATGACTCATTTTCTTGGACGTAGGCAGTTTCAAATATTTCAGGAAGTCGAAAACTGATATCGAGAGTTTTTCACCTCCAAGGACGAAGAATGGTTCAAAAGAAGAATCCAACAACTTGCTAACAGATGGCAACAAACGATTGAAATGATAGTTTATATTTTGTTGAATAAGGTTCGTTATTTATATTGTAATAATCATTTCTGAAGTAGACGAGTATAAAACGCATAGACCTATGAATCTTAATTAAACGGTAAAAAATTTATTCTTTTTTTGAAAACTATACCTATTTTTTACTAAAAACTACCTTTTTCAGAATTAATATTACCATTCCTCATTTTTTTCGTAAAATTCCAGAAATAGGTTACAGAATTGTAGCCATTTCCACTTGTTTACCAACTCTCTAGTAATCCGGAAAAAAGAGCTCTTATCAGGGAAGTATGCTAAGTCTAATTACACACTATCCTACCAATTTGTTAGATAATTTCTATGTTATATCAATGGGAAACTGACTTAGAAGCTTTATAAAATTTAAATTAAGAATATATGGAGAATATGACTGATGATTAATTATCAGTCATATTTTTTAATACAAAGCTTCTAATCTAAATCTAGTTTTTCAATAATATTCGTTCAGCATATCAGCAGTTATGGAAGTTTGTACAATTCAGTTTGCTAGTTATGAAAAATCACAATTGGCTAAAATTGAAAAAATATTATACACAGTGTTGAAACATACTCATATTTTACTAATAGTTCGAAATGATATTTAATATTTAGGTTATAATTAACTTTTAAAATACAATCTGAGGTAGTCATGACTGATATTGCTCTTGGTTAATATTCAAACCTCTACAACTTTAAATACTGAACTGACAAATTTAAGAATTGGGCAGGACGACGAAAAATGCGCTCATAACCTAGACGTATAGCAAGCCTAAACATAACCTATCTTTAATTTAAAAGCTATAACAGCTCCGGAATCAGTTACCAATTGATATAATATGGAAATTCTGTAATAAATTTGGAGGGTAGTATCGATGTGTATGTTTAGTATATTTTTGCTTTACTTTATTATAATTACCTACGTACGGGAGTGTGTTAGGGTGGATATATCACACTTGGCTCCTTCTCTACATTCGACCATAAGGGAAATGTATTATTAACCACAGGACCGAATATAGGAGAGGGAGGACACCCTCCTTTGATAATGATAGAAAGAGGCAATATAGGCAGAAAATTATTAAGCTTCTATATATATTTCATAAAGTTTTCAAGAAATTTTTAAATATCTCTAAAATGGAGGAGAAAATGTTATACTGCAATGGAATTCAAATCCCTCCCTACCATTTTGTTTTTTCCTGCTCTATCGAATCACTTCCCCCACTTTTATGTTTCTCTAGATCTGGGCCTGATTAACCCTATCAGGAGGCAGAAATAAACACATTTTTGTTTATTTTATACCTAAATGTATGTAATTACTTACCATTGCTATTCAACTGCCGTCAAATCGCTGTGTTATGAAAAAAAAAGCAATAATTTGCTGAATTAATTTATTTCAATAAATCTGTTCCCTATTTTGAAACATTAGATATTTAGGTAATAATAAAAAAAGCTTATTCTGAAATTGAAGAATTTATTCATAATTTCTTTAAACACAAAATAAGATTTAATGTTGTCTTTTTTTAATATAACACGTTAGAAAATACTAAAGAATGTCCTTAATAATTTTACCTACGCCAAGTCAAAAAGAAAAGGAAACCTTATGCTCTGTTTATAATTTCGTGTTTATTCACAGAATCTGGGTCACATAAACACATGTGGGTTGTAAAATAAAATTCGGCTTTTGTTCGAAAGATGGAGGATAAAAAAAAACTAATTTTAATTCTAACGTCAACTTGTGTGTTGAAGTTGGTTTGTATTCGCAGTCAAGAAATGTGCCTTTGGTGTGGCAGCCCTTTTGTAAACAGCGTATCGATTTTAGCTACCTTTTCATTCTTTTTCTCCTTCCTTTGCCCTTGGACCGAGCTTTTGCGTTCGTCAAGGTCAGAGGGCCGCAAGAGCTCGAGCTTGTGTGTGTATGCGTGTCTGGATTTGCAGCGTGTGTGTAACTTCCAACGTCGCCGGAGTGTCTTTCTGAGTTCCGACTAGAATAGATTTTCATCTCCGGGAGTAGAAAGACCAGCGTAGAATTGTGAAAAATATCAAATATCCGAAAATTTTCCTCTCCCCCCTCCTCTCTCTCTTTGAAGTCAGTTTCTAGATTTATATGCAAAAGTTAAAAATTACGTTTTCTGTACCGTGGGTTCCTTTTTTTTTCACCCGTCGTCTGTTTTTGCCATCTGTCACTTTCCATTTCTAACTCTGTTTCTCTCATTTTTTTGGGGGGAAAATCTCGGAATGCAATATTTACAATCGGAGTTCTTTTATCATGCCGTCATTTTTTTTTTTCTTTTCTTACGCATAAAGACGCGGAAATGCATTTCGCCTTGGATTTGTGTTCAGTTAGTCTTATATTTCTCGCAAACCAATTTAAAGCAAACTGCTTATGGATAAAAAAAAATGAAAAAGCCTCTTTATAAAACAGTATTAGGTGTTTGACATAGTTCAAATTTCCAAACAACTATTTGTAGTTTTTGTCTCTGTTGAAATACGAGAGCATCGACGCAAAAGGCCCACCTCTCCGCTGATAGTAAATATTATTTAATATAGATGCATTTTCACGAAGAAGACCGTTCTGAGTTGTCCTCACATCAATAACATGCTGTAACACAAGCATCAATAACGAATCCATAGCTGCCTCACTGAAGTAGATTTATAAACCTCTGAGGTGCAGAAATCTTATCAAGCTTATATTATACCTTCCTTATTTGCAAAGTAATATATAGATGTAGACAAAAATTCCCCAAACATCTGTTTGCCACGAAGGTGTGAAAGGAGTTTGCTAGTTTAATACATCATAGAAAAGATACGTGAGAAAGGCCAAACCTCAGGAGAATGATGTCACACACACAAAGATTCGAACTCATATATGAAAAGGGCATACTTCAGAAGAATTACATTAGGAAAAATGAAAAATTATTCGAACTCATATGTGAAGAAAGCGAGACCACAAAAGAATGATATTAAAAAAAAGGATTTGAGCTGTTATGTGAAATGAGAGATCTGAAGAGAATTGCATCACAAAAAGGGGAAAATAAAAGGAATTGAAACACATATGTGAGAAAGGCGAATCCTCAAGACAGTGACATCAAAATACGATAAAACAAAAGTTTCGAACCTAGGTCTCTTTGCTCCACAGCCATGCTTGTCAACATTTAATTTAAATTATAATGCATCTTATCCTAGCTTTAAATTTCTTCTTATATTCGAAATTGAAATTGTTTACTCAATTTTTCAAACTCTAAGGAAAACAAATGTCTCTTTCTAACCCCAAGAAATTTATTTTATTAATTTCAAGATAGTTATTCTGTATAGCAGTCCTGACTAACTGTGACTCATGAGATCAATCACTGGATTGCTACAGGTGATCGAGCTTATTGCCACCAAGAAGTCACGATTTAACCTCCTTGAACTTCTTTTTTTGGTGGGGAGATATTTTAAAAATATCCTTCATTCCGGAAATAAAAACGCGTCTCATTGCAAAAAATTTGCTACTCATAAAACAATAATCAACGTATTGAATCAAGCCTATTCCAAATTTTTTTGGTCGCACAAGTAAGCAATTTTTGTCAATTCATATTCCTTATTTGAAATACATATATTTGTTAATCAAGATACTTTATTAAATCCTAGAAAACATAGGTTTTTCCCCCACACATTTGTTCATTATAAATGCATATTTTAGTTTTAAAGTAGATACTTTTTTCCTGTGGCTCTTTAAGAATATAACTATTTTTCCAATGGCTCTGCCGTAACTTTGGGTTGGCCACACTTGTCAGGACAGGATTTAGCTTAGGTGGGTGGGGGTCGGAGAATTTAGTTTCGAGGAGGGTTCGACGCATGAGGGGAGAATTGGTTTTGGCGGGGTCTGAGAATTAAACTTCAGTGGAGTTTCCCAATTACTGTAATATTCCATATTCCACCGACAGGAAAGTTTAAAATGATATTCTATATGGAATACAATTTTATATTTGTTTTTTTATCTACTTTTAGTGTACAACATATGATGTGGAGCCAAAATAAAATTATACAAAACACCTCTTTTGGATTTCAAAGCAGGTAGACAAGTTTGAGATTTCGCTTAATACGACCGAATTTTCAGTTGGAGTCGGGACCCCTTGCCATCCCCATCCGGATACTTTTCTGACACCTGTTATGTACGAAAGTCTTAATTATTATTATAGCTTCTTGTGCAATATATGTATAAAGTTGTTTGGATCGTCTTGGTTTTCCAAGAAATATTATCGATTTCCTAGGTAGCAGTTCTTTTTTCTTTCATTCAGTATGCTATTCTAAATATAATATAACAAAAACTATTTAAAACAGTTATTGATTCTGTATTAACGTATCATATATTATTGTCTTCTGCGGCAAAATACATCATAATTCTTGCTGTTTAAGATTTTGTTCTTGATGTATAATATTTGGAATATATGATTTCTAAATATCTAAATAATGTCTTTTATTCAAATTAGCAAATCTCTAGCTATTTGCTGCGTAAACTATGAATTTCATAAATTTCGATATTTATGTTACCAAAATCAATATTTTCTAGCCAAATCAAGAGCTATTTACAACGAAAGAACTGATGAAATAAATGGAATTTTAAGAGGTGTGTTTTTCTCTCGTATATTATAAAGAGTTGGGTTGGGTTGTTTTACCTCTGAGCGGCACTTTTTTGCACACCATGGGCTAAATGGCCAGGTCACATGGACCCCGAAGGCTCAGAGAAGGTTGGGGGAGGGGACCCACTGGAACAGCTGTTGGGAGACAGATGGTAGCCTCCCGTCAAGGCCATCCAGCGTGTTCTTTAACGTGCACAGGGTATGGCTCTCCCGCACACGGGGACACGGCTTAACGTCCCATCCGACGGACGGCGGCCTTTCCAAGCCCATCGGTGTCCCCTACTGACCGCGGACAGGCGGAGAGTTTTGCGGAGATAAATCTCAACGCTGACCCAGCTGGGACTCGAACCTGGAAACTACAGATTACGAGCCTGGCCGGCTACCGACTTAGCCACTCCCGCCCCATATTATAAAGAAGTAACTAACATAACATTTGGAAAAATTCACATTACTCTCATCACAGTTGTTAAGTACACTATAAATATAATGCATGGGCGTTCTTCATAATGTTATATGCTATGAAAAACATAAAGAAAAAATAAAATTTGCACTATAATTTCAAATTCACATGCAGTGAAATGTCAGTACGAAATGAACGAAATGAAAATGTCAGTGAACGAAATGGAAACGTCAAAGAACGAAATCAGTCTAGAGACCAAAATATATTCGTTATACTGAAATTACTCTATAATGAAATGCTATAAAATTAGTGCTATGATATTTACACATTGCAAAATAATCATTACCAAAGTTGTTTACCGTGTATTAGAGTTTACTTCTTAAAATTAGCCAGTATTTTCTTTTTGTTTTATAGGAAGAAAATACTTTTTCTACACAAAGGACGGGATAACCTAGAGTAGGGGTTCTCAACGTGGGGTACGCGTAGTCCTTGGGGTTAAGCAGTAAAACTTTTGGGGGTACGCCGTGAGATCTCAAAAGTCGCTAGATCTAGTAACAAAGTAAAAATAACCATTGTTATACTATAACTATAGTTTTATCTATCTATACAAGGGGTACGCCAGTTACATACATATTTCCATGGGATACGAAAAGCATAAAAGGTTGAGAACCACTGACCTAGAACCTATATCAAGTTTGTCCTGGTTTCTCATACAACATACAAACACTTACAAAAGACATGCCTCGCTGGTCTTAGCAATCAGATGCTAATCACTGGCAAGAAAATCAATAATCTCACCGGATACTGCCATTTTAACAAGTGTATATCTCTACGCAATGAACTGCTGTTCCATAATTTCAGAAACCTCCAAAACAGAATTATCACTATGAGACAACCATTTTAACATGAACACATTGCTAAGCAATGAAGCAGCAAAGAGCAGCATAGTAGCAATCGCCATTTCCGACCCTTCGTGGAGCATTGAATTACATCTTCTCTAATTTTAGGAAAGACAAATTACAGAGAGTCAGTTAAATATATTTAAAAATATTTCTATATAAATCATCCATATCTTTCATATTTTTTTTAATTGAAAATATTAGAAAATTTAAATACATTGCCTTGTCAAAATATTAGAGAATTTCCATGTTATGTCAATGGAAATTTAACTTCGAAGCTCTATAAACTCTTAAATGTGCATTTAGTGCAAAAATAGGAATGAAAATAAGGATTATATTCAATTCTCGATTTTCAATATATGTTCAGCGTTTAAAGATTTATGGAAGTTACAATATTTCACAAAAGTAATGCATCAGAAGAATTTACCACAGATATTAATTAAAATTCTAAAAACTATTGTTTCAAACTATTTAAAAATAAATATAATTTTTTAGAAGTTTACATATTGATTATTTGATTATTCGATAATTATTAATGATTTTTATAAAACAAGAAAATTTACTGTTAGGAGTTATATAACTCCTTAACTCCTATTTTAGGAGTTATTCCAAACTCCTTAAATACTTAACAAATATTGTTGAAAATCGAGATTTGAGTATAATCTTTAATTTACCTTCATTAACATTTTTTCATTAAATAGATATTTTAGAAATTAAAGAGCTTCGAAGTTATATTCCCATTGAAAACACTTAGAAATTATTTTATATTTTAGTAAGGTACAGTGACCTTTATTTTTTAAAATAATTTTTACATTTTGTGGCAATACGCATGATTCTATGAGGCTCAGGATATTCCAAGAAACGATCAAATCCCTGAGGAAAAAAAAAAGTTTGACCTGCTTCAATTTAGAGAAGTAAAGTTTTAGTTTCGTATTGCATTATTTTCTTGCCATATCAATAATCCAGTTGCTGGTTTTTTTCGTTCTCTAGATGAAATTCATTTTTTGGAAATATCACTCCTAAAGAGGTCATTTGGAGCAGTCGGTTTCTTTTGTTACAACATTTTTTTCTTCCATTTGAGAAACATTTTTCCTCTATGTCTCCTTCACTTCTACCTTTTCCTGCACTTTTTAATCCCGATACAGTCGAAACTTTCTGACTCCTTCAAAGAAATGGTTTTGTTTTCGCTTTACTGGCACGAACAAGACTTAGAAGAGACTTCGACTGAAGTCATTGTACTCCACTTCTGAAATAGTTGCGGTGAATTCGGCTTCATTTGAAAGACTGACGCGTGAAGTATTCGATCATTACAGTCAACGATTTTTCTTGGCATCTCAGGCCTTGTTGAGTCAGCGACTTCGGTTTCAGTCTCCTGGAAGAAGCAGACAATATTGGAACGACAGTAGCTTACGCTCGATGTAATTTGGTGACTAGGTCAGGCTTTGCTCTGAAATCTTTTCTGAAATTTCTTTATGTTCCTTAAACCAAAATGTCCTTGTTTCTTCCTCCTATAGGTATCGTTATAAGCTAGAGTGAAAAATAATCCATTTTCCATGATTAGATTAAAATAAGGATCAGGAGCTTTTATAAAAGAAATGAGGAACTGAATTGTTAGTGTTTTTGTTTTTCCTTTGCTGTGTTTTTATCACATCTATTAGAGTTGTATGCTAGAAACTTCTTTCGTCAAATCCATGGCTTATCCAGCGCAAGTGCCTTACAGAGTGCAATATGTATTACAAATTGTTGCATCTTTAATCGGATGATCGCTTCAAAAACAACTATTACTATCGTCACTATCACATTGACGGAGTCATAAAAACAACTAATAAACATGTGATTGACATATTTTGCAAGAATAGTTTTCAAAAGACCACCTGAATGGAAGAGGAAATACGTATACTGTTCTTTTCTTTTCTTTTCTTTATGCCGTCCACTGGCCGAGTGGTTAGCGTGCTCTAGCACTTCTCGAAGTGACCTGGGTAAGACATGTATGTTTGGAATATTTTTCTGCTGAGATCCCGCCTTCTACTATGGCATGTAAACTGACGGCTCCTGCCAGACCTATGGGACAAACAGCTGCTTGAGGGGATATCTCGTTTTGATATTTTGGTTTAAATTTCTGTAAAAAATAAGCATGAAAGCAACACTTCTATAATAGAAGCCCGTACAGGCGCTCAAAAAAGTATCCGAACACTGTGGGTGATTACAGAATTCAGAAAAAGTATCTGGCAATGATTTTTTTAGAAATCAGTGATCTGGCAACCTTCGTGTCACGTGACACGAAGGTTGCCAGATCACTCATTTCTAAAATGAATCGTTGCCAGATATTTTTCTGAATTCTGTAATCACCCACAGTGTTCGGATACTTTTTTGAGTGATTGTACAACTAAGTTATGACTTCAGCATAGATATTTCTAAACATCGAGACAGTTCGTATATATCTATTTCTATTACTAGCTGAACGGTACTCGGCGTTGCCCGGATGTCACTTTAAATCTGTTATTTCTTATTTTCACTTCACTAAAAGTAAATTTGGTAACTACCTATCACCCCCTGATAATTTAGCACATATTTTCAACAGAAAGAAATTTCCCGGTGTTTGCTTCGATCGTTGTTGACGTCAGCGAGCTCTCTCATAGCACGTGGCTTAGTTTCTGCGTAAGCTATCGAGATTTTTATTTCCGTTACCATATATTTTGCTGCCCTATGGCTTCCATGATATTCGTTGGCACGGTTCAAATTTCCTGCACATCGTCCCCTGTGTGCCCCAGTGATAGGTCAAAATCAAGTTCCCACTTGACCAGTGACTTCGTTTCTACACAAATTGTGACAGCTCGTGTCTCACTTATAATCTATGTATTCTGTTGTTTCCTGCACTAAAGGTTAGTTTTGTGAGTATTCCCTCCCCCGACATTTTATAACAGTTTGAACACGAAGAATTTCCCTGTGTTGCAAAGGCCATTGCTGACTCTGAGCGTTTTCTCAGAGCACGTGGCAAACGATCGAGATATTTATTTCGTCAGATTTTGGCATTCTGTAATTCACGACGTACTACACCGAAACGTCCCAAATTTCGTAGGCCTGTTCCCCCTGTCTGATCCCATATTGGATTGCAAAATCAGGTCCCTAGCTTCAATGGAACGCTTCAATAATGCCTTTGGAAATATGGGGAATCTGGCAACAGCAGCAGATTTAAATGCTACTTTTACTCTTTACGTTCACAGTTATGGAGCAGTAAATGGCAACAATAAATCTGACAGCGATTCTCGTTACCCATAGGAACAGCATGGTAAATATTTTCGTTTCTAGCCCCCCTTTTGGATATTCGACCTGGAATTTGGCACTGCAATCCGGACCACAAAAACAAATATTCTCTAAAAATTTGAACCGTGTACATTGATATCCCGATGGGTTATGGCTGCCACAGACACACATACACACCGACACACAGACACCTTCTTTTATTATATAGATATTATTAGTATTGAAATTAATCTTTAAGCTAATGTTTTTTATACCAATATACCTTTTTAGAAGGAAAAGTATTCACATATAGCAGCATTTTCATGACGCTAATACATACGAATAATTCAGTAATAAAGAAACACAGAATGTTTCCTGTAGACATCGAGCTCATGAAATAATAAGCTGAAAAAAAATTGGTTTTTCCTTGAGTGAGATTCGGACCTACGTCTCCTGGAAAAAGTTATTCAATTATGCTAACTACTTTTTTATATAAATAAAAATATATTTATTCATCATCATCTCACAAACACATATGTAGAGAGATTTTATACATTTGATCCGCAAAGCTAATAGCTTATCTGCTGGAAATAGTGATCAGCTTTAGCGTTTATACATAAATGAACATAATAAAAGAGTACACAAAAGTCATTTAGATACAGGTTTTCTCAGGATTACAGATTAACAGATATTCTTTAAATTGTTTTAACCTTTAACTTAATATCATTAAATTTAGTTAGATATGTGATTTCTCTTGGTAACTGGTTAAATATCTCCTGCACTTTATATTCTTTAAGATTTTTACAGTAATTATTAACAAAATTCGGGATTTGAAAATAATTATTGGTCTGAAATCTGGTATTCTTATCATGTGTAATTTGTACTCTATATGTGTCATTAAAAAAGTTGAATGATGTCATATCTAAAGAGATTTTGTTCTGATAGAATATTTCGGAATGTAAATCTTTCACTTGCGTTTGAAAGATTATTTCTAAGCTTGTGTAGAATTATATTTTTTTTCCAATAGATGATTGCAATTTTTCAAATTTTTTTAGATTGGTGATGCCAGTGGTTCCATATACTGTAATTCCATACATAATTAAAGATTCACAAATTCCCTTGTAGACCATAAGGCAAACGTCGGTATCGACTATGAATTGTAATTTATAAATTTTAGCGGCGCGATATCTGAGACTTTCACATAGCTTCATAACATGAGTGTTCCATCGAAAGGTTGAATCCAAATATAAACCCACGTACTTAAAATTATCTACAAATTCAATGCTATGGCAATCACAAATATTTTAATAAGTTTCGGATTTATATATACAATTTATATTGTGGGTCTTAATTACGTGGTTTGATGTTTTCAAAATACCTGATGAGTGGAAGATCATCCATTTAGTTTTATCGTTATTATACATATATAAAATTAGGATTCAGCCATTCAAAATTAGGATTCACCAATCAATCATGGTCATTCTGTAATTGTCTTATAGCCGCGTCCGCGTCGCGATTGCTGTTTAAAATAACAGTATCATCAGCATAAAGAAATTCATCGTCATCCGCTAACGTTTTTTCTTCAGCTGGTATGATTTATAAAACTGTCCCGTATTTTCATTTGTTTCGCACAATGACGCCATCTGTCAAGAAATTGACAACTATGTTGTCATATAGAGATGGAATTTGACATTTGTCATTCACGCTCATGGCATTAAATAAAATATCACTGGAAACAAATTTTCACAAAAGTCATGACTCTCTGATAAAAGTAGCCATTTCTTAAAGATTTCACGGTGCTGAACACGAATATGACAATGCAAATGCAAAATTGGCTATGATTTCTGAGAAATCCACAATAGTTGCTTATATAATACGTACATATGACATGTATCAGTAATACGTACATATGACATGTATCAGTAATATGTACATATGACATGTATCAGTAATACGAACTTATGGCATGTATCAGTAACACTCCTCTTCTACTTCCGACGTCGCTTTGCCTGCCGCTTGTACAGCTCCTCAGGATCAACTCTGGCGAGCGTCCAACGGTAGTCAGCCAACATTGAAGTGGACCAGTTTCCTTGGTACCGTTTCCCCATCGTTGCAATGTCCTGGTGAAAACGTTCACCGTGCTCATTACTAATCATGACGCAGTTGTAGGGGGAGAAATCTAAGTGGGAACGGAGAAAGTGGATCTTTAAGGATATATTGTAGCCAAGTTTGTGATACAGAGACAATATGCTCTTAACCAGTTTCTTATAGTTTTCTGCCCTGACATTCCTGAGAAATTTAGTTGACACCAGATGAAACGTTTTCATCTGGTGACGTCCTTTTTCTCGTCACCCTGAAGCTGGTTGTTGAACATCTGGTCTCTGAGGACACACAAAAATTTCTTCTTTAATTTTCGCTTCGCTGAGTCGAGGGAATTTGTCAGCCAAGTACTTGAAAACTGATGTAGCCCAGTCCATGACTTTTACGAAGTTTTTCATCACACCGAGTTTGGTGTGTAAGGACGGTAGCAGTATTTTGTGCAATTCTGCCAGTGCTGGGTGTTCTACATTTTTCTCTCTGACCTTCAGTTTTCCTCTGAGGTCAGTTTCTCTTCACATAGTGCAAAGTCTTTGCTTGGCTGTCCCATTCACATAAGAAACAGCAATACTTCGTATATCCCAGCTGCAGACCCAACAACAGAGCCACCACCTTCAAGTCACAACAGAGATGCCAGCCATATTTGCTGTATTGAAGACAATTCAATGGTTGTTTTACATTGTCGTAGGTTTCTTTCAATCGATTTCTATTATGCAGCAACACTGCCTTGGGACTCAATTTTGAAGAGTCTATGAATAGTCGCCATTATTGAGGGTCATGTTTGATCCTGAGGGCATTCATCAGGCCATCTACATCGGAGCAGAACACAAGGTCATCTTTCTTTCTGAAGCAAGGAGCAAAATGCTCATGACAGGTTCAAAACGAAGTCATGCAGACATTTTTCTTGAGAAGATTCCATTATTTAAGTCTTGATCCAAGTAACTCTTTTGGCCTTTGACAGCTCCAGATCGCGAACAAGATAATTCATTTCTTCTTCGGTGAGAATGTGTGGTGCAGATGACACACCATGGCAGACATATGGATCATCATTAGTCACCGAAGGCTGCGGAGAACCCAACGTAGGGTCGACTCCCTCCTCACATCTGAATCGATGGAAAATTCTTTTGGATGTTTGGGAATGGGATGGCCTTCGTCATGCGAAACTGGTCGGAGAGCAGATGTATATTCGGGTACGCTATTGTCCACTTCTTTTTCCTTGTGATGCCTCCAGAAACAGGTGGAACTATGCAGAAGTAGTAATCAATTGCGTGATTGCTTGGCTCTCTCCAAACCATAGGAACAGCAACGGCATCACCACTTTTTCGCCTTTCAGCCACTTCGGAAGATTTCTTGCACACATACTGCAGCATATGTGTGGGGCCCAGGCCTTGTCCTTGTCCACGATCTTGCATCCAACATAAAACTCATACGCCGCTTTCAGTATTGGAGTAATGGTCCTTTTCTGGCTTTCAAACGTCACTTCCCCACAAATGTAGCAAAATATATCTTTACTATTAACACAGTTCTGAGGCATCAATACTGCTGGATTAAAACTGTAAGGATCACTTGTATTGTACTTATGACTTAGGGTTATGACTAATAAATGGAATCGCTCAAAAGATTTGCTCACCCTATGAGACGTCGCTGACAACTTACGATTGCATCACTTTTGTCCGCGATCGTAAAGCCGCGATGTCATGACTCAACTACATTGTACCAGACAATGATGCAATACCTTCGAGGGTTGTGTGTACGGCGGGTTGATGCAATAAAGCGCAATATGTTGCAATCTGAAGTTTGAAATACAGCGTTGTGAAGTGGTTACCTATGTACTCAATGCAGACAGTCATTTTTACATGACCATATCTGTCTCTCCTAAACAAGAGCCAACCGAAAATTTTATTGTCATTTTCGTGTTTAGCACTCGAAATCAGTAAAGATTGGCTATTTTCATTTCAAAGCATTTTTGTGTTTTGGCCAGTGCAATTCAGTGGAAAAGAATCACAAGATATATCCAGTAGACACGGAACTCATTCAGGAGACGTAGGTTCGAATTCCACTCAAGGCAAAATCATTTTTTGAATCACAAGATATATCCAGTAGACACGGAACTCATCCAGGAGACGTAGGTTCGAATTCCACTCAAGGCAAAATCATTTTTTTTCCAGCTTATTATATACGAATAAGTTTCCTTCTAAATAATGAATATTTATAAATAAACATTAGTAAAAAAGATTAGTAGTGAAATCTCTCAGTAATAATGATAGAAATAAATATATAACAACTACCTAGATATTAGGATAACCTAAATTGACGTCATAACTTATATGTGCTGCCTTATTATAGGAGGTGTGATGAAATGCGTTCTTATTGTTTCCTGTTTAATCCATCCACTTCTTTCCCCTTTCTAGACTGGATTGAACAAGGGCCTAGGTAAGGCACCTTGGTACACTAGGCATGGTCAGTGCAGTAACGGAGAACTAATTTGGTAATATATATATATAGAGAGAGTATATATGCAGGTAATGGACAGAAAAATGGAAGTCAAAGGCGAGTGAAATTCGAAGATCCGTAATTTCTGCAATGAACATTTTGCAGGAAAATAGAGCTGGATAAATGAAAATCTCATTCAGATCTCCCTAAATATCGATTATCAAAATATTTGTTTGGTATTTAAAGAGCCATGGAAGTTTCAATATTTAACAGCAGCATATCAGCCCTAAGAAACTTATGCAAAATTGAAAATTATTGAAGGAATTATTTGAGTAAAATTCTGAAATATGTATTTATGTTATTTAATAATTTGAAAAAATTCTTTTTTTTTTTTAAGTTTCAATTAACTTCTGCAGTAAATTCGTGTGAACTGACATCACTGTGTTCAATATTAGAACTTAAATATTTAAGTAGTATAATAATTAATAAGTATAAATATTTAAGTAGTGAACGCATATTGTTCAAAAGGGAGCTTTAGAGAGATTTGAATGAGATCTTAATTTATTTAGTCTTATATATATATACTAGAAATCAATCGGTGCCTTCGGTACTTCTTGGTTACTAAACCGTCACTCGACTCGTATTTGACCTTGAATGCGACACCGGATTTAAAAATTTCTCATATTTCTGAGTTCTACAACCTGAAATAGCCTATTCACCAGTTTTTAGCTCTCCAATACTAATATATCGAATTGGACCTTTGACCTCGAAGTACCCGCATCCAAAATTTGGCATAAATTCTGAGATCTATAACTCAAAATATCCCTAGGCAACAATGTTTAGCCTTCTAACACCTACGTTTGACCACAAAGCACCCTCTGGATCCGAATCTCGTAGCGTGTCTGACATCTGCAGACCGAAACATCCCCAGACCTCAATTTTTCACATTTCTAGCTCTCGTAGATCCATAGATAACTATAACTACGTAAAGATATGACACAAATGACTAGCGAGAGTGCGTCTCCTATCGTTTACAAGCGTGAAGTACTGAGATCGCTATCTGACTGTCGATAACGTTATCGGTTTACACTCTCGTTCACTTTAAACTTTTTGATGTTTATGTAAGCAAATATAATCTTCGAGGCTAGCTTTTAAAATATGTTCCTTGTGATAGATTATAAGCGTTGAAACAGCAAGAAAGAAAATAATGTTATCAATTAGTTGCTTTATAAAGTCTTTCAGTTTACATGCATAATCGATCTTATTACATTATCGAATACAATATGAAAATATTTGCATTGAACATTTGTTCTCTAATAAAATCTTAGTATAAAGTGTTAACACTAGCATTAATAAATGCTCAGTACCGTAATGGTATGTCTCTCGGCTTCTAAGGTGGTCGTTCACGATCTGATACCCAGTGTAGCTTAGGGTTATTCTTTTTTTTTCTTTCGTCAACTTTGCTTTTACTTGTTTTCCTTTCTCTTTGGTATGAAAATATTTGCAAACATTAGATGTGTCATCACTTACGAAGTCATTTTTCAGAAGAACTTAGAAACAGAAAACATTTATCTTTTATAAAGAAATTGCAAAGTCGCTGCATTACGTTACGTCTATGGAGCCGGAACAGTCCATGATAAACATGGTGCGCATGCGTATTAGCGACTATGGTAGTTTTAACTAGGTGCACATATACTTGGAGGGTGCACTTATATTGGGAGGATGCACATGTTTATACTAGGTACACATATACCGGGGTGAATACTGGGAGACTGCCACCATACAACATTTGGGAGTGTCGTATCTTAAGGTATTTATAACTATCTATGTCGTATCATGGTTTTTCCTCTACGTGACTACCATTTAACCTTGAAGTACACGTCGCGGGTCAAATATTGGATTTGCGCCTATATTTACGAGCCAGATTACTCTTAAGTCAAATTTTCTGAATCTACCATTTCTGCACCATCCAGTAGTTAGATATACAGTGATCCCTTGTGATCTATAAAAAAAAAGGAACAATGGTTAGGTGATCACTCACAATCGTCTATATATATTTGTATATTACTCTTTATCTCTGAAAATGAAACTGATAGTTATTTATTTTTAAAAATTTTAAATATAATTTAAAATATCCCTAAATATTTTAATAAAATTGCAATGAACAAATTGTTCTAGTTTACATTGTTTAGGAATTTTAAAATATATAGCCTTCAATTAAAGTTTAGGCAAATTAAATCGTTTAAATTTTTATTCATAATCAGTTTCTCTCCTTTGGCTCAACTGCTATCCATGCAATCTGTATCAAGGTGGCCTTTGTCAAGGGTAGTCCGGGCTCCAAAAAAGACGAATCTCATTTGATTGTTACGAACTAGCAGTATTATAAATAAAATTAATATTTTTTCGAACTTATAATCTTTTTGAAGTTTACTTATATGTAGATGACTAGTAATAGTTAATAACAACAGAAAGTCTAAAGTGATATGCAGTGAAATGCAGGAAGATTTTAATCACATTTTACGCTGGCTTAACCGTAATAAAATATATTGAAATTGAAAGAAGACAAAAATGGATGGTACAGTCGCTCAAAAAAGTATCCGAACACTATGGTTGATTAGAGAATTCAGAAAAAATATCTGGCAACGATTTTTTTAGAAATTAGTGATCTGGCAAACTTCGTGTCACGTGATACGAATATTGGGATTGATCTGGCAAACTTCGTGTCACGTGACACGAATATTGGGATTGATCTGGCAAACTTCGTGTCACGTGACACGAAGTTTGCCAGATCACTAATTTCTAAAAAAATCGTTGCCAGATATTTTTTCTGAATTCTCTAATCAAGTGTGTTTTCTGCTGAATTCTCTAATCAAGTTTCTGAATTCTCTAATCAATCTAAATAGTGTTCGGATACTTTTTTGAGCGACTGTACTTCATTCTCCGGGCTATAGAGATGTAGAAAATATATTTATTAAATCGCACAAATTGGACTGTTTACATAAAGGAAACACAATTGTTGAAGATATTTGCAACTGTTATAAAATTGAAAAGGTACGAAGGATAAAATATTTGGGTTTATTTTTTGATAATGTTTTTAGGTGGAATAGCCATATATTTGTGATAAGTTAAGATTGGCTGCAATAAAACTACATAAAGTAAGATATACAATCGACAGAGCAATATGTTTATTAATTTACAAAGCAATTTCTGAATCTACATTAAACTATGGAATTACTATACACGGAACTACAAATATAACAAGTATAAATAAAATTGGAAAAAATGCAATCAGCATTAGCAAAAATTATAATCGATAACAATGAAAATGCTCATTTATTGACAAAACGACAGTGATTTAAATTTTTGAATATCTTATTCAAATTCCTATAAGTATAATATTGTATTGAAAACTTCCTTTGACGATACTTTTAAGACTAAAATAAACCACGAGAAAGAAACCACATTAAAAATAGGTAACTTTTTTGAATTACCAATATCAAAAACAATTATGGAAAATCTGTAAGTGAATATAAAATACCTTTCGTCTATAATTCATTACCGAGAGATATACTATGCATCTGCGAATTTTCGACTTTGAAGAGAAAATTAAAGTTTTTTTTTTGGAATTGCATAATAGTGCTGAATTATTATGGATTGCATAATAATTTTGCATACTTATTTTGGATTGCATAATATTGCTGAATTTATATCGCTTTCGAATAATCTAATTTTTTTAGTTTGTCAATTGATAGTTTCATTTCTGCCTATAGAAATGTGCGTTTAATATCCTATACATTTATTTGCTTTCTGGCTTTGTGAACTATGTAACCAGATGATACTACTATCCTTTTTGTTTAATTTTGCTTTTATTTGTTTACTTTTTTTTTATTTTTCTTTTACCCTCAAATCATTTAATCTAAGTAAATATTTTAACTTTTTGCAATTCCTGCAGACAAGCTAAGTAGCATTGTGGGACAACTGTAAATCATTCTGTAACACATTATTATGAGGAAATAAAGATTCATTTTATTATTATTATTAATTACTAGAATAAAATTCGAAATATTACAAGCTGATAAATCAGAACGGCTCCTACCTATAAATCCCATTAATACCCTTCCCCTCACTTTACTATTAGAGTATTAAGTGACTTACAAGAGTTTTAAAAATTATACCACTCTCAAAGAATGAGAGTACACTTAAAAGAAAAAGTTTCAATAAGGTATGTCAGCATCACTAACCCTATTTCCTTACTAATTTATTATTGTTAAATCTCACTCTGCCCTTCCCTCCATTCCCTAATTTTGTTTCAAAATCCGACCCTGGTCGAACAGAGACCAGTCATGTCCACCATTTCTATTATTTACGAATTCTAAGAACTGAATTGCGTGATTCAGAAGAATTAAAAATACTGAGGATTGTTAAGAGTTCTTTTTTGTAAACGACTAGAGAGTTATCATACATTTCAAAGGTTAATAACTGTATCAGTAGTCTTCAAACAAACATCACCCTTCACCTACGAAATTTCGACAATGCATATGACTTCGCCTTTACGGTGTGTTAACCGATTAAAAACTTTATCGTTCATTGCTACATCCAGACTACATCTTGTGTTTTGCTCCCTTCTCCACTCGGAAATGATCGTTATGTTATCGGGAAAGAGTCAGCACTGGCAGCAGTATTATTTTAGTTTTTGTACCGAGAGACGAAACTTGCAGCGCGAAATGTCGACTGGTGATGAAATTTGAATCGTGAGTGGTGGATTTTATTGTTTTCCATTCTATCTAGCAAAAATGGAATAAACGAAATTGAAGGATGTTATCAGTTTTTGAAAGCAGAGAGACCTGCGTGGAATCGATTTTCTTTCGGACCTGAGGATGGAGGATATAAAACGTCTTAAGAATTTATGTAAAATATTAATGTCATCTCTAAACTTTGGAAAGCTACTGAATATAACTGGTTCTAAAATGAGTATAAAATATATAAATTTTATAGAAACACACTTATTAAAACCCGTCCCGGTGGCTTAGTGGTTAGCCTGCTTGGCTACTGATCAAAGTGTAGTTTCCAGCCCCGAATAAATGGATGGGTGTTTTCATTCTTGTTTAATTTTCTTGCTGAGGGTCTCGCCTTCCTCATAGATCTTCTATATGGCGTATTGCACTAACAGAATCCTACCAGAACTCTGTGGCAAACAGCTACTGAGGAGTAAGTTATTTATTTTCATTTATTTATACTTATCACGATCCGTCCCATGGAGGAGTGGTTAGTATGCTTGGCAACTGATCAAAGGGACCTGAGTTTCGAGTCCCGGGACTTCCATCTGTTTCCAAACTTTGTGTCAGTATTTTTCCTTACCCTATTCTAATCTTAGAACTTGGGGGCTTAGTGACCTAACTATTTAGCTTACTACGTGAGCAAAAGTGCCGCTCAGAGATAAAATAGCCTAACCCTCTCCCCTCTGAGGTATATAGTACTTTTCTGTTTGTAAAAGTCTTTATTTTTTTGTGTGATAATTGCTATAGCAACTGAGTCATTGATCTTTGTGTTGTCTTTCTTCTGAGGTCTCGCCCATCGTCACAGATCTTCTCTATGGTGTATTAAACTGAAAGGATCCTGCCAGACTTCTCTCATAAGCAGCTGCTTGAGGGGTAATTTATTTATTTATTTATTTATTCATACGTATCAAAGAAATTTTTTTGAGTTGGGTTGTTTTACCTCTGAGCGGCACTTTTTTGCACACAATGGGCTAAATGGCCAGGTCACAAGAACTCTGAAGGCTCAGAGAAGATTGGGCGAGGGAACCTACTGGAACAGCTGTTAGGAGACAGATGGTAGCCTCCCGTCAAGGCCATTCAGTGTGTTCTTTAACGTGCATAGGGTATGGCTCCCACACACGGAGTCACGGCTTAACGTCCAATCCGACGGACGGTGGACTTTCCGAGCCCATCGGTGTCCCCTACTGATCGCGGGCAGGGCGGGGAGTTTTTCGGAGATACAAAGAAAGATTATTCAGAAACACTTTTCAATAGTTTAAAATATCTATTCAAAAGATCAAATCCAAAACATTTAATAATAGTTGATGGTCTATACATATTATAAGAATGTTGTAGCCGACTTTTAACCTTCCTTAGCCCTATGTAATGACACGTAGTTTTCCGGACCTTCATGAGGATCGAGTGTCGATAGGGCTCACACTTTCAGTTGTCAGGTTCGAGGCCCAGTTTTGTTTACATTCTGATTTAGGTTTGATAAACCCTCCATACTGCCATTGGTGACACTGGTCGTTTTGAAAAGGCCGTTGCCCATTGCATAGGACTTTAAGCCTTGTGCAGGAGAGCAGCATCATATGCGCACATGATGCTGATTGAATTGACAGGGACCTCCAGCTGTTTCCAAACTTTGTCCAGTTGTTTTCCTTCCCTTATTCCACTCTTAGAACTTCTGTGTCTTAATGACTTAACCATTCAACTTACTGTGTAAATAAAAGTGCTGCTCAGGGATAAAATAACCTAACCCTATCCCCTCTGAGATGATAAAGTAATTTGTAAAGGTCTTAAATTCTTTTATATGATAACTATTATAGCAACTGAGTGTTACGGTAGTAGTGGCAACAGTTAATTATATAGAGGGTTATAATAAAATAACATCTTTGACATCAGAAAATGAAAAAAAAAAAGTATTGCAAAATTAAGCCAAACTTTTTCTAGTTACCTAACTCTACTCTCCGTAATTTAACCTAACCTGATAAAAAATCACTAATCGCTTCTAGAAATGTGACGAAATTTATGGATGACTCGTACCTCAGAAGTTTGGCAAACTTCAGCTCGATTATGTTAGGAAAATACGTAAAATGAACAAGAATCAGTAATAAATGGCATTTGAATTTGAATAGCATTAAAAATAACATGTGTGGGTTTAAAAAAAAATTAAAATACTCCAAATTATGCTTTAATATTCTTTTATGTAAATGAATTCCTACTCGTTGATTCTTGTTCGCGATATCGTACACACTGCACAGGATGGCGAGGAGGTTGACTCAGTCGTAGTGAGCCAGGCTTGTAATCTGCACTACCAGATTTGAGTCCCAATTGTGTCAGCGTGGATATTTATCTATCTAAACCACCACCTAGTCCTCGGTTAACAAAGGGACGCTGATGGATTGCCGTCCGTCAGATTAGACGTTACTCCGTGGCCCTCTATGCAGGAGACAACCATAACCTGTTCACGTTAAAAACTCGCTGGATGGTCTTGACAGGAGGCTGCATCTGTCTCCTAACAGCTGTCCAATGGATCCCTTTCCAAATCACCTCTGAGCTATTGGAGTTCTGATCGTTATTCAGCTCACCGAATGCGCAAATATGCCGCTCAGTGATAACAGAATCCACACAGAATAAATGCTTACTTACGTTTGAGCTTTTTGGGATATGAATGAAAGTCTGGGAACATCTCTTGTATGGAAGCCTTATACTGAGGAAGTGTGGTAGCCTTAGTTTGTATAAACAACAGGGAAGAAGTGAAAGAGATAAAGCTGCGATTTTTAATGAAACCAGTGTTTCTCAATCGATGTACGAGTTCAGTTAAACATAAGGTTTTTCCTTCATCTGAGTGTTATCCTCATTATTGCTATTCAATCTGAAAAGGGTTTTCAATCTAAGTATATTATTATTTACAAACATTTCAATTTAAATATTAATTTTAAGCTTTTTTAAGCTTTTTCTCATTTTCTTACTTCCTTATTCGAGTAAAAAACACGAAAAAGTATGCTATACCTATCTGCATTTTTATATTTTAGTTAGTTTGTATTTCATTTAATCGAAATGTATAATAATTTTTAGGAGCAGATTTACAGAATAAGTGAGACATCGTAAGGTATCTCCAGTTCCAAAAAGGCTGATAAACACTGTATTAAGTAACTAAATAATAGGGCTTGATAGGGGTGAATCGCAGCTCAATGTTATAGCAATAAAAATATTCTATCCATTTGATACGATGATTTTTGATGTGAGTTTATGGTAATACAGGATAGTTATAAAATATGTTTCCCTATTCGGGAGTCTCTGGAGTGGTAACGAACAGAGATTGGAAAATTCATAGGTAAATTAACGAGGACATGAAGAAGCAATGTAGCGAAGAAAAAAAGTTCCACTGCCGTCACTAGGGGAAAAAGTGGCTCTGGAACACCAGGAAGAAAGGCTGAGGTGAAAAAACAATGTTTGTTGGTTTCAGGCACGTCTGTTATAGAAACTGCTCAATATGCTCTCCATCGGTGCATAGGATGTGCTGGAAGAGAAGAACTACATGGGGCCATTTTTGCTTGGATCATGTCATTGTGGATGTTGATCACTTGCCATGTAATACTGGCCTTCAGATCACTAAGCGACCGCAATACGCCACGATAAACTCGGTCCTTCAATAGTCCCCGAGCCAGAAATTACAAGAATTCAGGTCTGCCAAACATGGTGGCCAGGTCTGAGGAAAATCTCGAGAAACTAAGCACTCATCGCTGAAAGTTGTATGCAGTAATTGCTTTTCCTGTTGACTAACATGTGGGTTGCACCACTTAACACTGTGATGTCCAGACACCGCCGTTTCAGCAAGGGGGAATCACGTGATGACGGAGAAGGGCACAGTAATGGCACCTATTATGATACAGCGCACTGGACCATTAGGTGTAGACTCCTCAAAGAAGAAAGACCCAATGATGAAGTCTGCACTGAAGCCATACTACACTATCACATAAGGAACTGAAGAGGCAGGTTCATACAGAGCAGACAGAGGTAACAACCCCTATATGCAACAGTTCTGTGTGCCAATAGCACCCATGAGAGTGAAGCGTACCTCGTCAGTCCACAGGACCACCCGTGACCACATGTCATCCATCTCATCCGTGCCAGAAAATGGAGAACAAAGTCAGTGTTATTGCAGTTGCGGCACCATATGGATACTGTACGGGTACTATCGCACATCAGGGTGTAGCATTTTGCATATCATTGCCCACGGAAGATCGTACTATCCTAACACCGCTCTGGCACTGTTGACTGATCGTATGCCACTTCTGGCACATGCATCATGGCAACCATCAATTCTCCACCATGTCTTCTGCAATGGGCAGCCGTCCTCTTCTGGTGCCACTCCAAACTCACCGGTTGCCTCAAACCTCTGCACAATATTTCTTAAAGTATTTTTTCTTGACATTAGGGGCACTCTCCGCAGAATTTTTAGACCTTATGATCTCGCAGTGTGGCATTCACATTTCTCTGCTTCTGATGGAATAACTTGATTAATAGTACTCATTCCTTCTTCGTCAGTATCATACGGCCGTTTGCAGGTGGTGTGGGAATTACCACTTTTATTCGATGTTTTTTGCTTCGGAAACGTGCTATTATGAAAATGGACGCGATTAGCTTACCTGAAACGCTTGTTTCTCCTCTAGTGGCGACATTTTAAACTATTTTTTTATTTCCTAAATCGTTCTCATTAAGCTACCTACGAATCTTGCACCAAATGTCTGACTCAGCCTCCTTGTGGTGCAGACCATAGTACCTTTCAAAAGATATATTCTCTCTCTCAGAGAGGAGACCGAAGGGGAGGTTTACCAGATCAGTGTGGTCTATTGATCTGGTCACCTACGGCCACTTTTCTTTTTTTTCTTCCCTGCTGATATACCACCTTTACAATGTACTGGCAACCTTTACAACGTACTGTTCACCTTTACAATGTACTGGCAATGGCCATTTATACCCACTGGAATGGAATGGCTTATGGCTTTGAGCTCTTGATTCAATAATCAAGAGCTCATTCTGGACTTGCTGCATTGGTGGGCTTCTGTTGAGGTAAAATCTGCGCCTGTGTTTTCTGTTTGCCTATGGGTTGCCAGCCCTAAGTGAGCAAAGGCACAAGATATCTTGCATGAGCTGGTGGATTATCTTGATCAGAGGCCATCACAGATACCTGAACCCTTACTTTAGCTAGTTGGGCATCGACAATCCTACCCTGGAGAAATGTGTCTCAGGCACGTCAGTTTCTAGATTTTGTTTCTTAAAATGGTCCATTTGAAAAGGTGGTACCTGAAGTTCTTATCAACATGGATGGCTTCAGCCTTTAGTTTTTTTTTTTTGTTTTGTTTTTTGTAGGTATATGGGTCTTTGTCCCATGCCTGCGATTAGGGTGGTGTTTGATATTATTGTCCCTATCACTCTCTCAATATACTTGGTTTCCTTAAAAATTCTACTAATCTTTTTCTCTTTGCAGGTACGTGAAACGTGCGGATGTTGTGCATAGAGATTATTCTCTTGACATCCTCATGTAATAAATCCAGCATTATAACCTGGACATTCCGGGTTTGCAAGAGACTAGATGGACAGATAAATGTAAGATACTTCAAAATAATTTTAAATGTTTGTTTTCAGGGAGGGAGAATGGAAACATCTCCAAGGTATAGTTTTGCTTCTCATCAGACATGCCAGTGATGCTCTTCTATGATATTACTTCATAAATTAAAGATTTCTTACAGCTAAATTTAAAACTATAATTAAAGATTTGAACGTTATCTGTTGTTATGCCATCATAGAGGATTCTGATGACGAGAAAGATAAGTTTTACAGACAACTTCAGGATATTTGAATTCTGCCAGGAAAGGTGATATTTCTCTTGTTCGGAGGATGACAATGCTAAAGTTGATATTTACTGTTACCTATGATCACGGGTATTAGATCTCTTTGGCATTAATAGTTCCAATGACAATGTGGAACGTCTCCTACAGGTAAGTAAACTTAACAATTTGAGAATAGCTAACACGTATTAGAAACAAGGTGACATTTATAAATACACATGGGTTTCACCTGATGGGTTCATAGGAATATGATCGATTATGTATTAATTAACGGCAAATGGGCTGGTTCGGTTAGAAATACCAGATCATATAAATAAATAAATAAAATAAATACCCCCTCAAGCAGCTGCTTGCCACAGAGGTCTGACAGGAGCCTGTCAGTTTATATGCCATAGTAGAAGATCTGAGAGGATGGCAGGACCTCAGCAGAAAAACGATACATACATCCATGCCTTAACCCGGGGCTCGAACCCAGACCCCTTAGATCAGTAGCCAAACGCGCTAACCACTCTGTGGATCTGATCATTACCTGGTCAAACGTGTCTTGCAATTGAAGCTTAAGAAATGTTGTGCTAAGTTTAAGAGAATTACCTTTAACACTGAAGCTCTGATAGATCCAGATATAGTCAAAGCATATCATTTATAGGCTACTTAGTCATTATAACAGTCGCAGATTGCTTACTACTGAAGTTAAGAAAGAATGGGATCAGTTTAAACAGGCTTTTCTTGACACTAAAAGTACTTTTTTGGGGGTGAAAAGGACCGGAGGAGACAAATGTATTTGAGTGATAAGGTTATGGAGCTTATTTTTGAAAGAAAGAATTGCAGAAATAATTAGAATAAATACTCTGCATTAAACTCTGCATAAATACTCTGCATAAATAGCATTGCAAAGAACCTAATAAACGTATGAAGGATCAGTTAACAGGTTAATCGTTGGCTTGATAGCTTGACTGGAAAAGCAGAAGGATCAACTAAACAGCAAAACAGCTGAGAGTGGTAACAGATAGTTAAACTTTTGCTTGAGAAGAAACAGAAACAGATTGCTTGAGAAGACACAGGGATTGAAGAATAAAAATAATAAGGCTGTTGAAGTGAGGATTCTGTTATGGCTAGGTGAACCGTGCATTTCAGAGCTGTTCTATACAGTGTAGTTAGTTCTACTCCCATTATCTCTAATGAGAATGGATGCATTACTGACTTTAATGTTGGCTCTATATCACATTGTGAAGTCCTTTGGCTATCTCTAAATTAAACGTGCATACATTCCCAGGAGTGGATGAAATCACCTCTAAAATGCTTAGACCTGGAATGGTTAATATTTTGTATCATAAAAGTGTTATACCTAAGTATTTTACTAATACTATTATTATCCCGTTTTTTTCTTTTTAAAGTGATCGCAGTTTTTGTGATAACTTTAAGGGTATTAGCTTATTTTCTGTCCCTGGTAGAGTACTTTGTATTTTTGTTTTTAATAAAATGTAGTTGCATAACGTTTTTGGTTGGTTTAAGAGGTGGGTTGTTTAACTTCTGAGCGGTACTTTTTGCACACAACAGACAAAATGGCCAGATTACAAGAATTCTGAAAGCTCAGAGAATATTGGGGGAACGAGACCCACTAGACAGCTATTAGGAGATAGGTAGTAGCCTCCCGTTAAGGCCACCTAGAGTGTTCTTTAATATGCACAGGGTATGGCTCTCCCGTCCATGGTGTCACGGCTTAACGTCCCATCCGACTTTTCAAGTTCATCGGTGTCACCTACTGACCTTGGGAAGGGTGGAGAGTTTTTCGGAGATAACTCTCAATGCTGGCCCAGCTGGGACCCGAACATGGGAACTGCGAATTACGAGCCGATGTTGATGAGATGAATTCTTTCGTTAGATAAATAGATAAATAGATAGATTCTCAGAATCTGTAGGAACATACATTTACGTTAGCATATTTTTACCTTAGAATTAAAATTACATCGAAATATATACAATCTTCCATATCCTTGATACACAATTTTAAAGCATTACTTTTTTTTATATTCTTTTTTTATACATCGTTTCTCTAGTAAAAATCAATTTTTCATTCGTACCAATATATATATATATAAGTAATATTATTTTCAGCTCATCATTTCATGAGTTCCATGTCTACAGGACTTATCCTGTGATTATTTACTACTGATATAAAAAGATAGTTTTTGAGTCTGGTAATAGAGTTCTTGATTCTCCAAAAATATTTGGAGTTGAAACATCCTGGACACCAACGGTGAAATACCTTGGTGTCATTCTACATAAAAACTTTGTTGGAATGCACATATTGATCATGTTCTATCAAAGGTTCATAACATCAGATGTAAACGTTCACCCCTGATAGGGTGGAGCTCGAAACTGCCTCCAGAAAAGATATTATTTTTGATAAGACTCTTCTGCGGCCAGTCCTGACATATGTATCACCAGTGTGCGGTAATACTACTAGCATCAATGACTGGTGGTTTCAGGGCTTCCAAAATGAAATCATCAGATCTGTCAGTGCTCCTGGTTTGTGAAAAACAAGACCATTCACACTAATTTGAGCACTGGCCACATATACATTCATATTCGGAAACTCGCGCAGACCTTTTTCGAGGTACTGGGAGATCATCCTTATGATATAATTAGACATTTGATTGATTATGATTCATTGGTTTTAAAACAATTCAAGTATCCTAAGATATTGGTGTTTGACATAATAAGTTTGCCAATTTTTCAAGAAACATTGGATCCTGAATGGCAATTTCACAAATCAATGTGAAGTATTTTATTTTCTTTCTGCTGTTCGCATTCTAATGTTCTCTTAAATTACCAATAAAATTTCGCACAATAGGGAACACCATTAACGCCTAAACGCTTTTAAGCAGGAAATAAAATGCATTGTGTCCAAACTATGGCATCCACTGTAACATTGCGAGTCCTATTAAAAAACAGCCGTTCTTTTGTAGAATGATATATTTGGAGCTCATTCGTCGAGCTCAAAAAGAAATGTGGTATACTAAACAATGCCGATTGCAAAAAGATATTTGGGCACAGTAATAATTGGAAGCTCGTATACTCTATAAGACATTTTCTCTTGCATGGGCCAACCATGATATTAATTAGGCTACTTTATCCTCCAGATCATAACCTGCTAAAATTATTGGGGAACTAAGGATGGAGAGGAGCCAAATTAACAACCATTGATCAGGATTATCCCCCAGCTGATATATGTATTTCTTCTAAAAGGTTCTAATGTATTGAACTAGATGACATTAGTGTCAGCGTTTGGATGGTTTTGCACTTCTTAGGGGAATAGTGCACAATTCTCCTTCCAGTGTGTGTCTGTTATTCATAAAGTTTTTATGGAAAACAAGGGACCTAATAACAAAACCTACTGTAATTAGTGAGTATCGCTAACATGTCTTGCTTACTACTGAAGCTGAGGAGAAAAGAAAACTTAAAGAGGCTATTCGTAATCCTTAGAGATATCTTCTAGATCTAAAGTAGAAAGAACAAACGTAGTATTTCCCAACAGACTTATAAATGAAGTGATTGCAAAGATATCACTTCAGTGATAAGATATCTACGATGAAGTAAGACAGCAGAGCTTATTTCTGACAGAAGGAAGTGCAGAACTTTTAAATTCCGTGATATAGGTCTAAAGATACAATACTGAATATAAGAATATATCCAAATAAACACAATGTGCGAAAACAGTTATAAGTCGTAACCAAATTTTTAATTACTTTACATGTAACTCAAGGTCTACTTATGATATTTGGAATCTGCAAAATAATTTGAACACAAGTGTACTCTTTCACTCGTAATCACTAGTAAAGTATGACATGAAGCTCTGACGTCAATGGTAATTACATAAGTGACACAAGTCATTGGTAGATACAATTGACACATTGGTAGTTATCAATTTCTCGTCAATTAACCAACGATCCCGTGTTCAAAAATCGTTAATTGATTGAAACATTATTGATATTAAAATTTGCCAATTATTTAAGAGAATCTTTGATGTAACTATGCAGTGCCATTGTCTCAAATGTTTCCATTAACTCTGCACCACTGATATATATAGCTTTTTTGTGTTAAAATGCATTTTTATGACTCACACCTCTGAAACACAAAAACAGTTCAATTGCAAAGTGAGGTTGCAAACTTGAGGTTTGCAAGCAACTCTAATGTTGTTCCAATATTTCAGCTCCATCGTACGAAATGGCATTCTTTTATACTCTACGAAGCTGTAATTTCTAAAATAATAAATATATAAATCGTATTTTCAATTAAAGTATCAGTATAAAGTAAAACTAAACATAATTCAATTTATATCTGATCATCACTGGTTTTACAGCAAAACTCTTGAAAAATGGCTGCCTATAACTGTTAAATTTTTCTGTTTCTCTGATCTTCCGGATCTATTGGGTAAGGACAGTTTTCCCAGTTACTTTGCTCCAGGATATTTCAACTCACTTTACTTCATATAAATTTCGGATCTAGTGCAATCTAATAAACAACAAACATATAGATTTGAATTACTATTTTTCTGATGTACTCTCTGTGTCTCCAGTTAGTTTATTGTCATATGATGTACCTCTGAATATATTCTAATAATTAAATTTTGAATTATTAGTGTCGGTCAGAATTCCAAACTGAATTTAAAAAAACAGTCTGCTTTCCAGAATGCATGTTACTTTTTACACCAGATTTCCGTTTTGCTTCTCTGTCCTGTCTCAGAAGTGCGATCAATATTTTTGATTTATGTTAGCTGCAATTTGCTACGATGTGGCTCTTCCTTTTTTTATCTTTTCGTTTCACAGTACCTATCAAGATGAAGAACCATTTGAGAACTCATCTGACACTGTGGAAAGGTATGTCGGTGATTATCTTCGAAGAAACCGTCATTGAACTAACACCATTCTTCTTTTTTCTTTTTGTGAAATGTAGTTCTCAATATATTCTTATTTTGTTTGCTGATCATTTTATTTTATCGATCTGATACTTTTCAAATATCAATATTCTCATGTTTTTTTTTTGACTTTCATTTATCTTCTCTTGCATAAAACAAATTTTATACAAACAAACAAACAAACAAATTACTCGTTAGATTTCTAGAATAAATTGATTTGTAGAAGACGTGGTTTCTTTTCAAACGAAATGTCCGATGACAGCAATAAGGAGAAATAAATAATGATGCTCTTCAAATGTGCATTTTTGCATTCTAATATGCGAAAAGACAGTTATATTTCATTCATATCGAACTTTCACGATAATAATCGCTGTTTAAAGAATTATATTTCAAACTAATCGAATAAAGATAATTTTGAAGTAAATTCAGAACACCCTTTTATATTATAATTTTTTTAAAGAAAACGTTGAGTTGTAAATCATAACGCTAATATTGTGACACTCAGTCCCTGATTAACAAATGAAATGTTAGTCGGAGACGAATTTCGCATACGGAACAATTGAAATAGGGGCGGTGAGGGAAGGGTACCATAATCTTAACCTGATTGACATAGTTTTAAAATACTTTGTTTAATGTTTTATGTGTTTTTATACGTTTATGTGTATTTCATACATGTAACTCATTTTTACAGAAATAAAAAAAAATAAATACCCTTTCAAGCAAGTGCTTGCCACAGAGGTCTGACAGGAGCCTGTCAGTTCATATGCCATAGTAGAAGGTCTGTGAGGATGGCAGGACCTCAGCGGGAAAACAATACAAATATCCATGCCTTACCCAGGACTCAAATCCAGGTCCCTTAGATCAGTAGCCAAGTGCCGTTAATCAACGAAACAAAAATAAATGTAGAGACAAGAAATGGATAAAAGCAGATTTATTTCAATCCATGGCACGTATCGATGATTAGGGAGTAATGAAGATTAAAAATGGGAAATTTATTATTGTAAAAGTTGTTGGGTTGTTTTACCTCTGAGCGGTACGTTTTTGGGCTATGGCCAGTGTACAAGGATTCCGAAGGCTCAGAGAAGGTTGGGACCCATTGGACATCTGTTAGGAGAAGATGGCAGCCTCTGTTTCCTAACAGCAAGGTCATCCAGCGTGTTCTTTAAGGTGTACAAGGTGTGGCACTCTTTCACATAAGCAACGACTTTATATCCCATCCAAAGACAGAGGCGTTTTCAAGCCCATCGATGTGCCTTACTGACCGAGGGGCAGGGCGGAAAATTTTGCAAAGATAAATCTCAGTGCTGACCCTGGTGGTACTCGAACCTGGGAACTGCAGATTACGAGCTTGGTGCGCTACCGGCTGAGCCACCCCCAAAAATTACTGTCGAATAATGAAGATAACTATTTGATTGTAATGTTTACAAACATTTATACTCTACACGTGAAAAGTTTTCATCTCTAACCAATCAGAGTGTATTTATATATGAGTACAATGTCATATGTCAGTGAGAACTAAAATATCCTTTTTTAATAATAAAAATATTATTATTGATTATTGTTGTTTAAACATAGTAATTTGTATGGGAAAATGTGAAAAATATTTTTTGGAAGTGCTGAATTTATGATAGTCAGATAGTGAGATAAGGTAAACGTGTAAGACGTCTTCTTATATTTTGAAAACAATAGTATAAACGATTGTAGAGAAGTAGTGGAGGATTGTTAAATCCAATGACCAGTCGTGTTAATCGAAAATCAGCATTACTTTAAAAAACGTGTTGACAGTAATCGTGTTAGTCGGGATCTGTTATTGTAAACAGTATTACGATTGTCCTCTATGAGTTTAAAGCCTTCAAACAGGAGTGTGACATAAGCATTACCTCTCTTGAATGAGATTCATTTAAGGGCTTGCGACACGTTAAAGGTAAACAATTTTAAATGCAGTTGAAAAGAAAGAATACCCATTTAGAAGGGATGTTGAAATCAAACGAAAAGTTCCATTAGGCATCACAAATTCATCCTACCTCAAATTCAAGATATTGAAGACACCGGAATCATATTAGAATCGATATCTATGGGAAGAATGATTCTGGTTGCGCCTTTCAACCTCTTGAAAACTGATTAACGAAAAGGATTCGTTAATCAGTTATCTTTCAAGTCAGTTATCAGTCAGTTATTTTTATAGTCAGTTATCTTTCAAGATAACTCTCTTCACTTGTGGCTGGTGACATAAATGCCTAGTACCCAGTATGACACTTCAAAAGTTACGAAATGAAAATTAAGAGTCTTGTTTCAACACTATATGGTCCAAAATCTGGTTATGAACACTCCACAGGAACCCACTTTATCCCAGAAATACAAGACTTCTGATGCTTTTGGATATTCTAACGATGGGAAATTGCTCATTATCATATAATGTACGATAATCACTCTCAACCGGGTGTCGTGAGACTGTTCCAAGTGTGCTGAGGCATTTTCATGAAGAAGTCTAAAAATAAGCTCAAAAGTATTGAAACTTAAAGCATAAATTAGATTAGCACAAATGATATAAATATGCAAAGGTGTAATTGGTAGATTACGCATTTATTATTTTTATTATTGAACGCTATTATTTTGTTCAAATTGTTGACCTTTAAAAATGTGAGTATAGAGGTTTTTAACTGGTATTAAGTGGCAATGGCATTCTGCGAATGACGCTGAATAACAAAATGAAGGTGATTCGATCTGTCTGTACAAGAGTTTTTCAATTGCCAAAATGAATCCAATGCTAGGATGCAGCAACGAAATGAACCTATGCTAGATGACACCTACGAAGTGACCTCTTAACTAGATGTGCCGTGAGAAGTGAACCCAGTACTATATTAAGGTTCAGAACATTGATGTAAGGACCAGATTAGGATCTAATGGGGGATGCCCACCCTCATCCACCGAGAATGCTGGTAACGTTAATAGAGATAAAAATTATTAATGAAAGATGAATGATGATTTATGAAGTTTTATGCATTTTTTTAAGAAATTTTGAAAGATCTCTCAAATGGAGGTGAAAATGTTATTCTACAATGGAAATCTAGTCTCTTGCCCCCACCCCCTTTACTTTCTTCTGGCTCGATTGAGTTTATTCCCCCTCCCCCTGATTTGTTTTCCAGATCCGGGCCTGGTAATGACTCTTTCTGCACTCACGTCACACCACAATCTGGTTCTTCTTCCATTCCATCTTTCAATCTCGGAAATTTAGCTGAGATAATGATTGTTAACTTGGATATTTTAAATGTCCCCTTAATAGGGGACATAACCAATTTCAAATAATATCAACTTCAATTACATTGAAGATAGTAGCAATTCTATAGAGAACTTTCTCTATAGAATGCAGTCAAGACGGCCAGAAAAATTGTTAAAATCAACCCATTAAAACAAAATTGTCGAATGAAAAACCCTCATCGAGGACAAAACATTGTTAAATAAACATGGCAAGAGACAAGAAATCTAACTGAAAAATCAAGATATAACAGATTGCACAAGCAAGTAAAAGACATCGTGGCATTAAAGAGGTAAATGGGAGAAAATAGTGAATGCACTCTGTACAGATGGAAAATCAATACCGTAAATGATTAATTACGCACTTACACTTAGGAAAAGGAAACCTGAATTCCCCCAGATATACTGTATGATATCAATGATACGGTTTACACTGATTCAGATAAGTCAAAAACATTTGCCGAATCACTTGAAAAGCGATTCATGCCAAATAATGTCCTTGCTGTAAAAGACACATAAATCTTGTGAATCGCACTCAGTATATATTTAAAAAAGAACTTGAAATATCTTCCGCCCAAAGCACTTTTTAATTTTTGCGACATTTTCGACAAATGTTTACGTAACAAAGAGTTTCCGAATGTATGGAAACTGGCATAGATTACAATGATACCTTAAAAGTTTCTAGTCAAAACTTTCCCTCAAAACTATACATAGATTGATCGGTCTACATTTCTATGTAGCAAAATTTGTGATTAAATTATCCTCAGCAGAGTGAACTTATTTATTCAAGACTCAAATAACATTCATTAGGATTTCCCCGAATGTACTCTACGGTCCATCAACTGTAGACTGTTTTGGCAACTTTTATTTCCAAATAAGTTATTTCACTTCCTTTTTCTTTTCGTCGCAATTTATATTTTTAATTTTTTTTTTATTTCACAAATTTTATTCTACAATTTCAACATATATATCTGCGTCCATCAATACCTGTAAATATTATTTTTTAAAATTGAAAAAAAAATCATTTTTGAAATATTGATATATAATATAATATTTGTTCAAAATGTTTTAAAGCACATACAAACCAATTATTGCAAGTAGTTCTCAGTAATTTCCATTAAAATAGTACACAGTTCCCTTTCATAATCACATTGTTATTCAAATGCTTTGGTAAATATTTAGAAATAATTGTTTTGCTTTATATAAATTGACTCAAACGAAAAATAAATACACTTTTTTTTTATTTGGTTACTCGTGGCTTTATATCATTTTCGTTCTATTGTGTGTTAAATAAATTAAATATATTACCAAAAAAAGTATATGGACCCTTCCATGTTATGTGAATGCAAGGTACAAATTATGTCTCATTAACTTTTAAAATATGCTTTTTACAGTAAATTATCACCGGAGATAATTTGAATATCTCACTAAAATTTCCCTAAATACGAATATTCAAAGCATGAGTTTAATATTTAACGAATTATACAAGTGGTATATAACAAGCAAATTGTGAGTCATAAGAGTTTATTCTCAAATGTTATTAAAACTGCTAAGAACCGATCACAATCTGTTCATAACTTAAAAGGAATATTTCTTCAAAAACACTGGATTTCATCAGCGCGTTGTGTGATCTTGGCAGGTCCGCTTTTTGTTCCTAAGGAGAGGAGGCCGCAGAAGTGCGAAAGATTTCTTTTCCCTACAGGACGCTGGAGGCATCCGAAAGTTCGCTCCACACCCACTTGTACGCAGTTAAACGCATCACTTATCCCGAGAGGAAGCTGGAGACATCCGAAGGTTCGATCCACACCCCACTAGCACGCCGTTAAACGCATCACTTTTCCCAAGGTAGCAATATGAACAAGCCATAAAACTTTAGTCGCATCCATACATCAAAGGAACCTACCACGGCTCCAAGGTATGGATCAGATCGCACGGATCCCCTGCGGAACGACACCCGCCGAAACATCCCCAATTAATAAATGGATGAGGCAAATACCGACTACTCCCTTGTGTTCAGATGGTCCCTTAATAACCTCCTACACCATTTCTAGGAACCATAAGCACACATTAACACAAAAATCATGGGTAGGAGCTACGGATACTGCCACGCCAGAATCGTAGGATCATGTGGTTGTGCAAATTTTTTGACCACCCATTGGGTCCAGCGCGAGAAACTTGGAACGACAAGATCAAGAGCGACCAATCTGGAAGAGGAGGGAAAATGATCCAACGAAATTTGACATTGAAGAGACCATTTTGTCTTCTTTAAAACAGACAGTCAGATTCTTAGAGGGTGCGAAGAAGGTCGATGTTTCATCTTGGGAGAGTGTGTTACCCATTCAGATTCAGAGCGAGTGTGAAGAAGGTCGATATTTCGTCTTGGGAGAGTGTTTTCGAACTCCCTTCGAAATCATGGTTGCTAGAATGCCGAACAACTCCGCTGAAAATACAATGGTTATGTACTCAAGATAACGGTGAACATTAAGTGATTGACATCCTGGCTTAAAACTTTCCCTGCCGATCGACAAATGTTCATCTCGCTGCCGAAACCATAGTGATCTTTCGCTCTTGTCGCCGTGTGATACTCTACGTCACCATTTCCGAGTACCGCTGCACGGAACCACGATGTTTCAATCAACATGAGCAAAGTTCCTGATAAAAACAAATGTTTTCCTGTCCTCTGTTTCCTATTCCTATGATGCGAAAAGCCGCCGAAAACGAAGAGACAACAAGAGATATGAAATGATCATGTTTTCTTTACAAAAACTTCGCACATCAGTTTAAATCAGCACTGTATTTAAAAAAACAAAGATACTAACAGTAATTGTAGGTCACAGATCTATCTGAGGAGGGCTAGAGAGAAACCCAGAGTGACTTTAACTATTTTTTTTATAAAACAGTAATTCATTTGATTGTAAGAGCTCTAGTTCAGGGGAGAAAACGTATCTATGGTTTTAACACCTCTCCTCGGTTCTGTAAAAATATGATATCATTAAATTGTTTTCGTTTATGATATGAGAAAGAGTTAGCTTTGTTTTATCTATCGACGTGATTTACCTGATTAGCATAAAAAGTAAATATCTACGGATAATAAACTCCTAAAAAGACAACGCAATGCACGATAGAATAAAATATGTAAATTTATTTAGAGTCAGGATGGAATACCACCTTTCACCCCTTAACAATGGTACTTTGGTGAAACAGAATTTTTCTTATTGAGGACCTGGAGTGCCAAATCATGTATTTCAAACTGTAACATTGGCTTCCGCGACCAAAATGTTTTCAAACCCATGGTTTATTTACGGCCAGAAGATAGAAATAGGAATAAATGTCTGAAAATTGTTAAATATATATTGACAAATGGTTATGTGGAGACAAGACAGTACTAGAAATTGATAAGAACAAAAGGTAGAATATTATGATATATTAAAATATGTATGTTCAATAAGAGAAGTTTCTTATACTAGCTAGATTTATGTTTCAGAGAGGATTTTCAGGAACATTTGTGAGAACAGATTATTTCATGGATGTATGTGTCGTTTATTCTGCTGAGGTCCTGCCATCCTCTCAGACCTTCTACTATGGCATATAAACTGACAGACTCCTGTCAGACCTCTGTGACAAGCAGCTGCTTGAGGGGGTATTTATTTTTTTATAACGAAAATGTATCGTGAATAAATATTTATACACTCCATACTGATAATTTTAAGATAATAGATAGGCCCAGGTGCAGAATGTACGAAGAGGAATTAGAAAGTCAACTAGGGAATACGACAATATTTCTATTTTAGCTGGGAGTGATTTTTATTTATGTCAGTTGCATTTCTGTGACACACCTCCCTGCACTTTCGGAGGATATAGATTACACGAACACCACTATAACACACAGAACTGGAGGATTGGTGGGACAGATGAATGGAGACACCAACCGATTTGATTAGGAAGTATCATGATAGTTTTTTTTCGATAATTGCTGCAGACAAGCTGATTCACGAGTTATTAAATTTTATATGTGTATTACATTTTTAAGAGTTTTAGTGAAGATAAGAGGAGTTATAATGACACTGTGATTTATGTGATTGTGTTAGTTAAGGTATTGATGAAACAGTTTTCGAGAGTTTTTCGAGATTACTGAACAGTTTGTTTGTAAAAACTTTGGGAAATACAGTATAGTGCAACTAAGAATTACGTAGTTTGATAAAAAATTGCAAATATTGTATTACATAATATTAGTTTGCTCATCTGTTAGCATTGACTTTGGGAAATTAGACATGGCCACTCCAACTGAAGAAGCCACTCCTCTTCCGAATATAGCAACCCCCGTTTTAGCTGGTTTCTTACCCCTCGTGAACATGTATTCCGGTGACAAGTCTAATGGCGCCGCAGATTTCTTTTCCCATTTGGAGGAGATGGGTCGAATGGCCGGGTTGCAGGGACCTGAGATGATCCTGATAGCGAAATCGAGGTTCAAAAACGCAGCGGCTGAATTCTTGTCCAAATCCCCTAAATAAAAGTGTGAGAAGGATTACAACGAGTTCAAAGGAATAGTCATTAGCAGATTTGATATTGAAAAACCCTTGGCCTTTAGGTTGCAAAAATTCGCCAGCTGCAGGCAGAAGGCAGGAGAGAGCTCCAAGGAATATGTCCCCAAGGTAAAAGCCATGACCTACAAATACTTGAAAGGAAACTCAGGGGACGCCGAGGCACTTACTTTGATGCAAGATCAAGTTAGGCTGTCGCAGTTTGTCTCTGGGACAATTACCCAAGCTAAAGCGATTCGTACTCTCCCACAGCCCCAAAACATTCGATGTGGGAGTGGACCGGGTCAATCTGGAGGAAAGCAACGAACTCTTAGCGGACAAATCGTCCCACATTTGTGTGGTGCAAGCCGATACCACGGTGGCGAAATCGACTTCAGGGTTCACCCAACACGAACCTCTGGAAGAGATATTGGATCTTATCAGACAACAAATCCGCGATCACGAAGCAACGATGAGAAATATGACCACGGATATGAACCGTCTAACTGACAAGGTTAGGTGAATGGAGTTATCGGCTAACGCTGCTCGCCGACAGCAAGATTTACAACCCCTTCTGCTAGGCCCCGCTCGGCTGCCACCACAGTCATTAGGTGTTTCTCCTGCGGCAAGACTGGGCACATAGCTCTGCAATGCAGAAGTAGTGGAGGTGACCCAACGCAGTACTACCGGACAACAACTTAGTAAAGTATGGCAATCCCGGTGTTCCGCTATACAAGACAGCACTACACCTTGAGGGAGTTGCCATGAAACCACCATACACTCGCTAGAGAACATTCTGTGGATCCTGCCATTCGCATCGGAGGAAAAGGAAACCTTACTTTTAGAAACAAGTTTGTTGAGATAATCATTAAGGTGCAGTGAGTGGGCTTTTCGAATTTTGATCATTGCCTAATACAGCCAAATAACTCACTGAATTTAGTCCACATTCAATTTGCCAATACAGATAAGATGGTAAATTTTTGAATTTAGATGCCGAACTTCAATTGGTAATCCTAACTTTTTGCACAGGGAAGCTATCATGATGGGGAGTCCCCAGGCTCTCCCACCGACAAGTCACACTTAATAGGGCCGCGCTCCCGTTTGGCATGACCCTCGACTTCGTCCTCTCAGCAGGGACACCAACCGGCGGCCTCCCCAGCAATACCTCGAGCCCGGACTTCGATACGGCCGAGATGATGAACCCACATTACTGGGGACTCGAATCCCAGTCTGCAGGCACTCACAAGGCCACTCCATCCCGACTCCATGTCACCCGGTTTCCCTCAGAACCCGCAGAACCCTCAAGTACGGCCCCTCAACCGGAGCTGCAACCCTGAGCTTCTCAGGGGACAAGTCAATAAGCCCTATGGACCCCCCCCCCCCCCCACTAGAACCAGTCCGCAGACTCTCATCAGGCCTCCTCCACCAGGGGCTACAAGATATTGTGAACTCCAGAGAGCCAGCGATCCGAACCCAACTTCTCAGAGGCACCGTAGATGAGAGCACCGTAGAAACCTCGACAAGGTGGTCCCACTTCGGGGGGGGGGGGGGGAGTACTACCGGACAAACCTACTCGGGTCGCCGTCATGTCACATGGGCTCCCGAGGTGCTTCACAGTTAAGTGGGAGAGAAGGCAATTTCGGCAGAAATCGCCGAGGGTTTCAGGGAGCCTAGAGCAGCTCGCAGAGACACGAGTCCTCCTTCAGGCATAATTGAAATCAAACAAATTTAAACTACTAGGGGGGGGGGACCAAATGTAATATGTGACTGCAAGTATGGAAGCGTTTGAGTTTCCTTTTCGGCGGACATGAATACAGATGATACCATTTTGATGTTAAAAAGTGCACGCAGTTGTAAAACTATGTTTCCATGCTAAAACTGTTCACGATAATACATTCTCTCGTTGTTGGTATTCCAGAAATTGTAAGCTAAATTGATATATCCATACGCATTGTAAGCTTAATTGATATATCCATACGCAACAATACTTGTTACTAATAATATTAGTGTATTAATCAATGAAGCACTTCACAAAGTTTAAAACTGATGTTTATTTTTTATGAAGTTTCAAATTTTATGTTTGTGGGTCCTGCAAATTCATAATCTTGTAATGTACTAAAATCTGGAAATTGAATCTAAAATTTTGCCAAACCAGGCTTGCATTTTTATCACTGATCATCTAAATTTATGGCGAATCAGGTTCGGGTAGTTGACGCCACGACGAGAAATGATTCCTCATTTGAAATTGCTTATGAAGCACAATCAAGGGGAATTTAGTGATAATAAGAGGACAAGATGTCAACGATTAGTTATGTGAAGAAATGAGAAATAGTGTTTAATATTACATTTAATCATTGACTTTCTGTTAAAAGCCACGGTTGGTCTATTGCAATTAGACCTATCAATGCGTTGACCGCTGACTAGATCCCGGTAGCCTGACTCGGGACGAGCGTGGTGAAGTAACCGTAAGAAAAGGGGAGCCACATTATGACCGGAGGCTCCGTCACCACAAGGGCTAAGGAGGCAGTCGTCCTCGTTGCGCTGGGCACTAATGAAGTCCCTCCTTCCCCCTTAAACCCAACCTCCGCTGCTTATACGAGAAACCGCAAGATGTTACTGTTGGCTTGTTTGATTTGATTGTGAAAAAGAAAAAGGTGTTACGGGCGAGATTTCCGCCCAGGTGATAGGCACACCAGCAATTACACTAAACGAAGTAATTGGCCAGAGAAATTGAGTTAACTCATGAACTCATCGTATTAGCACCTGCCCATTGAGACAACCCCATAGAGCTAAGAGATTCCTAGGTATACAGAGTGGCTGAGCGCACTGATGCATGAGTATAAAGAAATATCAAACCATTTCTTTTTGTCTTTCTAAGCACGTTATGCATTAAATTGATGTTGGATTAATAAACTCTAATCCAAACGCTGTTAACTCATTGTGACATCGTGTTGTGAACTAATTCAAAAAATTTTCCTTTTATGTACAACAACGGTGTAATTGTCTCTCACCCTAATTATAGTACATTTATTTCAGCATGAATTATATTTTCTATGTGACAATGTGTTTCGTGCAGATACTCACACATCCCTTTCTTGTGTTATGTTTCATATTCCTAGGAGTGGAAACTCTCGACCATCAAGTTCAGCCTCTCTGCACAGTGCCGTAGTGGAAAACATCGAACTTTATTGGACTTTTCCCCGTGCAACAACATACTTCTCACTGTAGAGGACGCTTCTGACCTTCGTAAACTTTCGTCTATTTCAAAGAACACCTGGACTCTGGAAATTTTATCTTTTTAGTCAATCGGATAATCGTGCGCATATCAGTCCTCGTTCACAAAACCTTGAAGTGGGGTGAACGGGAATAAGGGGAGACATTTTCCTTCGTCGGCGGTGAGGTGTGTTATGAACAGATCACAATCTGTTCATAACTTAAAAGGAATATTTCTTCAAAAATAGTAGATTTCATCAGCGCGTTGTGTGATCTTGGCAGGTTCGCTTTTTGTTCCTAAGGAGAGGAGGCTGCCGAAGTGCGAAAGTTTTCTTCTCCCGAGAGGAAGCTGAAGAATTCCGAAGGTTCGCTCCACACCCCCACTAGTGCGCCATTAAGCACATCACTTTTCCCAAGGTAGCAATGTGAACAAAATATAAAACTTTAGTCGCATCCATATTTCAATGGAGCCCGCCACTGCTCCAAGGCATGGTTCACATTGCACTGATCCCTTACAGAACGACACCCGCCGAAACATCCCCAATTACTGAACGGAAGAGGCAAATGCCGACCGTTCCCTTGTATTCAGGTGGTCCATTAATAGCTTCCTTCACTACTTCTAGGGAACATAAGCACACAGGAAAACAAAATTCATGGCTAGGAGCTACGGATTCTACCACCCCAGAATCTTAGGACCACATTGGGTCCAACGGCGAGACTCCTGGAACGACAAGACCAAGAGCGACCAATGAGAAAGATGGGGGAAAATGATCCAGCAAAATTTGACATTGAAGAGGCCTTTTTGTCTTCTTTGAAACAGACATTCAGATTCGGAGCGAGTGTGAATAAGGTCGATGTTTCGTCTTCGGAGAGTGTGTTCGAACTCCCTTCGAAATCACGGTTGCTAGAATGCCGAACAACTCTGCTGAACTGTAATGTTTGTGCTCTCGAGATAACGCCAAACATTAAGTGATTGACATCCTGGCTTAAAACTTTCCCTGCCGATCGACTCGCTGCCATAGTCATAGTGATATTTCGCTCTTGACGCCGTGTGATAGTCTACGTCACCACTTGCGAGTACCGCTGCACGGAACCACGATGTTTCAATCAACATGAGGAAAGTTCCTGATAAAGACAAATGTTTTTCTGTCCTCTGTTTCCTATTCCCATGATGCGAAAAGCCGCCAAGGACGAAGAGACGATAAGAGATATGAAATGATCATGTTTTCTTCTGTGAATCAAAAACTTCGTCCATCAGTTTAAATCAGCTCTGTATAAAAAAAAAAAAGATAGCAACAGTAGGTCACAGATCTAACTGATACGGGCTACAGAGAAGCCCAGAATGATTTTAACTAATTTTTATAAAAGAGTAATTCATTTGATTATAAGAGCAAGCATGAGCTCTAGTTCAGGGGAGAAAAAGGTATCTATGGTTTTAACACCTCTCCTCAGTTCTGTAAAAATATGAAATCATTAAATTGTTTTCGTTTACGATATGAGAAAGAGTTAGCTTTGTTTTATCTATCGACGAGATTTAATTGATTAGCATAAAAAGTAAATATCTACGGCCAATATACTCTTAGAAAGACAACACAATGTCTGAATGATGATAGAATAAAATATGTAAATTTATTGAGAGGCAGGGAGAAATACCGGTCTGTAAATGGTAGCTAGGTATTCACTGGTAGGAGAGCTATGCACCAAACAAACCCTGTGATGATGCATAGAACCGGCCAGGCCTAGCACCTAATATCCGACCTCGCCTTCTCGTGGTGCAGACCGTTAGTACCTTTCAAAAGAGATACTCTATTGTGGAAGAGAACGGAAGTGGACTGCTGCCAGATTAGCGTGACCTACTGATCTAGGCAACTACGGCTGCTTTTCTTTTTTTTTCCTACCCTGCTGAGGAGTGGTCAACCACACTGGGTCCTGGTGCTGACCATATATACCAACCTGAACGGAATTATGGCTCTGAGCTTGATTATGGATCCTGATTCTGCTGCACTGGTGGTCTTCTCTGGAGGGAAAATCTTCTGCTGTGTTTTTTCTTTGTTTGTGGGTTGACAGCCCCAAGTGAATAGATTCACAGGATATGTTTATCAGCTGGTGGATAATCCTGAGCAGAAGTCATCGCAGGCACCTGAACTCTTTGCTTCTATTGGCATCGTCAAATTCTACATTGGAGGAAGTCTTCCAGTGTAGATGGCTTCAGCCTTTAGTAGTGGGGGAACGGGTCTTTGCCCCATGTCTGCGATTAGGGGGCTGTTTGATAATGTCGGCATTCCCTCTCTCAATAAACATAGTTTCTTTAAACATCCCACTAACCATTTTCTCTCCATAGGTAGTTGGAATGTGAGGACTCTGCACAGAGCTTTTTCTCTTGATGTCCTCACACAAGAATTCCACCACTATAATTTAGATATTCTCGGCTTGCAAGAGACCAGATGGACAGAAAAAGGTCAGATTCTTAAAAATAATCTTAAATTTCTCTTTTTAGCGAGAGACGAAAATAAGCATCACCAAGGCGTGGGTCTGCTTCTCAGCAGACACGCTAGTGATGCTCTTCCAGGATATGGGTGCATTAATGAAAGGTTTCTTACAGCAAAATTTCGGACAAGCGTTAAAGACTTGAATCTTATCTGCTGTTACGTCCCCATTGAGGATGCCGATGAGGATGAAAAGTATAGGTTTTACGGACAACTTCAGGATATTTTGAATTCTGTCTTGGCTACTGATCTAAGGGACCTGGGTTCGAGCCCCGGATTAGGCATGGATGTGTGTGTCGTTTTTCTGCTGAGGTCCTGCCATCCTCTCAGATCTCCTACTGTGGCATATAAACTGACAGGCTCCTGTCAAATCTCTGTGGCAAGCAGCTGCTTGAGGGGGTATTTATTTTATTTATTTTTTTTTACAAGAAAGGAGATATTACACTTGTTCTAGGTGACTTCAATGCCAAAGTTGATACTGACTCTGACCTTTGGGGAGGAGTGATAAGCTCTTTTGATATTGGTAGCTGCAATGGCAATGGGCATCGTCTCCTATAGGTAAGTACACTCAATGGTTTCAGAATAACTAACACTTATACAAACACCGCGACATACATAAGTACACATGGGTTTTACCTGATGGGCTGCATAAGAATATGATTATAATATATTAATTAACAGCAAATAGGCTAGTTCTGTTAGGAATAACAGGTCATACAGGGGAGCTGAAATTGGATCTGACAATTACCTTGTCAAAAGTGTCTTGCAAATTAAACTTAATAAGTGTTGTGTTAGGGTTAAAATTTTTACCTTTAATACTGAAGTTCTGAAAGACCCAGTTAAAACTAAAGCTTACCATGATAGGTTACTTAGTCATTATGACAGTCATGGTTTGCTTACTACTGAGGTTGAGGAAGAATGGACCATTTGAAACAGGCTTTTTTGGACACTAACAATACTCGTTTAGGAAAAAAGGAGCAGAGGAGACAGAATTATCTGAGTGATAAGGCACTTGAGCTTATTTCGGAAAGAAAGAACTGCAGAGATGTCCTTAATCAATATCCTACTAGTCCTAATAGAAAGCATTACAGACAACTTAATAAACGTTTAAAAGATTAGTTAGCTGCTGATAAGAAACTTTGGCTTGATGGCTTGGCTGACAAAGCCGAGGAAGCAGTTAGACAGCACAACAGCAGAGAGTTAATGTTTTGTGTGGTAGAAAACGGACAGGTATACAGGGATTGAAGGATAAACAAGGAAAGATTATAGAAGGTGAGGTTTCTGTCATGGCTAGGTGTGCTGAGCATTTCAGTGATGTTCTAAACAATGTGGTTAATTCTACTCCCATTGTTTGCAATGATGATAGATGCATTGGTGGCTTTAATGTTGGCCCTATAACACAATCTGAAGTTATCTGGCTATTTCTAAACTTAAATTTCATAAATCCCCAGGGGTAGACGAAATTACTACAGAAATGCTTAGAGATGGTAATGTTTCGGTTACCATTTGGATGACTGGAATTTTGAACATCTTTTATGATAAAGGCATGGTTCCTAAGGATTTTACCAGAGCTATTGTTATCCCTATTTTCAAAAAAGGTGATCGAATATTTTGTGGTAATTATAGGGGTATCAGCCTACATTCTGTTCCAGATAATGTTCTTTCCATGATTGTGCTTAATGGAATTAAGAATTTGGTTGACAGGCAATTGCGTGATGAGCAATGTGGATTCAGAAGTGGTAGGGGATGTGTAGATCAGATATTTTCACTTAGGCAGATTCTTGAGAAATGTTTATAGTTTCAGAAACCTTTGGTTGCTAGCTTTGTTGATTTCAAAAAGGCTTTCGACTCTGTTGATCGTCATAATTTGTGGTTGATTGTGAGATCATATGGTATACCCGACAAGTTAGTTAACATATTGAAAGCTCTCTATAATAACACTGAGTCGTGTGTGAGAGTTGGTAAATCTTGTAGCAATTGGTTTAGCATTACTTCTGATGTTCGACAAGGGTGCATTTTGTCTCCTTTTCTCTTTAGTTTGGTTATTGATTATGTTATGCGAAATTCACTTCAAGGGAAAAAGTTTGGCGTTAAATGGTCTGGAGATACGAAAATTTCTGATTTATATTATGCTGATGATTTAGCCCTTTTGGCAAATGATGTTGATGAGATGAACTCTTTCATTCGAGCTGTTTCTGAGACTGGTAGTAGAGTAGGTTTGGTTATAAATAGATAGAAAACTAAAGTGATGAAAATTGGTCAGGCAGGCTGTGATTCAGTTAATCTGAATGGTTGCAGTCTTGAGCAAGTGTCGCAATTTAATTATCTTGGGAGCTATGTAACAGATAATGGTGATATGCGGCATGAGATTAACAGACGAATAGGGATTGCTGCCGGGACTTCTAAGAATCTATGGAGAGTGTGGAGAAATAGGCGTATACACCTAAAGTCTAAAATTAGACTGTATAATAGTTTGGTTCTTTCTAGGGTTAGTTATGGTAGTGAAACTTGGACACTTTGTAAATAAGATAACAGGAAACTAGATGCTTTTGATTCCAGATGCTTATGCAGTATCTTGTGCATTAGGTGGTTCAACTTTGTAACTAATGATGAGGTTAAGCAAAGGAGTTTGGAACCTCCTTTAAACAGCATATTGTGCAGAGAGAGACTCCGTTGGTTTGGCCATGTTGCCCGTATGAATAATTATAGATTGGCGAATAGGGTTATGAACAGTGTGCCTAGAGGCCTCAGAAAGAGGGGGAGACCTAGGATGCGGTGGGCAGACAATGTCAAACAGGACCTTGTTAGAATTGGTGTGCAGTGGTCAGATGCAGTAGATGTAGCTCAGGACAGACTTGCTTGGAGAACTAAATTGCAAGGTCTGGTTGGACCTCCGTAGCCCATGGCTGCCTAAAGATGATGATGACGATGACGATGACGACAACGACGACGACGACGACGACGACGACGACGACGATGATGATGATGATGATGATGATGATGATGATGATGATGATGATGATACCATCTTTCACCTCCTAACAAAACACATAAACTGTTATGATAAATTAATATAGGATTTCAGAAGTTCATTTGAGGTTTTTTTCATATGTCGTCAATTCTGAATAAAGGCATTTTGTACGAGACCATGAGCAACGTTTTCTGTTAAATGCTTTACTTTTAATATCTCTAAAATGAATATATAGGGTGTCCGACAAATAATGGTTTGAGTCTGGAAAGCTCTGTCTCCATATAAGCAAAATGCATTATGCTGAATGTTGCGCCTGTATATTTCCCCACTCAAAAGTTTCACGGGGGAGGGGGCACCAGAGAACTTAAGTTCTTCGATCTTTCCTTCTCAGCGCAACATTTCTGATAGATGTTTTGCCAGTGGTGGTCCTGTTGTATGTCCACCAAGGAGCTCTGATGTAACACCCGTTGATTTCTTTTCTTGTGGGGCTGTGTAAAGAATTATATTTACATGGACAAAATTTGATACCTGAATCATTTTAAAGCTAGAACAAGAGAAGCAACTGAAGAAGTAACAAGAGATATGCTGTAATGGTAAGAAGTGAAATACCGATTGAACATTATGGAAGTTCACGAACGGTGAGCATTACGTTCAAACCGGTTTCAAAACTACTGAGCTTTATTTGAGGTACACTTTCAATTATAATAATAATTTCTTGAATATGTTTATTATTTTGCTACCTATTAGTTGTCGAAACTTCACCAATATATTTCGAATAATTCTATATATTGTTGAAAAATCGAGATTTAGAGCTATTTAAATGAGACCTTTTATTTATCTCCTGTGGCATTTTCCTACAAAACTGTTATTTTCAAAGTTAGAGAGTTTTGAATATGGCTTTCCATTCACATAATGTGTAAGTATTTTAGCACTATTGGTAATATATCGTAAGTTATATGGAAATACAAATTTAATGTAACATAATTTAATCAACCCTTCCACCATATACTTGTTTCAGGGAATAAGAGAAATATCCAGGCATTATCACTCACACAAAATATATTAATCACGAAACTATAGGTTTTTAATTTTTAATTTTCGTGTAAATATTTTACAGTGATGTTGGCGTTTCGTTTTTTTTTTCTTCGAAACGAGATTATGGTTCAGCTTATGCCTGAAAGAATGTAACATACTTTTAGCAAAATTTCAGAAATTAATTAAATATTTTTATTTTAATATATGCAAAAAATTTCATTATTTGTGATTCATCGGCGTGAAAAAGGCTAATTCGGATCCAGAAAAAATATTATAACTTTCCTACCAATTATGCTGTTAATTGCAGAAATTCGTCGTTCTCTCTGCTGGGACCTAATTCACCAATGAAACAAAATAAAAAATTGTTCTTTGGAATCTGGAGGAATCATCATGACTAAACAAAGGTTAATTTCAAGAATAGTATACACTAATGTAAATGGAAAATTATCTGGTTAAATATGCCCATGATCTTCAAAAAGGAAGAAAAATATTTTGATTTTGGGAGATATGATTCTACATTCATCGGTACCGCTGAGTTAGGAAGACCCGCTGAGTTATTACACCCTTCTCAATACAATATTACCTTTTTACTGAAAATGTCATCTGTTATGTATCCTGTGATTATTTACTATTATCTACAAAGAGAAATTATCATCCAAAGAATATAAGACAAGATGTTTTCAAAGGAAAATGACGTTTACAACTTTTTGATTTTAGCGGTTTCTAACTGTGGAAATTCGAATTAAGGAATAATGTAGAAAATGCAAAAAAGAATTTCGTTTCATTACCCGATCGAACCAAAAAGGAATTTTTTATTATATGAAAAAAAGCAAGCGTTGAGTTGCTTACATGTTGGTTTACATCCCCTGGTTAAGTTGACAAATTGTTGGTGTAAACCTCTTGACACTCTTACCAAATTTCAAGGGGCGGGGGTGCTCAATCAGTAGCGCGACACGCTTATAATCTGCAGTTCCCAGGTTCGAGTCCCAACTGGGCCAGCTTTGATATTTATCTCCCCAAAACTCCCCGCCTTCCTCCCACCTTGGGCAGTAGGGGACACCGATGGTTTGAAAAGTCAGCCGTACATCGGATGGACGTTAAGACGTGGCCCCGTGTGCGGGAGAGCGATTCCCTGTGCAGGTTACAGAACACGCTGGATGGCTTTGATGGGAGGCTATTACTTGTCTGTTAACGGCTGTCTAACAGTTCCCCTTCCCCAACCTTCTCTAAGCCCTCGGGGTCCTTGTGACCTGACCATTTAGCACATTATGTACAAAAAAGTTCCACTCAATGGTAAAACAACACAATCAAATTTAATATTTCAATTATATTATATATATATATACATTGTTTATAATATGAGTTTAAAATTTTGCCATTTTCCAGATTCCGATTCCTTTAGCAATGGAAAGTCAAATTATTGGGAAAATCGGAAACTGGGAATACTTAATATTTCATTGGTGTATATCTAACAGAAAAGGTAACCTTACATTTATTTTTAAAAGAGAAAATTTCAAATGTCTACTAGAGAGCAGTTCGGGCTCGAGCTTTGTCTGGCTCAGAATAATTTAAATTTGAAATATTTCTTGTAATTGTAAAAAAAAAAAGCAAAAATATGTAATATCTTTTGAATCATAATTTCAACCTTTTAATCAGTGTTTAATAATTAAAATAAGTTCATTGCTGCTTTTGATTATATCTTTAACCAATACTCTATTTTTAATAAATGAATGGTTCCATGCTTATACACTGAAAGGACAATTTATTGTACACACTCACCTAATAACGTGTGCGTCCGCCTTTCGTCCTCACAACAGCAGCAACACTTCGTGCCATGGACTCTGTTGAAACGTTCGGGTGGTATTGCGGTCCATGATTCTAGGATAGCGGGTGGTATTGCGGTCCATGATTCATGATTCTAGGATAAAGCGCTGCGAGCTGCCGGTGGGGTGATGGGTTTCCGGCTTGAATGTATCGTTCAACCTCGTCCTACATATGCTCAATAGGGTTCAAATCCGGAGAATGAGAGGGATTTATGAGGGTTATGAACTAACTGGAATGCTCCTATAACCAGTCCAGCCAAACGGGAGCGATGAGACGAGGCATTGTCTTGTTGAAAGAAGACATCCTGATGTGAGGAATGGATAGCCATGAACGGAGTAGGTGATCGGCGAATCACTGCACAAGGCCAAAATAGCCTTGTGCAGTGATGGTGGTCTCAATAGGTATAAGGCGGTGCATAAATACGCTCCAGAACATTATACGCCTCCACCAGCCTGTAACAGCCGACGAGGGTGCTATGGTCCATGGCTTCGTGTGGTCTACGCCACACAGGCAAATTCCCGTCGGCGTATTGTAGTCTGCTATTGAAAAGAGTACTCGATGCCATAGCCTAGTCGGCTGTCATAGCCTAGTATGTGACAACGTACGTCGAATGGCCTTTGCGCAAATTTTCGGAGCTGCCCCGTCTTAAATGCCGACGTTATAGTTTGCGCTGTGCCCCTTCTGATGATATTCTAATGTCTACAGATGAACAACAAAGCTGAAAAATACGTTTTTAAAAAGAAGCTTAAAACTCCACTCGTACTATTTTTTGCCTCGTTTTCATGAAAACGAATTATTGTTTTTATTATGTCATCGAACAGTCAGCGTTCTCGCGTTTTCATTTGTAGGCATTAAACTTTTTTGCTTTATATCTACAGACTTTGCTTATTATGTTTGAAGTTAAGTTTTAAGAAACAAATAAAAAATGTTTTGAATTGTATAGGTATTAAGGAAAGATTTGTTTTCCACTTTCCTTCAGATATATATGAAAATTTACTTTGAAATTGTTAAAATATTGCTGTCAACAATTTCAATATCTACAGCTCGTTCTCACATCCAAAAATATGAATGAGATATTTGGTGTCAAAGATAATGAAGTTTGTTCTTTCTATATCACTGTTTTCCAATTTAATCTAGTCATAGGACACTTTTGCACTTGAAAAATATTTTAGGAAAACTAATTTTTTATATAAAGCGAAAAAACTAAATCACGAATAAGGAAGGATAATAATACAGTGTAATTGAGAAAGAATTGAACACTTTCAAAAATTTATTACCAAGTAAATAGGTTATTGAACATATAGTTAAAATGAAGTTATAAAGGAAGTCATAAAGGAAGTGTCACAATTATTTCTATAATCTTACATTTTTATAATATTCCATATTCATGCACTGAAGTGCCATTGAATTAGGGATAGTAACCAAATCACGCGTTGGACCCCCTCTGGCCCTGACAACGGCAGCCACACGACGAGGCAAGGACTCCACAAGTTTGCGTAAATGTTCCACAGGTATGGCGATCCATGCATCCTCCAGAGCTGTCCACAATTTTCTCAAGGTCGTCGCTGATAGGACAAGGACCCGAACACTCTGCTCAACGATATCCCACAGATTTCCGATTGGATTTAAATTTGGGCTTCATGGTGGCCAATTCATTATTTCAAAGTCAGCAGAATGCTCCTGGAACCATGCAGTAGCCAACCTGAACCTGTGAGATGAACAGTTGTCTTCCTGGTTGACGCCATCTCCATTGGGATGCATGATGGCCATAAATGGGTGTAAATGGTCAGCCATGAGTTCTACGTGCCGGGATGCATTGAGAGTCGTCGGTACACGTACCAAAGATCCCACAGACGTCCAACTGAAGACACCCCAGGTCATCACTAAACCACCACCAGCTTGTACTGTTCCGATCTGACATGCAGGATCCATGGCTTCATGGGTTGGCTCCATACCCTCAGCCTCCCATCGGCGTGATGGAGTTTAAATCAGGAATTATCACTCCAGACTATCTGTTGCCAATTTTTGATGGTCCAGTTTAGAATGTTCTTTAGCCCAGGCAAGGCGTTGAGCCCTGTGTCATGTCTTTAGAAGTGGGACTCTCGTAGGTCGGCTGCTCCCGAAGCCGAGATGATGAAGTGAGCGTTGCACAGCCCATGCACTGACTTCCCGGCTGGAACCTGGGTTCAGATGGAAGGTGATTTCGGATAATTTATGGCCCCTATCGGTCAGTACAATGCGGGTCAGACGGCGAGGTCCACAATCATTCAAGGCTGGTTGTCCTTTTCAGTTTGTCTGGGGGGGGGGGCTCAGTCTGTAGCGCGCCAGACTCGTAATCTGTAGTTCCCAGGTTCGAGTCCCAGCTGGGTCAGCGTTGAGATTTATCTCCGCAAAATTTCCCCGACCTGCCCACGGTCAGTAGGGGACACCGATGGGCTTGAAAAAGCCGCCGTCCGTCGGATGGGACGTTAAGCCGTGGCCCCGTGTGCGGGAGAGCCATACCCTGTGCACGTTAAAGAACACGCTGGATGTCCTTGACGGGAGGCTACCATCTGTCTCTCAACAGTTGTTCCAGTGGGTCCACTCCCCCAACCTTCTCTGAGCCTTCGGGGTCCTTGTGGCCTGGCGTTTAGCCCATTGTGTGCAAAAAAGTGCCGCTCAGAGGTAAAACAATCCAATCCAGTTTGTCTGGGTGTTTGTTATTTTGCCGGAATTTTCATGTTCCAAGAACACTCTTGAAATTGTTTACGAGAAAATCCAAATTCGTTTTTAATTTCGGAGATCGAATGTCCCATCCGTCGGGCACCTACGATCTGCCCTCTATCAAATTCATCGAAATCCCGTGCCTTTCCCATTACGCATCTAACGACGAATGCTTGGGGCAGCCAAATCTGACAGCTATATATGACCAGAGTTTCAGCTACGCATGCGTGCAAATGCGGAACTTGCGATACTGAATTTGGATAATGTCTCCTATCCTTAATTCAATAGCACTTCAGTGTATATAACCTAGTTACTGAGAAATTAATTTTTTAAAGTGTCCAATTCTTTTTTAATCACCTTGCATCAGACGCGAAGCGTGAGTAGAAGCATTTGAGATATCTATGATTCTTACAGATGATTGATTTATTGAATTCTGAGTTACTTGTCAATCAGCCAATAGCATCATGAATCAACAATTGCATCATAGATCATTGGTTGAATGAAAAGATAGCTCAATCAACTAACTATCTAAGAGAATTATCATTTCATCAAGTGCGCAGTCCCATTGTCTCAATTGCTTCCATTACGCTTAGCCGCTGCCCTTTATGTAAATGGTAACAGTGATAGATGATAATATATTTTATTAAACGTATTTAAAAACGAAAACCACATTTCATGTATACGAAAAAATGATGAAAAGTTTAAATTTTTATTTTTTTTCCAATATTCAGTGGACATATTTTTATTTCACAGAACATCATTCGAGAAATACTGTTCTAGATGAATGAATTAATATGATTTTCTAAAGTCCGAGGTCATTAAAGTTTGAAAACAATCGGAACTTTTCTCTTTCCGATAAACTATCTCTGAAAACGGGATACTAATATTCGTCAAAGGTGATTGAACTTTTTAGTTATATTTTGTCTATCAATACCAAAACTAATGCCACATTAGTTTTTTCTTTCAGAGAAAGGTATTGAACGCATACAGAATTGTTAAAAATCCATACAGTTCAGGTGTTGAATACTTCATGAGGCTGTCTTATTTTTCTCCATCTCCTCAGACAACTCGACGTACTGATCCTCGAAAAGAGTAGTTGGTTAGAAAAATAAGATTCAGTGTCATTGATCCACACTCTGTTTGCTGATGACCCCTATGTACTATGTTCGATTTTTCGGTTGTCTTCCGCTTGCTCTGAGTTTCTTTACTTTGTTGGTCAAACAAGACACTTCAGCCTCCTTTCTTTTTTTCTCATCATTTCGTCCAACATTCCTTCCTTCTTTCTTCATGAAGTGATCGACATAGTGTAGATCTCTCTGACTGTTAAAAAAACAGAAGTGGCGAAATAAATATTTTGCTACAAGGTATCGCATTTGAAACGGAGCGATGAAAGTGTGCTGATATGTTGTTTCGAAAGTCAGATCTCAGGCCTTCGAATTCAACTGCATTACACGATATAATGGAAAAATTCGGACGCTGATTGGTGGTTGCATCTGCATAAGTTTTTTTGACATGAAACAAATGTCACACCTTGAAAGAATTGGGTTGAGTTGTTTTACCTCTGAGCGGCACTTTTTTTGCACACCATGGGCTAAATGGCAGGTCACAAGGACCCCGAAGGCTCAGAGAAGGTTGGGGGAGGAGACCCACTGGAACAGCTGTTGAGGGACAGATGGTAGCCTCCCGTCAAGGCCATCATTGTGTTCTTTAACGTGCACAGAGTATGGCTATCCCACACAAGGAGCCACAGCTGAACATCCCATCCAATGGATGGCGGCCTTTCCAAGCCCATCGGTGTCCCCTACTGACTTGGGCAGGTCGGGGAGTTTTGCGGAGATAAATCTCAAAGCTGATTCAGTTGGTACTCGAACCTGGGAACCGCAGATTGCGAGCCTGGCGCACTACCGTCTGAGCTACCCCTGCCCCACCTTGAAAGAGAGAATTGATGTTTTTGTAGATATATACTTTTTACCTATGATATGTAAATGACCAATTTCAAAATAAAACACGGGAGACAGAACAACAGTGCGTTTGGAGAGGGAAAAAAACCAGGTACGGGAATGCTGCAATGGCCAGAGCATCTATTGGGTTACCTGTTCAGTGAATTCGGAAGGGAACGATGGTAGTACCACAGATTAAGTAGCTAGGCAGATAGACGATTTCTCTATATGTCCGTTGTAGCAGAAAATCTGTGCTAGCGCTCCTACGAAGTATAGGCCCAACCAGTGCGTTTCCAAGAGTTTTCTCTACACCTTTAATGTCTCCTCCCTTCCAGCTCTTTGATTTCATGTGTTCACTACTGTTAACGCAACATTTTTCTGCTCATAAAATTGTTCGTTCAGTGATAAAGTATACAACTATCGTATCTGAACCCACATTTTACACCTACCCATCTTCCTTCTCTTCCACCTTCCTGTCGTCTTAACCACATATAATGACACTTGGTATTTCCTCACTCTGCCAATTCTTAATGTAAGATCTACGATTGTTTGAGTGGACAATGACGAACAATGAAACTGCATGATTGGACAATGGTGAACAATGAAATTGTATGATTCGACAATTCAGTTGAATAGCATTTGATTGTTATTAAAGATTGTTATTTGTTTACAAAATTGTCAAAATGATTTTTCGAAATGTTTTTTCACCAGTTGCGAAATAAAATCATTTGCTTTGATGCAATAATTAAAAGCAAAATAATTCATTGTGCGGTAATTTTTTCGGTTTCAAATAATTTGGAAAAATTTCATATTTTATTAATCTACTATGTAGTTGAGAGAGTTTGTCTTTCACTTAGCGAAATATGCAACATATATACATATTAGCTTAATACACAACGCATATATACAGACGTACCACTGTCATACAACATGTTAGATTCCAAACCAACGTCGTATAGCGAATCATTGCTTTTTTTTTTCCACTTGTAGATAACGTTTTTAAGCACTCATATATGTGCGTAACTGATGTAAATAAAGCATTTACAATTCAAATAAACACTGTACTTTAGGTACCCTCAATCTATTATTCTTTTGCTTATAAGGACTGACGAATGTATAATTAAGAACCTAGAAATCACTGAAGGAAGGATGAAAAAAATTCTAAACGCTTTCTTGCTGGAGATTTGGTGGCGGGCGGGCGTGTGTGTGTGTGTGTGGGGGGGGGGGGGGGGCTCAGTCGGTAGCGCGCCAGGCTCGTAATCTGTAGTTCCCAGGTTCGAGTCCCAGCTGGGTCAGCGTTGAGAGTTATCTCCGCAAAAATTCCCCGCCCTGCCCACGGTCAGTAGGGGACACCGATGGGCTTGGAAAGGCCGCCGCCCGTCGGATGGGACGTCGGATGGCCTTGGTCCCGTGTGCGGGAGAGCCATACCCTGTGCACGTTAAAGAACACGCTGGATGGCCTTGACGGGAGCCTACCATCTGTCTACCAACAGCTGTTCCAGTGGGTCCCCTCCCCCAACCTTCTCTGAGTCTTCGGGGTCCATGTGACCTGGCCATTTAGCCCATGGTGTGCAAAAAAGTGCCGCTCAGAGGTAAAACAACCCAACGCTGGAGATTTGGGCGCACTTCTTGTAGTAGTTGATGATCGTTGGCTTCGAATGATTGTTGAAGGTTGAGATAGGATTTAAGAGAATGTTGTATTTTATTGAAGTATGCATCTAACAAAGTGTGAATGTTAGATCGTCTTTTCTTTCCTCTATATATTTCTCTATAACAGGCATATTGGTCTAAAATGCCAGAATTTATTTTGGAGCTTCTTTCAAAATTGGGGTGCACCTTTTCAGAAATGGACATAGTAATTTCTAAATGATTGAAAGTTTCTGAAAATTCTTGGCAAGTTATTTCTTTAGGCACAGGGCTCAATATATCATCAGGATGGGACTCCTCTTTATCCTTCCTACGCTCTTCAAGTTCAAGAAGATCTTCGTTAGTTAGGGGCTGGGAATAACATTCAAGCATGTCAGTAACATCTTCAGGCTCCACGTCTTGTTCTAACTGCCTTACGCTGTCTGCAATATTTGTATTAACTTCCTCAACCAAAATTTTCAAATCCTTTCAAAATCATCAAAAAATAATTAATCATTGGGGACACCGCTGTTTCCATACACCTTTAAGTGTAAACTCTTTTACTTCATTCCATGCATCGCTGATAGTCTTGGTGCCATCCAAGATTGTGAAGCCTTTCCAGAATTCTTTTATTATATTTGTCCCACTTGCAGAAGCTTTGGTTGATTCAGGTCTACGTCATGTCGCTAAAACCGTCATATGAGCTAATGCGGCGTCGTATAAAAATGTGCATTAGTCATAATTCAAACTCGTCGTATGAGCGGATCGTCGTAAAGCAGGGTATTACTGTATATATAAAATTCTAAAATAAGGCTTCTAAAGTAAATTACGGCTGAACGATAAAGCAAATTTGCTATGGGATAACATGATCAGAAGTCAGCAAGCATTCCTGTAATAACACTTGAAAATATATTAATAAATGAGGGCAACTGATTGCTTGCTTTGATGATAGATTGGAACTTGCATGTTAGCGTGTGCTAAGTGCAATATTCTGACAAAATTCTGTTTCACAATGACGAATAAGGTCGCAAGCTTATTAGGTCTTATTACGCCGGAATTATGTCTGAACAATAAAGATAATTTCCAGTTGTATGACATGAACAGAAGAAAATTCATCAAGCGTTCGTGTATAACAATTAAAAATATATTAATAATTGAACGCAACGGATTACCTTTCATGATAGGTTGGACGTCCACACATCCTGAAGGTTGGCGGGAAAATAAGAATTACGACCTGTTGCTATAGGTGGCGCTCAGTCGTCTATTTGTGCCAGCTAGTTATTCTGTGGATAGGGCTTACTGGTCAACCATTTAACAGCAGTTCGTGTGAGCTGGGATGTAAAAAATCGTTACAACATTGGTGACAGGGATTGATCAGTGTTTCCTGTTGATGAACCGACAGATGTACATTATTCCCCGATGATCAACGGATGTAACTACTGGCCACAAGGGACAGATCCCTCACTTTCAGCCAGATTGACAGCAACGTGTCCTCTCTGAATCCTGTCATGGTCGATTTGAACAATGACCATTAATCGAAAATAACTTCTGGTTGGCTTCCATTGCTTTAATCCAGTAACGCGAAAAATATCGTCATGTGGCATTTAGAGATTGAACATATATATATATGCCTCTGATGAAATATTGGTCTAAGCACCGAGAAATGTAAATAATTTCCTGGATAATCAACAGACGCTATTACACAGGGAACAGATTCCTCACATTTTTTCCATACTTTACATTTTACTGATTATTTTCAGAGTTACATATTTAAAACATAAAATGCATAGCCAGAGGTAAATCGAGACGTGTTCTGGATTTGCAAAGTTATTTTAAAAATTTGGTAAATAAAAAAAAATCTTCAACAACAATCAAATATTATTGAACTGAACTGTTCAATCATGCAGTTTCATTGTTCAACATTATTCAATCATGCATTGTCATTGTTCATCATTGTTCAATGACGCATTTTCATTGTTCATCATTGTCCAATCAATCAATTGTGGATCTTACATTAAGAATTGGCATAGTGAGGAAATACTAAATGTCATTCTATGTAGTTTAGATGACAGGAAAGTAGGTAGGGGTGGGATATCATTTAAGATAGAATAGTTGTATACCTTCAGTATTCAAAACACGAAATCTGACTATCTAACTAAATATGGATAACGTGATCTCATTCGGGGTAAAAATTATAATTGTTCTTAATTATATCATTAATAATAAGAAAGCGTGTGAATGCAGTGTAATTTATATTGGGTGGATTTTTTATTTCGTTATTTTCTTTCTCCCATTCTCCAATGAAGTTCAAGCTGCCCTTTCTTTAAGCAATCGAACAGAGAATTATGGGTTCGAATACCACTCACGGGGAAACAAAATGCTTTCAGCAATTTCATGAATGACCGAGTGGTTAGCGCGCTTGGCTACTTATCTAAGGGACCTGGGTTCGAGCCGCGGATAAGGCATGGTTGTATGTGTTGTTTTTCTGCTGAGGTCCTGCCATCCTCTCAGATCTTCTACTTTGGCATATAAACTGACAGGCTCCTGTCAGACCTCTGTGGCAAGCAGCTGCTTGAGGGGGTATTTATTTATTTTTGTTTATATGTCTATTAAACATCTCCTGTGATATTTTAGTACTGTAACACGTGTAATTTAGTATTACCCTCCAACCAAAAAAATTATTTTTCCTTTATCTCTTAAAAAACGTTGGGCCTTTACAGAAGGACAGAGGGCTGGATAGATGATATAGTCAAGACAATAGTTTAGGTGTTTTGCTTAATACTAACTAGAAAAATAACATATCCCTGTGGCATTGGGATGCTCGTTTTTAAAGAGAATTTTTTTTTTCTTTTCCACATTACGCACCATCTAACATTGAAAATTCGATCTAAAGGATGATTGGAGAAAATTGAAAGATTAATGTTTTATTATCTATAAAGCACAAAAAAATTTTTATTTAATTTTCAATGCAAAATATAGTTGAGTTTCACCACGCCATCTAGTGGTATGGGAACAAATCATTGCTTCCTATGGAAATATTTGGACATTTAAACTATATCACCAAAATTTCAAATTTCCAGCATAAATAAATCGTTTGTTTTACTAATTGTAAAGTTTCGGCATTTTCCAAGTTTTTTACACCGACATTATTAAAGTTATTGGGAGATTCCTAGAATTTGAATCGTAATATTTCATCACTACGTACCGAATCCAAAAAGAATTTTATTAGATTTAAAAAACAACAACAAAAGAATCGATATCTATAGACGGACAGACAATCGACAAAGTGAAAACATATTCTCCTTTTTTAAAAAAAAAAAGAAAACCAGCTAAATATTAATAATTAACCTAATTCAGCCTAAATATACTCAATATATCTAATGACTACAGTCGCTCAAAAAAGTATCCGAACACTATGGTTGATTACAGAATTCAGAAAAAATATCTGTCACCGATTTTTTTTTAGAAATTAGTGATCTGGCAGCCGTCGCGTTACAAGACGGTTGCCAAATCACTAATTTCTAAAAAAATCGGTGCCAGATATTTTTTCTGAATTCTGTAATCAACCATAGTGTTCGGATACTTTTTTGTGCGACTGTACCAAGTATGAAAAACGAAAGTGAAATTCGATCTGATAAACACAACAATTATGGGTAGGAGTTTCTCAAACGTTTAAAATTCTTTTAAATTATAACATAATTCTTCAGGTCTTTCTGTCCTGCAACATGAAACAGAATATAGGTTCTAGAAATAATCTTGAAATAGCAAAATACCGTCTAGGCAGACAAGGCAATGAAAATGTCTCGTCGTGGATAATCTACACACTTTTGATGCAGATTAATTAAGGTGTGAATGTTCGATCAATTGTAGAGAAAATGCCGATAGAAGGGAATGTACACTCAAATTCCTCGCATCCTCTTTCAGATTTATTACGTCGACTACCATTAATGTGGAACGGCCAGACCTGTTTGTTTCGCTTCTGACAATCTCAGAGGTATTACTTTCATTGCTTAGATTACGTCCGGCCATCGTGGAAGAGTCTTGAAAGATCGAAATTCGTCAAGCCAGCAGTGCCCGTCTTCTTGAACTATTTTTAGTAAACTGTCTTTCCAAATTTGTTTGTCTGTCGTATTTAATTTGAAAGTGAGCATTGCAATTAGAGAATCCAGCAGTTCCTTTCACTTTAATTACGTCTCCTTTGTTCGTTGCCTTTCATACAATACAGGTGCCAGCGTCGAGACATTACGTTTATATGTCCCTCTTGAGGATTAGATTACGCTCCTCAACAAATGTAAGTGTAACTGCCACCAGCTCACGCAGATGGAGATGCTTAGAGACCGTTCGAAGTTAAGATGTAAACCTCTTAGGTAGTCATTGCCCACTGAGTTTAAGGCTGAGTACCGAGGATAACAAAGAATATTGTTAGAACATGAAGAATTTTAATCTATTAGATTTCAGATAATCGTGATAGCAATATCTAAGTTTGCAATAAACAATTAATGTATGAGTCATATAAGTTTGGAGCGGTCGGTAGCGTGTGAGGCTTGTAATTTGCAGTTTCCTGGTTCTTGTGCTAGAGTTGAGAATTATCTCCCATGACTGACCTCGGTGCTTCTTTACCCCCTCCCTGATGGCTGAGCTGACTCCCTCGATGAGAAAGGGGGACACCGATGTGCTTGGATGGGGCATTACGCCATTGTCAAGTGTGCATGACAGCCATAACCTGTACTCTTTAAAGAACATGCTGGATAGCCTTGAGGACGACAATCTGTCTCCTAAAAACTGTCCAGTAGGCCTCTTCCCACAGTCTTCTCTGAGCCCTTGGGGTTACTTGGCAATTTAACTCATTGTGGGCAAAAACTCTCCCTCAGAGGTAAAACAGCCCAAAGAATGTGTACAAAAAATTCAAATATGCTGATATATACGGTTAACATATTAATGGCTCCCTTATTCGATACTCGCTATTTATGTTCCCGGATAGCGTGTCATAAAAGTGGTTTTCCAATGTATTGTTTCATTCAATGCACATTTTGAAATGCTTGGTCCCAAGAGAGTTGCTATAAAAGATTCCCACTGTATTTTCGAAACCCACACAAAAGTAGATAGAGGAACGAACCTCACCTGAACAACATCGGACACTGCAGAAAAATCTTCTCTTCGCTACATGTTCTACCAGAGGTAATACCGAAAGTAATACCAGAGGTATTTTTCTAAGCTATTGTATACATATTTTCCCAAACACGTAAATAAGACTTCAGCAAGTACTTCTTACATTATTTATTAAGCCCTATCGTTTCAGCAACCATTCCTTATGTAAATTAGCTTTGCAATCAAACCCAGATCTAGAAAAAAATTGAGGGGGAGGGGGGCAAGGAACACAATCGAGCCGAAAAAACGTAAAGGGAGAGGGGGTGCAAGAGACTTTATTTCAAATGCAGTATAACATTTACCCTTCAGTTTTAGGGTCTTTAAAATATTCCTTAAAATTAAAATAAGATTTAATATTTTTTTGCCTTTTTTACCACTATTCGCATTCTTAAGGGGGGAGGTATGGCCCCCTTGTACCCGCCCTCTAGATCTGACCCTGTTCGCAATGAATACAAAGCCAACCAGTAAGTTAAGAAAAATTAATGTATAACTTTTATTGTGACTTACTAAATAGTTATAAACATCTGGGCACAATCATAATGTTTTATGATAGTCATTCTTTGCAGTTATTTTCTTTTAATAAAGATTTTCAAAATGTAGTTTTTTAATCATTCTATTTTTTAAAAATATTTTAAAACTTTAAGTATTTTTTAACAATACCGTTTTTTAAACTTAAAAATCAATAGAGCATATTTCAACCAGAAATGCCTTTAACATAAAAAATTCTTTAGAGGAGTTTAAGCTTTTTTCACAGTAAGATTAACATTTAAAGTGTAATTTCTGCAAGTAATCTGAACATCTTGAAAGATCGAAATTCGTCGAGCCAGAAGTGTCTATCCTTTTGCAAATTGTCTTCCCAAATTTGTAATAAATAGTAGTTCACATTCATTGTTTTCTCTTCCTTGATGGAAGCGAAGGGGAGGGTAACTGAATCTCTAGCCAGACTCGTTGCTGGACCCCATAGAGAAGGTCTCTGAAGAAGGAGAGCCGTCAGCTGATATACATCGACGTCTTTAACTCAAGTTCTTTTCATCCACAGAAAGGATTCTAATCACTCCACCATTATAATTAGTTTTTTATTTATTTATTGTTATAGAATTTATCCCCAGAAAGATGCAATTCCATGTTCCAAACAAGATTTAACTCAACAATGTTACAGTATTTTGGTCACAAAATCTGATTTGTTTTACTCATGTAGTTCATACCTTGTTTGCAACTTTTTGAATTCTTATATCACAAATCACTCTCATTCATATATAGGGGCGGGGGTGGCTTAGTCGCACTCTGTTCGAGTCCCAGCTGGGTCAAGGTTGAGATTTATCTCCTCAAAATTCCCCGCCCTGCCCACGGTCAGTAGGGGCCACCGATGGGCTTGGAAAGAACGTCGTCCGTCGGATGGGATGTTAAGCCATGATCCCGTGTGCGGGAGAGCCATACCCTGTGCACGTTAAAGAACACACTGGATGGCCTTGACGGGAGGCTACCATCCGTCTCCTACTAGCTGTCCCAGTTGGTTCCCTCCCCGAACCTTCTCTGAGTCTTCGGGGTCCATGTGACCTGGCCATTTAGCCCATGGTGTGCAAAAAAGTGCCGCTCAGAGGTAAAACAACCCAACTCATTCGTATATAAGGCGTATATAGGATTTCTTTGAAAGCAGAAGTTATTTTATTCGCGGATTATTCCCCTCCGTAATAGAGGTTGATTGAGAGTAAACAACTTTAATTATTAAACGCACGAAACACTTATTCTACGTTTTTAGGTGACGATCTCAGTTCGAAGCATGGGATTAGATAGCTGTACTTAAATAGTGATCAGATTTTCGAAACTACATTTTGTGGAGGGTAAAAGTGGGACCCATAGTAAATACACATATTACCTGTAGAGATAGACTTCAAACATCAGTTAAAAGCTTCTAAAAAATTCATTACCGACCGCCGTGTCGGCGATGAATTTTTTTCAGAAGCTTTTAACTAATGTTAAAAGTATGACATTTCAGTTATTTTACGTTTTGTAGATGACAAAAGTGGGACATTTTAGTTATTTTTACATTTTGTGGAAGGTATAAGCGGAATATTTTAGTTATTGCTCCGTTTTGTGGATGGTACAAGCGGGACAATTCGGTTATTGTTCCGTTCTTTGGAGATGAAAGAGGAACAATTTCAGTTATTGCCCCGTTCTGTGGAGTGTAAAATTGGTAAAATTCAGTTATTGTCCCCTTTTACGGTGGGTAAAAGCAGAACGTTTCAGCTATTGTCCCGTTTTGTGGAGGGTAGAAGCGGGACACTTACCTAAGTTTCAAATTACCGTGTAAAACTTGCCACAATCTTCAATTAATAAAATATATGAAATATCAATCGAGTAGTTTCGGGTGTAGACTCTATACCCTCATCTACATCAATGGAAATATTCTGATATTTTTTTTCAAATAATAAACTTTGTTTAAATAAGTTTATAAGATTAAATAAGAATAGAAGATTGAAATTGGTTGACCCAGTAAAAAGTTAGTTAGTCAGGTAAAAAAGTTTCAAACAAACACTCATACACAAAAAAAGAACATATTTATATGCGTATAAACACAAAGAAATTAATACTTCATTTTTTGAAACAAATGAAATAATAGGGCAATTTTTACAGAGTTAAATGTTCATAATATTTCCTGGTCGATGATGGGATAAACTGCAACTTAAGTAGTTGATATCATTCCAATATACTGCATTACCAACACTTAATTTTTTTCTTTGGGAGAATTTTCTACAGTAGAAAGAATCCAAGTGGAAGGGATGAAAATATCAGGCATCTGACATTTTTCATTTGCGGTGAAAGGTCTGTATGAACTGGATGTTAGAGGGCTAAAATTATAAAAAAAGGTGAAAATATTTAAAATGGGAATTTTTTCTCACTATGAGCTTCAAATATCATAATTAAGTTACCCTTAAGCAGCGCGGTGCCACCTTCAAACACATGGAGTGGCGTATTGGCTGTCCAGGGTTATGCCTTCGCACACCAGAAAATCACCTTCTCCATGGTGGTCTCCTTGGCAGATATTGCAAGGATGGTTGCCCAATCCTCGTTTTTTCCAGATGAGCACATATAGGGAATCGGAAATCAGACTAAAACGGAGTCATCTATCCACTACTGTTCGGTCCAGGTGTAATGATGCTGTATCAAGTCCTTCAAGCTCTTCTTTGAGAGGTGGTGAGGGGAAGGTGAATCATGGGTTTCCTAGCGTATAGACACCTCTCACGAAGTCATCTGGAAACAGTTCTCCTTGATACCATCATGCCTAAAGCCCAGACGGAGTTCGACACAAAGTTGTCTGGCTATCATCTCCCTATGCCTATTTTGCTTTTATGTTAAGCCCAGATACCAATACTCCTGGGAATGTTGTGAACCTTCGCCATCACAGAACTGGTCGTCGAAACACATTCCTAGATTTCTATAATACTTTTGCCATGGCCTGGAGATGACCACCGAGAGATAGTATGCAATGTACTGCAGTTTGCGTCTTTTCTGCCAACATCCTACTAATGGCTATCCACTTATTCACATGAACTGAACAATACCATATTTTTAATCAGATTTTTTTATTTTAAACAGTGTGTGTGTGTGTGTCTAACATTTCATATTACTTACATTTTAGGTTTATAATTATTTATTTAGGAATGAGTTATGAATAATATGAGATAATATTGTACGAATTTCAAAGATGGCTATAAAAGTATTTATATTAATGAGCAGTGCCAGTAACAAGACAATTTAAACATATAAAATACGTTAAGAGATACTACGGTTGTGTGGTTTTTACCTCTTCACAAGTATGTGCAGAGGTAAAACCACAGAACCCGTAGTATGCAAAAAAATGTGCAAAAATGTGCTCAAAAATGCACTATTCGCACACAATCGGCTAAATGGGTAGGCTACAAGGAACCCCAAGAGCTCAGCGAAGGTTAGGAGAAGTTGATAGAAGCTAAATAGCTGTTTGGAGGACAGATGGTAGTCTCCCGTCAAGGCAATCCAGCATGTTCTTTAACGTGCACAGCGTATGGTCCTGCTACACACGGACAATATCTTAACGTCCCATCTGATGGACGTCGGCCTTTCGAAACCTATAGGTATCACCTTACTGACCGAGGGCAGGGAGGAAGTTAGCGGAGATAAATCGCGATGATGGCACATTTCGAACTTAAAACTGTGAACTAAAGATTGCTAGTCTGGCGCACTAACCACTGAGTCACCCTTCGCCCACATTATCTGTTAAGCTCATATTAAAGTACGCTAAACAATATCTCTTTTCTTATAATGCTATCTCTGATAATCTGCAGGTATTTTAGAGCAATACGATTGAGCTCAGACCCAAAGGCATAACCCGTCTAATCCTGAGCTCCAAAATAAAGACTGTCACTTAAAAATAAACAACATCTCTTTCCTGCATTTAATAGTATTAATGACGACAAAATGAAGTATTTTTATAAATCATATATTGATTAACATTTGTATTAAAAATGCATGGTTTCTTGTAAGGATACTGTTTGAATCGCATTGTTCTTTTTTGTCGCTTTGTGCAACATACATAAGTTGTTGGCTATGATTTAAAGAAAACTTTTTTATCTCTTCTTTTCCTCCTCCTCTTGACAATAATGCTTTTATTTTGGTTTTCCATTGGCTTCCTTTATTACATCTCATGCATATTCAGAATAGAATATATATGGCTGCCATAAAGTACAAACCGATCGTATGTTTCCCAACACTTTATTCCTATCTGGCGAAGTGCTTTCTTAAAAGCGAGTGTGCATTTCTTCTGTTTTTACTTATAACTTTTGAATGTGTCAAAAGCACAACATGAAAAAAAAAAGAGAAAGGGAATCAGAATCTCTTTCGGATCGATACCATTTCATTATACGCTTCCTTCCTTAGAAAATCGGACTGGGAATGGGACCTCTCTCGTAACTAGATAAAATCCCGTAAAATACCTTGCAAGGCGAGATCGATCTGAAGAATATGCTGAAATCATGTTTCGACCGTCTTGGATTTCGCATATGGGGAAATATTGTCATCGGTCTCTCTTCGTCGGAGCGTTGACTCGGAAATAGCTCAGTGCTCAGGGAAGGGAAGTATCACTAAGCTCGCTAGCTAGATAGAATGCAATAAATATTCAAAAATGTCCTCTATGTCAACGTTGTCAAGGGATAAAGGATATAAATCTATAGCTAAGGAAGAGAAGTGTGACTTGCGCAAGTTCAGAAAAGATATATCACAATATATACGATTTCGATAAGTTCGACTCATTTAAACATTTGCTGCAGATTGGTTAGAACTTAATTCTTCTTCACTTTAACTCTTGTCTTTACTATCGAGTGTGAACAAAGGGAAATATACGACTATACGATACGGTAATGTATGACCAATAAAAAATAAAATCTTTGCTGTGTAGAGAAAATAATAATTTTTGTCTGGAGTATTGATACACTGTCCTAAAATATTCGCGATTTCCATGTTATGTTAATCGTAATCTAACTTCCAAGCTCTATAATATCTAAAATATGTTCAAATCAATTTAACTCGATTTTCAACAACATTCGCTTTGTATAGAGTGTTATGGAAGGTAGAATATTTAATTAATAATAGCAATGCGTCATCTGAAATCCATAGAAAGTAATTAAAACTTAGTAAGTATTGTTTCAAACCGTTTAATAAAATAAGCAGTGGAGGCTCGAGGCTAAAGATTATGGTGAATCATTTTGACCAGCGCAGGCTATGTCCAGAGGTAGGAAAAATTTTGAAATGTTATCTGATATTGAACTGTATCGGACTGGGACAACGTTATGTAATGTGTGTGTATATATACACAGTCGTATCAGAATAATATGACCATCTACCATAGTGTATGTATGGTAGGTGGTCATATTATTCTGATACGAATGTGTGCATTTTTTCGTCTATTCTCCTTACTCATTATTTTGCGAAAATTTTCTGGCTCAGAAAAAGAGACTAACTCGGAAAAGTGCTCGTATTTCTTTTCAGTTCTGTTCAGTAGTTTGCCCCTCCCTATAATTATTATCTATATATGTATATTTTTCCTTCCTATATTGTGGGATTTAAAAAAAAATGATTCGTGCAAAACATGTGTAGTATATAGGTTGTTTTTTTCCGACCCCGTTCCGATTATAACTTTATAGTTATATCATTAAACTGAATTACTCATGAAACTAAATTTTCGCTTGATTGGTTTCCTTATTTGGGGAAAATAGTTAATTTATATATATATATAAAACCATATATATATATATTTATTATGCAATGGAATATAATAACGGGGCTTAATAATCGAATGAATCGTTAAAATCTTTGGCTAAGTAACAAAATCTTCGAATATTCGTGGCAGTGGTTGAATCAACCAATCAAGTGTAACAGGCCAATTAAAATTAGATTAGAAATTGACATATTTAATATAATAATCTAACCCAATTATACATTGGGTATTAACACCGGTATAATATGCGAATAATATATATAATATAATTATACACAAAATTAGATTAGAAATAGGCAATTAGAAATAGACCAATTAGAAATGGTGGCTTACGGACTCCAGTTCATTTCTATTGCCTTTCAGAGCACGCGTATGTACGTTTGAAAAAATGTAATCACTAGATTAGAATAGCTAAAAGCTAAGATGTGCGAACCACCAATCTGGAATCATTGGGTTAGATTATCTGAAAAGCGATATGCGAACCATCGATTTAGAAACCTTGGGTTAGATTATCTGAAACAGCGATATGCGAACCATCGATTTAGAAACCTTGGGTTAGATTATCTGAAACAGCGATATGCGAACCATCGATTTAGAAACCTTGGGTTAGATTATCTGAAACAGCGATATGCGAACCATCGATTTAGAAACCTTGGGTTAGATTATCTGAAACAGCGATATGCGGACCATCGATTTAGAAACCTTGGGTTAGATTATCTGAAACAGCGATGTGCGGACCATCGATTTATAAACCTTGGGTTAGATTATCTGAAACAGCGATATGGGGACAATCGATTTAGAAACCTTGGGTTAGATTATCTGAAACAGCGATATGCGGACCATCGATTTAGAAACCTTGGGTTAGATTATCTGAAACAGCGATGTGCGGACCATCGATTTATAAACCTTGGGTTAGATTATCTGAAACAGCGATATGGGGACAATCGATTTAGAAACCTTGGGTTAGATTATCTGAAACAGCGATATGCGGACCATTGATTTAGAAACCTTGGGTTAGATTATCTGAAACAGCGATATGGGGACAATCGATTTAGAAACCTTGGGTTAAATTATCTGAAACAGTGATATGCGAACCATCGATTTAGAAAGCTTGGGTTAGATTATCTGAAACAGTGAAATGCGAACCATCGATTTAGAAACCTTGGGTTAGATATTCTAAAACAGTGATATGCGAACCATCGATTTACAAACCTTGGGTTAGATTATCTGAAACAGCGATATGCGAACCATCGATTTAGAAACCTTGGGTTAGATTATCTGAAACAGCGATATGCGAACCATCGATTTAGAAACCTTGGGTTAGATTATCTGAAACAGCGATGTGCGGACCATCGATTTAGAAAGCTTGGGTTAGATTATCTGAAACAGTGAAATGCGAACCATCGATTTAGAAACCTTGGGTTAGATTATCTAAAACAGTGATATGCGAACCATCGATTTACAAACCTTGGGTTAGATTATCTGAAACAGCGATATGCGAACCATCGACTTAGAAACCTTGGGTTAGATTATCTGAAACAGCGATATGCGAACCATCGATTTAGAAACCTTGGGTTAGATTATCTGAAACAGCGATATGCGAACTATCGATTTAGAAACCTTGGGTTAGATTATCTGAAACAGCGATATGCGAACCATCGATTTAGAAACCTTGGGTTAGATTATCTAAAACAGTGATATGCGAACCATCGATTTACAAACCTTGGGTTAGATTATCTGAAACAGCGATATGCGAACCATCGACTTAGAAACCTTGGGTTAAATTATCTGAAACAGCGATATGCGAACCATCGACTTAGAAACCTTGGGTTAGATTATCTGAAACAGCGATATGCGAACTATCGATTTAGAAACCTTGGGTTAGATTATCTGAAAGCAGTCATCCGCAGGTCACTGCTTTCAGATGATCAAACCCAAAGGTTTCGAAGTAAAATCTAACCGAAGGTTTCGAAATCGATTTGGTATAACTGGTTTAGATCAATGGTACATAACTTCTGCTTGTCAAGTGATATTTTTGGAGCTTGTGGACCACAGTAAGAAAAGTTTGTACATGTAGATCGCGAAGGCTATCCTTTACACATTAACACAATATTTCAGTACATTACACAAATAAGTACATTATTTACAAATATGTAACAAGTCAGATATCGTTTAAATGTTTCGCATCAACGTAAGCGGTCGTGGGCCGAACAAAAAGCAGTGTGGGCTACAAGTTGTGCACCACTGTGTTAGATTATCTGAGCAACTGATCTTCGGGCAAACTATGCATTTGGAATCACTGGGTTATATTATCTGAAAGCTCTGATCTGCGAACCACTAGGATAAATTATCAGAAAGCTGTGACCTGCGTTCAAATCACCAATCAATTTGGAATCATGGGAGATATTGCTTGAAAGCTTTAATATAAGGATGGATGAAGAATTCATGGATTTTAGAATTACCTATATGGCCTCAGAATGGACAGGACTGGGATATGTGGGAGCTTTAACACTTCAACTGGCAACTGATGATAGCTGAAGCTATCTGTTTCCGCAAACTGTGTTTATACAAACATAGTTCGATAACTATGTCAGATTACACATAGTTATCAAACTATGTGTAATCTGAGAAAAAATAAAACAGAATTTTTTTTAAATAAGTTTGTTGAAACAAATTATTTTATGGTTATTAGTTGAATTGCTCTGAGGAAATTCAAAATAATGTGAAATAAAAATTGTACAGTCGCGCAGAAAAGTATACGAACACTATGGTTGATTGCAGAATTCAGAAAAAATATCTGGCAACGATTTTTTTAGAAATTAGTTATCTGGCAACCTTCGTGTCACGCGACACGAAAGTTGCCAGATATTTTTTTCTGAATTCTGTAATCAACCATAGTGTTCGGATACTTTTTTGAGCGACTGTACGGTATAGAAATATCAACCGGCCATTCAAATACGAAATAATGAGGGAACAATTTAAGGGAAAAACGATTTTTATGCTAATACCACCTTAATGGATTGCATCTAGTCGGATACAAATAATGAAGAAATGAGATTAAAATTTTTGACTTGCCTCTTATATTTTTTACTTGCAACTTAAATAATTGTGAAGTTTAACTATGAAAGATATAATTAATGCATTCCCAAATAAAGTTGCTAAAAGCCATCGCGGTAATTTCAGTCTTCAAAGGAGAAATTTGATCTTTCTGTTGAAAACTCTCCACTCTCTAATTAAGTACCTACTAGATGTGAACATTGTTTATTATTTAAAGTTTATCCTTTCGAAGAGATGTTTGTTTGGTGTTTTTTTTGCTCATTAAAGATTAATTAATTAAATAAATTATATATGGATGAAAGAAAAAAGTTGCTTACACATTGTTCAGCTTTTTAATATGTAAAAACCACCGAACCGATAATTAAAAGCTATAGAAATTATCCATTTGTTTAAGATTCGAATTACTTAATGAATATTATAAGTTCAAAGATCTAAGAGTCTCCGAAAATGGGGAAAGATCGCCGAAGATAAATACTCTAATGATTTTGCAGCAGTTTTCGATTGTGAATTAAGTTAGCATTTTGTTGCGTGTGTCATTAGAGAAAGCAAATAACTGTTATTTGAGGAAAGATTATGGATAACAAGATGAAGCACAACATTAGGAAACTCAAATTGTAATTGTAGAAGACAAAAAGCTAAATACTGAAACTTTTTGGTGAAATTCAACCAATTCTAAACTTATCTGAAGAGACTATCAGTTTTGTAACTATTGTGAGTGCAAGTATCATTACATATAAAGTAAAATGCAATAGCATATGATTAATATTAGGGGACGGGTGTTGTCTCCGTTGATAGCGTGCCAGCCTCGTAATCTTCAGTCCCAGATTCGAATCCCAACTGTGAAGCGCTGAGATTTATAGCAACTAGATTCACCCCAGGACTCATTCCTTTGAAACCAAAGCTGCTTTCGCTCTTCTTCTTATTTTCCATCTCCTAGCCGGGCTGCGCTCCGCAGTCCCTTTAATGCCACCCATACTCCAAGTCACTACTGGTCTCCTCTGAGACAGACCTTTATCTTCTACTTTCGAAGGACCCGCCCCCACCTCAATTATTGAGCCACTAGATTCAAACCCTGCTATGGTAAGGAAAGGGACGTCGATGGGCTTGGATAGGCCTCTGTCAGTCAGATAGGATATAAAGTCCTAGCTCCGTATGCAGAAGAGCCACATGGTGTACTTTAAAGAACATGCTGGATGGTATTGAGGGAAAGTTTCCATCTGTCAACTAACAGCTATCCAGTGAGCCCCTTTCTCCTACCAAACTCTGAGCTTCTGTATCCTTGCGACCTGACTATTTAGCCCATTGTGTTCATAAAACTACCGCTCAGAAATGAATGACTGCTGGGGTATCACATGGCTGAAACGTGAGACTTAATCTTAATCTTAACAGAGCACTATGGATTAAACCAGTGGCTTACTATAAAGATTAATTCAGGGGGAAGAATATTCTGACGTTTGAGATTAATTGAAAAACAGGGTTTTTACATGCTGCAATTCAATTGAGGGTTGACAAGCTTGTGCTGTGGTTTCGGTAATATCTTGTAAAATAATCTTGTAAAATATGTTGGGTTATAACTCAACAAACCCCATTAGGTACGACAAGGGATTGGACCTGCACCTGATACTGTATTGAGGCATGTGACGTCAAAAGCGACAGTCAACTTTTCGACTCAAGGCACTCTCAACTGTTTCTGTGCGCTTATACTGTAGTTTAGTTTTTTGATTTTATTATTTCATTGACGGTGTTATCCCGGTGAAATTCCTATTTTATTTCATTTCCATCTTACACACTTTTCGTGTGGTAGTGCAGCGAAAAATCCTGCAAAGTCATGACTTTGGGTAAAATGATAAAACAGACAAATTACGCTGAATGCCTCTTCCGTTTCTCGCAGATATCATTTGAACGAGTCGACCATAGCACTTATGGACCATGAGAAACAAATTCGTATTGAAATACAAGCATCTTCTTCTATATGATCAAAGGTATTAAGATAGCAATTAATGCAATGCTTCTTTAAGTGTTGGTACACTAGCCATCATCGCTGATCCGCTGCCTGCTGCCAGGAAAAAAGAAATATGTTTTCAGAAGCATAACATTGATATGCCATGACGTCATAGTTAGTATGTTCCAAGACTCTAGATGACGTCATATCTTGCGGGGTGAGGAAAGTATCATGCGCATAGAGAGACCTCGTTTCTTGAGCTAACAGGGATTAGAAGCTCCACTCCGCATGCACCGCCAGTGTATCTCAAGCATAGTTTCGTTCAGGTCCCCCACACCAGACAGTTTTAGAAGCATCGCATTAATAAACAGTTTAGGTAAAACGCAATTATATTCATATTTCTGTTTTTTACTGCACATTACATGAATTTTCACCTTGATATTGTCTTGCTTTTCTGATTTGTTTATCCTATCGTATGTACAATAATCGCGGGCTTTTAGTGCCAAAAAATAGCTACTTCTATTCTGTAGTCACCTATTCCAGTTTTTATTTTTTTCCATAAGGTATTGGATTTGTGAATCATTTTTAGCGAACGCAGCCTTTTTGAGGAATGTTGTCCGCGCGGTCGCCAAGGGTGTTTTGAATACATGATGGTTTCAAAGTCTTCTCGACTGGAGTGCTCCCATGAAGTGGAAGAAAAAAAGCGCAGAATTGGGTTGTTTTACCTTTCAGATGCACTTATTTTCATAGAATGGGCTATATGAACAAGTTTCCAGGACCCAATGGCTCAGAAAATGTTGAGGGAAGGGTACCCACTGGACAGCTGTTAAGAGAAAGATGGTAGCTTCTCTATCAAAGTCGTCCAGCATGTTATTTAACGTGCGCAGGGTACGGCTTTCCCTCACCGGGACCATAGCTCAACATTTCATCCGACGGTTGGGAAAAATCACGGAATATTGAGGACTCCGTCTATATTAATGGAGAACAACCAGCGCCCTCCCCAACTGCCTATTTTGCTGCCCGCGACAACTTATATTGACATCAAAAATATGAACGATATTTGACAATATTTGTTATTCTTTTTTGCTGTTATTGAACAATTCGTTCTGAACTTTTTTTGTGCAGAGTTATGCTTCTAATCTCTTCTATTCGTTAAAGTTTTTCTAACTGTGGCTCGCAGTCTCCGAAAATGTCTGTCAATGTGCAAAAATTGTGCGCCACTGATCTATACGAAAAGGAAATTGTGTGGGTTGCTTTACCTGTGAGCGGTACTTTTTTGCACACCATGGGCTAAATGGCCAGGTCACATGAACCCCAAAGACTCAGAGAAGGTTGGGGGAGGGGACCCATTGGAACAGCTGTTGGGATGGTAGCCTACTGTCAAGGCCATCCAGTGTGTTCTTTAACGTGCACAGAATATGGCTCTCCCACACACGAGACCACAGCTTAACGTTCCATCTGATGGACAGCAGCGTTTCCAAGCCCATTGGTGTCCCCTACTGACTGTGGACAGCGTGGGGAGTTTTGTGGAAATAAGTCTCAACGCTGACTCAGCTGGGACTCGAACCTGGTAACTACGGGTTACGAGCCTGGCGCGCTACCCACTGAGCCAACCCCGCCCCCACGAAATAGAAATATTAATAGGTCGAAAAGAATGATATTGATTGATTTTAACTGAAATATTTTGACAGTCAGCAATTATAAACAAAAATATTTATGAGGCTATAATTTATTTTGTAATGAACATATTTTTTTTTAGAATTTTCCTTAAATGTTATTGGAAAAATAGAGGTTCATTTCTCTTTAATCCTGTTTTAATATTGTTAAGTCCACATTTATTCAATTCCAGGAAATTTAATCAGCTTGAACACTCAGCAATAAATGCCAGCGTTGATATTTCATTGCATAATCCTTTCATCAGCCACTATATCAAACGTTCGGAGCACCTGAGCATAATATTATAATTAGCATGGACTTTGTTAGCTTTCCCATAACAACGTTTCTTTCGACAAATATCATTGATTCCAAGCTATCCTTTAAAGAATATACTTGGAACTTATTGGCTTACCCCTCGTGTAATTACTGACGCAAGCTGAAAATAAAGAGAATACCTAATATCGCCAATTAGCTCAGCGATGTGTTTCTGGGTAAAGAGGAAAAACTTCACGGCTTAAAGGCTGCTGTGTGACTATAACTGTGCTTAACGACCAAGCATCCAAAGAGCAAGGAACAGGAATTGGTCACGTAATTACCTGACTAGAATATAACAGAGAAGCAAACCGTCTTGAACGACAGGAATTTCCTTCTGTAATGTCATAAAGAGATTTTATAACATTAAAAGCATGGCATTTCCTGAAAAGTTCCAAGATCCTAGATGAACATTCTCGAACGGAGTCCTGGAGAAAAAGACAAGTTTACGTGAGTAGAAAACCTAACTACAATGCTCACAAAAATTAGGGGATATTTCAAAATGAATATGAAGCGATAAAAAAAAGAATAATTTGATTTTTTTTTTTTATTAAACAAGAACACCAGAAAAGCAAACGACAAGTCAAAGAAAGTTGTTCGATTATGCAAATGAGATGCAAACTCAGTTGTCGTGATTGAGTAGCAAGTGACATATTGGTGGGGATGAACAGATGCATGTCAAACTGGACGAGAGTGGCACACATTGACTGTTCAGTAGGGTGTATGGTCACCCAAGACTGCCAAAACACATTGACAGCGATGGGGCATGGACAGGATCAGAATGTCCAGCAGTTCTTGTGGGATCCTCTGCCACTCTTGCTCCAGGGCAACTTCCAGCTCAAGAAGTGTTGTGGGAGGCATTGGACGGTTTGTCAGACTTCTTCCCAGTGCATCCCAAGCATGTTCAATGGGATTCAGGTCTGGAGAACGTGAAGGCTAGCCCACCCGTTCGATTCCTGCCTCCTGCAGCATGTTGTTGACGAGATGCGCATGGTGGGGCCTTGCATTATCGTCCATGAAAAGAAAGTTGTTTCCAACTGCTCCAGCATAGGGTACCACTATAGGGTGCAGGATTTCATCTCGATATCTGACAGCAGTCAGCGATCCGTTTCTGATGACGTGAAGGTCGGTACGACCACCAATGCTGATGCCAGCCCACACCATGATTCCACCACCACCGAAGGAGTCCCTTTCTCGCATGAAACATGGATTCTCCCGTGTTCCTCGTTCACGCCAGATCAGGACACGATGATTGTCAGGCTGCAGACTGAACTGTGACTCATCGGAGTTGATCACTCCTCACGTGTCCAATGACGATGCTCATCAGCCCACCTTCTACGGGTTCTACGGTGTTCAGGAGATAACGGAATGCATACCATTGGTCGCCAGGCATGCAGTCCAACACGATGGAGCCGATTTCGTATGATCTGGGTACATACCCGTCGCCTAGTGGCAGCAAGAAACTTTCCATGCATCTCTGTTGCATTGCTGCGCCTGTTCTTTTTGCCAATAAGGTCAAGTAGCGGTCATCTCTTGCTATTGTGGCAGTTGGGCGACCCTGCCCTCATCTTCTTCGTACTGTGCCAGTCTCTTGAAAGCGATTCCACAGTCTGCTAATCACGCTTTGGGATGTACCAAGTGCTGTTGCCACCGTCGTCTGTGTTTGACCAGCTTCAAGACATCCTATGGTTCTCCAGGCTTCGCATTAGGGCAAATCGTGTTTCAGGGGCATTGCAAGGGCTGGGAAATTGCAGGATGTGCACTTTCAAGATCAGGGAACGTGCAGATACTCCAGTACTTTCAGCCTTTTGTATAGTGCATTTTCACCAATGTAATAAAAGTTGGGTTTGCATCTCATTTGCATAATCGAACAACTTTCTTTGACTTGTCGTTTGCTTTTCTGATGTTCTTGTTTAATAAAAAAAAATCAATTCTTCTTTCTGTTATCGCTTCATATTCATTTTGAAATATCCCCTAATTTTTGTGGGCAGTGTATTTTAATGCACGCGGCACTTGAATTGCTTTACTACCACGAGTTTTCTGTTGTTATGTGCATTCTGCAATAACACAAGTTGAATTTGTTTCATGTCAATTTTATGCGAATAATGAAAATAGCAGCGTAGTATAAAAAATTCAAATCATCCTAATTGTTTAAGTAAGAATAACTCTGCCTCTTGTGTAATAATCAGATTTTTAGTTTTATATAAAGCAGAGACTGTTAACGTGGACTCGCGAGGCATTGACAGTAGCCTGGAGGAAGAAATGATATTTCTAAATAATATATCATTACTGTACTTCTATATATTCTTGCGCGTCCCTTTTTTAAACGAGAAATTTTTGAATTTAGGCAATCTGATTAAGAACAGGAAACTCATGTTTCCCTGCAAAGTTATAATAAGCTGACTGAAGATTTGCGGTATCAAGTGAGGAGTTGATTATACTTTTTTATTTCATTGAAATAATTTACATGTGCGTAGATGAATCGTGTAATTCGTGGACTGCCATAGTCAACAATTAGCAGCTTTTCATACGAGTTAATACATTATATGTCGCAACCAGTGACCAATGTTCAAGTGGACTGTTCTCCATACACTGACCAATTTGCAAGAAGGTTTGTGGGGAAGTGTCTGTAGACGTGTTAGAAGTGTATAAAAAGTTCCATCATTCTATCCATAAAAATGCGACAATGGTGTCGAAAGAGTCAAAGGTGACATCTTAGTTGAGACACAGATTGAGAGCTAATAAGGTATGTTTATCACTTCCCACAACAATACTAGCCTCACAATAGTGCGTAGTACTTTGTATGAAGTATCCAAAAATTTAGTAGGTATGCGATGTCATTCACGTACAAAGGCCACTTGCAGTTCGTGGTGAATGAAGAGAAGAGAATCTAGGGATGCAACAAGCTTTCGTAGAGCATCCGAAGTATGTTATATGGAATTGAAATCGGGAGAAGACGTTGGTTACTCCATGCCGCTGACGATGTTCAGCTCCATGTATTCGTCGATCAATCGAACTCTGTGGTAATAAGTTCAATATAGAATTGTTTCCCATTGCATTTGCATTAGGTCGTACAAAGGAGTCAAGACGTTCTGAGCTGTCATCGTGTTTAGCAGCAATGTAGAGATCTATGCAATTACATAGTGAAATGCCTACCAAGGCTTTGAAACTATCCCCTCCATAAGTGCCTTTCTCAACAATTTTGATGTATGATAACGTGTCTCTAGGTACTCTATGACCAGTATCTTATTGAGTCGCTCTATTGGGCACATCGATATGTTTTAGATTTATTCTCTACTTTTAAGAACGCATATAGAGAGATAGGTATTTTTTAATTTGTCATAAAAATACCTACTTTCAGAAATTTTCATTTGATATGACTGAAAATATCGACCATATTTTTCCTCCCTCTTTGTTTGGAGTAGTGTTTGATGTAGTCCATGATATCAGATACTCACGAGATTTAATTTGAATATAACTCGTTAGATCTCTCTCGCGCGAAATATCCACCCCCCCCCCTTTTTTTGGAGGAGGAGAAAGGGGGTTACATAATTCGAATTAGTATACGATGATCCTCATATGAGCTTTCATTTAACACCTAACTCGTAATTGTACGCCCTCGCGTTCGGAAAATATAGTAGAAGAAAATGTGGCTTAGAGCGTAACTTATAGCAAGCAACACAAAGGTTTGGAAGTCACAAATTACTACCCCCCCCCCCCTCCCTCACTGCTAAAAATGAGGTAGGAAAAGCTCCTAAAAAGTAAAGGTTAAAAACTTAAAGCAAAATGCATAGAGTTTGTCACACAGTTTTCCTAAAACCTCCTTCCCCCTGAGAAAGCATATGAAATTAAAAATAATTTTCATTGCATATATAAATTAATTTCATATTTTATTCAACATCAGCATTATTAGAATGTCAAAATTTTAAAATGTCCGTGACTCGCTCTAAGAAGTCGCGATTATATATGATGATAACAAAGCAATATATTCTTTTAGATTATATGCACAAAGATGCGATATATTCGTTATTCGTATATAATAATCAAAAATACTATTATTTAATTTATATAACACCCTTAAATACTATTATTTCATTTATATTTCAGTATGGTAGTACGCTGCAATAAATGTGTATATTTAGCAATAGTGTGTGAAATATTGAACGTAGTTTTATACGCTACACGGAAATAATGACGTTTTAATCGAGAGATACTATAGCAGTTTTCTGAATTGCTTATTGGAATTATCTATATATCCCCTCAAGCAGCTGCTGAGATCTGACAGGAGCCTGTCAGTTTGTGCGCTATAGTAGAAGGTCTGTGACGATGACGAGACCTCAGCAGAAACACAACACAAACATCTTTGACTTACCCATGGCTCGAACCCAGGTCTCTTTGTTCAGTGCCAAGCATGCTAACCACTCGCCCATAAGACGGCGTCTATTATCTATAACTTATCTTAAATTTCTAGCCTAGAACTGCCAGCCATAGACCATTCACTGTATATTTAAGATTCAATATGCCTACATATATATATTCAAAATCAAGCAAATTAGTGTTTTTCTTTCATACCTCAAAACTAATCTTGATAACGTTACATTTATTACGATTCTGCTTTGGTTTAAAGAATACATAAAAGCCAGACAAAATGGAGGCAGTTCATAAATCTACATTGGTCATGTAATGAAGATTGAAAATAGACTGTTAAGTATAACACCGGACATATGACTACACTATACCTTCACCACGTACAAAACTGGGATATGAAACAACACGCAAGCCAACTATTAAAATGCTATTTCAAAATGCGAAAATTTTGCTGAAACACTTCAGGAGTACAAAGGATTATAGAATGAAGTGACGCCGCTTGTATACCATGAGTTTCTTCATCAGTGGAGACCACTTCGTCGACGAAGCTCACTGCAGAAGTGGGACACGCCATGCGTCTATCGATCCTGGATGAGAGGCGGCATCCCGGATGAGGGATGTGCTTCCGAGCAAGTTATTCCAGGTCATGTGGCTCAATGTAAGCCACTCCTGGGAACGCGTAGGGAAGACATAAAGGTCAGAATCGCTGCAAAGCTTGCAAAACACGGGGCATTGAACTTTAGAGGGCGGGAGTGCGAAATAATGCGCCAAGATTCTATGGATGTATGCACAGGCATAAAGAGAGAGCGCTACCAGGTAGAGAAGTTTATGCATATATTTATAATCGTCATTCATTTTATGCCGAGTTGGAACTATCTTTTACGTGTGAATAAGACATGAGATTCAGTCGGATGAGAAGGACCGACATTTTGCATCGGGCCCCCATTTCGTTGACGTGTGCACCTGGAAAGTGGAATTTCGAAAGGAACTTTTATAGAGGGAACACTTTAGACGAAGTACGCTTATAATAAATGTTTATGACGGCATAGAAATATTTGAAGGAACGAACAATGCATCGCGTCAAAGCGCCGGAAATTGAAGGTGACTAGAAGAAAGATTGTCGCCTTTGACAAATGAATGCTCCATGGCTATGAACGCAAATCAAGATCATGTTTTGGAAAGTAGACAGTGTAATCGGTCGCAAATCAAACTTGTATACTGAGGTTCTTAGGTTGTTGTGGACATATAGAGGGATTAATAATCATATGAGTGTGTGTAGGAGGGGAACACTTCCCTTTTGTATAAAAAGCAGATCATCCTACATAGGAATAGTTTCAAACGAAAATTGATTATTAACACTATATTCTTGTTATATATATATATATTAATATTGTTATGAATTTAATGGATAAATTACATTATTTTAGAATTATTATTGTTAAATACTATTTTTGAATTAACGCTCAGCTTGAAATGAAACTGGGAGTGAATTCAAAAATAGTATTTAACAATTATAATTCTAAAGTAATGTAATTTAGTGCAAAAGAATGAATAAAATCATTTATATTAACTAAAGTCACCCAACACAAATATTCATCAGTATAAAAATAAATCTTCAGTAGAACTTATTACTATTCATACCAAGAGTTGTTTCTTCTATAATTCTTACTATCTGCATTCAAAGCATAAAATAAGGCTTTTTACATCATTTACTAAGTGGCACAATCATATTTATGAACAAATCTGCAATCTATAAAGAATAACCTTACGAATTTCTAAATAAACTAAACATAACTATGCATCAAATGATGAACTCTTCCTACAGAAAAGTTGAGATCAGCTCAGCTTGTTCGACTAATATATAATCTCCTCAGCCACATCTTTAAGTATCCTAAGCATCCTTCTTTTTCTGATCAGTCCTCTAGCAGGATCAACACTAATAAACTTATATAATTTCCCGAGAACACACTAAATAAAAACATTGCTTCTTTATATTACACAGACTAAAACAAACTACGTTTTTCCTTCACACTCTAATTCCTTTAATTACAACAACTTATATAATTCGTATTCAGTAGCCGTGCCCTATTCAAACGTTTACGGTACGTATAATGACGTTAGGACTCTGTAAGTCCCTTGCTTACGTCAAATACAAGCGAAAGAGAAAGGTTTGTTTTCCCTTGTGCAGAATGCTACCCTTGACTCTCATTTGTATTTTTTTCAACGTGTTGCTTTAGACTTTTTTAATTATAAGACTGTTATTGGCAGTCTGTGTCATAAGTCATTTAACATGAAATAGAGCAGATATCTTTAAAAGCAGAAACAGAAATAATTTAAAAAGAATTTTATTATTAGTTTTGTTTTATTCGCAAGAAATATTGATATAGATTTTCGTTTTTATTTCGTATTTACCGATTAACTGTGAATATGTTTTAAGCTTACTTTCAAGAAAATTTGTTATAAAAATTATTTAATTACATTGCAAATTTAATTAAATTAAAAAATACATATTTTTCATATTTTTATTTTTTAAGTTAAGTTATTTGAAGTGGTGGTGATAATTCTCACGCTGTAGCACATGCGAGCATCAAAATGATACATCAAATGACACGTTCATTGTAGCACGTTCATCTGTCGTAACAACATAATAACTGCAGTTCCCCTGAAAATCAGACGGATCCTAAAGGCTTCTTCAAAAAATTACAATTTAGTCCAGTGACCTAGTGTGTTTGTCAAACACTATATTAGGCGGGACTACGAAACTGCGGATTTGATTCTTCTATCGTTCTCATTGGTCAATGATCTATCAATCACTTGTCTGTCAACCAATGATGATAACAGAAAGAGTAGTTCAACTGATGATGATGAGAGAGAAATAGGTCAACCAATAATCACCAGAGAGACAGAAGTTCAACCAATGATTAATAAAAAACCTCAGCTGGAAAATTTCATAGTCTACCATGGTCTAACTGTTGCCATTCATTCTACGTCAATGCTAATTCACTGCACCAGGAGCTAATAGCTTTTTTTCATTTCTTTCGCTTCAAGAAATAGTTGGATATATAGAAAATATTTGACTTCGGAACGATATTATCAGTAAAGGATATTTTATTTGTTCTACTAGTATAGTTAATTCAATAGGATAGTCTATTAAGCTGTCGTTACTTAGGATAATTGTGATAAATACCACGCAGGATATATTGATGACAATACAATTTATATCTATATGGGATTCGATTTTTTTTCTTCATTCCAAGGGTTAATTTCATAAATCTGATTTCATAAATCTGAACTTCATAGTCTAATTTCATACATTTTTTTGGTGAAAAGTATCATTCTCTGAAAAAGAAAAATAGCTTATATTAATTTGGAGCACTTTTCTTTTACTTTTTTTTATTGAATTATTTGCAATAATTTCAGGCATATAACGTCAGAATTTTTTTATTTTTAAAATTCAAAATTTAAGCCCTTTACATTTTAAATTATTGATAGTTCCTTGCAATATAATTGAAAAGGGGCTAAATACCCTTTCTTAACATATTTATATTTCCATCAAAATGGTTCCAATCAAAATAAAATATTTTATCAGATACTCGAGGTTAGAATGGCTTACCTTGGGGGAAAGTTATCAACCCCCTTCTTTGTAGGCTTAAATAATATTTATTTTGTACGGAAGTCCTCCAAAATAAGAGGCTAAAGCACGTTAAAACACCCGTTATTCTCAAACATGTAAAACTCCACCACCCCCACTCCTAAGAAAGTTTCCGAGTACATCCCTGTAAGAAAATGGATCCCCTTTACCAACCTTCTCTGGGGCGGGGGTGGTTCAGTCGGTAGCGCGTCAGGCTCGTAATCTGTAGTTCCCAGGTTCGAGTCCCAGATGGGTCAGCGTTGAGATTTATCTCCGCAACATTCCCCGCCCTGCCAACGGTCAGTAGGGGACACCGATGGGCTTGGAAAGGCCGCTGTCCGTCGGATGGGACGTTAAGCCGTGGCCCCGTGTGCAGGAGAGCCATACCCTGTGCACGTTAAAGAACACGCTGGATGGCCTTGACGGGAGGCTACCATCTGTCTCCCAACAGCTGTTCCAGTGGGTCCCCTCCCCCAACCTTCTCTGAGCCTTCGGGGTCCATGTGACCTGGCCATTTAGCCCATTGTCTGCACAAAAGTGCCGCTCAGAGGTAAACCAACCCAACCCAACCTTCTCTGAGTTCTTGGGTTCCTCGTAGCTGGCCATTTAGCCCATTGCGTGCATAAAAATACCACTCAGATGTAAAACAACACAGTCCACTTCGAGATTACATATTCCAGTACAATAATATTATTAAAGTAAGCTTATATTTTATTCCAGGTTGAGGTATTTTAAGGTTACCGAAATTTCATTTTCCATTCTCTCAACAGTTTGAATTTCCCCCATTAGAATTCAGAAAAAGGCAAAATTTAAATGAATATTGCAGACGACTCATGATGGAAATCTGAAATCTAAATGGTAGAATTGGGTTGTTTTACCTATAGGTGGCACTTTTTTTTTAAACAATGTGCTAAATGACCATGTCAAAAGGCTCTTCAGAATTCAGAGAAGAGGGGATCCACTGGGCAGCTGAAATTAGGACATGGAGTCCCATGGTACATTTCAAGGCGTTTTTTGACGTTCGCGGGGTCCTGCACAAGTGTTATCCTTTAACATCTCGTGATGGTCGGCGGCCTATCCAAGTCCATCGATGGCCAGGTGGTAGAGCATTGAGAGAGCAATTTATTCAAAGATGGTTGAGAAAAACGCATTTATGTTACAAATAAAGGAAAAAAATCATTCTAGATAGATTGACAAGGTAGCAATAAAATATCATTATTCATATTTTCTAAATCTTTCATTAACTTGAATATACATTTACATTGTTACGTGATGTTAGGTGATTTAACTAAAAATTATTGAAAACGAGTATTCCTCAGTCACCAAGGTCAATGGAATTTCTAATAATATAGCCGCAGGATTTCGAATGATATTACAGATAAAGAGAAATTTGTAAACCATTTTGTCGCTACTTTCTGCCCTGATTCTTCATTTAACTTTTTTCGTTAAATCAAAAGTTTGAGAACCACTGCTGTAGACTCTAGTCGTGCTCTCCCCTTCTTGCGGATGTGGATCCTTCTCACGAAATACGTCAAATGCTATTTAAGCAAATGTATGGGAAAAGATCTGCCCCTCACTGTATGCACATACACTGCTCGTAAATGCCTCTCTGAAGAATGAATCTGACGTACAATACTGCAGCTGTCCAGTAGATAGATACGAAGTTAAATAGAAGAGAAATTCGCAGTCGCTATGTAGAATTATCGTTTCAGCCACATAAACTACAACAGCTAGGCGTGAGAATTATGAAAACTAACCTGCTTTTAAAATGGTCTGCGAAACTTAACATATTCTTCGGCTTATTACGTTATCCCTCTAAGCTTGGTTAATTTAAATCTTTCACCGTCGAATGAGATGGATATGGGGAACGTTAAATTTCCTTGTAATATTTAACAACTGATTCGCCTAAAGGTCAAAACCAATTCAAGTACAGACTGTCAAATAAATCTATTTACGATTCAATTTTTTTACCGTTTTATTTTCTATTGGAAATCACTGTTTGTAAATTTTGGAATATTATCTAAAATTTATTTACATAGATTTCCATTATTTAAACAGAAATTAAAACTGAAAACTGAAAAAACAAATTAGTAATTGAGAAAAAGGCAAATTATTTATAAAAAAAAATGCCTATTTTGTTATTTGTCGCATAAAAAGCAAAACAATAATAATAATAAAACACTTAAGCATCCGATGGTGAAATAACTCGCTGAAATTGTATTCACTTAAAAGGAAGATAAAGCTCCGATTCACATGGTAAATTTTTATAGCCTCCGACACTCCCGTAAAACAAGCATTCTTTTGACACATAACCCTTCCAGATATGTCAACAGGTTAGAGAGAGATATGGAATAGCCATTTGACAAACAGAAACAAACCAACAAACCGAAAAATTAGGACAGAAAAGCAATAGGAAAATAGGTAACAAGTCAACTATTTAAAGAAAATGAGTTCAAGGAATTCAGTTCATTCCAGAGACAGCACTTAAAGAACTAGATTAGTTTTCTGCATTCTACCTCTTTCACCTGCTCCACCCTTCATTTTCTTTTATTTCATATCATAGATTTGGCGAAAATCAGGTAGAGAAAGAGCCTCATATCTTTTTACCTAAATTGATCGATATCTATATATTATAGATAATAAAATCTAAAACATTTACTGAGTATGATTGTGTTCGCGTGTCACACACTGTCACGCGTGTCTAGAATTATTGTCTTTTGATTTACATTCCAGCTTCAAATGATCTGTTGAAGGCTTTCAATATTGAAAATAATGAATGAGATACATAATTTAGTTCCTGAGAAAACCAAGTCGCTGATGTAATTTCATTCTCTTCTCTTACTGATTCTAATCTAAGACTACTATTGGATAATAAATTTTACATCTACGTTTTAATAAAAAAGTAAATGTTATCGCATTATCTTTATTACAGTTGTTTTTTAATCGCAATATCCCAAATTGTAATAAGCTTATGAAGTGTATAGTCATCAGTATCGTGATATACGCTGAATGTTCACTGCAGTTGAAAACAGAGGTATGCTGATATACCTAATCGATGATATACCAAGAACGCAGTTTTTGCAAAATTCATTTAATTTAGAGACAAAAGTTATGTTTAAATTGTATCTGAATTAGAATGTAATTCACAACGCTAGCAATTCACATTGTCGAAACGAAACTTAAAATATGTTACCAGTGGTCAGAGAAGTAATACACATTAAAAAATAAATTAGCCACCAAGATTTGACAGAATTCTATCAGTTTCATATGTCATGGGGAAGATTTGTAAGGAAGGCGAGGCTTCATGAGGAAAGACAAACCAAACATCAATGCCTTACCACGAGCTCGATCCCAGGCCCCTGTGAGTAGTAGCCAAGCGCGTTAACCACAAGGCCACCTGTACAACACGGAAGTTTATTCTCCGTAAAATAAAGTATGCCTGATGAATTACATTATTTGCATATATTGAAAGTTCTGAAGAGAAGGTTTCTTTGCAGAAAAAATTTAAGATAATTTCAGAATTTCGACATCATTTCTATTTCGTTTAATTTATGAGGCGGGGGTGGTTCAGTCGTTAGCGCGCCAAGCTCGTAATATGCAGTTCCCAGGTTCGAGTACCAGCTGGGTCAGCGTTGTGACTTAGATCAATGTTATATAAAATTACACCATTACACCATTTAATGGCATATTAATTCTTCTGTCAGTGCGGTGTCCAGGCTCGGTAGGCTATAGGTAGCTGTGTTCTGTAGCTCGGCGGTTGAGAAATACCCAATTTTAGTGGAATGCGTTTTTGTATATGTGTTCAGGGATTGACTAGAATTTTTTTTCTCTAACCTCTCTTGGCTTCTACTCATCGAAATGATAATGACCTGAAAAAATTCAATTTCAGTTCACGTTTAACGTATGCAATAAAATGAAAATTAATCTACTATGCAATGCTTTGTCGGAACAATGAGTTTCGCCTTGAGTGGCATACATGGGTTCGTAGGCCACTCGAGGCGAAACTAATTTTTTTTCCCCTGCAAAAAATTTGATCCGTACCATTCCTCGAGGGATATTACCTGTGATTTTCTTTATTATAAATCTTGGTGTAGTTTAATTTTTATCTCAGGGACTGCAAATGCATCAATCGCGTTGTCCTAAAGAGTAGTGTCTATAACAAGCTTCTTAATAAAATGAAATGAGCATTGCCTAAAGGTGTAATTAAGCACAGTTTTTCACATTCTGGAAAAGGAGGTAAAAGAAAACAAATCGCTAATATTTCTTTTTAACATAGAAAAGGGTTTTTGTTTTAATGAAGCTTTTTTCCAACAGTTACTAGGATAATAGTAATTCTTGAAAGTTTTAAGAGGATTGAAATACGTTAACCTTTATGCTACTATAAGGTGCATTGGATTCTCAATTATCTGTAACTCGATGAATCGTGAATTCTGTAAATTATATATCTGAAAAAATAATTTGGAGTTTTTAGGTGTTACGAAATGAACGAAGAAAAAAAAAGTGCCAACTGGTAACGGCCATTTTTTTTCAACGAAACAAAAAAATCTAAAAAGGAAAAAATAGAAAAAATATGTTTTTTAAATGTATTGGAAAATACCAAAAAAAAATGGTGGGGTATCGGTCAATACTGACAGAAGAATTAATATTCCATTAAATGGTGTAACTTAATTGTGTAATGGTGTAATTTTATATAACATTTTCTAAGTCACAACGCTGACCCAGCTGGTACTCGAACCTGGGAACTGCATATTACGAGCCTGGCGCGCTAAGGACTGAACCACCCCGCCTCATAAATTAAACGAAATAGAAATGATGGCGAAATTCTGAAAGTATCTTAAATTTTTTCTGCAAAGAAACCTTCTCTTCAGAACTTTCAATATATGCAAATAATAATAATAATGTAATTCATCAGGCATACTTTATTTTACGGAGAATAAACTTCCGTGCTGTACAGGTGGCCTTGTGGTTAACGCGTTTGGCTACTACTCACAGGGGCCTGGGATCGAGCTCGTGGTAAGGCATTGATGTTTGATTTGTCTTTCCGCATGAAGCCTCGCGTTCCTTACAAATCTTCTCCATGACATATGAAACTGATAGAATTCTGTCAAACCTTGGTGACTAATTTATTTTTTAATGTGTATTACTTCTCTGACCACTGCTAATATATTTTAAGTTTCGTTTCGACAATGTGAATTGCTAGCGTTGTGAATTACATTCTAATTCAAATACAATTTAAACGTAACTTTTGTCTCTAAATTAAAATGAATTTTGCGAAAACTGCATTCTTGGTATATCATCGATTAGGTATATCAGCATACCTCTGTTTTCAACTGCAGTGGACATTGAGTGTATATCACGATACTGATGACTATACACTTCATAAGCTTATTACAATTTGGGATATTGCGATTAAAAAACAACTGTAATAAAGATAATGCGATAACATTCACTTTTTTATTAAAACGTAGATGTAAAATTTATTATCCAATAGTAGTCTTAGATTAGAATCAGTAAGAGAAGAGAATGAAATTACATCAGCGACTTGGTTTTCTCAGGAACTAAACTTTGTATCTCATTCATTATTTTCAATATTGAAAGCCTTCAACAGATCATTTGAAGCTGGAATGTAAATCAAAAGACAATAATTCTAGACACGCGTGACAGTGTGTGACACGCGAACACAATGATACTCAGTAAACGTTTTAGATTTTATTATCTATAATATATAGATATCGATCAATTTAGGTAAAAAGATATGAGGCTCTTTCTCTACCTGATTTTCGCCAAATCTATGATATGAGAGGAAAGAAAATGAAGGGTGGAGCAGGTGAAAGAGGTAGAATGCAGAAAACTAATCTAGTTCTTTAAGTGCTGTCTCTGGAATGAACTGAATTCCTTGAACTCATTTTCTTTAAATAGTTGACTTGTTACCTATTTTCCTATTGCTTTTCTGTCCTAATTTTTCGGTTTGTTGGTTTGTTTCTGTTGGTCAAATGGCTATTCCACTATCTCTCTCTAACCTGTTGACATATCTGGAAGGGTTATGTGTCAAAAGAATGCTTGTTTTACGGGACTGTCGGAGGTTATAAATATTTACCACGTGAATCGGAGCTTTATCTTCCTTTTAAGTGAATACAGTTTCAGCGAGTTGTTTCACCATCGGATGCTTCAGTGTTTTATTATTATTATTATTTTGCTTTTTAGGAGACAAATTACAAAATATACATTTTTTTTATAAATAATTTGCCTTTTTCTCAATTACCAATTTGTTTTTTCAGTTTTCGGTTTTAATTTCTGTTTAAATAATGGAAATCTATGTAAATAAATTTTAGATAATATTCCAAAATTTACAAACAGTGATTTCCAATAGAAAATAAAACGGTAAAAAAATTGAATTGTAAATAGATTTATTTGACAGTCTGTACTTGAATTGGTTTTGACCTTTACGCGAATCAGTTGTTAAATATTACAAGGAAATTTAACGTTCCCCTTATCCATCTCGTTCGACGGTGAAAGATTTAAATTAACCAAGCTTAGAGGGATAACGTAATAAGCCGAAGCATATGTTTAGTTTCGCAGACCATTTTAAAAGCAGGTTAGTTTTCATAATTCTCACGCCTAGCTGTTGTAGTTTATGTGGCTGAAACGATAATTCTACATAGCCACTGCGAATTTCTCTTCTATTTAACTTCGTATCTGTCTACTGGACAGCTGCAGTATTGTACGTCAGATTCATTTTTCAGAGAGGCATTTACTAGCAGTGTATGTACATACAGTGAGGGGCAGATGTTTTCGCATACATTTGCATAAATAACATTTGACGTATTTCGTGAGAAGGATCCACATCCGCAAGAAGGGGAGAGCACGACTAGAAGTCTAGAGCAGTGGTTCTCAAACTTTTATGCTTCATTAACCCCCTGTAAATGTGTGTGTAACTGGCGTACCCCTTGTGTAGAGAGATAAAACTATAGTTATAGTATAACAATGGGAATAATATAAAACATATATATATCACATATATCTAGCGACTTTTGAGCTCTCACGGCGTACTCCAAAAACTTTTACCGCTTACCCTAGGTTGAGAACCCTTAATCTAGATTATGAGATTAGTTATTGTCAGTGTACTTGAAGTGTGACAAAATAGAGATAACAACAAAAAAAATGAGGTTGAGCTTTTTTATGTCTGAGTGGCACTTTTTTGTACACTACGAGTTAAATGGCTAAGTCACAAAGACACCAGGGGCTCAGAGAAGTTTTGGGTAAAGGACCCATTGGAGATAGATGGTAGCCTCTAGTCAAGGACATCAGAATGTTCTCTAATGTGCGCAGGGTAAGCTCACATATATACACAGGACACGACCTAACGTCCCATCCAAAGAACTGCTGCCTTTCGAAGCCCAACGCTGCTCCCTCTTTTACCGAGGGTAGGGAGGAAATTTAGCTGAAATAATGCATAGGTGGCCCTCGAACCTGAGAAAAGCAGATTATGAGCCTGGCACGCTACTGAATGAGCCAACACCCAGCCCCAAAAATAATGCAGATCTCATTCATATCTATGATATAATCCAATTCATGGAAATAAACAAGAATGGGGAAAAAATCCACTTCATCGCTTCTCGGACTCGCACACGGACCTCCTGATGGTCGCCATTTTTTGGAAAAAGGGAAGCCCTACATGCTTTCTTTCACAACCTCACTTAGAGAGGCACGAATCGCTTCTGACTTAGCTTGACCGATAGAGCAACTAGTGTGTAACCAGGAGGTTCCGTGTTTGAGTCAGGGAGGCTCTGTGGTTGGTTTTTTTCAAACGTGCTTATTCCCATTAAAATAGAGCGAAATCTGCAGTAAGAAAGGCAAAGAAAACCTAATCACGTCACCACTACTAGCGAAACCCATTTTGGAAAACGACCAAAATTGAGTTTTATTTCTCTTTAACCTTCAGAATAGACGGAAAAATCTAATCTAGCGGGTCGTCCAGAAACCATGTAATATATAGGCGGAAGGACCAGGATTTTTTTTTTAGATGGATATTGGATAATTAGTTGATTGTTAATGAAGGCTAGATCAGTCAACCAAGGAATTATGAAAACCATCGATGCCTTAGTTGCACATTTTAAATTTCTTTCATTCAGCTTTCAGCATTTTGATAATAATAATATTCTTTATTCATATTCATGTTAGTTATACAAAAGTTTAAACAAATGACCCGCAAAGCATCTGCTTATCTACAGGAGAGAAGAACAATAACGTTACACGACAATACATAAGATGTAGTTTAAAACAATGTCATCGAATTATGTGAATTTCAGTGTAAGCTCCATTGTGGTGGTTCAAATTTTTATTTTAAATTTAGTGCCTAGAAGAAAATTTTTAGTCTTATTTTTGATCTCTTTAAATTTGTTTACTAAAATAATTTCATTTGGCAATTGATTGAATACGTATGGTATTGTATATGCCCTTATACATTTCCCGTAATTGTTTAATATTTTTGGAAGTTGGAAATAATTTTTGGATTGTAAACTTGTGTTTTTCTCATGAGAGATTTTTGATTTAAATCGATTGTCAAAAAAATATTTTAAAGTGATGCTGTATTTGTAAAGGTTGTGAAAAGAAAGTATGCTTAGATAATTTAGTCTTTCTTCGCTATGATAAAATAATTTAAAGTATGACGACGAAAATTCAGCGGATTCAAGTAGGAAAAAAACAGTTCTCTACAAAGGTTTGTTCAGCTTTTTTTATACGTGATTTACAAATTTCCGCAGTCAAATTGCGGATTGTTTTGGTTCAACAATCGAATCCATGAATGAACAGAAAGCTATAAATGTAGTTCCCGCGGGGAGGGGCATTACATCTATTGGTAGCGCGCTAGGATTGTAACCTGCGGTTCTCAGGTTCGAGTCTCAATTATGCCAGAGTTGAGATTTAGTTCCGCTTCTTATCCGTGGTGAAAAGGGAATACCGATGGGCTTGGAAAGACCGTTGTCCGCCCTGTGAGATATTAAGTCATGGTCATGTGTGTTGGTCTACAATACATTTTATAGCATTAATGCAATGTCCAATTATTTTACGATCAATGTTTTTTCATATATATTATATTCACCTGATAAAGCCTACCAGAAAAATCATATATGGATAAGAACAGGCTACTCTTTTCGGCAACCGGTGTTTAATATGTCACATATGTATTTTGCTCACAAAGGACGTTTGCATAAATACAGTGTGGAGGAGAGACATAGTCTGTGCATATTAGAAATCACGCTGGATATCTTTGATGGGCGGCTACCATCTGTCTCCTAACAACTATTCATATATTACATATTATACAGTCTCCTTCCCCCAACCTTCTCTGAGCCCTTGGTGTCCATGTGATCTATCCATTTAATTGGATGCAAAAAAAGTATCGACTAGTGATAAAACAACCCAACTTAGTTTTCGCTCTATTCTACCAATTAGTACTTTCCAACACTTTTCAGAGCGAGAATTCTAGTGGCACAATAGGAAGAAAAAAAAAACCCCACAAAACATAGCTATGTTTTTTTTTTCTTAAAAATATTTTATTAGGTAATGTAATGGGCAATTATTTTACAATCAATTTTATATATATCATATTCACCTGACAAAGCCGACTAGCAAATATCATATGTGGATACTTCAGTGACATAAAAATATGAAAACTATGTACTTTTTAATTTAATTAAATTTCCAATATAATTAAATATTTTTTATCACAAATTTTCTTGAACGTAAGCTTAAAGAAATATTCACAGTTAATTAGTAAATACGAAATGAAAACGAAAATCTATATCAATATTTCTTGTGAATAAAACAAAACTCATAATAAAATTCTTTTGAAATTATTTCTGTTTCTGCTTTTAAAGATGTCTGCTCTATTTCATATTAAATGACTTATGACACAGACTGCCAATAACAGTCTTATAATTAAAAAAAGTCTAAAGCAACACGTTGAAAAAATTACAAATGAGAGTCAAGGGTAACATTCTGCACAAGGGAAAACAAACCTTTCTCTTTCGCTTGTATTTGACGTAAGCAAGGGACTTACAGAGTCCTAACGTCATTATACGTACCGTAAACGTTTGAATAGTGGGACGGCTACTGAATATGAATTATACCCTTCTGCAATTCAAGAATATGCTACTAGGTAGGCCCCGGCGTTCAATATGTCACATACGATGTATGGAGTTATTTTGAACAGCGGAGATTTGCTTAGGAAAAACACCTACACACGCAGAGGTTTCAGCACAATTAAAGGATAATAGCGACTCAATAGAAATGAATTTTGCAGGACATTTGGAGGTTGATGGGAACGTGAGGCAAATTAATGCTCTGTAGGACAATCTCGCAGACCCAGGTCGTCTGAGATCCCGTTACTCTTTACAAATTCTGCGCCATTATCCGGCTACAATTCTAGAAGAACAGGGTGCTTTTTCGGTCACTGGTGTTTAATATGGTGTATATGGTGTTTTGCTCGCAAATGACTTTTACTTTGTGTCAATAGAATAAAATTAGAAATATTTATACTTTCTACTTCCTAAATATCAAAAAATATAATTTACAAAGAAGAGCAATGAAGGGCATCGTTTTCCACTCTTATAGCAGTGACAGAATTCCTGAACGATATGGCCAAATTTTACAGAACCGCAGCATATAAATCAAAATGGTAGCCTCCGTCAAAGTCATCCGACATGATCTTTAACGCGAGCAGGGTATGTCTCTCCTGCATAAAGTCCACGACTTAAAATCCCATCCGACGAACGGCGACGTCTCCAAACCGATCGTTGCCCTCTTTCTCACCGAGGAAACGGAAGGTTTGTCATAAAGGAACTCGACAATCTTCTCCTTCTTACAACGTGCGATTTCTTTGTTATTTTTACATCCATAATAAAATAAACACCCCCTCAAGCAGCTGCTTGCCACAGAGGTCTGACAGGAGCCTGTCAGTTTATATGCCACAGTAGGAGATCTGAGAGGATGGCAGGACCTCAGCAGAAAACGACACTCACATCCATGCCTAAATCCGGGGCTCGAACCCAGGTCCCTTAGATCAGTAGCCAAGCTTGCTAACCATTCTGCCACGGGACGGAGAGGAGAAAACCTTTTTATATAAATATTTAGTTGAAAATTGAAGTAAAAAATGAATAGCTTTTTTCCAATTACAGAATATTCTTGTTAGCTCAGAAATCTAGACTGCTCGAGGAAACCCCAAAGACTGCTCACGGAGCAGCTACTGGAAAACACTGGAATAGGATGATGGAATTTTTGGTAAACATAAATATTTCGCGTCACACCTGAAGCTTATTCCCTCGCACACCAGTGGGCTGCGGTGCACTGGTTGGTAAGCACTGCTATAGATAAATGAGACTGCTTTGATAAAAAATATATTGATGATTTTACTCATCTGATTAAAACTAAGTTTATTTCGACCAAGGCCCTATCTAGCAGGATACGGCCCATTAACTTAAGCTACCGACCTCTAGTTTGGAACATTATTTATTGCCATCGTCGTTATTATTATAAATGTGTTATATCGCTTCCCAAAGTGTTGTCAATGATATACAAGACTACTTTCAGTTTACGACAACACAGGTGACAGGAGACACAACATTCGACGAGAGCCCAGAAAGAAATTTGTACCTCACCAACTCCTTCAAGAACTTTATGCAGTTTTATTCTTTTTCTCCATTTCCGAAACCTAAGCTGTCATTTGTATGTAGGTGGAAAAAGACATTTATATTCAGCATTTCAGAAAAAGATGAAGGTAAGCGTTATATTCACGGCTGAATGATTTAACGAATGCATTGATACATTTTTCTTTTTCCTGCGCTTTCGAACTCTCCTGATCTCGGTTGTTTTTTCTCCTCCTTTCTTTACTTGGCAAAATGTATTACTCGAAGCGTTAACAGCGAGAGGCTGCGATGAGGGTGATGCAGCGACTCAGACAGGAAACAAATGGCACGTGAGAACAGCGTCGTTTATGTCCACGGGGGGAAAAATCGATTTAACCTATGTCCTGCTCAAAGGAAGGTCAACGTATAATCTTTTGTTTACTGAACCAATAGCCTTTGGTAGAGTTTTCTTTTATAATGTTTTCTTGCTTCCTCAAATATGGATTTCAGTGCACTTTCTAAAGTATTTTAGATTGCTGCTATGGCTTCAACTGCGTCATATGCTGCAAGAAACGTTAGGTTATTTTATACTAAAAATACACAAAGAAACTGTGCTGTTTGAAACTTTTTCCGAAGATGTAACTGCATGAACATTATTAATGTTTTTATCGAGTGAGATGTCTCGTTTTAAATAAATTGCATTTCAATTAATATGGTTTTTATCTTCAGAAGTATTTTCAATTTTAGTTATGAAAAACCTATTTTCCTTAGCAAATTTTTCGATGAATCGTTGAACCACGAAAATTTTATTAAGAAATTAATTAAGTATACTACTGACATTCGTTGCCATCTACTTAATGATGTTGTTTGGAAGAGAAGAAGACACTACTTCCAAGTGGAACAAATATTTGGTGTACTGCAAAGTAGTTCATATAATTAAATTGAGGAGGCTTTTATCGGAAGACGGCAGCTCAGTGATCAGAGCAACTGACATATCATCAGGATGACTTGATTCGTATTACACCCGACTAGACATTTTTTTCTCTAAATTTGATAACGATGTTAAGAGTGACTTCATACCTTTATCATCATCATCCTCAAGCAGCCATGGGCTACGGAGGTCCAACCAGACCGTGCAATTTAGTTCTCCAAGCAAGTCTATCCTGAACTACATCTACTGCATCTGGCCACTGCACACCAATTCTAACAAGGTCCTGTTTGACATTGTCAGCCCACCGCATCCTAGGTCGCCCCTTCTTTCTGAGGCATTTAGGCACACTGTTCATAACCGTATTCGCCAATCTATAATTACTCATACGGGCAACATGGCCAAACCAACGGAGTCTCTCTCTGCACAATATGATGCTTAAAGGAGGTTGCAAACTCCTTTGCCTAACCTCATCATTAGTTACAAAGTTGAACCACTTAATGCCCAAGATACTGCGTAAGCATCTGGAATCAAAAGCATCTAGTTTCCTGTTATCTTGTTTACAAAGTGTCCAAGTTTCACTACCATAACTAACCCTAGAAAGAACCAAACTATTATACAGCCTAATTTTAGTCTTTAGGTGTATACGCCTATTTCTCCACACTCTCCATAGATTCTTAAAAGTCCCGGCAGCAATCCCTATTCATCTGTTAATCTCATGCCGCACATCACCATTATCTGTTACATAGCTCCCAAGATAATTAAACTGTGACACCTGCTCAAGACTGCAACCATTCAGATTAACTGAATCACAGCCTGCCTGACCAATTTTCATCACTTTAGTTTTCTCTCTGTTTATAACCAAACCTACTCTACTACCAGTCTCATCAACAGCTCGAATGAAAGAGTTCCTCATCAGCATCATTTGCCAAAAGGGCTAAATCATCAGCATAATCTAAATCAGAAATTTTCGTATCTCCAGCCCATTTAAGGCCAGAATCTTTCCCTTGAAGTTAATTTCGCATAACATAATCAATAACCAAGCTAAAGAGAAAAGGAGACAAAATGCACCATTGTCGAACACCAGAAGTAATGCTAAACCAATTGCTACAAGCCTTACCAACTCTCACATATGACTCAGTGTTATTATAGAGAGCTTTCATTATGTTAACTAACTTGCCTGGTATACCATATGATCTCACAATCAACCACAAATTATGACGATCAACAGAGTCGAAAGCCTTTTTGAAATCAACAAAGCTAGCAACCAAAGGTTTCTGAAACTCTAAACATTTCTCAAGAATCTGCCTAAGTGAAAATATCTGATCCACACATCCCCTACCACTTCTGAATCCACATTGCTCATCACGCAATTGACTGTCAACCAGATTCTTAATTCTATTAAGCACAATCATGGAAAGAACTTTACCTGGAACAGAGAGTAGGCTAATACCCCTATAGTTATCACAAGAACTGCGATCACCTTTTTTGAAAATAGGGATAACAATAGCTCTGGTAAAATCCTTAGGAACCATGCCTTTATCATAAAAGATATTCAGAATTTCTGTCAGCCAAGTGGTAACCGAAACATTTCCAGCCCTAAGCATTTCTGTAGTAATTTCATCTACCCCTGGGGATTTATGATGCTTAAGTTTAGAAACAGCCAAAATAACTTCAGATTGTGTTATAGGGCCAACATTAAAGCCACCAATGCATCTGTCATCATTGCAAACAATGGGAATAGAACTAACCGCATTGTTTAGAACATCACTGAAATGCTCAGCCCACCTAGCCATGACAGAATCCTCACCTTCTATAACCTTACCATGTTTATCCTTCAATCCCTGTATATCTGTCCATTTTCTACCACACAAAATACTAACTATCTGGTACAGCTCTCTGCTGTTGTGCTGTCTAACTGCTTCCTCGGCTTTGTCAGCCAAACCGTCAAGCAAAAGATTCTTATCAGCAGCTAACTGATCTTTTACACGTTTATTAAGTTCTCCGTAATGCTTTCTATTAGGACTAGTAGGGTATTGATTAAGGACATTCCTGCAGTTCTTTCTTTCCGAAATAAGCTCAAGTGCCTTATCACTCAGATAATTCTGTCTCTTCTGCTCCTTTTTTCCTAAAAGAGCTTGTTTCAAATGATCCCATTCTTTCTCAACTTCAGTAGTAAGCATACCATGACTGTTATAATGACTAAGTAACCTATCATGGTAAGCTTTAGCTATAACTGGGTCTTTCAGAGCTTCAGTATTAAAGGTAAATTTTTTAACCCTAGCACAACACTTTTTAAGTTTAAGTTGCAAGACACTTTTAACGAGGTAATGGTCAGATCCAATTTCAGCTCACCTATATGCCCTGGTATTTCTAACAGAACTAGCCCATTTGCTGTTAATTAATATATAATCAATCATATTCCTATGCAGCCCATCAGGTGAAACCCATGTGTACTTATGTATGTCGCGGTGTTTGTAATATGTGTTAGTTATTCTGAAACCATTGAGTTTACTTACCTGTAGGAGACGTTGCCCATTGTCATTGCAGCTACCAATACCAAAAGGGCCAATCACCCCTCCCCAAAGGTCAGAGTCAGTACCAACTTTGGCATTGAAGTCACCAAGAACAAGGGTAATATCTCCTTTCTTGACAGAATTCAAAATATCCTGAAGTTGTTCATAAAACCTATCCTTCTGATCCTCATCGGCATCCTCAGTGGGGGCATAACAGCAGATAACATTCAAGTCTTTAACGCTTGTCTGAAATTTTGCTGTAAGAAACCTTTCATTAATGCACTCATATCCTAGAAGAGCATCACTAGCGTGTCTGCTGAGAAACAGTCCCACGCCTTGGTGATGCTTATTGTCGTCCCTCTCTGAAAAGAGAAATTTAAGATTATTTTTAAGAATCTGACCTTTATCTGTTCATCTGGTCTCTTGCAAGCCAAGAATATCTAAATTATAATGGTGGAATTCTTGTGTGAGGACATCAAGAGAAAAAGCTCTGTGAAGAGTCCTCACATTCCAACTACCTATGGAGAGAAAATGGTTAGTAGGATGTTTAAAGAACTATGTTTATTGAGAGAGGGAATGCCGACAATATCAAACAGCCCCCTAATCGCAGACATGGGGCAAAGACCCGTTCCCCCACCACTAAAGGCTGAAGCCATCTACACTGGAAGACTTCCTCCAATGTAGAATTTGACGATGGCAATAGAAGCAAAGAGTTCAGGTGCCTGCGATGACCTGTGCTCAGGATTATCCACCAGCTGATAAACATATCTTGTGAATCTATTCACTTGGGGCTGTCAACCCACAAACAAACACAAAACACAGCGGAAGATTTTCCCTCCACAGAAGCCCACCAGTGCAGCAAAATCAGGATCCATAATCAAGCTCAGAGCCATATATCTGTCCAGTCCAGTGGGTTTATATGGTCAGCACCAGGACCCTGTGTGGTTGACCACTCCTCAGCAGGGTAGAAAGAAAAAGAAAAGTAGCCATAGTTGTCCAGATCAGTAGGCCACACTAATCTGGCAGCCCTCCCCTTCCGTTCACTTCCACAAGAGAGTATCTCTTTTGAAAGGTACTAATTAATATATAGTAAATGACACAGAGTAGTAAACTTACAGACGTATTCTAAACTTGTGCGAGATACTAGTTTCTTGTGAGTCTGGAGTGACGTCACCGATAGTGGAGGTTTTCGGCAGATACTTAACCGAGCTGTTCCAAATTCGGTGTGGTGGTCCCACTTGCATCTTTCTGCATAGGGGTTATAGATCGGGACCATATGACCTTTAATTTATCTTCTTGTCACATTTTTCTATTAAACGCATATTTTAAAAGCTTAATAGCTTCGAAATAAGATTCCTATTAAGGGAACGTGGAAATTTTCCATTTTGGTAAGTTCTAGGCAAATTGTTCGAAAATTTATGTCTTAAACACAAGAGTTGCTTCCATCCCCCCCAGGAGTAAGGGGCCAAATCATTGCTGTCAGTGACATTGCCAAGATGCCAAGAGAATGTCGCTGTGCTTTGGCATCTTGACAACGGCACTACCAACGGAATTTAAAATTTCTAATATAAATAAATTGTTTGTAATATTCGTTTACAATGTTGTCATTTTGCAAATTTTTCGACCATTCTAGGACGTAGTTTAAGTTAGTAGGAAATTTTGAAAATGCGAATGGTAATATTTCATAAATACCTATCCAATTCGAAAAATTAATGTTTAATTTTTCTCTAAAAACGAAACAAAAATATATTGTACAATATGTATGTGATTCATTTTTTAAAAAAATTCGACGTTTTCGAAAAAAATTGCATTCGAAAAAAAATATTCATTCGAAAAAAATTATTTGAAAATATTTACTCGAAAAACTCGTCATTCTAACAATTGTTTCGAAAACGTTACCTGGAACCTACTAAAACTGAAGGATTACCATGTTATCGCAATGTGAGTCTAACTTGGAATCTCTATAACTTTTAAAATATGCGAGCGATGATTCATGCATTTTCAGGTGTCGCATCTTACTTTCATTAGCTTTCGTGGTCAAGAGGATTAAGCCAAGATTGGAGAAGAAACTCTTTGAAGGAGCTTCTCGCTCCGTTTTATTATGTGAAACAGAGTATAATGTTTTCTTTATTTTTCGACAGTGGAATGTGATTCGAGACTATAGAGCCTGCCTTACTACATGAGTCAGGGGCGAAGCATGACTGGAAGTAATTGAGACCTTGAGACTCTGCAGTTGAGACATCTACGATTCTTTTAAGTGACTGATTTACAGAATTGTCAGTTACTTGTCAATTAGCCAATAGTATCATGAATCAACAATTGCATCGTAGATCATTGGTTGATTGAAAAGTGACTGATAGCTCAATCAACCAATGATCTACCAGAATTGTCGCTTCGTCAACTGCTCAGTCTCATTGTCTCATGCCTCCATTACGTTTCGTCAGCTGTTATGATATATACTTGAAAACCTTTACATTTTTTCCTGTTCACGTAACTAACCTAACGTAGTAAATTTATAGACATTCATATAAATAGAAGTGTTAACCAGTGGCATAGCGTTAGTGGCAAAGAAGAAATCGTGGGCGAGACTATGAAACTTCACATTAAAAAGTATTAAATCATTAAAACAGTTGATGCTTGAACATCTCTCATATATCATTGGCTAAAGCTTCAACTATTTTCATCGATCATTGGTTGATTGATGCAGTTATACCATTGACCTATTATCTATGAGAACTCTGCAGTTTTAATCTCACTCAGAATTTGATTGTTTTACCTCTGAGTGACACTTTTTTGCACACAACGGGCTAAATGACCATTGAAGGATTGAATCACAAGGATCTAAAAGTCTCAGAGAATATTAGGGGAAGGGGACTCAATGGACAGAAGACATGTGGTACTTTTCCATCAAGGCCACCCAGCGTGTTCTTTAACTTGCACAGGGTATGACTCTCTCGCACACAAAGCCATGGCTTAACGTCCCATCCGACGGACAGCGGCCTTTCCAAGACCATCGGTGTCCCTTACTGACCGTGGGTAGAGCGGGGAGTTTTGCGGCGATAAATCTCAAAGCTGAGCCAGCTGGGAGTCGAACCTGGGAACTGCAGATTACGAGCCTGGTGTACTACCAACTGAGCCACCCCCGCCCTATCGCACCAGGTTCGTAATCGTTCCGTAGTGCGAGTGCCAACAGAGTCAGTGCTAAGATTTATCTGCGAAAAACTCCCCACCCTGTCAATGGTCAGTAGGGGACACTGATGGGCTTGGAAAAGTCGCCGTTCGTCGGATGGGACGTTAAGCCATGGCCTCGTGTGCGGAAGAGCCAGACCAAGTGCACGTTAAAGAACACTCTGTGTAGCCTTGATGGAAGACTACCATCTGTCTCCTAACAGCTGTTCCAGTTGGTCCCCTCCCCCCCACCTTCTCTGAGCCTTCAGGGTCCTTCTGACTTGGCCATTTAGCCAACTGTGTGCAAAAAAGTGCATCTCAGAGGTGAAACAACCTAATCCTGGGCGCTACCGACTGAGCCACCACAGGCAAGGTACACAGTTGTCACTTGCCCAATGCAACTAGTGTTTAAAGTATACCATTACATATTAGGGAATCAGATTTTCCGTGGTAAATTTAAAAATTAATATCACACTAGGAATTTACACTAAAGCCACTAAGCAAGGTCATTTTGAAAATTATTGAAAAAATTTACAAATGATTTGTTACAGTTGTCGTATAGTAATAATATTTTTATTTCATATTATAAATGTTATTATAGAATTATAGAATTAATACTAAGATAACAAATTGCAAAGTCTAGAAGAAATTGAAAAAGTATTCCTCCACCAAAATAAATGCTCTCTTCGGGATGAAACTAATAACAATTCAGATAAATTCACTAATATAATCATAACTTTGTTTATATTTTGGGAACACTTATAACAATTACAAAACCTACTGCATATAATTACGAACGAAAATATTAGATGAATACTAATTAAATAAATAATGAATAAAATATAAATTTCTCTTTTCAGGCAGCCACCACTCACGAAAGGTCTGACAGAGAGGCTTATCAGTTCAACTCGCAACACAGAAAAGGCTGAGGGAAGAGAGACTTCAGAAGAGAGAAAACACCAACATCCATGCCTTATCTGGGATTTGAAACCAGGTCCCTGTGCTCCCCAGCCATACTTGTGCGGCCTCTGGGACAGCATAAACACAGTTTACGTAAGATTATTCTTCAGCTAGCAGCTGTTGTTTTTCAGCCTTCAGTCTGCTCCCACTGTGCCCACTAGTTTTTGGCTGTTGGATGCTATTTGCTCTTTCTAGAGCATCCAGAAGTTAATTTCAGGAACTATAGAAGCGTCTTTCTTTTATCAGAAAATGGAAGAGTATATGTGGTCGACAATTGCGCCCCTTTCATTTTTAACTCTTCCTTTTACATCAGTGCATCAATTAAAAAAAATTATCGTGTCAGCAAATAGCTATCTTTAAACATAAGTATTTACACAGAACTAATAGGCAGAATATCCCAAAACATTTTCTAAACATATATATTATATATTTGTTTAAAGTTTTAAGCGAATTCTGATGAATTTCGTTCAGACTCTGTACAGATTTCTTGTAATTTATGTTAGTACAGGAGAAAACGTCCATTTAAAGGACCTCTGATAATTAGAATAAAGTTAAGATTACTTAATTTTTATTCTAATGTTTATCCCTTTATTTAAATCTGATTGAAACATTGATTTCTCTTTAGACGTCTTGTATTAAATCATTTATGTATTTGGAGAAATAATAATTCAAAGAAGAAAAAACATAATTTTAAATAATATAGTTGCTTTTGTCACAACAATATATTTAAAACAAAAACCCGGTGTTAATATAAAAGCATGTTTATAATATAATACTACTTTATATTTCGTTGTTTTCCTCAAAAGTACAGCAACCAAGTGTTCTCAAAGACTGATAGATTACTCGTAATATATGTGACCTGAGCTGGTAAAAATCATATGAAATGAAAATTTCAGTTTTTAGACTTTACGAACAAAATTATTCTATTAATAAAAACTTCCTCTCAAGAAGCTTCTTGCTAAAGAGGTCTGACACGAGCCTGTAAATATGTATGATGTGTCACAAAAAAATGTCTCTGAGGAAACAGGGCCGCAGTAGAAAAACAACACAAGAAAATTCCATTAGACAAATAATGGTTCGTAAAACTTCTAGAATTATGAAACGTTATCCTTTACATCAAGGTTCTCAACGTGGGATACGCGGTAAAATATTTTGGGGTACACCGTGAGAGCTCAAACGTCGTTAGATCTAGTAACAAAGTCGCTAAGTTGGCATTATTATACTATAACTATAGTTTTATCTATGTATATAAACGGGTATGCCAGTTAAATACACATTTCCAGTGAGTACGTGATGCATAATAGGTTGAGAACCACTGCTTTACAGAATCAATTCAAATGTCTTTTGTAATCTCTTAAATATGGCTATTTTTGTAGTCTCTTAAATATGGCTATTTTTGTAATCTCTTAAATATGGCTATTTTTGTAGTCTCTTAAATATGGCTATTTTTGTAATCTCTTAAATATGGCTATTAGTAATCATAATATATTGTAGATGTGAAGTATTACCTTTATCCTATAACTAGAATTAGTACCTTACTTCTATAACTAGTACCTTACTTCTATAACTATCAGTCTACCCATAACTTCCTCTGGCTTTCTACCTCTACTAGATGCTCTACTAGAGTATACACAAGTGGGAGGTATCGAACAGGTGTACTGTTTTATGTAATAAATATACTCCCCTTAAGGAAAGTCATTCTTGTAGGATTGGACTTTTTTTATAAAAAATTGAACTTTAATCCCTTTAGATAATTTAAATACGAGAACTTTTAGTTGAAATTTTTATATCGAAAATATCGAACAAATAATTTTTTTTACGTTTGCTTCAATATTCCTACAATATTTATCCAGTAGATGATACATTAAGCGGCTTTTTTTTTTCAGCAAATTTTTTTGTTTGTGGTACAGTAAAAAATTCTGAGCGACTTTGCTGAATACCACAATGAAAAAGCATTAATCAATAAAAGCAAGACTTTTTTTTTTATTCTGCCAGAATTCACGGAACGGTGTTCCATAAATTGTTTTTATGCATAATACATATAAAATCAAGAAACATCTACAAATAAATATTTATTAATTTAAAATCAAGAACACACTTGATAGTACAGATAGGTAATAAAATGAATGAAACAATATTTCGATAGTATATATTTTCCCCTTGACTTTTTGAAATTCGGAAGTCTGGTTTATGCCAGAGTGAACCAATCAAACAATTTTTAATCCGAAGATAATATTATTTTAGTTTTGTGCATCATTATGATTTATGAAAGTTATTTTAGGTATTTGTGCGGTACATCTTTTGCCGAATATTGTACAAGAAAAAATGTAACGAATTTTGACAGAAGTTACACGAACCTTTGCTAAAATTTAATAACATTAAAAGTATATTTACAGTATTGAAATAACATTTAGATTTCCGTCTTCAATATATTGATCCAAAAATACAGTAATTCTACCTCAGCATCATGCTTTCAATTAACTTAATGTAATAAATAACTATTTCCAACATGAGTCAACTTTTCTTTTCAAGATAGATACTTTCAAATTAGTATTAACTGATTAATTTTTCACATTAACGCCAAACCGGCTAGCAGAGCCTTAGATTTCGATGGGCCTTCAAGCCCCCCCCCCCCACCACCACCACGACAAGGTGGTTCCCTCTCGGGGGGGGGGGGGTAATAGCTGTACAATGAGTCCCTTTCCTCTATCCAACTGTGAGCCCTTTGGCCATTTAATCCATAATGTGCATTAAAATTCCTCTCAATATGAAAACGGCCAAATCCATTAACAACTGGTTCTCTTTAACTCTCACTTTTATTCTATTTTTAGTTTTTTGCATACTAGTTACGAAATTCATTTTAGGGTACAGTATATTTTAAAAGTCAGCTAAATAAGGGCAGTCAAAATAGTTTTCCACATTTGATTTATTGACGTTGATTGTAGTTTATATCGAAAATTGTTTTTTCCACAGTACCTTTTTACTTAACGTTTAACCACCGGTGGGAACCTTGTAGATGAACATTGGCTGTATTCATAAGCAAAAGCTATTACGATCATTGCAGTAATTTTATACAGAGTAAAAAGTCTATGACACTCTTATTAAACGATTCGCAAGCGTTTCTACATAAAAAAATGTGTCAAGTCAGTGTACAGCAGACTGTCGTTTATGGGTCCTTGCAACCGAAAAAGAAATCTAACTCATAAGGCCTATCAAGATGCGAAACGTTTTCAGCCATAGCGAATGTTGGTCCACGTTCCAACCATTACTTTCTGTTAGTGTCTAGGTTCATCCACACGAGATATTCAGCTGATGGTCAGCAGACTGACCACAGACAGACTCAAACAATTCTGTGGCATTCTCACTTCTGCATTTGGGTTGTCACGTATTCGCTAACACTTACGGCGACTGGGAGGTAAAGAAATATTCGTGACCTTCCACGAAAACGGGAAACAAAATAAACAACTATCTAATGGACCCTGCATCGTCCACTGAACCATGACCTGTAGACTGATGATGAGAATTTGATCATATCTTCCCACTTCTCCTTCTTTTCCGGGCTGCAGACAAAAATAATCTAGTGTCATTGCGTTACACTGGCCTCTGTCCAAACTGTTATCCTGCTAAGCTTTAGCGACAAGCCTACTAGATTCTCCATTACGGAGCACATGAATACCTCTTCACGGACGAACTCACACACGTACACCACGGTGAGGTACGTGGTAGCCGTATGAAGGACTTCGAACAAAAATGGAGCAGAAAACGTTTAACAAAAATACATATATACAACTTCCCTCACTTACTGGCGTATCCTGTTTCTTGGCTACGTTTCAAATGAATTCTAGACGAAGTGTTGTGTTTAATGGTCTCTTAGATATTTAAAATAAGTCGAAGGAATATTTGTTTTCATGTTAGCAGATATACAATGCATTTAAGGCTGATACCGAAACAGAAATTTGCATATTACATCTCATAAGAGTTTATAGATTATTCTTGCAGAATATTTGTTGTTTTGTTATGATACCTTTAAATGTTAAATTGGAGCGTTACAGTATTGCATTGCTGTACTTAAATTTCATGCATTTTTAAATTTTTTCTGTTTCACACTCTCTGAATAGGAATAATTAAAATGTTCTTAACCAATCCCAATCATTATTTAATCATTTAATTACTTTTAAGAAAATAAATTAATTATTCTTTCGAAAATGTATTTAATTAATTTCGCAAAATTAAATTCATGTATTAATTTAAAATTTAATTAAAATATATTTAATTAATTAATTTTTAAATATTCCATTAAATAATTTGAATTTTCAATCGCTGTCTTTATAAATTATTTTGTTGCGTATAGTACTATTATTGTAACATTTAACTTTAATGACAATTTCTACGACTATAGTACACGTGTCAGAAACAATATGCCACTCATTTTTAATTCACTGTCTAGAGTAGGGGTTCTCAACGTAGGGTACGAGGTAAAAGTTTTTGGGATACGCCGTGAGAGCTCAAAAGTCGCCGGATCTAGTAACAAAGTTTCATTCCAATTGTTATACTATAATTATAATTATATCTATATACAGTATACAAGGGGTACGCCAGTTACATACACATTTCCAAGGGGTATGTGAAGCATAAATGTTTGAGAACCACTGGTCTAGAGAACTATTATCCATTGAAACCATAGAGTCCTACATGTACTAGGGACCGTTTTGGTAATAGTACCATAGTTCACAATGGAGCGAAGCCAGTTAAGCAAAAAAGATACAGATAACGTATTTTTACTATAATGACAATCAATTTTTGTAGTTATTATAAAACACTATGCAATCGTATTTCTCGGTAGAATACATAAATTGTTACAAAGAGACTAAATCTGCTAATTTCTTCAGTTTATTCAGTGTGCTTTGTTAAGCAATATTAACTTTGGAGTTCACGATTTAAGGTTAATCTTTTCGCATCGTAGGTTCGTTCGCATCTGATATTAGGTTCAGTTGCTGATCTATAAGCCATTAAGGGTAGTGGTCAGCAACAATACTATGAGCAATATTATCTGAAGATTCTATGAATAATGAGAAAGGAAAAACTCAAAGTTCAGTCCAGAAAGAACTTCTTGGCTTCTTGAACTGCATCGAAGTCCGATTACTGATAAGTATAACGTATGAGAAGACAGCAAAAAAGGCTCAGTCAATGGTAAATACGCAGACTACATGTTGACATAAAATTCAAGAAATAATTTAACTTAAAAAATGAGTTTCGCTCTGATAGGTTTCTCTTTAACAGAAAGAGCAATTAAAACATTTTTTTCTCTAAAACATATAATAGGTCCTGATGTCAATCAAAGCAGAAGCTGGTTGTCTCATAGTGCTCTATGGTTCAAGCTCTATAGTTCAGTGTCTTGTGCTAATAGAAATTTAAATATTGCTATACTCTTTCACGAGTAAGTGAATGCTGCAAAACAGAAACTTCAAAAATACGTAGAAAATTACCGAAATAATATAGAATCATCAAACAAACTAACCTCAATGGTTCAGATAAATATTATGTTGGGAAGCTGATAACAATAGTTATTTTGACAAATTCAGTGACTAGCAGCACACCTAGGTACTGAGAACACACGCATATAAAAATGTTTCCTATTATTAAATATATTTTTGCATTATGAATTACAGTATACTGTCATTATCCAGAATGAATGGGAAAAAACAATTTCGGTCAATCTCCCATCCATACAAAATGTAAAAAACGCTTCTAATTAAACAAAATAGCTTAGCATGGACTTATTTAATTCATTTAAAATAGGAGAGCAAAGAAGTTTGCCTTTTCCACCTTCATTGGCCTTTCGGCGAATTGTGCTGAAAACATTGTACTCCGTGAAACCCTTTACTGTCCAATTGTATTTCAGTGGCCTTTTTCTTCTATCCTGCATTATTTTAGGTCATTAATTATTGTTTTAAACATCCTGGTTAATCCGCATCCCAATTAATCCGACACTTGATAATCGATCATATGCTACACCTACATACTAATCACGTTGATCTTCGGTTTTATTTATTGAAAATATTATATCCATATTATGCTTTTGTAGCATGTCTGGGGATCTTAACAGAAACATCTGTTTGAGGTACGACTCTGGTATTTTGTCCAGATATTCGTAATTCACACTGGCTTTTTATTGCGCCATGGCATCCAATGGCGCAGCCATACGTGTTCTTCCTCTAGTGTATGTAGACCTCTGATTAAAACGTTTCATGCACTTTTGTTGTCGTGTTTTCAGCTCTTGCCATCCATATTTTATATTATTTTTCCAGAATCTGAGTAGATCAGATTTGCATATCGCTTGGACTCACATCTCTTTCAAGCCTGATTACTTGCAGGAACTCCAGGACCTTGCTCTCTTCTGACTCACCAATGGTCCTTTACACTTCAAAAACTTACGTGGGCTTTGTGGGCAACTTTCTATTTTGGGCCTGCTCTAAGTTGCTTTCACCCTCCACTCTGCTATCCATATACCCTGAAGTGGGGTCAGTCGGTAGAGTACCAGTCCAGGTCTCAGTTGGTAGCGCACCAGAATCGTCATCTCTAGACTCTCAATTGGCACCACTGCAATCTTGCGCAACGATGTGCTGTGGTGAGTGGCATCGTCGCAATGGCTGGCAAATGCGCAAATCTGCCTTAGCCAACCTGTGATTCAGAGTCTGTATCGACACGAGGATGTCCGTAATTGCCTGTACACCGCGTCGAATGTCATCTGCTGTCGATTGTGGGGCTGTTATGGCTTGCCGTCGAATGCGGCGATCGAGGAATTCAGACATCTGCCTACGTGCACCAGTCCCACTACGACGAAGCACATTACCTTCCTTCAACCACTGTTGCCAAATTCGGCCAACAGTTGTTGCATTCCGATGCGTTTTTGATGCGATGCGACGCAAGGACCAACCAGTCGTGAGTAGCCTATGATGAAGCCTCTGGTATGTGTCCGTGTAATCGTAAGATTCCCGATGACGCCGCCCAGCCATTCTCATTCCTTACACGTGCTTTCGCCACCGAGATCACTCCGATGAAGTGGTCCACACGCCCAGGTAAGAACGACCAAACTTATCTACGCCGAGCCGTTTTGGCTTGTTATCTCCTTCAACTATTACGTGATTGGTTCTCAACTGCACTCATTTACATAACCCAACTGTCGACACATACCCACCTATTTGCATGATGCTCCGAAAAATACTTCTTGGTGTGGTATTTTCTATATCGAGCAGTGTCTCGGAGGATGAGTTCTAGAACTTCCTATAATGGATGAAACTGCGTGCTTTTTAAGAAGGTGATTTAATGATGATGGCTGATGCAGGGACTCTAACGAACTCAAACTGGGTTATTGCTACCTCTGGCGGACTCAAACTATAAATATATCACACGTCTAAGATTATGCCTTCATTCTCTTAAAGACCATTTTCATTTGGGGACAAAAAACTAGAAACCCTTAAGATTTCAACGAATTGCTTAAAGCAAGAAGGTATATTCCTTTAGTGAAGAATTAATAAAACATTTTTAGGTGAGTTTGAGGAGTTTTTGCATCAATAGCTGAGAAACAAAATTACTATACTATCACTTTTCAAGAATACGACGAAGGATTTGTAAGCTATCCAGAGATATTGAAGTTTAGTTAAAATAAATATAAGAATTGAAATGGTTAGCCACTGAGATAAATGAATCAACTGATGCCTCAAATAAAGCCACACTTTTTTCTAGATATGTTTTATTGATTTTGAAAGCAATCTTATGAAAAGAAATAATACTGTGATTCGTTAATTACCGTCTAGAAAGCACACTTTTGAAATATTCAAGGTAATATATGGAAACATTGAAAACAAATTCCTCAATTGGAAAAATTGAGTAGTTTTGTGTATACGGGAAAACATTAAATGATATTGCTTTGTTTACAGTGAATATTTAGCAACAAAAAATTTGTTCACGTTTCACGTTTTATGAAATCAGTTGAAATGGTAAATTTTATTGAAAGTTTCATTCAGCTTGTTTCAGAACTTAATTCGCGACTTTCAAAATTTTGTGCGGCGAAATGGTATCTGATCACATTCACTTAGACTGAGATATCAATTTATAAATTACACCTACCTAGTACCGTGTTACGCCTCCTTTGGCTTTCAGAAGAGCCGAATTCATAGGGTCATGGAAATTACAAGATGCTGGATGCATTGTGCAGGAATATTGTACGTGCGAAAATGAATGTGTCGCGCAGTTGCTGCAAATTAAACAGCGGCACAATCCATATGTCTGATCACATTCACTTAGACTGAGATATCAATTTATAAGGTACACCTACCTAGTACCGTGTTACGCCTCCTTTGGCTTTCAGAAGAGCTGAATTCATAGGGTCATGGAAATTACAAGATGCTGGATGCATTGTGCAGGAATATTGTACATGCGAAAATGAATGTGTCGCGCAGTTGCTGCAAATTGAACAGCGGCACAGTCCCGCTGCGAACAGCCCTTACCACTTCATCCTGAAGATGCTCGATAGGATTTCGATCTGGGGACTGTCAATCACTCAGTCAGTTTATTATATTAATAAGGTTACAAAGAGCATATATTTATAATACTCTTATTAACCCAAGAGCATCTAAGCTCATGTAGGTTAACATGCAAATTATTTAAGTACATAATTTTGGCAACATTGACACTCAACTTTACATAAAGAAGAAAAAGATGTGCAAATAAACAACAAAGAATTTATAAAAATGAATTATTTCTTTTTACTTTACAGGTTGAAACTGAAAACACTGAAAACAGGTTGTCAGCATTAGTAATGCCCATTAGATAATTAGCAATGAGAAATCGGGAATGCATAAAATTAGTTTCACTTCGAATTATAATCGGTAAAGAATTAAAAATTTTAGGTGCCAAATAATCAAAATATTTGTGCATAATTTCTTTTTTTGCAAATGGCAACAGAAACCTTTTCCCGTCATCTCGTATAGAATAATTTGTATAATGCAGCACTGCATTGTGGCTTTTACAGAAGTAATTTAATGTTCTGTTGTTGGGTTGGGTTGTTTTACCTCTGAGCGGCACTTTTTTGCACACCATGGGCTAAATGGCCAGGTCATATGGACCCCGAAGGCTCAGAGAAGGTTGGGGGAGGGGACCCACTGGAACAGCTGTTGGGAGACAGATGGTAGCCTCCCGTCATTGTCATCCATCGTGTTTTTTAACGTGGCTCTCCTGTACACGGGACCACGGCTTAATATCCCATATGACGGACGGTGGTCTTTCCATGCCCGTCGGTGTCCCCTACTAACCGTGGGCAGGGAAGGGAATTTTGCGGAGATAATTCTCAACGCTGACGCAGCTGGGACTCGAACCTGGGAACTACAGATTATGAGCCTGGCGCGCTACCGACTGAGTCATCCCCGCCCCCCTAATATTCTGTAAACAAAAAAATTGTATTAGTGGAAATACACCTAAAATATAATACTTACAAAAAATGTTAACAGTTTTATATTTATTTGTTAAATTTTGAAATATAAATTTATTTTGCATCGAAATTAGGCTCCTTAATGATGAAATGTATGTTCCTCCTCAACTTGTAATACCATACTGTAGAGCAAATTGGACGCAAGATTTGTATAACGTTATTAGCATTTTATTACTGAGGATTTTTTTAAATAATAAAATTTATATAACATTTGTATAAGTGTATTTGTTAGTTTTACAATGTGAATTTTCCAAATTAAGGAGCTATCAATATAAACACCTAGAACAATACGTTGAACCTGTTCAATTTCTTCACAGCAATAAGCTGGATAATTATTGCATAACAAGGTATGCAATTTTAATTTGATCAAATTTGGAATGTATGATTATAATGAAGCAAGAAAATCTCCCGGCATGTTCCAGGAACCATTCAGTAACGATACCTGCCTTGTGAGCAGGTGCATTATCGTGCTAAAAGTGTCCATCCAAATGAAGATAAAAACTGTAGTCACGAAGGGATGAACTTGGTCAGCAACGATGCTCAAATACTCCGTGGCGTTCAAAGGTTCTTCGATGGGTATCACGGGGCCTATTATATACCAGGAACACATTCTCCACACCATCACACCGCTACCACCGGTTGTTTACACCAAACAAGATAACTCCATGGCCTCTTGCACCAAATTCTGATCTTTCCATCAGCATGATGCAAAGGGAACCTTGATTCGTCCGACCACGCTACTTTACTAATCCTCAACGGTCTAGTGTCAATGCTCCTGTACACACTGGGGACTCGCTTTCGTGTTCTTTGCTGACAACATCGGCACTCGACATGGTCGGTGGCTGTTGTAGCCCATTCGCGACAATGTCCGATACGTGGTGCTTTCGGAGATAATCTTGTACACACCAATGTTTAATTTTGCTGTGATTTCACTCTTTGTGGCCTGTCTGTTCGCTTGCACGATTCTCTCCAACCTCCTTTGAGCCCCTCTAATCCACAAACTGTTTTCGTCCACATGATCACCGATCACTATCAGTTTTTTGCTTTTCACACCATTTTCGGTAAACTCTTGAAACGGTTATGGGTGAAAAGCCCAGGAGGACGCCGTTTGGGAGATGCTAGAATTGGGATGTCTAGCGCCAACTATCTTGTTTTTAACTATCTATATTATAGGCTAAGCCGTTCCCTGACCGAGTGATTAGCGGTACTACTTATCAAACGGACCTGGGTTCGAGCCCTGTGTAAACGCATGGACGATTGTGCTGTTATTCTGCTCAGTCCCGCCATCGTCACAGACCTTCTACAGTATTATGGCGTATAAACTTGGCAGGCTTCTGTCAGACCTCTGTGGAAAGCAGCTACTTGAGTGGATTTTTATTTTATTTTTTACATTAATTATTATGGTTACTACAAAGATTAAAATAACCATTATTATTATTATTGCATGACAAAATCATAATCACAAACCAAGAATACTATAGAGTCAGATTGAGGGGGATGAGGGTTTAAATGTGCTACTTAGTTCTTCTTTGACAATGCAAGGTTAATGGGAGCAGAAATTATTAATTTTATGTATATTTCATGCATTTTCCAATAAATTTCTGAAAGACTCCTAAAAAAATAAGGGAAATGTTATATACTGCAAAGGGATTCGAGTCGACTCTTGTCCACCCCCGTCCCCTTTAATTTTCTCCGGCTTGATCCAGTCACTAGCTCTCCGCTCTCATTTCTTTTTTCCTTCTAGATACGGTCCAGCAATAAATTATTCATAGTAACTAAAAGTTCTTAATTAACCCATTGAAAACAATAAAAAAGATTCATTAATGAATGAAAAATAATTAAAATCTGAATAATGCTAATTAATTATAATCACTAAATAATGTTACGAAATTGCTTCATTCTTATGTTTACTTTGTATGTAAGAGAAAATTTAGGTTTATCTTAAGATAAGCATAGTTTTCTTGATTTTTAATATTTATTATTATATTTCCACTGCAACTTTAGTAGATAAATATAAAAATACGAAACAAACGATAATCAAACGATTAAAACCAAAACCGAAATACCGCTTTTATTATTTAAAGCCTAGTGCTATCCTAGGACAGGGATGCACAAAGCGTGAATCAAAAAATTTATCTGGTGAATTCAACACTTGGAACAATATTAAAAGATATCTCGCTCAATTTAAATCTCGCTTTGTCGAAACAAAGCTGAAATTTTCGTACAGACATAAAGTGAAATGAATCGGTACTTTGTTTCTAATTTATTTTAATTTAGTATTCTTATTAGAAACTTTCCTATAGTAAACTGTTTAGTGGCCGAGTGTGTTAGAGTGTATGCTACTGATCAAAAGGACCCGAGTTCGAGTTCCGGATAAGGCATGAATGCTTTATTTCTTCCGTTGTCCTTCTGCTGAAGTCATGCCCTCCTCATAGATATTTTCTATGCCGAATTAAACTGATAAGCTCTTGTCACACCTCTGTTGCAAGAAGCTGCTTAAAAGGTAATTTATTTCTATTAGATTGTATCATTGTAACGAAACTCTTTATGTTTGCATGGGGAGCGAGTCTAGATATTATTAGAAAACAACAGAACGATCTTTTTTTTTACTGGATACTGGAAATATCTTTGCTTTATATTCTCTTTATCTGGATCCTGGTTACTTTTGTCTTCAGCCGAACCCGTTATCCATTTGGACAGAGTTCCACCGGAAATTTGTTGTTTCCTCATATTTAGGGTATATTTCTAAAGAATCGTGCAGCAGATTTCAGGCATTCCGAAATGCTAAAACATCTAATACTGGATTAGCCCAAGCGCAAAGTAGGTAATCCCAATAGTGTATATCTCGAGCGTCTGGAAATTGTAACATCTCGCTAATGGATTCTGGGGGTGTTCAAAAGCGATGAAACTAAAAATAAATCGGATTAAGTTTCTACTTATAAAAATCTTTTTATCTTTACTTTAGGGAATAGCATGGTCGTAAAGATCAAAGTGAATTCCATTCTACAATCTCTTATAAGAACAAGCAGATTTAGAGGGAAAAAAGGTTTAATTTAGATTTTTTTCTGTAGAGTATTAGAAACTCCCTAAGTGAAGTTTCAGTTCAATTTCTTCATTTCAGCTCTCTCCATTTTTTTTCTGATTCCATCACTGATGTATAAAACTACAGTTTAATAGAACTTTGATGTGTAGTAATAACATATTTTCTCAAAAACATCTAATGAAGAATGTCCCAGGAGAGATATCTCGATTTATATATGGATGAGGTATACATGTAAGCTGAATTAAGTCGATTAAAAGTTTAAAATAAGGATGGAATTTAGAACCAACAAATAATGTGCCTACACTGTTTATTCCTGGTTTTTTTTTTACATTCTTTTATATCCAATCTTCTGTTTATTTATGAAATATATCGTTTATCTACAATATTTATAATACATAGCTATTTTTTTTTTTCAGATTTCGGTGAAGAACATGAAATTACCACAGTTTTATTACTCCTCAGTCATATTAAAGAAATGTTGTTTTTCAAGCTATACCATTAGGATTTTTGAGGTATTGTTTACAAATGGTTTTAAAAATTCATCATCATCATCAAGTAATCATGGGCTACGGAGGTCCAACCAGATTATGAAATTTTATTTCTCCAAACGCATCTGTCCGGAGCTACATCTGCTGCATTTCGCCACTGTAGACCAATTCTAACAAGGTCCTGTTTGACATTGTTTGCCCACTGCATCCTAGGTCACCCCACTTTCTGCGGTTTTTAGATACTCCTTATACTACATCATAATCTTATTCGCTAATCTATAGTTGGGCAACATGGTCACACAAATGGAGTCTCCCTTTGCACAATATGATGCTGAAAGAAGGTTGCCGACTCCTTTGCCTAACCTCATCTTTACCTATAAAGCTGAACCACCTAACGTCCAAGATACTGCATAAGCATCTAGAATCAAATGCATCAAATTTCCTATTATCATGTTTACAAGGGAACCTTCACTTTGGGATGAATATCAAAACAGCAATGAACAACGTCTATAAATAAATAAATATTTTATTTCAGACTTGTACATTTCTCGTTTCAACGACGTTATGATTTGTATCTTGAATATGTAATTGATCACTTCTCAGTTCACTTTGTTTTGGTCATGTTCTGTATATAAAGCCAAATAAAAGTAAATAAATCACCATATTATTTTTATGACAACTGGAAACTAAAATTATTGCCATGAATTTTGATCGAAATATAATCAATATCTATAACATAACTCAAGAAGATAATATTTTTTTGAAACCAATGAATGAAAGATAAATATTCTAAATACATATCAGTATTATATAAAATATTATTTAAAATATTCAAAGGCAACTTTAAAACAAAATTCAAAATTCCAAACAAAACAGAAAACAAGTTTTTTCGCCTTCAGGTAATTATCGAATGATGACCACATTTAGATAAATAAAAATCCAATAGATTACAATTTCACGATAAGCTACTTTGTAATCTAGTCATAAAGGCAAATTATATTTTTAATAGTTATTTTTCTTTGTATTACGATTGAAGGGAAATTTGATTTAGTGAGAAGGGTTGTTTTACCTCTGAGAGTCACTTTTTTGCACACCATGGGCTAAATGGCCAGGACACATGGACCCCGAATGCTCAGAGAAGGTTGGGGGAGAGGATCTACTGGAACAGCTGTTGGGAGACAGATGGTAGCCTCCCGTCAAGGTCATCCATAGTGTTCTTTAACGTGCACAGGGTATGGCTCTTCCGCACAAGGGGCCACGCTTAGCGTCCCATCCGACGGACGGCGGGACTCGAACCTGAGAACTGCAGATTACGAGCCTGGCGCGCTACCGATTGAGCCACACCCGCCCCAATGAGAAGAGTAATAGCTAGATTCATATACATAGCAACTTAAGACAAAGAATTCACTTAATTGTGAGGAAAAATCCTAATATTTCGACCCTCAGGTTTTGTTTACTTGCACAATGCAGTTGATGCAAATGGTAAATAAACCTAAAACGCAACTCTAATGAGAGTGATTGTAAATCAAATATTTCATTTGTAACACATACGACACAGAAGAATCCTAGAAGCTACTTCTATGGAACTTCTGAAATCAAAATTATTCGTAACCGCTATGCCATTTAATGCTATTTTCCTTCTAGAGTGTGTTTATTCTATATTTGTTTTTCATTTATCATTAAAAAAAAGCAAAACCTCAAGGTAGATTCTGCCAGAGAGGCTTATCTTGCCACAGAGGTCGGACAGGAACCTATCAGTGACGAAAGTTTATAAGGTCTCTGACGAAGGACAGACCTTGACAGAAAAACAAGGCTCGAACCCAGTTGTCATTGATCAGTAACCAAGTACGCTAACCACGGCACGAAAGCATTTATTACGTTGGCGATTATTATTTTAAGGTTTGTGGTTTAAGCTTTTACATTAAAAAATTTCATGAAATGTTTTTTTTTAATTTTTTAATCCTTAGTGTGGTTAAAGTTCAGCATCGGTGTCCAAACATTTCTTGAAAAAAAGGACCGAAAAAAAAAATAGATTCTGATTTAAAAAAAAAATGATGGGCGTGTCTCAGGAATATCTTCGTCAAAACAACTAGGCACTTTGCCAATTATCGACTCAAAAATAAAATATTTGTGTTATTTATTGTCTTTAAAAATGACAAATATTGCATTAAGAGAATTTTTTCCCATAATATCTCCTTTTTCCAGTCGGCTTTACACGAGGACGTAAGGTGTGCTTGTCGGTCCCTGTCATAGAGACCTCGCGTTTGAAAGGGAATTGATTGTCGACATTTTCCTTTCTTTTGTGCAGTTCAGTATTATTTATTTCTACAATTACTATTCTAATGAACGATATGCAACATTTCTTTAGATATAAGCTCCAGGCTCGTAATCTGTAGTTCCCAGGTTCGAGTTACATTTATAAGCATTTAGAATTATCTCCCATTCTCCCAACCTCCGCCAAACCCCCAATGAGCTTGGAAAAGTCGCGGTCTGTATGATAGGTCATTAATCTGTGACTCCGTGTGCAGGAGAGAGCTATATACTTTGCACACTAATGAACATGCTGGATGTCCTTGACGGGAGGCTTTTATCTATCTCCTGTTCAGTGGGTTTACTTTTCCCAATCTTTTATCTAACTGATATTTGTGACCTGACCATTTAATCCATTGTGTACCAACTTCCTTGTGCACGAGAGCCATATTTTGTGCATGCGGATTAACACGCTAAATGTCTTGACGGGAGGCTCTTATCTGTCTCTTCAGTTGGTCTCCTTTTCCCAATTTTCTCTGGACCCTTATGGTCTTTGTCGCCTGGCCATTTAACCCATTGTCTGCCAAAGAGTGACGTACAGGAGTAAAGCAATTTAATCCAATGTCAGATATAGAGTAACATTTATTCACTATAAAATTGCGTTATTCTCTCAACAGAGCCAATGACAAAATTTCTTTTTGCTTCTCAGAGGAAACCTCTCTTTGAGCCTTTGAAAGCTTTCTAGAAGGCTATAAGAACCCACCGGAAACAATCCTCTTCTACTGGTTTCAGCTTTTTTTCACCCGCTTCTGCTTTACTAGTTTTGGATATCTAGAAGATAACTTCCTTCCGAAACTGAGGTAAGAGTAATAAAAACCACTCGACTCCTTGAGCTCGAATAGATGCATTTTAAAGCTTACATGAGAAAAATGGCACATTATAAATTTTTGATGAAATTCTTTAATGACGCGAAAGTTTCTTAAACTAGGGTATGAACATCGGTGCTGGTATAAGAAATTTCGTCTGTTTTTGGAACTATTGGTTTCCAATCAGCACAAAAATTGTAATTCTTTTTATTTTATTTAAAATGTCACTAATTTATTAAATTTTCCTTTTTTAGTTAATAGCGCCTTTTATTACTGTATTAATATAATAATGTGATACGTTGTAAAACATTCAGGAAAGTTACGTGGATAAAATTAGATATCAGTCAATAAAATATATTGTAAAATATTTAGGAGAATTACCAAAGCCGAATGGGATATCATTTTTAACTTTTGGAAGAAAAGAAAAGATAATGAAGAATAGCGTGATATCGCTACACTTAGTCTAAGAAATCGGTTTTTATCCAAAATATACATTAATTGAATAAAAATAAAGTAATTTAAAAATACCAATATTCTTACCTGTGCCCTAAAAATTAGGAAATAAATAAATAAAACTATAGAATACCAATTTGGAAATCACTCACTGAATTCATATATTCACTTCAAAGGAAGATAATGCATCGGTAATTTTTTCTGAGCAGGTAAATCGGTTTTGCCGCTCTCGCTGAGCCAGAACCCATTCTCCTGATCTTCCCCATAGGGGTTGAGTTTCTAGCGACTTCGGTCTCATAAAGCAAACTTGAGAACCTATAGGAAGGCGCGTTGGTTCCCTAGAATTCCTTACTCTGACCCACCACGAGTTGCAAGTGGAACTTTATGCGTGAATGGCATCTCATATCTACTATACCTTTGGATAACATCATGCACAGTAAAACGCATCTTTGTGAGATTTGTATCGAGGTTTTTCTGAGACATTGGTTTGTTAAGCTTTATCTAATGCAAAAGAATCCCTTATGTAATGTAACACACACACACACATGTATGTTTTTTTAGTATTAATAAGTTTTCTTTTACCCGTATTTACATTTATGTTCCCGAAAGAAGCTTTGAATTTTGCATACAATTAATTAAACAAAAATGCACTTGAGTCCTTTCAGAATGTAGCGCTTTTTGGCGATAATTAAAACACTGTAAAAAAACTGATAGTTAATAGCACCAATATAATAAAATAAATAATAAATTCCCCCTTCAAGCAGCTGCTTGCCACAGAAGTCTGACAGGAGCCTGTCAGTTTATATGCCAAAGTAGTAGGTCTAAGAGGATGGCACGCCCTCAGCAGAAAAACGACACAAATAGCCATTCCTTACCCGGGGCTGGAACCCAGGTCCCTTAGATCAGTAGCCAAGCGCGCTAACCACTCGGCAATAGGAGTTTTTTTAAAGGAATCTGGTAATCGGAGGGATACATGTCGAAATTATTTATTCTTTTCTCCGATTGTTAAAATTTTTATTCTTTTTTTTTTACTATTGTTCAATGAATTGGAGGATTTTTCGTCGCCAAATTTGGGATTTACGGATATTTTCGGTACACCGATTGGAAAATTGGGCATATCAGATGTGACGTAGTTGACACATGGATATATTCAGGGAGAGGGGCAACGGGAACATTTTCATTCCATGAAAATCTCCCTCCCTTTCGTGGAAATTTCCCTCCCTCTCTCCCATGAAAATCACTTGCCCTTCCCTTCCGTGGAAATGCAGAAATGCGATTTTTTAAATTATAAGAGGACTAGAAGATTCATATTATCTGCAAAATGAAAAGCAACGGAGCTCTTTTAAAGATTCTCCCCCCTATCATAGAGAAATTTCTGCGAATCCAACTGGTTGCCGATGCTAGAGCTGCTTACTAGTTGGCGAATTCTATCTTTTGGGAAGGTCGCTGATGTAAATCAATGTTTAGACGCTACCACGAAGAGAGAAGCGTTGAAGAAACCTTCCGTCGTAGTTGACACATGGGTATATTCAGGAGGAGGGGTACGGACTACCACGAAGGGAGAATCTCTCTCCACCCTCATTTTTGTTCCAAGTCTGGAAGTCACACCTGTACCCAAAGCATTTCCCTCTGTTGTTGGAAGAAACAAAATTTTCTCTTTCAAACACACTGTCTGCCTTAGAGGCAGATTTTCTATCGACTTAAAATAGCCTGATTAGCAGATTTTAAACGAAATAATTAGCAATACTATAAGTGAAAAAATAAATTAGTTTATGTTTGAATATCGATGCGAACGTTTTACATCCATATACATAGTGGAGTGGCTTGAAAGTACAGTGTGTTGAGGGGAAGGGGGTAGGTTGACCTGTCTGAATCAAAGATGGGATCTGGAATAAAAGAAAGAGTGAGGACAGGAAGAGACTGGATGCAGCTGAAAAAAGGGAAGCAGGGGTCAAAATATTGAATTGCTTCCCATTTTTTTCTAGGTTTCAATTGTCTTTAAAAAATACAAAACAGTGAGTAGATATATATATATATGAGTTTTACCATTTGTCTTCTCCATTTCATTTACTATAATTTTCAAAGAGGGAAGGCATGGGATACTTGCCTGCCACTTTAGATCCGCTGTTTGTGTCGAATGAGAGAGCGAAGAGGTTTGGTGTCTTGGATATGTGATTTTTGGGGACTATCTTAAAAACACCTTATTCAAGCACTCAAGGGGATTGGAGAGATTACATCTCTGCACTTTGGGTACACCAATAATCCCATTTAATATCGTATCGAATTATACACACCGACATAAATCTATGATATATCAGTATATTCTACATCTTTTTTCGTACATTGGATAAGCCAAATTGAGTTGCAAGAATATAATTTTAGAGAAAGAATATAAATATAACTTGTTACAGAGTGCAGAAGTATTAAAGTGGTAAAATTATTGTGCAAAGTGAGTATATAACAAAACATAGTTGTATAGTTAATTTTTCACCACAGAATTCACGGTGTAATATGTTGCCTGCTTAGAGAAGGAATATTAATATAACTTGTTGTATTTCCTAATTTATTTATTCGCAGCTTGCATTGAAGAAAAAAGATGCCAAAATATATTTCCGCATGATACATTCGACGACCGTGTATAATAATATTAATTTTTTCGATAAGGTTTTGTATTTTAAGATAGCTGCTTTGCCGATGACGGCCATTTCAAGGAAAATAAAGCCGCGATCAGCAAGAATTTTCTGTATATGACTTCAGTCAAGGTTCTGAAGAATATATTCTAAGTATTGACAGAGTTATGCATTTGATAGGTTGTCTGTGATTGCAGCTTTATTTTTCAATTAATATATCTGAAAATGACATATTTCAATTCAACCTAAATATCCCGAAAACTTTTAATGGTATCGATAATAGAAGATTTAAACGGGGATATACACAGCAGTATCAGAATAATATGACCACCTACCATAGTATGTATGGTAGGTGGTCATATTATTCTGATACGACTGTGTATATATAAAAATGCCTTAATGAGAAACAACTCATTGGAAATATAGACAGTATCTAGTCCTTGTTTAATTCGAGTTAAACAAAAAACTTAATTCAATGAATAATTATCGGGCAAAACCATTTTTTTTCAAATTGGGGTTGAAATCAGGTCGAAAAAATAAATTCATATATTTTTTCTCAAATTCAGGTTCAAATGCGGTTGCAATAAAGATAATCAAAAATTTTAGATATTAAGTAACAATTTTATAATTTATATAAAATAATTCATGCATTTGCCAATGTTTATTCAGCGAGATTACTTCAATACAAACTCTTCGTCTAATTCTTTTAAATTCACAACATATATAGATTTATAATGACGTTTTTAAAGTATCTACAATAATTTTATTGTATCTTCTATGTTTTTATATTAATAAAAAATTTTTCCTCTGATATTTCTTTTCGATATTTTCTCAACTATTCGATATATCAGGAACGAATAAACTAATTTCTCTTATAATAATATGAGCCTTTCATTTTCGTTTAACAAATTGTATTCTGGAACTAATTAATTCGGTATGGCGGGAACTGACTATATTTTAATCTAATATAATGTGGCGTCCTATAGCAGCAGTATGCATGCACTGGCACTTAGAATAATTAATAATATTTCGTTTTCTCTTGTCTTTGTCTATGCCTATTTAGTGTTGACAAATTCCACTAAATTGACAGTATACTACTTTATTTTTTCAATGAAGAACCTCAACACGTTAGGAAACTTATATTAATCATTCAGGATTTTTTTTCTTTCGGTTCTCTTGTGCTGAGGGGGGGGATTAAAATTGTGTGAAATCGTGTAACGCCCTAAAACGGCATACCTTGTTTAAAAGCTAAAAATCTTTAAAGGCTCCATGAGCTGTCTCATCTTCAGAATTTTTGTGTTAGAATGTGTTAGACTATACGGTTCTAGAGGAGAAATAAACGTTCAGGAAGAAAAATATAAAATACCTGGATGCGAAAATTATTAATAGTGAAAGAGAGAAAAGATATTTATATTGGTTATTTTTAACTGAAACGACTAGGCACTAGCAATAAATCTTCGATGTCCCAAGTGATTTTAACATATATCACTTCAGATAGCGATTTATGAAAAGAAATATCGTAGGAACCAAAATTTCTTTTTTGGCTTCTTTCAACCAAAAAATATTTCACATAATTGTGAGCTCAACGTTACATTTTCTAATTGCATCGAATAGGTTTTAGTCTATTTTTTTCTTTAACGAAGAAATTTTTTATTCATCTTAAGAAATAGTACTGTAAAAGTTACAAAACTCAGAAGAAGAAAATAATTTATAGTCAGGTAATTTGATAATTTTTATTACCTTAGGGAAAATTTATCAATTTACATTTAAAAGTTCTGCATTTTCATAATGTTTCTACATCTGATGTGCATAGATTAATTCAATATTTTTTACTTACGGAATTTTTTAACCTTTAAAATTCGAGAATAAACTATATTTAACATTATTTCCACGTCGAAACATCTAGAATGCGACATATTCAAATAAATATATTTATGATTTTAAACTGTAAGATCTGAAAATTTCGCAGAGTAATAAACATTCATACGTTACTTTATACTTTTCGTCTAAATGAATACTTTAAAATCCTTGTACATTTGTTAAACTATTCTCAATCAATATGTGTTCAATATAGCGCTATTGATGTATTAAATTATAAAAAAAAATCGCTTTTTGCCAGGTTAATATTTACATTATTGGGGTCGAGAAAGTTAATTTCGTTTCACATATTTTTAGTTTGAAACTTACAGGCAATAAATGCTAAAACATTTATATATTAGATGAAATAATGTATATTCTGTATATACCACATATGATAGGTTCATATTTAAGCCGGTTTTCAAATAATAGACTGAGCTGGAATTTTAACCTGGTAATACCGAATTCAGAATCAGAATGTTAAAATATCTGATTTATATTTCGCTGATGATTTTGCCCTTTTGGTTAATGATATTGATGAGATGAACTCTTTCCCTAAGAGCTGTTGATGAGACTGGTAATAGAGTAGGTTTGGTTATAAACAGAGAGAAAGCTAAAGTGATAAAAATTGGTCAGGTATGCTGTTGTTCAATTAATTGAATGGTTCCACTCCTGAACATGTGTCTTAGTTTAATTACCTTGGGAGCTATGTAACAGATACGGCATGAGATTAACAAACAAATAGGTATTGCTTTCCAGAAATCTTTGATTACTAGCTTTGTCGATTTCAAAAAGGCTTTTGACTGTGCTAATCGTCATAATTTGTGGTTGATCGTAAGATCGTATGCCATACCAGATAAGTTGGTTAACATAAGTAAAGCTCTGTATAATAGCACTGAGTCATGTGTGAGAGATGATAAGCCTTGTAACAATTGCTTTAGCATTGCTTCTGGTGTTCGACAAGGGTGCATTTTTTCTCCATTTCCCTTTAGTATGGTTATTGATTATGTTATACGAAATTCACTGCAAGGGAAAGATTTCAGATTTAAATGGTCTAGAGATTTGAAAATTTCTGATTTACATTATGCTGATGATTTGACTCTTTTGGCTAATGATGTTGATGACATAAATTCTTTCCTTAGAGCTGTTGATGAGACTGATAGTAAAGTAGGTTTGGTGATAAATAGAGAGACAGCTAAAGTGATGAAAATTAGTCAGGTAGGCTGTGGTTCAGTTAATCTGAATGGTTGCCGTCTTGAGCTGGTGTCTCAGTTTAATTATCTTGGGACCTATGTAGCAGATACTGGTGATGTGCGGCATGAGATTAGCAGACGAATAGGGATTGCTCTCTGGACTTTTAACAATATATGGAGAGTGTGGAGCAATAGGCGTATACACCTAAAGTCTAAAATTAAACTGCATAATAGTTTGGTTCTTTCTAGGGTTAGTTATGGTAGTGAAACGTGGACGCTTTATAAACAAGATAACAGGAAACTTGATGCTTTTGATTCTAGATGCTTACCAGTATCAAGACATTAGGTGTTCAACTTTGTAAGTAATGATGAAGTTAGGCGAAGGAATCGGCGATCACCTCTAAGCAGCATAGTGTGCAGAAAGAAATTACGTTGGTTTGGTTATTCTTGACAGTATGCATAACTATAGATTAGCGAATAGAATTATGAACAGCGTGCATAAAGGCCACTGTAAAAGGGAGAGACATAGGATGTGGTGGGCAAACAATGTCAAACAAGATCTTGTTAGAATTGAACTGTCTTGGACAAATGTAGCAGTTATCGCTCCGAAAACAGGCATTTGGAGAAGCAAATTGCACAGTCTGGTTGGACCTCTGTAGCCCTTGGTTGCTTGAGAATTATGTATGTATGCATGTATGTATGTATGTATGTATGTATGTATGTATGTATTACTTTTCCTGAAAACGTAATTATAAAGTTATTTAAAAAGTGTTTGATCTGATATAGAAATATTTCTAAAACTTTAATAATATATACAGTTCTGGTATATTTCTCGTGTAATCGCAGTTCATAAAATAAATGAAAAAAAAATCATCAATGAATCATAAATCATTAATCAATGAATACATCTTTAGAGAAGTTTTTTGAATAGGCGTTTGCGGAATACTTGCTTTTCGTTGATAACGTTAAAAAATTTCTCGTGATTTGCAGTTCAATGAAGTGTCCGATATATAAAGAAATGATTTTCAACTTCAACTTCAAAGAAATATTATATACAAAATGGATAATTATATTATGTCGACAATGCGCAATCCTTAATACCTAATTGCAAATCGATCCTAATAAATGTTTCTCAATCTTTTACTCCAACTGCTATCAAGTTAGACGAAAATGTAGATTAGAAGAAACGTAATGAGTGTCCTAACTCAAGATCGCAGAGAAGACAAATTGAGTTATTTTTAGTACGCATTCCTTAATCATTTCTTCTTTTACGTTATTCCTTTACGAATAAATTTAACTCATGCTAAATTGTGTTTCAATTTTATAAAATAATGGCGAAATTTGACTATTCAGTAAAATTAAGTCAGATTTTGCATTTAGTAAAGCAAATGCCTTTACTAATTAACATATGCCTTTACTAATTAAACCGCTTAATATAACTCAATTTTAATAATGTAATATTTTTTTCATTTGCAATAATAGAAGGGTCCTTAAAATTACTCCTTGATTTTACAGGGCTCTTCATACAAGGATTGTGTTCCTACTAAAACCAAACTCACTGTTGAGCTACTGCCTAAGATAGAGCTAACTCAACACACAATTTTTACCCGTTGAAAAAGTAATCACCTCCCTAACATTATGTCAGTTGAAGCATTAAACTCTATGAACTTAATATCGCTCAAGGCATTTCAGCATTTAACATATCTTTGTGTCAGATGTAATGCTGTTATTTTCATAGGAAATGGCTTTGATTTACCCTTAATTCTGCATAAACAGTATTTTAATACCTGATGCCTCTTACGATGTTCATTGAGTACCAAATACATGCTCCCAGGCGCGAAGCGTGAGGGGAAGCAATTGAGACCTTGAGACTGCGCAGTTGAAATTTATTTATTTATTTATTCAACGTTACAGACATTTGAGAGGTCCTTATACAGGTTTTCTCATCATACAGTATTTTTAAATAACGCGCAGTTGAAATATTTATGATTCTAAACAGTTGTTTGATTTATCAAACTGTAAGTTACTTGTCAATTAACCAATAGTGTCATGGATCAACAATTGCATCAGATATCACTGGTTAATCGAAAAGTGCCTGATAGTTCAATCAGCCAATGATCTACGAGAATTGTCTTTTCGTCAACTGCGCAGTCTCATTGTCTCAATTGCTTCCACTACTCTTCGTCGCTGCATGTTCCTATTAATCGTATTCTCCTGTAATTTATTTTTGCAAGTCAACTTTTCATTAGAGAAAAACAAAATATAGTTAGTTCAATTATAACTCTATCCCTGTGAACTTATATTTTGTGCTTTTTCGTTCGATGTCTTTCATTCCATTTTATCAGAAAAGTTTGAAACACACATACACCTGTTTCAAAGGCATTAACGCACAGATAAATGCCAAGTCAATTTCCTGCTTAGTTTCCCTTCTCAAAACGAAGCTTTAGTAGTATCAGATGTAGCCTGCTGTCTTCACCTTTCCAGAGAAACACGCATCAATCTTGCTTCATCACTGTCATTTAAATGCTTGCTAGCATGATGTTGTTATGCCTGCAATGTAAATGCTCTTCATGAAAACGAGCGAAGATTCATTTGCAAAATGATTCCGCTTCCCTAAACAGCGTCTAAAATGCATAATAATGAAGAATTTGTTTATGACCATCTTGTAAACACTTCATTTCTCGAACTTTTTTTAGTTTTAAAACATCTGAATAATTTTCAAGAAAATTATTAACACACAAAGTTCCTCTTGAGTTTTGACAGCTATGAAATATTTTTTCATATTGTAATTGTAAGCCCAGAAACTCCTAAAATGTACCACACATAATTTTAATTATGTTAATAGGCATTTGTGTAAATATGAAAGAGTTAATCGCAGCAAAATTTAAAAAGGATATCTTTTGTTTTTTACCTGGAGCTCGTCAGCGTTCGATGTTTCCCATTAAAGACGGAACATTATTGTCTTCCAGTGTTAATTTTAAATTTTACATTTAATAAATCAACCTTTTCAAATGCAACATGAGCATTTATTCTACAAAAAATACAATTTTAGTGAAACATGAATTACGCACATCTATTATGCTTATGTCAATTTTACGTTTCCAATTTGCTCTTTGCGAAATGAATAGTAAAAGTAACGGAATTATTAATATATAACAAGAACACTCACATGATGTTTTTATTTGCAACCTAAATTAAAAGTTCATGCTCCGTGAGAATGAAGAGCATTTGTCTACTTTGTGAAAATTATGAAAAGTCTCTCTGTCCTTCAAAAATGGTAAAAACGCAGCATTCAATGAATTTTTAAAAAAATTTGTTTAATTAAGCAAATTTGTTACACTCTGCGAGCAATTCATCTTTAAACTAATTGACTTTCATTTCATTTTAACTCATGCATATTATATATATATATGTGTATGAATGATTAATTTTATTACTAGTTCCGCAATTTCTCTTATCTGGAAACGTAATGAATGTAACGTGTCCAAAGTGGTTAAGATAAAATTTAATATAAAAAAACTTCTATTAGATAGAGAGGCTTCGTCAGTTCTTATCATACTGCTGACATAATACAGCCAATCTTTTACTGCTTCATTTGTGCAAACAAGTCATAATTTTATTTCTCTCTGAATTTACTCTTCAATACATTCACATTTTATATATCATAGAAAGTTAGAAGAAACTTTCTTTTTTTAAATTTTATAGCTTTATACAAAGGGCATTAATTGAAGGGAGTGAAATCAATATCTAGTATGCATGTATGCATATATATATATATAAAAGCACTCAGCTGGATCTAAAGGCGATAAGGCTCCTTTTAGAATGGGGTATGGAAGGAGGGTAATTGAGGTAAACAATTATTGAACTTGTGGATATTTCATACATTTTTCATGACGTTTTTAAAAACCTCAGAACAAATTGGAAAAGGTTACGTACCCCCCCCCCCCATATTTTACCTTTTCCGGATCATCCCTTTCAGAATGACAGTAAATAAAGAAAAAAAAATATTTATATTTCATGCATTTTTCAATAAATTTTTAAAGACCTGTAGAACGGTGGGGAAAATGCTATAATGCATTAGAAATCTAATATCTTGCTCCCTTTTACATATTTCGAGCTCGATTGAGTTAATATAGCTTTATAGTTAATATTTTGCCAATATAGGAAGAGGTGTGAAAGGAAGATATACTCTTGTCTTTCATGCACATCTTATGTTAATTTTTGTCTCAGTTATTGATAATGTAACTAATTTATAAAGTGTCAATCCGCTGGAAAGCAGCTTTCATAGAAAGAAATTTGCAAATTTAAAGCGGTTCTTGGTAGTTTAATAATGATTTTTTTTTTTTCAGCCATTAGATATAGTTTTCGTTGTCCGCTGAATGTTAACCGTCACACTTAATGACATTTTTGAACAATAAATTATCCAGGTAGGAAAATCACTGAGTGCGATATAGCGCAGATAACGCAACATGCGATAAAGTACCAAGAAAGCAAATTGCATTCGTGTCGAGTGAACTCTTTCCCTTAGATCTACCTGATTTCAATGATGAAAATTTTATGGTCGCTGATGCAGAGTCTTACATTAAGCTTTGAAGAGTCACAACCGAACACTGTATAGGACGCTATCCAGAAACACTTCAGAAGTAGTTGTTCCCCTATTATGAGACAAATAATTTTCTTATTTCACTCAAAGGTAAAGCGTGGATGAAAGCAATCGGGATAATGCGACTGCACAGCTGATTCATCGAAGATTCCGAATCACTTGTCAATCAGCCAATGATCTTTGATCTAGGAGATAACAAGATACAATGAGAAGAGATTGATAGATAAGACAACCAAAAGACTTGTGAGAATCTTTGATGCTTGAACAGCACAATCTCGTCGTCCCAGTTGTTTTTATCCACACTTCAACATTGTTTTCATCTGTTATAAAGCTAATTTTGGACATAAACATTACAGTAATAAGAGCTCAAGGAGAGATAATGAAATAAAGATAATTGTAGTTATTACAAATACGTAATACATCAGGCCTGATTATCAAAAAATAAATAAAAAATACAGGGTAGGGAATAACCCAATCTGGTCGGAAAAAACAAAACAAATAGGGGAGGGGGGCAAGAGACTGGATTTCCATTAGAGTATAACATTTTCCTTTCTGATTTATTTAAAGAAGGACTTAAAAATTTTATTGCAAAATACGTTAACTATGCAGAAGTTTAATTTTTGTTTAAATTACCCTTACTAACATTCTCAAAGAGGTGGAGCAAAATTCCCCTTCCCTAGATCCTGTCCTCTGATACAGTAAAAAATAACTCCCCCCCTAAAAAAAAAAACAGTTATATGTTAATTCAATTCCGAAATTTACTATCTAAGTCGCTGACATGAAATCCAAAGATTATTTTGCATCAAACATTCATTTATTAAGGAATGTTTAATATGCAAAATAAACACAAGTTAATGTCATAAATGATATGCAGTTGAAACTGAAGCCGTCGGAGAAGAAATTATGGACTCTGAGTGTGATAATAGGAGAGAGTAATTATGTTATCCAGTAGCAAAGTGTGAGCAGCAGCAGGGTATTCTGAGCACGATTATAACACTGTGCACCTGAATAGGTTTCATATATCATTAATTAACGATTCAACTATTTTCGATCATTCTTTGGTTGATTGGTAATTTTGACCAGACTCTCCTATTGCCACTCACACTATGCTGCTAATGTTATCCACCAGAGTAAAGTTAGATAGGCAATTCTCAATATAGTCTTTCACACTACCTAAACAGTGTTTTTTGTACATAACATATTATGTAACGTACAAAAGCTATTGTTTCGCCAGAATCCCACCCCCCCCCCCTCAAAAGAGTTGCCTTTCACTGCGGAATTAATCTGTGCAAATTATATATTTCTGTTCATATATTTTTTCACTTCCCAATACTGATTTCTTTTTAAGTAAAACCAATCCCGCAATTTGAAAAAGAGTTTTAGCATTTACTAAGTGTTATAGCTGGACTGTTTGGAGTAATTTGCTTTCATACACTCTCCTTGTTGTTTTCGTTATTTTTCTGCACACTTGGTAAATGAAAAGGTCATACGCCTCATATTATCAAAAGTAGATTTTATTTACAGACATAATTAACTGCAAGATAAATGTAAAAACATGCAACATCTGGTATTAATAGTTCTCAAGCACCATTTAAATTATAAAAGAAAGAACTTGTGCAATTAAAAAAAAAATATCGTGCAATATGAAAGAAATGAAAAGTCGTTAGTTACAAGGGAATCATTAAAGCAACATCGACATATTCAAATAGTTACAATTCATTTAACTCATTTTACGCTAATCTATTTTCGTTATAAACAGCGATGTCCGAAAGACCAATCACGATAATATTTCGGATCCTTCACCAACCAAAAAAAAAAATCTAATTACAATATAATTTGTTTGCTTTATAGATTTTAGAGTTATATTCAATATGTATTCAAACTGTTAATTTGCCTTATATTAAAATGAAGCAATATATATTTATTTCCTCAATATTAATTATTTTCAATAGGTAAACGTTTTGAGAAATATATATGTATAGATAGCTATGGGTTAATTAGGGATTAAAAGCGTCACATACACTGCAATAAAAAGTTTTTTTGAAGACATCGCATTGAAGTTAATAATTTATATTATATCAACATTTAATTTTAACTGGGCTGGCAACCGAAGCTTGGCGAAGAGCCAGTAAAAATAAATTCTTAAAGTGGTAAAGGAACAAAACTTTTGGTCAGTTCCTTTGGCTTTTTAAGAATATAGAAACTTTGCTTCATTTGGTCTTTTAAGAATTTTTCCAGTGGTTCTCTAAGAATATAGTTTTTCACTCGTCGTTCTTCACCAAAGAAGCTAAAAAAATTTATTCATTTAGCTCTTTAAGAGTTTAGCATTCATTAAATGGAGTTATTTAACTATTCATCTATTTTAATTAATTTATGGCATAAATGCTTTCATTTTAAAAGCGAAAACATACATTTCTAATGAGCATAGATTTGGAAAAAAAAATCATTTTTAAGGTATCACAAAAATATCTTTATTAAAGAAACAAAACTATACATTTTAAGGAATAATATGAAATGGCGAAATCATTTAGTATTAAAATGTTTCATATAAAAAAGTGAAAAAAAATGAGTCATATTCGATATAAAGAGTCAATGAAAAGGTCATACGTCTCATACTATCAAAAGTAGATTTATAGATTTACGGGAGAGGTCACACGCCTCATATATCAAAAGTAGATTACATAGAGTCATATAAGCAGCAAGTTCTTTTGCAATGAAGGATGGAGGTTGGCTCAGTTGGTAGCGCGCCAAGCTCGTAATCTGCAATTCTCAGGTTCTAATTCCACCTGTGCCAGCTCTACTAAGTTCCTGCCTTATCCTCGGTCAGAAAGAGGATACCAATAGGGCTGAAAATGCCGCCGCCTGTCGGACGGGACGTTAAACCGTGGGCACCGTGGGGCAGAGAGCCATACCCTGTGCACGTTACAGAACAATCTGCATGGTCTTGAAGGGAGACTTTCATCTGTTTCCTAACAGTTGTCCAATGATTCCCCTTCCCTCAACCTTCCCTGACAACTTGTAGTCTTTGTGACCTGACATTTAGCTTATTGTTGCGAAACAATTACTGCTCATAGGTAAAATAACTCAAACTATTTATTTTACAATGAGTTGCGGGGTTGACGAAGTCTGTTTTATAATGTTCGCAATCAATCGTTGAATTCAATGATCGCCGAGATTTCAGTAGCTAACGAAATAATCTATTAACTTCCGAAATACATTCAGTAATATAATTTTAGTGTCGTACTATAAGCAGTAGCAGCCAATGAACTTTTATGTCTAGGACTGTACGTGATAGCTAAGGTAAAGGAAAAAGAATCCAGAACACCACCGACAACAGAGTAATAGGGCAGGGGGGGGGGAAAGTATGCTTTGATCATGTTTACTCTATGCTTGATATTTCGCTGGAAATTTAATAAATCCGCGATGTTCCATCTACTACGTTTTCATTTCTGCTCACTTTTGAAAGTGAATTTGAAGAAATTCACTTCCGAATTTTGTGTTATCGTTCCTGATATTTTAGCTACGAAGCTTCATAATGTTGATTGCATTGCCCCGAGATATTATTTCTGTTAACTTTCGTTTTTTTCACCAAAGTCCACGATATACAGCAGGCCTAAGCTTATTGCTTCTTCTAGCTAGATTTTTAGAGCTTTGAAAAAATTACTGAGCAAAGTAGTAGTATATATAGATTGCATTCCATTTACGCTATCATAATGTGTATTAAATATAGGTATTTCAACTTCGAATTTTTGTTGTGTAATAGTCAAATTTCTTAACATTCATACACGCGTCTTAGTTCTAATTCGGTGTAGAAACAAAAAAGTTGTTAAAAATAATAGGCCGAAACAAAATCGCAAACAGTCAATGACAGCAATTTAATCACAACGTACTTTTGAGAGTTTTTTTAAGTATATTCTAATGAGCATTAATCTTCACTTGTGTTTTAAGCTATTATTCTTTCTTTCCGAATTTTGTAAGGCGTTTCATATTCCTACTCTCGAAACGAGATATTAGGCTAAGTAAAATAATGTATGCGTTAGGGAAACGTTTGGGCTCAGTGCTGCATATTTATTTTGTTTTAGAAACAACGATTTCTAATGTACATAGGCGATTGTTAGTGCTTTACTGAGTGATTCATTGGTAGGGGATCACGCTAATTCTAACTGTGATGCATTCTGTGAATTTCTGGGTGGTAAATCTGGGGAAGAATTCAAAATTCGACCTTCGGCGTGCTCTTCAAGGTCAAATGGAAGTTACACAGAAGTAAAACCTTCATCTACGAGTGCTACAAGGGTTGCAAATTGCTGTCTGGAGGGAGGAGTGTTTGGGGTTGCCAATATGGATCCGGCGGGTCCTTCTAGGTCATTGATGAAATTTCGATCAACTGGTGCTAGAGAACTAAAAATAAGTGTGTAGGGGTATTTCACGTCGTAGATCTCAGCAACGTTGTAAACTTTTGGACTTTATGGGTTTTTCGAGGCTAAAAATCAAATTCCGATAACTGGTGCTAGAGAGCTAAAAACTGCTGTCTAGGGTATTTCATGTCAGATCTCAGCAACAAACGTGTAAAGGATCAGTTAGCTACTGATAAGAATCTTTGGCTTGATGGCTTGGCAGGCAAAGCTGAGGAGTAGTTAGGCAGCACAATAGCAGAGAGCTGTACCAGATAGTTAATGTTTTATGTGGTAGAAAACGGACAGGCATACAAGGATTGAAGGATAAGGTTATAGGTAAAATAGGTTACAGGTAAAAAGGTAAGGTTATAGAAGGGGAGGATTCTGTAATGGCTAGATGGGCTGAGCATTTCAGTGATGTTCTAAACAATGTGGTTAGTTCTATTCCCATTGTTTGCAATGATGATAAATGCATTGGTGGCTTTAATGTTGGCCCTATAACACAGTCTGAAGTTGTTTTGGCTGTTTCTAAACTTAAACTACATAAATCCCCAGGGGTAGATAAAATTACTGTGGAAATTCTTAGAACAGAGAATGTTTCGGTTACCACATGGATGACTGAAATTTTGAATATCTTTTATGATAAAGGCATGTTTCCTAAGGATTTTACCAGAGCTATTAGTATTCCTATTTTTAAAATAAGTGATTGCAGTTCTTGTGATAACTATAGGAGTATCAGCCTACTTTCTGTTCCAGATAATGTTCTTTCCATGATTGTGCTTAATAGATTTAAGAATCTGGTTGACAGTCAATTGCATGATGAGCAATGTGGATTCGGAAGTGGTAGGGGATGTGTGGATCAGATATTTTCACTTAGGCTGATTCTTAAGAAATGTTTAGAGTTTCAGAAACCTTTGGTTCTGAGTTTTGTTGATTTCAAAAAGGCTTTCGACTTTGTTGATCGTCATAATTTGTGGTTGATTGTAAAATCATATGGTATACCAGACAAGTTAGTTAACATAATGAAAGCTCTCTTTAATAACACTGAGTCATGTGTGAGAGTTGGTAAGGCTTGTAGCAATTGGTTTAGCATTACTTCTGGTGTTCGACAAGGGTGCATTTTGTCTCCTTTTCTGTTTAGTTTGGTTATTGATTATGTTAAGCAAAATTCACTTCAAGGGAAAGCTTTTGGCCTTAAATGTACTGGAGATACTAAAATTTCTGATTTAGATTATGCTGATGAGATGAACTCTTTCATTCGAGCTGTTGATGAAACTGGTAGTAGAGTAGGTTTGGTTATAAACAGAGAGAAAACTAAAGTGATGAAAATTGGTCAGGCAAGCTGTGATTCAGTTAATCTGAATGGTTGCAGTCTTGAGCAGGTGTCACAGTTTAATTATCTTGGGAGCTATGTAACAGATAATGGTGATGTGCGGCATGAGATTAACAGATGAATAGGGATTGCTGCCGGGACTTTTAAGAATCTATGGAGAGTGTGGAGAAATAGGCATATACACCTAAAGACTAAAATTAGACTGTATAATAATTTGGTTCTTTATTGGGTTAGTTATGGTAGTGAAACTTAACCTTGTAACTAATGAAGAGTTTAGGCAAAGGAGTCTGCAACCTCCTTTAAGCAGCATATTGTTCAGAGAGAGACTCCGCTGGTTTGGCCATGCTGCCCATATGGATAATTATAGATTGGCGAATAAGGTTATGAACAGTGTGCCTAGAGGCCTCAGAAGGAGGGTGTGACCTAGGATGCGGTGGGCAGACAATGTCAAACAGTACCTTATTAGAATTGGTGTGCAGTGACCGGATGCAGCAGATGTAGCTCAGGACAGATATGCTTGGAGAATTAAACTGCATGGTCTGGTTGGACCTCCGTAGCCCATGGCTGCTTGAGGATGATGATGATGATGATGATGTAATAAATATTTCGAAAACTTAACAAAGTATGAAATTATTAGTGGCATAGCATCAATTAAACAAAGCTTAATGTGTACATTTCAAACATACCCTCCATTTTCCTATGATGTTCTTTTTCTCCTATAAAAACTGCAACTCGAATTTGGGTTTGGTGTTAGTTAGTAAAAGAGTTGCATTCAATTTTTCTGTTGGCTATCGAAGAAAAAGTTTCAAAAGTACTCTTTGCAGAATATTTTTACTTCAAAAAATCCACTAAATATGATCTATAAAATAATTTATAATTGCATTAAAATCATATTTAGTTGAGCTTTGACATACGAATGAAATCAGTATAACGATTTTTAAAATGTTCTCTTTCGATCTTGAAACACTTTAGCAGTGACGTTGCGTGGATAAAAACAATTGAGTAAATGAGACTGTACAGATCGAAGATTCTCTTAAGTGATTGGTTAATTTGAGCTCTCAACCACTTATCAATCAATTCATTGCTCAATGATCTATGAGAACATTGGGGAAGAGGCAAGAAGTTGACCTGAATCAATGACTTATAGAAGGGGTTCTGAAGCGTTTTCCAGGTCGCGATATTCCTTACCGTGGGCAAAAATGTTTGCAACCCCTTTATCATTGATGGAGTTTTTTACGGGCCCTTTTTACTATTGATAGATGTAATGTAAATATATGGATATAATGTGATATATTTACATACTATGATATAATGTAATGCATATGGTATAGAATTAAGCGTAATATTATCAGCAGCTAATATTAACGGAATGTGCCCATATATTCCTTTACCATTGGGGAAAGTAATTTGAATTGAGATAAGAATATTCTCACAACTTAATGCTCTAGATTATAGCATATGGTATAGAACCGTAAAGTTTTAGTGAACTAAAGGGTCAGGAGTGGCCGATTGAAGAACGGAGGGAATAGAAGTGTTTGAAGATTTGAGTTAGCTGTTAACATTGAAGGAGAAGGGGTGTCGAGAAGGGATTGAGGGTAGCATTTTTTTGTGTCGCATAATATAGGAGGTTTAACTGTTGCTTTATGTTGGAGAGCCATAACAGAGCAGGAGAGAGAGCGGGAACAGTGTTGTCTTTTTTTTTAGAATATAATTTTTATTCATAAGAGTAAAGAATACAAATACATTTACAATTTGACCCGCAAACCTAAATAGCTTATCTGCAGGAAAATGAATAAATTACATTAAACATAGGCCATTCAGCCACAAAAGTGGTGTACATAAAATAAATCCACAAACACAACACAAAAAAATCAGCTAACTAAAAAATACCAAATAATTTATGGATATGTGATTAGTTATTGTGATTTAGTTAGTGAAGCGTTTATGACATATTGAACTTTAACCTTCATTTATACAATGAATGAGGTAGATTTTTAATACATTACACATCATTCAACGTAGCCAGTTGCAACTCCCCATGCGGGCGCGATCCACTAGATTGTATATCATAGTGCACTGGGAGCTGCGGATTAACATATCGCAAATTCCTATAAGTCAGCGCTTCAACTGAAAAATAAGTAAAGGAATAAGCGTAAATGAATATATGTTGAAGCGCTGACTTATAGGAATTTGCGATAGGTTAATCCGCAGCCTCACTGTGGACTCTCCCATTGCACTGTGATATACAATCTAGTGCAGAAATTACACCCTTTCTGTACTGGATTCTAGTGCAGAAATTTCCTCGTCTTCAATAGGTTTCAGTATCGTCCAAGAGTTAGAGATTTTGTTCAAACATTTTATGCTATCACAAAGTCTTTGTGAATTTGATTGACTTAAAAAATGACATATTTCATTCATCGAGTTCGAAAACTTTTTCAGCTTGATCAGTTAGAAACATTGAAACATTATTTGATATATCAAAGGGGAATAAATCAAATATAAAGGCAAATAATAATTTTATGTGCTTACTTAATAATAGGTTGGTGGGTTCTTTTACCTCTCAGTGTTGCTTTTTGAGGCACAATGGACTAAACTGCCAAGTCAAACGACCCCAAGGTCACAGATACGATTGGGGAAGTAGATTCACTGGAGAGATGTTAGGAGAAAACAGAAATCTCTGTTCAAGGACATCCATCCTGTACTTTAAAGTTCAAGTACACAGAGCACATGGCTTAACGTCTCTCTGAACGTCGACAGCTTTTCCAAGCCCAAAGGTGTCCCCTTTCTCATTCAAGACAGAACTCTATAATGGGATTGTGAACGTGTAAAATAAATGCATAAAATTAAAATGCAATTTTGATTATACACTTATGGAATTCTTCAGGAATTTTTCAAGAACTATCAAAATCGATTTGAAATTGGTAATCATCTATCATTCAAATTTCCATTGACGAAGTCTAAATATCGTTAGGATAACATTTACATATACTCAATCTATATGTTACCGTAGAACTACGTCAGTTCATATTCATGTCATTTCTTTTTCAACCTCTGTAATCTTGTTCCTATGTTGTTTCCTATGTTATTCCTTCATAGTGACTTCATAGTACAGCAAATTTCTCGACTTAGGTTTTCCAACATTCGTTTCAATAAACAGACTATTCATTTCATTCTTAGAATATGGAATAGTTGGCTTTGGGTTGGGTTGTTTTACCTCTGAACGGCACTTTTTTTGCACACCATGGGCTAAATGGACAGTCACATGGACCCCGAAGACTCAGAGAAGGTTGGGGGAGCTGGAACAGCTGTTGGAGACAAATGGTAGCCTCCCGTCAAGGCATCCAGCGTGTTCTTTAACGTGCATAAGGTGTGGCTCTCCCACACACGGTGCCGCGGCTTAACGTCCTATCCGACGGACCGCGGTCTTCCTAAGCCCATCGGTGTCCCCTACTGACCGTGGGCAAGGCGGGTAAATTTGCGGAGATAAATCTCGACGCTGACCCAGATGGGACTCGAACCTGAGAACTACAGATTACGAGCCTGGCGCGCTATCGACTGAGCAACACCCCCGCCCCATGAATAGTTGGCACTGAAACTGAAAAATTTATTCGTTCTACTTATGAGTAGTATGCCAAGATAGCAGTTATGCTGAAAATGCGGTTTGAAGTTTAGTTCAAGTTTACGAATGGCTCATTTTTTTTCTGTTTCTCTAACCTGTTTGCATTCTGACTTGTTTAGAAATTTATGATTTTTGTTCCAGGAATAATATCATCTTGTAAACTTGGTACCCTATGTAAATAACATAACAGGAAATTTTAATCCTTTAATTCTTAGATGCTTACGCAGAATCTTGTGCATTAGGTGGTTTGACTTTGTAAGTAATGATGAGGTTAGAAGTAGGAGTTGAAAACCACCTCTGATCAGCATATTTTGCAGAGAGAGACTGCAGTGATTTGGACATGTTACTCGAATGTATAACGGCAGATTGACGAATGGTATTATGAAGAATGTGAATAAGACTCGGAAAAAGAGGACGACCTAAGATGCGGTATTAATTTTTAATTTAAAATAGATATGCAGACATAAAATGAGATATAATTTTTTCATGTTTATTATATCTAAATCGTTTTTAAATGCATAAGCAGAAAATATTTTATAATAATTCCCAAGTAATTCATTTTGGTTTTTTCTTTAAAAATAGTATGAAAACAATATTTATTTTATATAAAAAAAGCACAAACCTACTATACTATGCAAAGAATGAAATAAATTTATTATAAAGCACTGTAACATTAACAAAATTCTTTTTTAAAACAATAGTATCGCTTTAGATAAGATAAATATGAAAATAATAAAAATGTCAGAAGATTAACAAAATATTTGTTTAATATGCAAAGGACATGGCTAAGTAAAAAGAAAAAAAAAACCTCCAAATACCATCAAAAATAAACAAAAACTACAGAAAACGTTAATAGGATTGAAAGAGATATATTGATGCTAGAACAAACGAAAAAAGATTTGGAACCAAAAGTACCAAATTGGCGAAACTGAAAAACCGACATGCAATTTACTGCTCTCAAACAATTTGCAATAAAGTAAAAATAATTAAACGTAATATTGTCAGCAGTAAAAATATTTTCTTTAAATAACCAATCGAGTGATTAGCGAGTTCGCCTACCGGTCAAAAGACTTAGGTTCGAATCCAGGATGATGAACGGATATTTCTTTTCTGTGTATCCTTTCTGCTGAAACCTTTCATTCTTCACAGGTCTTCTCTATAGCGTTAAACTGACAGCCTCCTGTGAGACCTCTGTGGTGAGAAGCTTGAGAGACTTTATTTCAATCACTCACATCTTCCAACTTTAATATGATGGCTTATCGGAGTGAAAATAACATCTTTGATGCTTTTGATTTCTCTAGCTGGCACTTTATTCACTTCGTACAGCCGGACGTGATGACTAACGATAGTTAATTCGTCTTCGATTAATTAATTATGGTAAAGAATAAATAACTCCAAAGGCAAATGTTAATAGTTAACAAATATTCTAAAATTCAAGAAATGCCTTTGTAGAAAAAATTAGTTTTGCTAATCAATGAGACTCTAACCCATGCCTCCCTGTTACATGCCAGGTATTCTAACCACTAAATTATCACCAGCTCCATCATTTACTCACTGATTGTGACTTTTAAAAAATTAAGGTTCAAGGTGTTGTAAATATGGTGAAATTAGCCTCCAGAGAAGGGGCTCCCTACACCAGTTACAACGGAATAGTGAGATAGCGAATGAAAAAGGATCTGCATCTCAGCTATCCCTAAACAAAAGGCTGTATTCAGGACAATGCAAAATGTAGGACATTAGACCTTGTCGTGAGAGTGGACACTGGTCCACTGGTCGTGGAAGTTAGGCCCACTGCAGCGCTTACACCGCACCGTACTTCTGCAATTCTTTGCAATGTGCCTGAAGCTTTGGCACCTCAGACACTGAGGTGGGGCCTTGGTGCGAGGCTTCACCAGGATCCGGTGGAAGCCCAGGACAACGTTCCCAAGTAAGGGGAATTCATTGAAGGTAAGGACTACCTTCCTAAGGGGAATCTTGTTGACCCCAGAATCCGAGGGAAGATAGCGGTACATACGACAGACTGCTGTCACTCTCTGATCCGAGAGGGCATCAAGGATCACCCCATCAGAAAAGGAGGTGTCAATACCTTCTTATGAGGCCCTGAGGCAGGCAGTAAGAGACTGGGTAATTCGCAGAATCCCGACTTTGTTGCTCATGGCGCTATCTATGATCAGAAAATGGAACTTCCCAATATTGTTCAATACCGATGAAAATTAGGACCTAAGCTAAAGCGTTATTAATACAAGTATCAATCAATACTAAGTACAAACATTACCTGTTATCACAGAATTGAAGAAACACTTTTGTGGAAAAAATGAGTTCCCCCAATAAGAGGACTCGAACCCACTTCTCCCAGTTACATTCAACTTATACAAGGTCGAGGAGATTTAAAATGTACAATTAGTAGATATATGACGTAGCTGGTGATAGATTATTAGTTAGAACACCTGGAATTTAACTGGAAAGTGTGGGTTGGAGTCTCACTTATCTGTGAAACTCATTTTTTTCTACAAAATTAAACTGTAAAACAAAAAGGTGTTACCTTACACCAGTTTATGGTGACAGCTGGATTTGTTAGTGGGGGGGAAATGATTTCTTCATCCCTCTACATATATTTGCATATCATATTATTCTTATGGTACAGTCGCTCAAATAAATATACGAACACTATGGCTGATTACAGAATTCAAAATAAAAATCTGATAACGATATTTTTAGAAATTAGTGATATAGCAACTTCGTGTGACGTAACACGAAGGTTACCAGATCACTAATTTAAAAAAAAAACATTGCCAGATATTTTTTATGAATTCTGTAGTCAACCATAGTGTTCGGATACTTTTTTGAGCGACTGTACATTGCATTGTCTTTCTAAGAATTTATTGGCCGTGGATATTTACTTTCTATCTGAACAAATAGAACAGATTGACAGGCAAAATAATGCCAACTCTTTCTTATAACATAAACGAATCAATTTAATGATGTAATATTGTTACAATACCGAGGAGAAGTATTAAGACCATAAATATGTCTACTTCTCTCCTGAACTAGAGCTCATGCTTGCCCTTACAATTTAAATGAATTACTCTTTTATAAAAACTTATTACAGTCAATCACGGCTTCTCTCTAGCCCTCGAAATTCACCGCCATGCCCACGGTCAGTAGGGGACACCGATGGGCTTGAAAAGGCCGCCGTCCGTCGGATGGGACGTTAAGCCGTGGCCCCGTGTGTGGGAGAGCCATACCCTGTGCACGTTAAAGAACACGCTGGATGGCCTTGACGGGAGGCTACCATCTGTCTCCCAACAGCTCTTCCAGTGAGTCCCCTCCCCCAACCTTCTCTGAGCCTTCGGGGTCCATGTGACCTGGCCATTTAGCCCATGGTGTGCAAAAAAGTGCCGCTCAGAGGTAAAACAACCCAACCCAACTCTAGCCCTCGCCAATTAAGTCAGTGTCCAACAGTTATTGCTGCTATCTTTTCTAAGTACAGATCTGATTTAAAACTGATACGCAAACTTTATGATTTATAAAAGAGAACTTGATCATTCCATACCTCTCATTATTTTTGGCAACTTTCAGCATCTCGGGAGCAGGAAACACAGGGCATGACACAATTGTCTTTGTTAGGAACTTTGCTGAAGCTGATAGAAATTTTGTGGTCCCATGCGACGGCAAGCGAAGGGATAACGTAGAACATCCACGGCAGCAGGGATGAAGGCTCATTACGATTTCGGCAGTGAGATAATCATTGTCTTTTTGACTAGCAGAGAGAGTTCCACAATAAAATATCAATCAAGTAGTCCTCGGTATTTTTAGCAGCTGTACTTTTGAGGATAGTTCGCACATACTTTTTCAACAGAAACATCATTCCCCTTTGCATTCACTTCACATTAGAATTTCTAATCCACTCTCCCAATTTTGAAACATCGACCTTAATCGCCATCGTTCCGAACCCGACTGTACTCGAGCTTGCTCTCTTTCTATCTCCGCTCCTCAACTCTCGCTCTGAGATCTAACTTTTCGAAATCAGAAATAAAAGTTTTCTCGAAACGTCGAAATTTGGAGGATCCTTTTGACCTCTCTTCCTCATTGGTGGACCTTGGTCTTCTGTTCTAAGTTTCTCGCTTTGAGTACAATAGGGGCTTCCAAAAATCTGCACGAACCACGTGGTCCTGGGATTTCGGGGAAGCGGCATCCGTGGCTCCTAGCTATGAATTTCGTTTTCTTTCTTGGGCTTATTGTTTCCAGAAACAGTGTGAGAAATCATTAGGGCCTACCTGGACACCAGGTGGCGGTCGGTGTCTTGCCTCTCCCCTGTGTTAATGGGGAACGCTTAGGCAAGCACCGTCCCATGGCGAATCGTGCCCTTGAAGCTCCTTCGAAGTACGGATGTGAAAGCAGATCTATGGCTCGCTCACATTGTTACTTTGATAGAAGCGACGTGCTTAATGGCAAATTGGAGGGGTGTGGAGCACATCTACGGCAGTTTCAAGTCCCCTCTTGGGACAAGAAATTCGTGGTGCTCTCGCGGCCTCCTCTCCTTGGGAACAGAAGCGGATCCGCCAAGGTCATACGACGCGCTGAAGGAATTCGTGGTCTTTGGAGAAATATGTCTCTCAAGTTATGAGCAGATTGGGATCTGTTCATAACAGATTACCACCATTTAGCAACTGCTGTAAGATAAATCTGTTCGCTGTTAGGTTGCACCATAAAACACTCACTCCTAAAAACCTACTATCTGCTGCCATCTAGCGGCAATGAATATATCGCCTTTTTTCCCCATGAGATAGCAATAATTCTATTTTTACGTAATGCGTTTTAAAACAGAAAATTCTAATGAGCACATAATACACAACGAGGTAATGAGCACATGATACATAACACCAGAAGTAAATTTGCATTCAATAAAATTTCATATCTTTTTTAAACTTCATACATTTATGAAGTTATCAGTTTTATTTTTTCCCCACTTCTTTAGATTTTGGTATTGATTGATTGGTGAATTTGGTTTGGTAGATTTGGTAGATTTGGTAGATTTTTAAGAAATTTCTTTAAAAAAAAGTTTTCACCTCTTTTTATTTCAGCAAACACCATCTTATGGAATAAAGCACTGGTGCTCAACTTTCTTCCTCTAATGCGTCACTTTTTCTAGCGAAATGAATTTTATGTTAGTACAATTAATCAATTAGCATATTTTCTTGCAACCTTACATGCAAATTACATGAGTGGTGAATAATCATTATCTGTCAGAGGAATTTTTTGAGCCTGCAGGCTCAGTAAAAAAACATTTTAACATATACAGGGTGATTCAAAACTTATCGTTCAAATTTCGTGGGGAGGTAGGGAATACGTCAGGAAACCGATTTCACATAGGAAAGTATGTCCGCAATAGTACGCATGCGTATGTAGAGGGCGCTGTGTGTTCCAGTGTACAGCTCGCCCGACCACTCCCGCTGTCATCAGTGTACGAGCTGACTTACTAGTGATAAGATGAATCGTTTTACGCATCAAGAGCTAGCGGATATGCATCTCGCATATGGGGATACACTGATGACAGCGGGAGTGGTCGGGCGAGCTGTACACTGGTTGGGTACACACAGCGCCGTCTACTTACGCATGCGTACATTTGCGGACATACTTTCCTAAGTGAAACCGGTTTCCTGACGTATTCCCTACCTCCCCACGAAATTTGAACGATAAGTTTTGAATCACCCTGTATAATACAGTGTAGGCATAACTTTACACAAACACAATACTTCATTTAGAAAATTACAGAAACAAGTGCATTATTAAACGTTTGTTACAATAACAACAATGAGAATAACAAAAAATGTCCAATATCACGTAAAGTTTTGGAATCAACATAAGCTGGTCCGGGATGGCGTTAAAAGCAGTGGCGATCCGTGGGTTGTGCAAACTTGATTTACACATTTCTCACTTGCATTATCGAATTTTTGTCTTGCTTTAGCATAGCCAATTTCGTTTTACAGATTTTGTGTTGTAAGAATCATCAGAACTGAGTCGCTACTGATAAGCAGAAATCATTCTCAATTCGTTTTAATGATGAAAAAGCTGGTCAATTACTATGGATCGACCTTCAAATCTTTATTTTTTTTTTTATTTCGAAAAGCTACAGCATTTTAACGATTCAAATTATGCTTTATTTGGAATTTAATCTAAAAATCTGAGTTTTGTTTTCTTCTTTGACAAATGTCCATGTGTCGTGTATAGTCGCAAAGTACCATGGGCTTAACAAAAATAGTTAAATTTGCACCATTTACACCAAGAAATATCATTCTTTTAGGCAACGCCATAGTATTAGACCAGTTTATGGTGTAAGATAACACCATAAATTGGAGAAACTCTACACTCGTTTTTAGTATATTTCTTGAATTTAATGTCAGTAGGTGATCTGTGAATTTACTATTGATTAACTGTTATAAATATATGCCTGTGCATAAACACTACAATACACTTAACACACACAATGGGTCAATTGTAGACAGTTTTTATTTGGGGTGAGGTATGCTTTGAATTATTTTGTTTCAAATTGATTATTTATATAATTTCCTTTGCAGTTTTTCATTTAGCTTTCCTTTTTCAAGAACGCAGAAGGGCTCTCTCTTTCGAATGAGATGTTAAGCCATGGCACGTTTGCGGAAGACCCATACGCATTACGTTAAAGGAGACTCTTCATGGGATGTTGTGAAAGGAGGATCACGTGGATTCCCTTTCTCTATGCGTTTCTGTGCCCTTGTGGTTATTGTGATTTGGCATCCATTGTGTGCAAAAAATGACATTGAAAGGTAAATCAGCCTAACTCAATTAAACGAGAACGTGGAACCATTGAGACTGTGAAATATAGCTAGTAGCAGGATTTTGAAGCTCTTGATCTGTTAATATGATTTGGAAGCTTTTGAGATTATACCCTGATTTTGAGAACCGCTAACAGGATTTTGAAACTCTTGAACAGCTAACAGGATTTTAAATCTCTTGAATTGCTAACCCGATTTTCAAGCTCTTGAGCTGCTAACATCGAATTTTCAAGCTAATATTTATAACAACATAAAAATAAAATAAATTCTCAAGTTGGATATCGAAACTCCCTTCCAGAAACTATGTTATAGATCTTAATCTGAGAGTATCATTTCCGAATATATGTATAGAATATGAAAGGGACGAATCATGAATGGAAGCAATTGAAACAATGAGATTATGCAGTTGACGTATCGAAATCTTCGTAAGTCATTGATTGATGGAGCTATCAATCTCTTGTCATTCAATCAGTTATCTAATAGATAAAAGATCACTGGATGATAAAAGATCACTGGATAAGTTATCAATCTCTTACTCCAATTACCAATCAATTATCCTGTAGATAAAAGATGATTGGTTTATTGAGATTGATTGATAGTTAAAATTAACCAATCACTTATGAGAATATTTGAAGCATCAGCTGCTCAGTCTCATTCTCTCAATCGCTCTCCTCCAAGCTTCGCCGCAGGTATATAAGTTTCTACGAAAAATTCCCTGTTTCTGCAACTGCATTTCTTTATTCTCAATGAAAATGATTAAAATATAAAACAACGAAACTTCTGTTCATCTTCAACAACTTTACTCTAAGAAACAAGTAAAAACAGCAAAAGGAAAGGAAAAAAAACAACACCAACCGATAAACAAAACAAATATACGAAAGTGCAAGTAACTTTCTTCCCATGTTTATGTTTTGGTATTGCATTTCTGCAGACGCCATGAACTACCTCTGGTGCCGCCTTCTGCTCTGAGGTTGCATTTCTGTTAACATCCACGAGGACGAAAATCACTGGAGTTGAATTCTCCGAGAAGAAGCATCATAACGTTGATTACTTGATCTCTCCTCCGAGTGTCTTTTCGATTCCATTATCCATCCTGCATAAGCGCAGATGAAGATCCCGCTTGTCTCCTGGGCGCTTTAGCTAACGTCAGCTTCCGAGCACTGTTTTCGTATTTCGCTCCCACGTGGGAGACGTAGGGCTTCTTCCACTTCGTCATCGTCCCATTTTTGTCCCGTTTCGTACTCGCAATGCCTTCGATATACTGGAGCACGATTGACTGCAATCCCATCTCATACATCGGTCATTCATCTCACCAGGGCTTAGTTGTAAGTACACCCTACTGTCTACCCAACTCCTAAATACGTTTTTCAGTGACTTGAAGAGCTTCTGGAAGCAGTTTGTGACACCACATTATTGATGTGCGATGTGTGAATTGCAACTTTTAGAAATGGCAACTGGTGAAAAGACTTAACTGCACCCAAAGTTGTCATTTGTCAGGGAAAAAAATGAACAAATAAATATCTTATGGATTTACTTTAACCACGATGAATTGGATTCTTCAGTAATTTAATTTCAATTATTCTTCTGCTTTATTTCAAAATTTTACGATGAGATTCTTTTTTACTAAATGAATTTGCCGCTGTGGATTTTCTAGAACTTCAATTAACTGCGGTCTAAAGTGCTAAATATATTTGGTAATTTGTTGGTTCTAATTATATTTGGCAAAAACTGTCATTGACTTGCTATACGTAAATGCTTTCGAAGAATTTGTTTCAAATAGAGATAATTCTTAAATTATGCTTTCTATTTAGTCTTTAATTTATACTTTTATTTACATATTTAAACACTATCACTGACAGAGGCGAAGCGAGTGGAGGCAACTGAAATAATGAAGATGTGCAGTTGACGAAAAGACATTTTTTATATGGCTGTTTCTTCTATAAATCATTTATCAGCAGTGAATGATCTATGATATTATTTTTGAGATCGATTGACTTTGATCAATCATTGATTGAGCATGCATTAATTACATTGCATTAATTGCATTAATTACAAGATTTATTATTTGATTGCATTAATTACAAGTTGTTCAGACTTTTGACTCATAGTGCATATATAATCTACCAATTATTGCTTTATTTATTTACATCACTCGAGCCAATTTAATTTTGTATTTAGGAAATTTTCTTTTATTAATTTTCAGTTAATATGAACTTAATATTGAAAATTTCCTAGGAATTCCGCACCACACTTAGAGACGGCTCGAGGGCACGTACGCAGAATTTAGTTTCCAAGGAGTACAAGAATTTTTTTTTTTTTTTTTTTTTTTTGGGGGGGGGGTGGTTCCAAAATTCAGTTTCGGGAAGGCTCCGAGAATATAGGTTCATGTGGTATGGGGTCTAAGAATGACTTGAGTAGGGTTACCAATTACTAAAGTATTCCACCGGACAGGAAAGATTAAAATGATATTGTATTTTTTAGTTATTTTTTATCTTTGCTTTTAGTGTCGGAATTAAAATATGGGGCTAAAATAAAATTATAGAAAGAGAAATCAGATAGATAGGTTTTAGATTTCGTATAAGATGGCAGCATTTTCGGGGGTGGAGGTGGAATGTCCGGACTCACTACCTTGGGTAATGGTGAAGGAAAAGGAAATGACAGCTCAGTTGGTGCATCGAAGATTCTCATGTCATTGATTGATGAAGGCTGGGTGATCGTGCAGGACACTCTAGCACAGGCAGAGCCTAAAGCGCCCATGCCTTTCTATATGCCTTTATACCTATATATATTTACTTACTATTTTCACAATTACAAGAAATATTTGAAATTTAAGTTATTCTGTGTGCCCGAACTTGTTATATATTATATACATATATTTGATTGCAATTTATTATATTTATATATGTTTTATGACGATAATTTTCATTCACATCCCATTTAAAGCAATGATATAATATCTACATAATGAATTTCACATTATATCGAACAATTCTATTTTATACATTGAAATAATTTGCAATCACATGTATTACGGAGTTTTACACAATGCAGATGATTAACAAGGAGTAATAAATAGAAAACATGAAAAAGAAAAACAACAGACATTGAATTTGTAACATCAGCAGACTTAAAAATAATTTTGCCATGTTTTCAAATATCCTATTTTTTGTTCGTTCTATTTTTGATAGTGGCACATCTTTTAAACTGTAACGGCTATCGCCGCTAGTAGAGGGCACTAGTATCGTACGCTAGGATATTTTTCCCATAGTTGTTTGTGATTTTAGGCAATAAATAGTACCCATTAGAACTCAGCCTTGTTGACAAATGTGGAATTTTTTTTTGCAGTTTTTAAGTCTTTCATCATCATCATCATCATCATCATCCTCAAGCAGCCATGGGCTACGGAGGTCCAACCAGACCGTGCAGTTTAATTCTCCAAGCATATCTGTCCTGAGCTATATCTGTTGCATCCGGCCACTGCACACCAATTCTAACAAGATCCTATTTGACATTGTCTGCCCACGCATCCTAGGTCTCCCCCTCCTTATGAGGCCTCTAGGCACACTGTTCATAACCTTATTCGCCAATCTATAATTATCCATACGGGCAACATGGCCAAACCAGCGGAGTCTCTCTCTGCACAATATGCTGCTTAAAGGAGGTTGCAGACTCCATTGCCTAACCTCATCATTAGTTACAAAGTTAAACCACCTAATACCCAAGATACTGCGTAAGCATCTAGAATCAAAAGCATCTAGATTCCTGTTATCTTGTTTACATAGCGTCCAAGTTTCACTACGTAACTAACCCTAGAAAGAACCAAACTATTATACAGTCTAATTTTAGTCTATAGGTGTATACGCCTATTTCTCCACAATCTCCATAGATTCTTGAAAGTCCCGGCAGCAATACCTATTCGTCTGTTAATCTCATGCCGCACATCATCAGTATCTGTTACATAGCTCCCAAGGTAATTAAATTGTGACACCTGCTCAAGACTGCAACCATTCAGATTAAGTGAATCACAACCTGCCTGACCAATTTTCATCACTTTAGTTTTCTCTCTGTTTATAACCAAACCTACTGTATTACCAGTCTCATCAACAGCTCGAATGAAAGAGTTCATCTCATCAACATCATTTGCCAAAAGGGCTAAATCATCAGCATAATCTAAATCAGAAATTTTCGTATCTCCAGCCCAATTAAGGCCACAATCTTTCCCTTGAAGTGAATTTCGCATAACATAATCAACAACCAAACTAAAGAGAAAAGGAGACAAGATGCACCCTTGTCGAACACCAGACGTAATGCTAAACCAATTGCTACAAGACTTACCAACTCTCACACATGACTCAGTGTTATTATAGAGAGCTTTCATTATGTTAACTTACTTCTCTGTTATACCATATGATCTCACAATCAACCACAAAAAAAAAAAAAAAAAAAAAAATTGTAACTTTCTTTTTTGCTTTCGACTCTGTAAGTAACAGAGTCGAAAGCCTTTTTGAAATCAACAAAGCTAGCAACCAAATGTTTCTGAAACTCTAAACATTTCTCAAGAATCGGCCTAAGTGAAAATATCTGATCCACACATCCCCTACCACTTCTGAATCCACATTGCTCATCACGCAATTGCCTGTTAACCAGATTCTTAATTCTATTAAGCACAATCATGTAAAGAACTTTACCTGGAACAGAGAGTAGGCTGATACCCCTATAGTTATCACAAGAACTGCGATCACCTTTTTTGAAAATAGGGATAACAATAGCTCTGGTAAAATCTTTAGGAACCATGCCTTTATCATAAAAGTTATTCAAAATTTCAGTCATCCAAGTGGTAACCGAAACATTCCCAGCTCTAAGCATTTCTGTAGTAATTTCATCTACCCCTGGGGATTTATGTAGTTTAAGTTTGGAGATAGCCAAAATAACTTCAGATTGTGTTATAGGGCCAACATTAAAGCTGCCAATGCATCTATCATCATTACAGACAATGGGAGTAGAACTAAACACATTGTTTAGAACATCAGTGAAATGCTCAACCCACCTAGTCATGACAGAATCCTCCTCTTCTATAACCTTACCTTTTTTATCCTTCAATCCTTGTATACATGTCCGTTTTCTACCACACAAAACATTAACTATCTGGTACAGCTCTCTGCTGTTGTGCTGTCTAACTGCTTCTTCGGCTTTGTCAGCCAAACCATCAAGCCAAAGATTATTATCAGTAGCTAACTGATCCTTTACGCGTTTATTATGCTCTCTGTAATCCTTTCTATTAGGACTAGTAGGGTACTGATTAAAGACATTTCTGCAGTTCCTTCTTTCTGAAATAAGCTCAAGTGCCTTATCACTTAAATAATTCTGTCTCCTCTGCTCCTTTTTTTCCTAAAAGAGTACTGTTAGTTTCCAAAAAAGCCTTTTTAAAATGGCCCCATTCTTCCTCAACTTCAGCATTAAGCAAACCATGACTGTCATAATGACTAAGTAACCTGTCATGGTGAGCTTTAGCTATAATTGGGTCTTTTAGATATTAAAGGAAAATTTTTTTAACCTTAGCGCAACATTTTTTAAGTTTAAGTTGCAAGACACTTTGACAAGGTAATGGTCAGATCCAATTTCAGCTCCCCTATATGCCCTGGTATTACTAACAGAACTAGCCCATTTGCTGTTAATTAATATATAATCAATCATATTCCTATGCAGCCCATCAGGTGAAACCCATGTGTAGTTATGTATGTCGCGGTTTTTGTATTATGTGTTAGTTATTCTGAAACCATTGAGTTTACTTACCTGTAGGAGACGTTGCCCATTGCCATTGCAGCTACCAATACAAAAAGGGCCTATTACTCCTCCCCAAAGATCAGAGTCAGTACCAACTTTGGCATTGAAGTCACCTAGAACAAGGGTAATATCTCCTTTCTTGACAGAATTCAAAATATCCTGAAGTTGTCCGTAAAACCTATCCTTCTCATCCTCATCAGCATCCTCAGTGGGGGCATAACAGCAGATAACATTCAAGTCTTTAATGCTTGTCTGAAATTTTGCTGTAAGAAACCTTTCATTAATGCACTCATATCCTAGAAGAGCATCACTAGCATGTCTGCTGAGAAGCAGACCCACGCCTTGGTGATGCTTTCCATCCTCCCTACCTGTAAAGAGAAATTTAAAGTTATTTTAAGTATCTCACCTTTACCTGTCCATCTGGTCTCTTGCAAGCCTAGAATATCTAGGTTATAGCGCTGGAATTCCCGCATGAGGATAATCTCTATGTAATGTCCTCACGTTCCACGTCCCTGCAGAGAGAAAATGATTAGTAGGATTTTCAAAGAAATTAGGTATATTGAGATTGGTAGGGCTAACAATATCAAATAGCCCCCTGATCGCAGGCATGGGGCATAGACCTGTTCCTCCTCTGCTAAAGGCTGAAGTCACCGATGCTGGTAGGAACTTCAGGCACCACCTTTTCAAGTGGACTTTTTCAAGAGCCACATGGCCTGCCTGAGACACATTACTTCAGTTTAGGCTTGACGATGCCCAACTAGCTAAGTAAGGTTCAGGTACCTGCGATGGCTTCTGATTAGGATTATCCACCAACTGATATAAGGTATCCCATGCCTCTGTTCACTTAGAGCTGGCAACCCAGAAGCAAACAGAAAACACAGCGGCAGACTCTCCCTCAACAGAGGCCCACCAGTGCAGCAAGTCCAGGATCAATAATCAAGCTCAAAACTATAAATAATTCCGGTCTAGTAGGTATAAATGGTCAGCACCAGGACCCTGTGAAGTTGACCACTCCTCAGCAGGGTTGAAAAAAAAGAAAAAAGTGGCTGTAGATGACCAATAGGCCATACTGAACTGGCAGCCCTCCCCTTCCGTTCCCTTCCAAAAGAGAATATCTCTTTTGAAAGCTTGCACCACGTGAAGGCGGGGTCGGACTTTAGGTGCTAGACCTGGCCGGTTCTGTACATCATCACTAGGGATTGGTGCACAGCTCTCCTTCCAGTTTACGCCTAGCTACCATTTACAGGTCCTTCCATTTACAGGTCTTTACTAAAGTAATATTTTAAAACAGAAAATAATGCATAAATCGTCGACTGGTTGGATGGGTGACGTAAAAATATTTTTTTCTTCAAGCTGGAGTTACCATAAGGGTGAGAAATCGATATTATTTCTAAAAAGATTGTTTCTGTTCAAAAAATTCGGTCAATGTGAGAGAAAAGTTGAATCATAGAGCGATAAGCCCGCATTGAATAATAGATTTACACAAGGCTTCGTACATTAAGACAGGTATATTAGTGAGAACTGCACCCTGTAATTTATAGACTTTATAACTACATCTCTTAAGCCTATCCCATAGATTATTAATATGGGGCTTTCATCTGAAATGCTTATCAATAATTATATCTAAATAATTAAACGATGTAATCTGTTCCAGAACTGGACAGATACAATCATCGCTTTTCATCAACTGAAAATGAGTTTCGTTTATACACGCATTGGAGTAAGCTTTGATTGATTCGACCATTTTAACTTTTACATCAGGTTAGTGGATGTACATAATTTTGATCTTATTACAGTTGAAATAAATCTAATTTTAATTTTACTCTTTTGTTGGTTTGTTAAGATTATGTTGGGAGTAACACGTTACTGTTTCCGAATTATAATCAGAATAAAATACCACAATTTCATCTGCGTATAGAAAGACAGATACTTAAAAAATTAATATCTAATAAGTCTTTAATATACATTAAGAAGAGCAATGGACCCAAAATTGGTCCCTGGGAACATAATATTGTGTAGCTTGAGGAGAGATCTTGTAGATTTTTATTTTGACTGTAACTGTTATTTAAATAAACTTTGAGCTAAGGAGTTTATCTCTAATACCAATTTTCCCTAGCTTCCAGGGCAAAATATTAGAATCCAAGATATGAAATGTTTCACCTAAATCTAAAAATATACACCATGCAAGTTTATTTCTATTTAAATTGTCACTGACAGTATCAGAAAAAGTTTCTAAATGTAAGCTGCTGCCTTTGGTTTTTTTTTTTTCAGAAAACAATATTAAGCTGAGCGTAATAGTTTAATTCGTAAAGATAACTGTAAGTTTTTATGAGTTGCTCATCTTTGCATAATTTTCTCAGTTGGTGGCAATAGGGGGGAGGGTAATTTTTATATATTCAATACTATGGGGTTGTATTTTTTAGTATCGAATTTTTTTCAGGATATATAGACTGATTTTCTTACGGAGGTTTTAGGCATTTTTTTCTTATTTATAAATTGTTTTGTTGCGGTCGTTTTAGGCATTTTTGGGACATAAGCTTGATAAAAGATTAGATTTATTAGTTTAGCTGTAGTATTTAAAATTTGTTCATTACCGATCATTATATATATATATATCATGATTTATACGGATGTTATCAGTATTAGGTGATTTCTTTTTTCCATTTCTTCAATTATTTTAAATACATTTGTCGATATCTGAAAAATATATCGTGTACTGGACGTGGTAATCATATTTGACACAGATTTAATGAAAGAAGTACCAAAATTCTCTGCGATTTGGGTAGTTGATCGAAAGTTTTTGCGACATACTCTTTAGGACTATATAATTGGTATTCCTTTTGACGCTTTTGACAGTAATTTCATTAATGTAATTATATTATTTTAGTGCTAGTAGCAGCATTTTTAAAAGCTGAAAATAGTATCCTTATTTGTAAATCTTATTATCCTTGTTACATATATGCTTTTTCCACAATTTATCTCTAACATTCATTTACTGTTGATTACTTATTCATCCACATATTTTTCGGTTTTATTTTTATTTTCATCTTTTCTGTGTACGAATATTTTACTTATTGTAAATAATACGGAATGTGTCAATAATTTTATTATATAAGATTTCAGGATTAGTGGTTGTTTTTGATAAATCGTTCCAATTTATTTCCAGTAATATTTTCTTAATGATTTTCTCATCATAGGCGTATGCGGTTCACGTATATTGTAATGCAGTTCATCAGCGGTTGATTCATTAGAATGCGAATCATTTGAACCATACATTGCCATTTTTTTCATTTGCAATATATACAGTATAGGACAGAGAATAATCCTAGGAGCTACTCCTAGCTTTCATAGGCCTTCTCATACAAAAACATGAGGTACTAAGATCGAAGTCATTGTTTCTCACTGCCTCAGTTAGAGATAGCAACACAGCATAAGTTGCCTTGATGGAATAATCGCTACCTCCCTAAGTACTATGCCAGTTAAGGTTAATAATGAGTCAGATATTTTTTTTTTTTCAAATCGGGCTGGGGGGGGGGGCTAGAACTCAACTATTGTCGAATGGTTGGGGTGGGGTGCACATGGACTCAATAACGTATGGCGTGGGAGGCCCGGGTAGAAAAATTGAGCCCGAACACAACTCAAATATATATATATATATTTTTAATAGTCAAGTAAATTTTTATAATACTCTGCTCGTCATTGAAATTGCGCCGTCTACAAGGAGTGCTCGTTTTTATCTCAAAACAAGTGACAGAGCAGAAAAAGTAGACAGAGTGTACAAAGTAGGCAATAAATGATGAAATATCGGATATCAGATGCAATCGGATGTGAATTTGGGATGGAGCTTAGAAAGGCAGAAGCACTGGTCCCTGAAGACTTTCAACATAATGTCTTGCCGTAAATGTGCCACCAATAACAAATAAAACGTGAACACACACACACACCTTGAGTCTAGGTGTTGACTTGGTATAATACTTTTGATGCATGCAAGATTACTTTTGTTTCCAGACTTGATAACTGTTGTCATTGGATCTCAAACAGTTGTTTTTCAATAATGTTTTGTTCATCAGTAAAGGCTACAGTATGCCAGCCTTATCCCCAAGCAGCTGAGCCACTTCTGACCTGCACCACTTCAGATGCAGGCGATGATGGGATAATCCTTAGAAGTAAATGAGCCAACGGACGGTGCGAATACAGCCCTGAATCTTGCAGTGATTTTCCAATCATGCTTCCCAACACAGGCACAGAAAGGATGGAGTTTCGACAGTGGCAAAACTACGCTTGGGCAGCAGAGGCAGTGCCCAGTGGCCCATATAGACCCGGTGAGAGGGCATAGATTAGGTTTCAAGAAACATTTGTCTTAACGCAAATTGTTAGATGAATGTAAGTCATATTGGAAGGGAAGTTGTTAAAGACAAGAAAGGTCCTAGTACTCTGTGTAGTATATTCCTAGTACTCTATCTCTAGTCTCCTTTGTTAAGATTTCCTGAGGCACCATGTCTGTTTTCCCATATTCTTCTTCTTTCAACCGTAATTTTTCCTTTATAATTTTTAATAGTGACAATGCCATTGTTCATTTTTTTTTACTTTGTTTATACCAATATGTTTCAGATTTTTATGGTCATACCAAGAAAATTGGTAGAAAAATAACACTACAGTGTTATTGAGGACTTTTCACATTTAGTTAGCCTTATAAAAAGTAAAATATTTTCCATCAGTAAATTTTTGAAATCATGTTTTTATGGTACCTAATTTCTAATTCATGGCATAGTCTCAATATAATATTTTACTTAAAATTTAGTCCCCAGCAAATACATCTAGACTGCTGAGATTTTGACACATAATAAAAATATCCCTGTGGTTAAACCAACATTAGCTTTAGATCAATGAAAATTTAAAACCTTTTTTCCCAAATAAGTAGTACAATGCAATTTGACCACTTAGCTGTATGCCAAATTACTGCTTTTAAAAACTTGGGGCTCCGAAAATGGTTTTGCCCCTATACAATAGAGAAGCAAATTTTTATGTTAAAAAAAATGCATCTTTATGATATTGTTGCGACGGATGAACGCGCTGCAGTGACTTCACGAGTTAACGTGACTGGAGCCCTCGTGTGTGCTTCTGCGTGAGATTCAATTAGCCAACGATTTGGAACTTAGAACAGTTCTGAAGAAAAAGAATGAAAATATAGCAGTGCAGTGTGTTAAAGGTCTGAGATCTGAAAGGTTGTTCAGATGGTTTGAGTCTGTGAGCGATAAGTAAAAGACAAGAAGAATCTTTTATGTGATGTGTGCGCGGACGGTCCTCTTGTTTTGGCTAGTGTGAGAAGTTTAGTGAACTAGCACAGGACGATAATTTGTTTACGTATGAAGATGTTCAAGTGACATGGTAAACAAGGTTGAAAAGGTAGTATTTAGTAGAATAGACAGAGCTGTTGTTGTGTACTCTGTGCAGGAAGATTGATGACTTTTGCATGTTAGTAGTTAATTTGTTTATGAGATACTGCATCCATATTTTCTTTGTATCGATTTGCATTGTATTACAATTGGTTTTAAAATATACTTATTGAAACTCACGCCCAGTGCTATCCATATTTTGTAATTCGCAACAATATAATACGTAAGGAAATCTTTATAATGTAATAGACAAGCGCATTTTTATCACATAAGAGTCAATAATGTAATTGACAGCATAAGCAGACGCCAAAATTTCAATTTGTTGTCTCGCCTCTTCTGTTGTTGGTTTAGTAAGCTATCAATCGCTTGTCGATCCCCTAATGACCTCATAACTCGAATTAATTGGCCTGTGATCGACAGATTAAACCAACTAATGATTGATGAGAATCTTCAATGCATCAACAGCGCAGTCTGGTTTTCCCCTTTGTACCCATCCATTGTCTCGCCAGAAATATAAATATTTATTGCAACAGATTAAAATGCATATCTTGATATTTTACGTTAATTACAAGTTAATATAAAAAATTGAAAGAGAAAAAGAAAAGCGTAAACGATAAGTTCGAAGCATTTCATGTAATAATTTCTTAAAACGTCAGAGGATTTAATGAAGAAAGTTATACAACTAATTGATACATAAATGATTTATTTTAAGCAATGAACGTCATTGTATCAAATATTTTATCCACGATAAGCAAGTTCCATCCCTCCAAAATATTTCTCCTTCTTGTCATGCTAAGGGAATCTCGTGCAGATAAGCTGTCAAAGCTGATCTATTGTGAACATGATGAATGTGTTTTGAAGCTGGAAGGAAAACTGTCTGCGTTATCACAAATACTTTTTTCCCAAAAATTCTCCTTAAAGTCGTCTTATTTCAGTTCATATTTTTTTTTCCTTTTCCTTTTGTATGTCGCCTTAGTGCATCTTTTTCTCCTCTAAATTGGAGTTGTATTACTATTGTGTCAGATGGTTTGATTAATTATACTAGGATCATTTTAAAGATAGAAAATTTATCTTCAATGACATCGATTGGTTCGGGATGTAAGACGGAAAAAATAGGAATAAATAGGCGATATCATCCAATATCAGAGCCACTCAATCCTGGAGAGAAAGAGAGTAATGTAATTTTCCTACTGACATCATTCCCATGGGATGATTAGCAGCACGCAGGGAGACATCTAAGGGATGGCAGCATCAAATCAGATAAATTTTCCTCATCAACTTCAGGAAAGGGGAGCAAAAGGGAACTAGCTTATCTGTTCGGTTTCCTGTTATTGGTGATAGGGGAGAGGAGACTGTTCCTTCCTCATTTCTTTACAATAGATCGCCACTGTACTTCAAGCAAGGAGATTAATTTCTTTTATAGTTTTTTAGTTCAAACTTCAAATCTTACGGTAGAGCGACTTGTTTAAATTTTTGAAGCTTTGCAAAGGCTGTGATTTCTCATCACTCAGAAGAAGGCAGTGGGTGGGTGGCAAGACACTCGAACTCGAGCGTGGAAAGAAGTAAAAGTGGAGGGAGATATTGAATTTCTTTTAGAGTATGACATCCTCCCTCCATTTTAAAGTTCTTTAGACTATTTTTGAAAAAGGAATAAAAAATTAATAAGTTTAATCATTTTAGCCTCTATTATCATTACGAGCATTCTCAGGGGTGTCCTCTAGCCTACCCCTATATCAGGACCAGCTCTGAAGTGATTTTAATAGACGTTTATAGGATTGGGTTGTTTTATCTGTGAGCGACACTTTTTTTGTAAACAGTAGGCTAAATGGCCTAGTCACAAAGAACTCGATGGCTCTGAGAAGGTTAGGAAGGAAAATCCCTGCACTGCTGTTAGGAAACGTATGGAAGTATCCCGTCAAGACTATCCAGGATGTTCTTTAACGTGCACAACGCATAGATAATCTGTACACAGGGCAACGGCCTAAAGTCCTGTCCGATGGAAGTCGGCCTTTCCACTCCCATCAGTGTTCTCTTTCTCACCGATGAAAGTCGGAGTTAGAGGAGATTAATCTCAAAGCTTGGACAATTGGGGCTAGAACCTGGGAACTGCATATTACCCACTCTCTAGCTACCAACTGAGACAACCCTACGTATAGTGGGATACGAATAAAATTACATATAGTGGGATACGAATACAATGGGATATGAATAAAATTATGTATCCAAGAACAAGTCCCGATTAATTTTTGATTAAGAATGCAGTAAAACAGATCCGTAGATTGAATTTAGTTTTTCTGTAGCCGAGAATATTTTCCTGTAAAGTTAGAACAATTCGAAACCAGAGACGAAGCTTGAGTGGAAGCAGTTGAGATAATGAGGTTGTGCAGCTGATGAAGCGAGGGTTCTCATAGGGCATTGATTAAATGAGTTATCAATTACTTGCCAATCAGCCAATGGTCTTATAGATCAATCAATAATAGCATGATTGTTGGTAACAAAACAATGAATAATGAGAACCGCTAATCCCTCAACTCCCCTTCACTTTTTCTAACGTTCTCTTTACTACTATTAATGCCTCTAAGCTTCCCAACGATCCCTTTCTTCTTTCTTCGTGGAATTTTAAATATTTTTTTTCTATAAAACCAGTTCGAATAGGGTTAGAATTCATGTTTCATGAAAACATGTCAAATGTTATTAGCACTAAACTATGAGTAGCTAGTTTATTTTTCAACTCTAACTGTAAATCGTTTTAATTTTTGTAGCTTGGGAGGCCATCTTCGATCGGAAAACGGACAACCTTTTCAGCATTGCTACAAATGAGCGATGATAGAATTAGATAGTCATTTACGATAATAACATTATAAATTGAAGAATCAATTTAATTAAGGCTATGCAGCATGCTCTTTGACCTCAACAGGTCTTAGCCTACCGTTCAACGGACGATAGCCTTTAGAGGACTATTAATGGTTTCTTTCTCCATGAGGCAGTGTAAGTGTCGATAAAGTTTCAACTGAAACAGAACTAGATATGTTATGAGCTTGTATGCCACCCATTTAACAAATTCGCTTCGTGGTATTACGAATTTTTCGATTTCACTAACAAATTTTACAACCAGAAAGATTTCAATTCAAGTGGGAAGGAATGGATGAAAGCAATTAAGATAATGAAACTGCAAATTTGATGCATCGAAAATTCTCAGAAGGCATTGGTTGATTGAGTTATCTATCTGTTGTTAATCAACCAATTATCTCACAGATTAAAGATCATTGGTTAATTGACAAATGATTGATAGCTAAAATCAGTGAATTTCTTATGATATGGGCCGAAATAAAGAAGGTAAACATGGAATTATTATTAACTCTTTATTTACTATTTTTTTATGATTCATTTCAGAAGGACAACTTTTAGTGTGAAAAATCCTAAGGGGTTCTGAGCTCCAGAATTGCTTGATCCCACTCTGCTTATGAGCGAATTGATGCGTCAATTGCGCAGTCTCACTGTCTCAATTTCGTTATCCACGATGCATCACTTCTCAACCCTGTCGACTTTCAAAATTCAAACACTGGATAGAGTAATATCTGAATTTGTCCATTTTAACAGAGGTGGTGTTATACTGAGGGTTTTTCCTTCTTTTTTAACCGGGATTAATCATGTATTTCCTTTCTTATTATTAATGATTTTCCCGCCCCTATTTGGTTTGACCATGATCGTATAATCTTTTTTCTCCTTAAAGCAATCAGTTGCCCAGCACCCTACTGGGAAACAAAGCCATCCTCCCACACAAAGGAGCAACTAAGGCAAGTATGGCTTTCTAACATTTATTAAAACACATTTATTTACAGGGCTAATTAACACAATTACATTTAAATGAGAACACATTCTTCGATTTCAACAACTTACATTAAAACTTGTATACGTTCTGCGGCTGTGATGCCTACTCTGAAATCTAGCAAATATCCTGTTATACATACTAGACTTTCTAACGTCATCGCATTCCTAACTCACAAGCCGTTGACTGTGTCTGCACTCATCGAGAATCAGGCGACCAACAAGAAAACGTGACTTGCTCCTACGAGTCTCTGAAGCCGAAGTGTACCAAAAAAAAAAGTCACTGCTCTCTCAGACACACAAAAATAATAATCAAAAGTCATTCCGAGTCCGTGATTGGCTCTCTCAACTCTCCGCTAGGGGGGGGGGGGGAGATAGAGTGCCGGGCGAAAAATGGAAACTTCTCGTCGTGTCGTCCTTGTCCTGCAACCATGTGACTGTCCTTCACGGGACAGTTGTGCCGTGAGCCGGTGGGAGACCTTTTAGGGTTGTCAGTCAGAGGAGCAGTCCTGGCACCAGACTCCTCAATCTCAAAGGTTAATCACTGATGCGTAGGTGCTTCCCTTTGTAGACGCTAGCCCGGATTAAGCTGGCCCGTCGACAGGTAATTGGTTCAGCTCTGTTGGGATGTGCATCAAAGAATGCTCCGCGACGTAAAGCTGTGGCCCCTTGAGAGGAAAGCCATACCCTGTGCACGTTAAAGAACACGCTGGATAACCTAGATGGGAGACTATCATATGGCTCCCAACAGCTGTTCAGTGGGTCCATCCCCCCAGTCTTCTATGAGCTCTTGGGTTCCTTGTGACTTGGCCATTTAACTCGTGTGTGCAAAAAAAGTGCCGCTCAGAGTTAAAACAACAGAACTTAAGAATATATGTTTCATATTTTCAAATGATGATTTGAATGGTACCAATCTCAAATTCTACTAAAGAATAACTTCAAGAGAAAAGAAGGTAAATGAGTTACGCTTTTAAACCATAGCTCTGCTATTATGACTTCTGCACATGAGAGAAAGCAGCAGAAGCAGCAATGTCTGCTTTAACAACTTATTGATAAGTTCTTGACTCTGCGCTATGCGCTCCCAACTAAAGTTGAAAGAGAAGTATTTAAATATCAATAGCAGCTCCCGCTTTCATCTTGCAGTCGGCGTTTTCCCAAAGACGATAATAATAATAGGGAGAGAGGAAAATCAATATAATTTGTAAATTATTTCGCCCGGAAGCATTCCATTTAGCTGTTGTGATGAATCCGTTTGTTCTCGAGGTAATGTCAGGAGTTTGCAATTCAACTGAGAATGCAAAAGCTAACCACTTTCTTCTTTTTTCACTTTTCATAAGACATTTCAGTAGGAAATGAAAAGCAATGATAATATGTTCCTAGCATTTGCGCTTTTAATGTTAATTTATTCTGCCTCTCTTATACAAAAGGTGTATTTTTTTCTGCATCTTATTTTGTGCCTGTTTCCTTTTGTCGTTTATGATAATATGATTTTTCAGAAGCAACATTGATGATGAGGTTCAATTGAATGTCAAGGACATTTAGTCTCTCCTGTATCACTTAGAGTTAAGGAATTAAAGTCAGTTTCCATAGTTATTGAAGGGATGAGACTAGCTCATTGTTTTAACTCTGAGCGGCACTTTTTTGCATACAGTAGGCTGAATGGCCAAGTCACAAGTACCTCAAGGGCTCAGAGAAGGTTAAGAGAAGAGGACTCACTGGACAACTCTTAAGAGATACACTTTTCCATCGGCGTGTTCTTCAAAGTGAACAGAGTTTAGATCTTCTGTACACGGTACCACAGCTTTATGTCCCATCCGACAGACGGCAGACTTTCCATCCTTCTGTATGAATGTCAGTAGTAGGGCCCCAGAATAAGTCCCCCACGCAGAGTGCTTCCCCCTATGACATAACTGACCACGCCCCCTTATGCGTCCACCACTACTACCCCATTATTAATATCCATAACCGAACATGCCCCATTTTTAATATTCATAAATCACTAATTAATGGGGCGGGGGTGGCTCAGTCGGTAGCGCGCCAGGCTCGTAATCTGTAGTTCCCAGGTTCGAGTCCCAGCTGGGTCAGCGTTGAGATTTATCTCCGCAAAATTCTCCGCCCTGCCCACGGTCAGTAGGGGACACCGATGGGCTTGGAAAGGCCGCCGTCCGTCGGATGGGACGTTAAGCCGTGGCCCCGTGTGCGGGAGAGCCATACCCTGTGCACGTTAAAGAACACGCTGGATGGCCTTGACGGGAGGCTACCATCTGTCTCCCAACAGCTGTTCCAGTGGGTCCCCTCCCCCAACCTTCTCTGAGCCTTCGGGGTCCATGTGACCTGGCCATTTAGCCCATGGTGTGCAAAAAAGTGCCGTTCAGAGGTAAAACAACCCAACCCTCACTAATTAATTAAAACTCTTATTAAAAGTGCCGTCCTCTCATTAAAAAACCCAATGCATTAAAATCAAAAGTGCCACCCCCTCATTAAGAAATCCCCCTTCAATTAAACACTTATCAAAAGTGTTGCCCCTCTCATGAACCCCCTATTGAAATTAAAAATGCTGCCCCATCATTAATTAACCCCTCATTAAAATACGCCCCTTTATTAAAGCTTATCGAAAGTGCTGTTCCCCTTATCAAAAAGTATCGACCCCCTTATTGAAAAGCCCCCTTTCATTAAAAACTTATCAAAAGTGTCGCTCCCCTTATTAAAATTGCCGTCCCCCTCATTAAAACACTCTACATCCGCCATTTTGAATTCTGACATAATCACCTTCGTGCCACAAACCACGGAGGTAAGAATGAGAGGAGACGCCCTAATGCGCTTTCCCTGTCCAAGGTCGTAATACGGCCACAGAAGGCGAATGTCCATGTTGATGCTTCCAAAACAAACTTTCTACTGTCACAATCAAGCCTATCTTTTGCTCTTTTGCTTGCTTCTACACGATATTTACTGCTTCTAGTATGATATTTACTACTTCTATTATTAATTCTATCTCTAAGAAAAGTGCATTTACATTATTCCGATTTAATATATATATATTTTCTTCGGCAATGAATATTCCTATATCGAATAGCTATTGCAGAGTATTATATATCTATTTCGTTACGTAACTATTAGTTTGATTACCACAAACGTTTCATACAAATAGATAAATTTGAATGAATGGAACAATAATAAAAGAAATGATTAAATAATCTTTGAAATTTTACTGATATGTGTCTCCAAAACAGTTTCTGCTTTATTCATTAATACACAGAAAATACAGGGGCCGGATCTCTAGAGGAAGGTAAAGGCCTTCCCCCCACCTTTGACCATGCTACTAAAGGTAAAGGAGCTAAAAAAATGTAAACTTGTGTATATTTCATAAATTTTTCAAGAATTTTAAAAACAAAACAAAGGGGGGAAATGTTATATTGCAATGGAATTCAGTCTCTGACCCTCCCCTTTCACTTTTTTCCCGGCTCTTGCGCCCCCTATTTCTTTACATTACGGACCTGATAATATATAATAGCGAAATTGAAATACCAATCACAAATATAACATGCTAACTGCTTCCTATGTTAACTAATTTTTTTTTTATTCTACAAAAAAAATAAAATAAACGCATTTAACGAGATTAAAACCAATAATCTTGAAATTACAACAATAGCAATTATAAACTTTTAGGAAATTTTATATAATTTAATTTTAGGTGGGGACAGAATATAAAACGTATCTGCATTTCATGCAACAATCGTATCTGCATTTCATCGTGTCTACATTCAATCGTATCTGCATTTCATCCTCCGAGCTATCCTCCTATTGAAGGGGAAATAAACTGAAGAAACATATTAGTCAACTATAATACTCATTGTTTAAAATAATTTTGGTCTTGCTGAAATTTTAATTTATATGTCCCAACTGTACAAACGTTGGGATTTATAACCTCACCAGATCGTATGCTAAAACCTCACCAGATCCGCATTGAGAAACGGGGCTCTTATAGCTTTGAAAAGGCTGCTATCCAGCGTATGTAATATTAAGCCATGATCACTTACGCAGAAGAGTTATTGGGGTGTTATACCTCTGAGAAGCATCTTTTTGCATATAATGGGCTAAATGTCCTGGTCACAAGCACCCCAATCCTCAGAGGAGGTTAAGGGAAGGGAACTCACTGTCTAGTTGTTAGGAGACAGATGGCATCCTCTTGTGAAGGCTATTTAGTGTGCTCTTTATTATGCACTCCATCAGGTTGATGGCTCTCCTGTACAAAGGACCATGATCAATGTCCCATCTCATGAATGGCAGCCTCTCCGAGCCCATTGGCATCACCTTTCTGTCAGAGGGCAGGTTTGGGATAATCAGATATAAATCTGAGTGCTGGAATATTTGGAACTCATACCACAGAAGTGTTTTTTTTTACAACGAATGAATTTTTCTTTACATTTTATATTCATCTGAGAAGACCAATCATATATAGCCCATATGGAAAATTCAACAATATAAAGGTAAAAAATTAAAAAATTTTAATGTGCGCATTTTTTTCAAATTTTAATAAAATCTGCAAAGGAATTAAATATAATTTTTCTGAAGAGATAAATCACACATTGCTAATTTTCTGGTAAAAATAAATGAAACTAAAATCTATATCCGATATACTCGCGGAACGAGAGGAAGCTGATTAACTGTAGCTTATTTTAAAAATGCACTAGATTCTTATTAATAAATTGGGGGGAAAACTGGAAGCCTGAAGCTAATTTTCTCTTAAGGTTTTTATAGTGGGAAATTTGAGTTCGTTTCATTTTATCAGTCAAATTTCCTCAATGTACTGGAAGGACTGCCATCCTGCAGATGAGACATTAAACCATGGCTCTGTGTGGGAAAAGAGCAACACCCTGTGCACGCTAAACAAAATTCTTAATAACCTTCGTGGAAATTTCTATTTGTCTCCAATAAGAGATGGACTTGTGTCCTGACCCAGTGGGTCACCTTATACAATCTTCTTTGAACCCTTGGGGTCCTTGTGACATAATCATTTACCCCATTGTGTCTAAATAAGTGGCAATCAATTGTAAAAAAAAAAGAATTCAAAATCCTCTGAATTTGTATAAGAACACAGTCTGAAACTCCAGAGTGAAACGAAAATATCTTTAATGCATTGTTATAATTTCCAGCATAAAGCAAATATATCTCCTTTAATCAAGACCCTGAACAAAATTCCAGGTATCAAACAAAAGTATCTTCATTTTCAAAAATCTAGCATCTCAATTTTAAGGTGAAAAATATTATTATTTTCATAAAATCATGTTCATATTTAATCACTGGATTCATTAGTGCATTAAACCTAAAAGAAATGGAGAAATCTGCTTAAATTCAGAAAGGTGTCTAAACGGAATTAAAAGTCATATTTCATAACTGCATAAATAAAACAGAAAACGTTTCCACCTTATATAATTTATTTTACTCTCATCTGATAAAAAATGTAGTGAAATATAATTTCCGGTATCTGCTTTGAAGGGCGATTCATATGCAATTGAATGCTGAACAGGCAGCTATAATATAAAATTAACAAATAGTAGTTTTTAGAGCATATATCGTTCCGTTACTACAGTTAGAGTTAATGTTTTGAATAGAATAACATGGCTGTCGCGCAGTTGCTCTGGCATCAGATTTAATTGCTTAGGTCGTTTCCTTTTCCTTCTTACCTCCATGCCACAAACTTTGACGTTCGTCCGCCATCTTGTTATTTGATGTTATTCCCATCCGAAGTAAAACCTCGAAATAATTCTAAGTCCCGAGCCCGCCAATTTGGTTTCTGACGTCATCACAGTCGCCACAAAGTACCGAAATATTCCAGGTCCGGCTAACTGCAGTACCATCTAGTGTTTAACACACATACTATATTTTTAAAAAAATATCTATTTTTCACAGCTCGTCTCGAACCCACGTTACCCGTTACACCAAGTGTAGTATGTGATTGCCACCTCTAACCCAAGAAATAGTTTTTCCTAAATAAACAGGGAATCATCCAAGTTTATTTAGGAAAAACTATTTCTTGGGAAAATATGCATTTACATACTATGAACCAGAAATTCCTGGCATCTGATTAATAGCATCATTTATTCCAATAATCTGGGAGATTAAAAAATATGTATATTAGTAAAAGGGGAGCCGAAATCGTGTTCGAAATATATTTGATAAAAAGTATGGGTTTTGATCCATGAAAAACGTTATGACATATACGTTTTTAAAAAACTATTCGTATTTTGATCGTTAATAATAATAATAATAATTTATTTCATGCAGGGGTTACAGTAAAGCCAAGGTACAGGTAATTTTGGATATTAATTTAAAACGTTCAAGTGGCTTGATGCCCCCAGTACATTTGAGAAATTAAAAAGAAATATTGTACACAAAAATACAAACATATTTACAGGAATTACATAATTATTTCATATATATAAACAAAAAGACAAGTTGCACAGACGAAGACAAACATATAATATGAAATATGATAAGAAAACATAGTAAACTTAGGGGGGGAAAGGAAGGTTTAAGACAACAGAGAATAATATTAAATGAATGAAAAATAATTGCGGATAATAATAAAAAAAGATTGCGGATAATCCAGACAAAGGACAAAGATGGGGAGTGGGAATAGGGGTGAGGAAATGTTGTTGGGCAAAGGTTTCAATATTCTAATAGGAGTGAAGTAATATAGTTTTCGAATTTTGTTTCAGAATTTAAAGAAGTGATATTGCTCGGTAGAGTTCCAAGTTGAGGTTGCTTGAAAGGCAAAAGAAATTTCACTGTACTTAGATTTGAAAATCTTGGGAGTAGGAAACATTTTATTATCAAAGCGAAGGATGTGGCGGTGTCGTAATCGAATGTAGAGGGTAAGAACCAAATGAAGAGGATGAGACTTATTATAAATAGTGTCGTGAACAAGGGCAATAAACCTTAGCTTTCTTCTAGATTCAAGGGTGGAAATTTGGAGTTGGAACGAATATCAGTAAGTGTTAGAGATTTTCGTTTGTTAAAATAGATATTGCTGATGATTTTGAGTTTCATTTTGAACTTTTTCTAATTTATAAGAGTTAATTTTATTAATACCAAAACGAGTGGAAGCACAGTATTCGAGTTTCGGTCCGATGTAAATTTTGTAGAACATTTGGGGCATAGGAGGATATATAGTTTCGAATGCAACTCAATATATAAGTTCTTTTAGAAACTGAAGCGACGGTTTTATTAATGTGAATTCCAAAGTCAAGATTATTATCTTTCGTCATACCTAAGTACTTCATGGAAGTGGAAACTGTAATATGGGTGTTATTAATTTTAATGTTTGTGTCAGGGAGGGAGTATTTTAAGTTGAGAATAAAACAATATTGGTTTTCTTGATATTGACAGCGAATACATTTTTCGTATACCAATGAAGCACATCACGAATATTATTTTCTATTTTTTTAGAGAAGTGAGAGAACTTGAGGTAAAAGAAAGAAGACAATCATCTGCATACATAAAAATATTGCAGTTGGTGGAGTATTCTAGAAGATTGTTAACAAAAAGTTTGAAGGGAGGTGGGCTAAGAATGGTTCCTTGAGGTACTCCTCGATTGATTTTAAGAAGTTTTAAACCAGGAAAAGAGCTGAGGGCGACAGATTAAGATTATAGCAGAGTTTCTGCAAGATACGTTTGTGTTCAACTGAATTAAATGCTTTTGAGATGTCAAGGGAAACCAGTCCCACAACCGTTTTAACTTTGCTGTCTAAAGCCAATATCCATTGATTAACAAGAAGTGTCATGAGAGTTTCAGTTGACCGATTTTTCCTAAACCCAAATTGTCTGCACGAATGTAAATTAAATTTTTCAACAAAAGTCGATAATTTTCAGTCTACTGCTTTTTCTAAAATTTTGTTCAAAGCACGTGTAACTGAAATAGGTCGATAGTCCAGAGGGTTAGAAGGATTTGAAATTTTAGGTATAGGTGAGATAATGGCTTCTTTCCATGGAACTGGGAATTCAGTAGACTTAAATGAACAATTAATTAGATCACAAAGGGGTGCAGAAATTAATGGGGAAGAATTTTTAGAATGATGACAGGGATTCCATCTGGTCTGACACTGCGAGTGTTTTTTAGCGAATTTATAAGGTTAAAAACTTCGCTTTCGGTAACATTTTTAGCTTAAAGGTTTCCAGATTATTAAATGATTTATTGGAATAGGATAATGACTCATTTGCGCTTGCATAATTTTCTGTAGAAGTGCAGGATTTAGAGAACATATTGTTTAAAACATTAGCAATGCTTTAGGATCATAGAAGGAGTTGTCATTGTAAACGATCTTATTAATATTGGTTTGGTTTCTTAAGTTACCAGTAATAGAATGAAAAATTCGAAATATTTCATTACCATTAGGATTAATAACGGAAAGTCGATTAAGAAAATATAAACGCTTGGCAATTTTAATACTACTGTTGACCAGATTACGGAAAGTTTTATAATTCTCCCATGTGTATGGCTGATTAGGGTTAATAGCATTCTTAAAGTGTTTGTTTTTTAATGTGATCATTTTCAAAAGCTCTCTTGTAATTCAAGGCTTTCGAGAAGGACGAACTCTTAAACTTTTATTATGAGCATAGGTATCAAATGCAAAATTGCTTAAACAAGAGAGATGTTGTGCTTTTGAGGTAGCAGTTGTGCATTCGGAAATACTCTTGTGGAAAGAGAGATATTTTGCAAACTAAAAAAAAACTCATCATTGTTGAAATTTTTAAAGGATCTTTTGAAACTAAAACTTTAGGTGCACGAGGTGAATAATACAATACAAATGTGCTAATAATAAAATGATCACTAATGCCTTCGAAGATAGTAAGTGTATGCTTGTGAAGTGAATGTTTATTGGAGAAAATCATATCAATGAGAGATTCACTGTGATCAGTAATGCGAGTGGGAAATTTGTTTAAACATATACGTCCGAATGTTTTTCGGCAGATTTCAAGCTAGGAATTTGCAGAATTATGTTTTAGAGCATCGATATTAAAATCTCCCTTAAGAATGTAAGATATGTAACAAGGGAGGCTTTCAAGGACTTTGTACAATGAATTAATAAAATATTCAATATTGCTGTTCGAGGACGGTAAAATGTGCCGATAATAATAGAAGGGTTTTGTTTTTTGATAGGGGAGATTTTGACCCAGAGACCTTCGAAACAAGAGTAAGTAGGAATAGGCATTACTTCGACATTAAATGTTTCCCTCACATAAAATGCAAGTCCTCCTCCTTTCCCACTAGATTTGTCGATGCATAATAGTTTATTTCCCTCGAATTCAAAACGATCATCTGGAAGGGAGATATTGAGTCTCTGTAAGGAGAATTTGAAGGCAGTCCATCTCTGTAAGAGCAATTATATCAAATTTCAAAATGTCAGAACTCATAGATAGGAGTGTTCAAATTTAAGAAAAAAATATTGAGATGGCAGGTTTAACCAATAGTGATCTTGGGGAAGAGACATAGATTTTGTTAGCGGAAGATAAAGTTATAAATATGTACAAATGAAAAACGAATACATAATAATAGAAATAGACAAATTAAAACACTAATGGGTTTCAAAAAGTCGTAAAAGTACTCGTAGTAGGAGAGTTTTACATTAAAAACGAATGATGTTGTCAGTTAAAAACGAGTGATTAAAAACGAGTGACTATGTGAAGTTTTAGCAACAATAGAAGTTGAGAGACAAAGGATTGTGTAAAGTGCGTTGCAGATTATAATATATATAAACATGGGTAAAATATATATAAATATACAGGTGCATACGAAAATTTTTTAAAGCTAATTTTAAAGTTCATTTAACTCATTCTTTGATTTAATACAGCGCTTGTTACCGTTTTTCATTTTTACCACTATTGATCCATCTTGAGTTCAAACATTGCACTGACCAAATTTCTCGATAGCCAAATGAAGCACTTTAAGACTTTTTGACGTTAGATCTTCATAAATAGTGATTCCACTGCCTTTAAATTTACTTTTAGCACGGAACACAGCATTTCGTTTCCGATATGAACAGAATTTTGCAACGATCGGTCTGGACTTGCCGTTCCGACCAATCCCCACTCGATGACTGTGTAAGTGTCAGCGTTTAATTTTTCATTGAAAATTTTAATGGCAAGGTCATCAGTAGGCCTATCTACTTCTTCCACTCCAAATATTCTGATAGAGTTTCTGCGTTGATGCTGCTTAAGTTCCTTGCACTTTAAAGAAATCTCAGAACGTATTTGATTTATTACTACATCTTTCTCTTTAAGCTGATCTCTTAGATCTTGTATAACCTCCGTGGAAAACTTAACAGTTCTTTTTATTTCTTGCAGAACAACAGAAATAACTGCTTCTGTGAGTAATGAGACAATTGTTCGAACTGTATAGGAATTTGAAGACAGTTTTAACACATTTAGAGACTTACGCCAACAGATTGTAGTCCGAAAGCGACAAACCAGCGCTAGGGGCAATGGAGGACCTTGGAGGGCTGCTTCTACCCACTGGCGAGCTTGATACTTTACCAGCGTGAGCTGCATTCTTTAGCGAGGTTGCCACATTGTTTTCAGGCGTCATGATCTTAACAATAAATGCCAGGAGATTAGATTAAAAGTACAATACCTGAAATGTTTCAAAGAGAGGCACGGAGCTAATAGCGAAGGAACACAACTTTTCAAGACACTAAGAACTGCAAAACGCCTACAAAATACAAAACTCTAAGGAGTACTAATGAACCAGATGTTACATTACTGCTTTGCGGTTACTAAAATCCTACAAGTTTTAACATGTAATATTTCAGATCAGTTAACCTTTTATCGTCGTGCTCTCTTGTTAACAGAGTTCAGGGTCTGTTCTTATCAGTATGTTGTCAAGGTGGTGACTAGAGGTTCCAGAGATTGAACTGGCGATGGACGCCAGCTGCTCTGAAATATTTACTTTTGTTGCTGATAAGATCTGATGAATTACATCCTTCATTAACGATAGGAGTTGAGTAAATAATCCTTTGAACCAAATAGTGCGACTTTCAATTAGTCATACTTGACATTTGCCGAGTGTTTACTTCGAAGCTTAGGAAATGTATCTTACTATTTCCCTTTGTGCTCGGTGTTCAACAGACACTGACAGAGGGAAAGGTCACTGATTTGCTAGAACTCTGACGAGTGCTTACTTCGAAGGTTAGGAAATGTATCTTACAATTGCCCTTGCGCTCGGTGTATATCAGATAGCATTTGAGAGTATATAAGCTCGAGCACGAGCTGATACATCATTGCTTACTGTTACTCCGAATTTTCCTGTCAGTCAGAATTTTTTGGGACAGAACTTTTTACCGTCAACAATTGACCTTGTTGACAACAATTTGTTGTTAAGAAGTCTGCTACTGTAAAATATCCAAATTAATGTTAATTAAAATGTCTATCATTCGAGAATTCGAAGATGTTAAGATGTTGGACGCCGCAAGGAAGGAGACCACTGATGGTTTCGACGGTCTACTGGCCCAGCTGAACCTGTTGGATGCAGCCGCAAAACGTCCATCAAGCGAGGAATATCCAGATCCGAAGCAGTCGTGCCTATGAGCTATCCAGCACAGTGGAAAAGCTCTTCATCTTGCCTGGAAACTATCCTCTACCGCAGGACAGACTTCTACTAGCCGTCCCTACATCCCTGCTAACACGTTAGATGGATCTGTGCCAGGATCCTCATCACCTCGATGCCCGGCAGGAAGGACGTCGCTACATCGCAGCGCTTAACCACTTCCACGGTGAGCTGTTCTTCTGGTGACGAGGCTAAACCATATTATACGGTTAGGAGCATAAAGATCTTCAACTCTACGAAATTCAAAACTCAGTTCTTATTGACAAGTGTTCTTCTAGGGAGAATGGAAAACATGGAAGCCCATAATTTCTTCCGTGTTTTGAACCATGCATGAAAAAATGCTCCATGACATCGTACACAAGGTGATTATAATCACATAAGACTTTGCTTCCATTCTTCAGATTTGAAGAACACAGTCAATTTAAGCCTGATATGACGCAACGATCTGACTACTGAACGATTTATGTCTGCACTGGATGGCGTCATACAATCCAACGAGGGCTCGGCAAACACAGCGACCTCGAATTCAATTTCTTCTGTGCCAAAATCGATCGGGAAGGCATCGGACATATCGGTTCCGAGACGTGATCATTCGCTAAAAATAAGAAAACTGTAATTAAAATCGTGAACTCTGATACGATTTGTCTCGCAAGAGCTCTCGTCGTTGCACGAGAGTTGGATTTAGAAAACAGGAGTCAACCAAACAAGTACGAAGGTGTGAGAAGAAGCCATCTTTAACCTGCAGCTCTTCAGCTACATCGTGACGCCCATTGGCCCTTGCAGCATACCTGAAGTACGATTCTTCCAGACATATCTTGCATCTCACTTCGCATCGTTGTTCATTCACCGACGACAGTTTTCTACCAATATTTATTGGACTGGAAGCACCAGATAATTTGTTCCTGCTCTACAGTAAAGGACATTTTGGTGTGATAACAAAACCTGCAGGATTTTTCGGTGGTAAAATGTTCTGCCCAAAATATTTAAAAACCTTTGAGCACAGTCAATCTGTAAAGGTAAAAGTAATCGTTGCCACACACCTGATGTGGTTCATTTTGACGAATCTCTGCTCTGCACACAGTGCAACATGTATTTGAGAGGGTCAGAATGTTTTCAAGCGCATCTAGTGCAAATCTGTCAGACGCAACATCGTTGTGTGAAATGCATCAATGTTCACGACAAGAAGAAAAAGTACGTGTGCAAGGCTGATAAACCCAAATACATAGAACCATGCAAGATTGATATATCGAAGTCTTATCTCTATTTCGTTGTAGAAACTGTACAGCTCAACAACGGTATTTTCAAACCTATACTGTATATTGCAATGTACAAGCAGAATGACGAATGGGTCTATGCCTCGTTCCCAGACGTGAACGACTTTTAGCTTCGTTCTTTACGAAGACTTTTAGCTACTACGACGTCTACTACTACTACGACTTTTAGCTTAGTTCCCCTTCATGAACTGACTTTTAGCCGAAGAATGTCCTGGGGTTCAGTGCTTAAAGAATGCAATGATCATCGCACACAACTTAAAAGGCTGTTGGGACATTCATCACAAGTTACCTGTATAGACAAATTTTAAAACCTGATCTTGTTTTCGACGGTTCAAAAATATTAGATATTTTTTTAACTGGACTAATATTAAGGTTCATTTACTCTTTATCGTTCATCCAGGCCCCTCTTCGTTCATTTACTAAAACGTTCAAATTGGAGACTGTTAAAGGGTTCTTCTCTTTCGACTTTGTGAAGGAAGAAAACTTAAATTACAAGGTCCCATTCCCGATCGCTCCCATTTTCGATCCGAAGACATGGATCCTTCAAAACTACAATAATTTAACGAGTGGTATGCGACAGCTGGCCTTGAAACCTGGGACTTTCAATAAAAGCTGCTTTATTATTGTAAGACAGATACCGAGTTATTACGTCGTGGTGCACAAGCCTTCAGAGAGGAATTTTCAAACCTCACAGGTGTCGATTCCTTTGCACAGGATCTCACAATTGCCGTAGCTTGTCTGCGTATTTTTCACGGAGATTTCTTTGAAAAGAACATTCTCGGCGTGTATCCTGCCAAGGGGTACTCGGAAAGCAACGATCGGCAGTCCCTCAACCAAGGGGTACTCGGAAGCAACGATTCAAGTCCCTTGCCTGGCTGGAATACGAGTCTTTCAAAGATAATATCGAAATTCAAACAGCACGGTCCTCTGAAGGTGAATATAAAGTTGGGCGTTATAACGGTAGTTGGGGTTGAATACCTATTTCGAATTTTAGGATGTTACTTCCATCATTGTTTAAAATGTAATAAACCCTGTAAAATACATAATCAACTCAAATATACCTTTGATCCTATTGAACACTCAAACCCTGGATCGTCTAGAAACACTGAAACTACTGATAGGTGGCTACACTTCCAAGATCATGTGGGGTACGAGTTCGACGAGCTGATGCAGAAAAATCGTCCTCTTACACTTCCCTACAAGAACAATGAACCTATTAGGAGAATAGGGTCAAGATATTATCTCTTTGGATGCTGCATGAAGGTTTTTTCCATTTATGCCTCAGTAGATCGATCACATTTTAAATTATGTAGATTATAACAGTCTTTATCCTCATGTGTGTAAGAAATCTCCTTTTTGTAAAGACTATCGCATACGTATCACAAATAATTTTGTACAGGACATAACCATTATTTCGGCATTACACATGCAACTTTACTTCCACCAGACGATTTGTTCATTCCCATGCTACCCTACCAGAGCAACAGCAAGCTGCTTTCCCCCCTCTGCATGACCTGTGCCGATGGTCGTCTACCACCACCATATCAACACAGCGTGAAACAGCTTGCACTGACCGTTTACTGGTCAACGTTTGAGATTTACGCTGCAATGCATGCAAAGTACAAGCTGTTCAAGTTTCACGACGTGTGGCATTTTAATAGTATTTTGCAATACGATCCTGTAACCAGAAAAGGAGGTGTCTATATGCAGGATACATTGATACTTCCCATGCACTGAAGCAGTGTTAATCAGGATTCCCCCCCCCCCCAAAATCAAAAGAGGCTTTTTGTGAAGCCTTTTTCCAAGCAGAGGGGGTTCGAATTCTGCCCTCAGAAGTAGAAAAATGCAGCCTTAAGAGAACGCTTTCTAAGGTATCGCTTAATTCGTCTTAGGGAAAACATGCACAGAACATGAATCGGACCCAGACGACCATTGTAAGCTGTCCATCAAAATACATGAAACTTTTGACAGACGCCTCACTCGTTGTGATGGACATTACTCCCATCAGTGATCAGGCTGTGTTAGTCACACATAAACCTGCAGAGGCTGCTACTCCTGCAAACACAAGAGGAAGTCTCAGTTTAGCAGCGATGGTGAGGAGCCATGCAAGACTAAACTTTATGAGCTGTTGTCAAAACTTGGCCCTCAGGCACTGTGTTCCGATACAGACTCTGTGATATTTTCCACGGCTTTCAAAGATACTTATACTCCCGAACAGAATCCCTTTCTTGGAAGACTAGTGGACGAAATTAGCTCCAAATATGAAAGTGATGTGCACATCAATGAATATATCAGTGCAGGAACTAAAGGTTATGCCCTCCATCTCAACAATGGTGACGAAAAAGGCATTTCTCTGACGAAGAAAATCAGAGAAAAATACAATTTCCAACTGCTGAAATTTATGGTATTGGAACAGCCTCCAACAACAGAGGGTTTCGAGTCCTCTCTAATGTCGTACATAACAAAGTGGATATATCCCTAACAACACACACGGGCTTCTATAATTGTAGCTTCTCAATTCTAACACACACGGGCTTCTATAACGTGTAGGCAGGTTCTTTTTCTAACCATGTCCGAACACGTTTGAGGTAGAGTCCCGTACTCTGTACTAAATTTCTGGAACTTGTATATCCTCTTTCAAGGTCATAGAAATGGCTTCCAAAGTTTCGCCTTCTCGTGCACCCACCCCTCGTAACTGACGAGATTTTGCGATTCGCTCAGAGAAAGACTAATACCTACAAGTGTGGGGGTATCATCAATATACTCCCTAACGTCGAGTGTTAAGTTATACACTTGTAATTTGTAGTGTCTCCCTAATATTTTCCCCTCGTCACAGTTACTGTCCCTGTATTCGGGTAGGGTTTTCCATACAATTCTCGCTATTAACACGGCTATTAACGCGTTAACACGGTTATAATCAGACTTGCTAGAGTAACTAACACCTTCTTTCATCCATCCATACTAAGAATAAAATGAATCGTAAAGAACACATCGACACATTATATAGTTTCAACTTTTTTATTAAACTAATTTATACATTTGATTTCTTGCGTATTCAGCAATAACATTATATTTCAGAGTAGAGAAACATTCAGCATCTACAAAGTAGAGCAGACCGCAATTCTATGCAGTATCGACAAACACTTGTGCCAACGCATCAATGTCCAGGTCGCTCGTCCATCCGATGATGATCGAGAGTTTTTCTTCGAGGTGCACTTCATCCAAGGGTATCAGACGTGTTAATTCTTGCTGGAAAATGGCCACTAAGAGCTGGTAGACACGATCTGGTTTTTCAAAAACATGACCCAACAGGAAAGGCAGAACTAATTCGAAATGTTCCATAATGGTGGTACGGAGTTGGTGGTCTTTAAGGCTAACGAACAGAAAGATGCAGTGCTTTTATGTATCTATATGCCAACACTTGTTTGATAAGACCTGTCGGCGGACTTGACCACTGATCGGTTATATATTGCATTTTGTGTTTATTTAGAAAATAAAGTAATCACTACGACTTTAACTCTATATTACACTGTCACATTTTGAGGGTGCCACACACGTTACGTACCACTGCCATTATTTCATTTAGATGGATAGCCAATGTAAACCACTGCGACACATTCAGAGTTATGCTCCAGCTCAGCACCCGAAACTGTAGAGTTATTGTGGCAGCTGCCCTTTGATGTAGTCAATACTACACTCACCTGCTTCATTGCAATACATGTACACATGTAAGCTGTGCATCACGTGCTTTGTCTGTTGATCAGGACCAATTTTCACTTGATCCTCGATGTGGGGTACATTGTTACACAAGGCCTCCCATTCAGGTAAAGAGAGGGTAATCTCTTTAGGTGTAGGGTAAATAAGTTCTCCATTTTCATATTTCTTGTAACGACGTGAGTGCACCGAAAACTTACTTATGAACAGAGAAGGCACGATGTAAACATCTTCACCGAGACACCACACATCTGGATTGTTAGCCTGCATCATAGACAATAACGTGTTCACAGGGTGCACGATATTTAACATTAATGGATATGCATGCATTCAGCCGTTGAGATGAGTGACCTTGATACGTGTCGAAACGTGATGACTCAATCCTTCGACAGTTGGGATGTTGCACCGGTTTAATGTAACATGTCTGGACACGACTATTAGACTGCATCAGGACTGTTTACTGTTGACATTATTCGAGAGCAGCTGTTTACTGCAGAGTCTCGTGTCGTAAAACTTCCTACCGAAGGTTGGTGATGTCATCAGCGGTCGTGGGACTTCGAATTATTTGGGATTTTTAGAGTTGTTTACTTCACGAGGGTTTTGGTGGGTCACCCAGGAGGTCTTAGAGGGGATGATACAACCAGGGGAGTCTTTAGAGGGTGGCGTCTGACGTCAAAATTAAAAGCAGTAGATGTAGGGGGCTTTTTAATAAGGGGGTCAATACTTTTCAATAAGGAGAGCAGCACTTTTGATAAGTTTTAATAAAGGGGGTGCATTTTAATGAGAAGTTAATTAATGAGGAAGCAGAATTATATTTATATTAATAGGTGAGTTTTTAAGGAGGAGGCATCACTTTTGATAAGTGTCTAATTAAAGGGGGGCTTTTTCAATGAAAGGGTGGCACTTTTGATTTTAATAGGGGTTTTTTAATGAGGGGCAGTACTTTTGATAAGGGTTTTTTAATTAATTAGTGAGTTATAAATATTAATTAGTGAGTTATTATTAATTAGTGAATTATTATTAATTAATAAGTTGTATCAAATTATTCATATGTAGTTAAGTGGCCAAACGTGGATAGAAACAATTGAGACAATGAGATACACAGTTCGCTCATCGAGGATTCTCATACATCGAAGTTTGATTAGATTATCAGTTTCTTGTCACACAACGAGTGGTCTGATAGAACAAAAATAATTGATTGATTGAATTATGATAACTCAGTCAACCAATGATTAATGAGAATCTTCGGTGAATGAATTCCGTAAATCTAATTGCCTCAATTCCTGATAGTCAATTCCTGGTCACCGATCAAAATCTTCCCTAATTGATAGTGCAGAGGTTGCTTAGTCGGTTAAGCGCCATGCTCGTAATCTGCAGCTCCCAGATTCGAGTCCCACCTGGGACAGAGTTGAGGTTTATCTCCCTAGAACTTCCCACGCTGCTAGGTCAGTAGGGGACACCAATGGGTCTGGAAAGGCCGCCGTCCGTTGGATGGAACGTTAAGCCGTGGCCCAGAGTACGGGGAGAGCGATATCCTCTGCTCGTTAAGGAACAGGCTGAATGGCCATAATGATGGGAGGCTAACGTCTGTCTCCAAACATTCAGTCCACCGGGTTCCCTTTCCACAATCTTCTCTGAGCCCTTGGGGTCCTTGTGACCTGGCCATTTAGGCCATTGCGTGCAAATAGGTGACGGTCAGAGGTAAAACAACCCAGCAATTCAATCCTTATTGATATTAATAACTTCCCTACCTGAGTAAACAATTCTGTGTCTAATGAAGACAGTGTCTTCGCTGTTTTTCAAACAGTCGTGTGTTCGTATCGCACCTGGCGGAAGACAATTTTTCTTCTCATGCGATATTGACGTTGGACTAAGAGTTGAACTAACATTCTGTTGATAGTTGGCAAAATTGTCGGAGGGTTTCTTCCATTTTTAACTAATATCAACTGCATACTCGTGTCATACAATTTGCCATCTACTTTTTAAGAGTGTTTGAAAAACAGCGAAGACTACCTACATGAGAAAGAATTGTGTACGGCAGATAGGAAAGTTCTTAATTTCGATTAGGGGAGATTTTGATCGGTAGTCAGTAGCTCAGGGGTTAGACCACTTGACATGCTATCAGGAAGTGGTGAATTTGCATCCCACTCAGCTAAAGAGAATTTTTCCTTTAATGTGATATTGACTTTGGACTAAGAATGGATACTCCTTTGATTGTTACAGTTTAAAAAACAATAGCTTTTAATGTTATTATCAATAATTAACTGCTGTTATTACCACCGTAATCCTCTCTTGCAACGCTGATGCAAAAGCGAAAATCCTTATGAAGCGAAATGGACTACGTAAAAGGATATGGGGGGAAGGATTTCTGCTGAAACCACACTACTTCTTATGGAGGATCCAATAAGTGAAAGAGTTCCAACTTGTATCAAATTATTTAAATGTAGTTCAGTGGCAAAACGTGGATGGAAACAATCGAAACAATGAGAATGTACAGTTCACTCATCGAGGATTCTCATACATCGAAGTTTGATTAAGCTATCAGTTTCTTGTCACACAACGAGTGATCTCATAGATCAAAGATAATTGATTGATTTAATGATGATAACTCAGTCAACCAATGATTAATGAGAATCTTCGATGAATGAATTCCGAAGTCTCATTGCCTCAATTCCTGATAGTTGACAAAATATCTGATATGTGGATTTACACATAAAAGTTGCACCAGTTCATCACTGGTGCAACTTTTAAGTGTAATGAATCTTACGTCCGAGGCAAAAGAAGAAGTATTGCCCATTAGTGAAAGTGCCACTTTTCCCTTGACATATTCACTTCGTTTCCATTAGTGAGGAGTGGAAGGTGGAGTTTCAATAGCTTAGAAACCAATGCTTTGAGATTTGAGCATCTAGATGGTGTGCCTATCATTCCGAGGTTATGTTGTGGGGAAACATCTCTCTACTGTAATGGTTAGCACACAAGGCCGTATTAAGAACTTTTGGGGTCCTGGCCAAATCCATCCTACTTCCCCCTCCTCGATCAATGCCAAGTTATCTAACTGACAGTAACAAATGTGATGCTTGAGAAATTGTCCGTAACAATAATAAAAATTCCTTTTTTTGTTATGAGAGATACACGGTTTTAGAGATTTTTGAGACAATTTCGGTTCAAGAATTACAAACACTAGGTCAATACTTTTTTTCATGTTTAAAAATATTAATTAAATTATAACGAGTTGCAGATATTTCGAAGCTAGTCTTATCTACGGTCGCACGAATAGGACAATAATATTAGGTATCTTATAGAGTTAAGAACGATTCATGCGGGAGGTAATGGACTTCTCTTATATTGGAATATTTCTTAAAAAATTTAATATTTCCCTCCTTTAAAAGTGTGTCTCTCCCTGAGGGTGTGGCCCTCGTTTACAACTGGGTTGACCATTATGCTAATCAGGCCCTGAATTAGTAAACTTTACTTGTAAGCTATTGAACTTGTTCCAGCAGTGGCGAAGAGAGCATGAAAGAAGTTGAGAGAAGACTGCAAAGTTTACTCCTCGGCATATATTACAGGTCTCTACTGGTTGAACGATTACTGATTGTCATTCAGCATATAATCTGCTAGATCATTGTTTGAAGGATAAATTATTTAGAGCTCAATAAGCTTATTAGTAATCTATTAGAACCGCCAGTGAGTCAATTGCGTATCATCATCAACTGGATTTCGTCCATGCACACTTAGCTATTGTATGTACGTTTTTGCAGCTTTATGTCGAGTGAATAAATATCAGATAATATTTGTAGGGTACCTCTTATCATTCTACCGATGTTATTTTATCTTTTAAATCATTGGTTTATTGATAAACATTGATAGTTTAATCTACCGTTGACTTATAAGAATATTCGTTGCATCAACTGCGGAATTTAATAATCTCGATTAATTTCATCCTCGATTCGCCGATGATATATCTCTCGCCATACTAAAAAAATAATGACAACGTGGTTTTTATTAGTGTTATCAATAGTTAAAGTAAAAAGTATTACCAGTTTAAGTTTTTAATTTGCTAAACGTTCGTAAAAGAAATACTCCCACCTCTACATATATTTGTGTGAAACAAAGTTCTCAGAAAAAAGAGATAAAATTCCTAATAGGAAAGGTATATCAGTGCTTGAAAGGGATAAATTTTCTTCTCTAAAAGATCTTTTTGTAGCAGCTAGGAAGTTTAATTTTTAATACTCGACAGTGTATTCCTTAATATAAAAAATGAGAATGATATCGAAGCTTCTGGTTTGTTAATATTATTAATTAAAATTCTCACACTCGAGAAATGATTTTTAATGATATAATAGAATTCTTCAATTTAGTAGATAAAGACGTAATCGTATAATTTTTCTTCAAGTTATTAAGAAATAATAAACGTTTTCTTTTTTTTCCCAAAATCTTTAATTCAGTAAAGTTTCCACATTTTTCAGACATAAAAAAGCCACTCATAATTCGCTGCTTTTTCATGTGCAAGCATTATGCTACAACTCACCCAGTGATGGGAGGTAGAACGGAAAGTGGTAATGGGCGCCAAATCCATATCCCATTAAGATTACTCCTCTATTATGAAAAGAAGTTAAAGTAGAGAAAGATCAGGAAATTGAAAAGAAGGAAACCACAAAAAAAAACTGTGGCTATTAAAAACCTGCTGAGTTTTTTTTTGTAATCTGCAGGACTAGCAATAAATCTGGACTGTGATGAATGAATTTCACTTTTTTCTTGCTTCGTAAAGGTTATTAACTTTTATACTTTGTTCTTATTTATATATTTTAGTTGTTGTTTTTTTTTTTTTCTTTATTTTTCTGTCTAAAGATACATAACTCAATGGCAGAGTTTCACCGTTATTCTGCAATATTTATCATTACTGTTTGTTCTAAAGTTGTGTAAACACATTAATGGTGTATTTTTAAATGTTTCAAAATTTAAATCAAACTTTCAGCACGAGAGGTTTTAATGGCCTGTTAACGCTATTTCTGGATAGTTTAAGCCTTGAAAAAAGCGCAAACATTTGTATTATTTGATTTCCATGTCATTTGAGTCGTGTTGTTTAACCTCTGAGTTATGTTATTTTAATACATGGCACGTATCGATGATTATCGAGTAATGAAGATTAAAATGAGAAATTTATATTTGTAAAATTTGTTGGGTTGTTTCACATCCGAGCAGTACTTTTTTTGCACACAATCGACTAAATGGTCAGGTCACAAGGACCACGAATGCTCAGGTAAGGTCGGAAGAAGGGACCCACTGAACAGGTATCAGGAGGCAAATGATAGCTTCCCGTAAAGACCATCCAACGTGTTCCTTAAAGCGAACAGGGTATGGCTCTCCAGCACATAGACCACGGCTTAACTGCCCATCCGCAGACGGCGGCCTTTCCAAGCCCATCGGTGTCCCCTACTGACTGTGGACAGGGTGGGGTGTTTTGCGGAGATAAATTTGAACGCTTGGGGAGTCGGGATTCAAACCTGGGAACTGCAGATTACGAACCAGGCGCGCTACCTACTGAGCTCCCCCCCCCCCCGTCCTCGTGTCATTTTGACCAAGTATTCTTCATATGTAGTGCTAACGAAAAATAGAAAAGCAACTGTCATGCAATTAATCTTAGATACTACATTTTTAATATATACAACTTTATAGCTTGTTGCAATCTCACATCATAGCGCTTCAGGATGTGCCATACACGGTATCCGACAAATCCGAAACATTTACATACGGCGTTATATATACATGTAAACATTTCCAAAACATTTTCAGCATGTGTAGGATGATCATAAAATAAGTTACTCTGTTCCGGAATCCTTGGAACAATGACGAACGGAGATAGCGCCACGAAAGTTGGTAGGTAAATTAATAAGAACATGCGGAAGCAATTTAGCGAAAACAAATGGTTCGAACTGTCGCCACCAGGAGGGAAAATTGGCGCTTCAGGTATGCTAATCGCATTTTTTTTGCATAATACCACGTTTTCGATAGAATGGATGTTTAAAAGTGAGAATGCTCACACAAGAAGGAAATGACCATACTGCTCTCAAAAAGAAGGAACGGGCACTGCTAATCAATTATTCTACCAGAATCAAAGGAATGCAAATGCTGCACTGTGAAATTATCGGCATCTGAAAAGTCTGTGGAGAGGATCCTTAACATCAGCGCATTAATGAAGATTTTGAAGAAGTTTGGGGAAAGAAGTGAGTTGGTAGGGGCACAAGGAAGAAGATGACCACACATTGCAGAAGACGTAGTGAATGAGGTGACAGTTTCCATGACAGCTCGTACCGGAAGTGACATAACGTCAGTCAGCAGTGTCACAATGGTGTCATGACAACTGAACCTTCCGTAGGAAATGATCTACAAAGTGTTATCGCTTGTTGTGCGATAGTACTCATATAGGATCCATATGATGCAGGAACTACAACCACATGATATTCAACATCGCACTGAATTCGTTCTCCGATCTCTGGCATGAGTGTAGGTGAATGCCTGACCAAGTGCACTTTTTTCTCACTGGTACCAGTGAAACAAAGTTCACTGGTACCTTAACGTCAATACACAGAAATGTTGTGTATGTAGTGTAGTGGGGATGTCAGCTCTGTCTGCTGTGCATGAATGGTCTCTCCAGCCACCGTACATGACAGTGTCGTGTGACTTCAGTGCAGACTTCATCCTTGGGACGTTCTTCTTTGAGATTATTGCATCTAATGGTCGATTTTGGTGTACTGTAACGGGTTCCCATTTACTGTGCTCTTCTCCAGCATTACGTGATTCCTCCATGTGGACACCACAGTGTTCATGTAAGACCTTCACATGCTAGATGGCAGGTAAAGCTACAATGTTTGACGATGAGCGCTTAGAGTACTTTCTTCAGGTCTGGTCACCACGCACACTGCACCTGAATCATTATGATTTCTGTCTCTCTGATGCTATCTCAAAGACTGGGTTTATCGTGGTAACATGTGGTTGCTTCCTGATCTGACCAGCATTGTACAGGAGTGACCAACATCCACAGTCACATACTCCAACAAACAGTGATCGATGCTGTCCTTCATTTCTAGCTCATCCACTGCACCGATGGAGAGCATATTGAGCAGTTTTTGTAACAGATATGTACGTGAAACCAATAAACATCTTCATTTCTCAACTGTGTCTTTCCTGTATTCGTAGCGCCCGTTTTACCTCATGTGGTGACAGTTATAACTATTTTTTCTTCGCTAAATCACTTCCGCATGGTCTCATTACGCATGTTCTTATTTTATAAACACCCTGTAGGTATATAGAGGCCAACTCATGCACTCATGCTGCATGTTAATTAAAAACATCTAAATCTTTGTTGGGACTATAGAAAAGAATGTTGAACAGATACTATTTCATACTACTGATGCTTATTTTTCGGAAAAAAAGGCATTTTTTTTTTTGCTCTTGCAGTCATTTGCGATATCATTTTTAGCAATGAATATGGTTTGTAAATGATAGCTAAACATATATTGCTAAGACAATTTTGACGTTTTTTCTTTTCATTAGCATTTAGTTATCGCTGTCAGATAATCTGACAATTATTCTTGAGAGATTTCATTCTACTTGACCTTTCTTTGCAATCTGTTTTGCTTGAGACTTAACAACAGATTCGACAGAATCAGACTACAGAGATCTTTGTACCCGTGATCAAATGACGGAATCTAAATATAAAATATCCAATTGATCACGACCACCATAGTCTGTCTTACGAGTTCAATCCAGGATTAAGATAATCCTTGTGACCAACAGCATAACGATGATATCCTCGTAGATGATTCCAAGCCATGAAATCAAAGGCCTTAGATCGAGGGGATGAGCGTCCGTTGTTCTTATTGAATATTGAATATTTGTCCTTTTCCTGTTTCCAGAAAATCATTCAAATGAAAGCTCTAGCGAAATTATTGACTTTCTAAGTTAATGAGCATTCCTTCAAGTCTTATTCCTTTAGTGAGGTGTTTTACTAATCCTAATCCCATACAAAAGTTGTATTATGCAGCTGCCTTCAAAACGATTTACACAAATTTTAGTGTGATATGTGGGGCATTCAATAGGCAATGCAGCGAAAAGTAAGTTTACATAGCAGGCTACCGAATGAGTGGCAGTGGTTCTTTTCTTTTGAATGGTTCCAAGTTGAGATTATTTGGAAGTGGAAGTAATACGTAATGGAGAGTGAGTTTACTTTTTTAATGCTGACTCTGAAGTACGTCGTTCAGTGGCCCAATCTATTGATTGCTGCCAGATCGTATGACTGCTCTTCTTGAGAGCCTTCATTCTACTTGACTTTTCTTTGTAATCTCTTTCTTTTTAAGACTTAACAACAGATTCGACAGAATCAAACTATAGGGAGTTTTGTACCCGTGATCAAATGACGGAACCGGATATAAAATATCCTATTGATCACGACCACCTTAGTCTGTCTGACGAGTTTAATCCAGGATTAAGATAATCCTTGTGATCAACAGCATGACGAGGACTGAATCCTCGTAGATGATTTCAAAACATGAAATCGAAGGACTTGGAATCGAGGAGATGATCTGTTGTTCGTATTCCACTTGAATATTGGTCCTTTTCCTGTTGCCATAAAAATGTTCAAATGAAAGCTCTCGCGAAATTATTAACTTTCTTATTTAGGGATGAGTCCTACAGTGTTCGTGGATCAGTGACATGATAAATTTAGTATCATAAAAAATTTCTCTATGAAATTCATTTATCTTTTCGCAATGTTAAAATATTCGCTCCTAATATTTGGTGGAAGAAATTGAAATTGTAGGAATCCTTGTTTTTTAGGATGTTATATGGCAATTGAACATATCTACATTGAGAACAGTGAATGTAAGGATGTCTTAGAATGTATGTGTATGTTGTATTTTCCCTGGCTCTCAAAATATATTTCACTGTATTTCTCAACCCAATAATAAATTGTGATATTCTCGTTATGAATTATATCAATAGATGTTTTAGAATATGATGATATATGCATGTAATGAATATGATGATATATGCATGTAATGAATATGATGATATATGTGTACAGAATATGATGATATATATGTATATAGAACATGATGATATATATGTATATAGAACATGATGATATATATGTATATAGAACATGATGATATATGTGTGTATAGAATATGATGATAGATGAGTATATAGAACATGATGATATATGTGTGTATAGAATATGATGATATATGTGTATATAGAACATGATGATATATGTGTGTATAGAATATGATGATATATGTGTATATAGAACATGATGATATATGTGTGCATAGAATATGATGATATATGTGTATATAGAACATGATGATATATGTGTGTATAGAATATGATGATATATGTGTGTGTATGTATGATATGATGATATGTGTGTGTACAGAATATGATGATATATGCATGTATAGAACATGATGTTTTAAATTACTCTACTAGAAGCTATAAATAAAACAAAATGATCATCATTATTATTTCTGTGCAGATTGACATTCAACGGAATGAAACTGCTGAATTCTGGACTTGAAAATTTCATGGAAATGATTCATATTTTCATAAGTTCTTTTCGGTTGTTTCCATGAGACTTTTCTTCAGTGGAAACAGAAAATTCCTTCGTGTTTTGTTTCTGTTTGGAGAAACCACTTTCACTTTAGAAATTAAAGCCTATACCGAGAAAATATTAAATACATATTAGAAAACTCAGAATAAGTCATAATAAAAACTAAAACAGATCTCAAATGCAAAATAATTATTAAAATAATATTTCATTAGAAAATTGTCAAGTAAAAGAAAATACAGACAAGTAATTGTGAAGATATATTTATAAAAAAAAGAAAAACTTGCTTTCTAAATTACAATATATTTGTTTTTCAATTGAACCTTTTACAATATTTCAATCATCCAAGAACAAAATAATAACAAAAAATTCTTAACTGGATTACCGTTAATTAATAATTAAAAAAAAGGCCAAAAAACACCAAATGTTAAATTTCTGAATGCTAAAATATTATAAAGTGGCTTTATTTTCTTCTAATGTTGGGATCCAAAGAACGGATAAGAAAGGGGTGTCCAACATTTGCTTTTTATGTTATGATGAACAAATGCCAAAAACATCGAATTCTTTAACTTTTAGTAAATTTATCAGATGTTGTTATAATTCAAATTTCGAATTTGTTATGTTTACAGTGGAATAAGTGACATAATGATTTTCTCTATTAGTAAGTTTTATATAGCAATGTATGCACCGAATCAAAAAGGAAATATATAATCCTTGCATTTCCATCAAAGAGCAGATTTCTATTTCTATGACCTGGTCACAAAGAAATGATTGTTCCGCTATTAAAAATTACCTTCTTCCGAAAAAAAAAATTCTTTGCTCAAAATAATTTCAGTACAGAAAACTTTGCTTTCGACTTCAGGTAAGCATCGATAATAAAGCAATATTCTCGTACGTCAACGTTTCGCAAACGGTAGTACCAGTCTTTATAAGTGTGGTTATTCACACATGAATTTGTGCAACATTGTAGCACGATAAATGCAAGAAAACAAATCATTTTTCTATACTGCTATATTTTATTCATATGCCTTGTTTGAAAATACTTTATTCTTTAGCAAAACGATATTTGTAAGTTCATATTTACCTAGTTATTACCTAGTTCATATTATATATATATAGTATTTACTTAGTTCATATTATATATAGTATTTATTATATATAAATTCATTGAGATTCTGTGCCAGCCGGCGAGAGGATTGCACATGTCGTCCAATGTAGTCCCACAGATTTTCTATTGGGGATAAATCTGTAGATCGTGCTGGCCATGGCAATACTTGAACAGGTTGCAAACATTGTCTGGAGACCTTAGCAGTGTGTACATAGCCGTTGTCATGCTGGAAAATGGCCTGCTGCATGCCTCCCAGGAATGGTAGCAAAACGGGCTGTAGAACCGCGCTAACGTATCGTGCCACTGTCAGTGTTCCCATGATGCGGACAAGAGGTGACCTGCTGTCATATCCAAAAGCACCCCATACCATTATGCCTGACAGACGGGTGGTGTGTCGGTCGCGAACAAAAGTTGGATCCAACCTCTTGCCAGGTTGTCACCATACACGGACCCGTTGATAGTCAGCACCCAGACAGAAATGGGATTCACCACAAAACACAACAGCGTGCCATTCGTGACCCTAGTTCGCACGACTTCGGCACCAAGCCAGACGAGCACTGCGATGTTTTGCAGTCAATGGCAGTCGACATAACGGTCGCCTATAGTGCAGGTATGCCTCATGCAACCTTCGGGTGTCCATGGCTGCTGACACAGCCCATCGAATATCGCCTTCAGTGTTCTGTGGTGACGAACGAGCATGTCTAACAATGCGCCTATCAAGCAATGCTGACATCTGTCGGACAGCACCACGCACGCTAGAACCTTCATTTCGTCACTGTTGCCAACATCGTTAAACAATTCGTGCATCCCAATGAACATGGGCAGTGACACGACGTGTAGTCCATCCAGCTTCACATATGCCTATAATTCTTCCTCTCTCAAAAGCATCCAAATGGCGATAAACCTGTCGATGGCGTGTAACAGGCATTTTCGACCTTCGCTGAACAATTTCCAAGCGGAACCACCTAACTCAACCATTCGCACGACTTCCACCTGCATACACACAATACCATCCCTGTTCCTTCTTGCACCTTTTATCTCTTGAGCAACACACGTCATTGGTTCCAGATAATCATCATTTGCACATCTCAAGTGCACTCACCCACCCTTCTATTTTCATGTTTGTACGAAATGTCCTTCTGGGTGGGGCACTTTCAATGTCGAGCAGTGTATATTAGAGTGCAAGTTAAAAGTAGTGTTATGTATTGAAATATTGTAAAAATGCTTCGGTACATTACAGAAACTTAACGAAACTAGCTGAATTAGCAATGTACTTGCCAGGAACTAATGCTCCAATTCAAAGAATTTTTTCAAACATGAATTTAATGTGTACGGATGAGAAATCACATATAAAAGTGGACGCTGTGAAGGTTTTTCTGCAAGTGAAAACATATTTTTGTGTTTCTTGAGAAATCTTTATGTAAAACTTGCTGAAAATGAAAATATTTTACAGAAAAGCCACTCGTATGAAAAATACACACAATAAAAATCATTTTTGTTAATTAACCTGGATTATTCAATGTAGGTTATTAACATAAGTTAATTAACAAAAATCCCCGTTTTTGTACGAAATTTCCATACGAATGGGTTTCTTGTACGCTATTTTAATTTTCGGCAAATTTTGCACTAAAGATTTCACAAGAAGCACGAAATATGTTTGCACTTAGTGCAAAGTCTTCACGCTGTCCACATTTATACGTGATTTCTCATCCGCCCATATTAAATTCATGTTTGAAAAAATTATTTCGGTAGATGAAAAAGACATTTTCCTCCGGTAGGCCACTGTTTGTGCTCAGAAGCTGAGAATGTCGCGACAGAGCGATACTAGATACCGCAACGTTACCAGATTTCTCACATTAACAAATCTATTGGTCCTGACGGATACCTCCATCATAATAATAATTATTCCATCATAATAATAATTATTCCAGTCTCATTTTTCAGTTACTTGCATTGCGATCTAAAGCTTTTATAGCATTTGCGGCCATTCACATTCAATTTAATACTTAAGAAATATCAAAATCCAAAATTTGGGGGCTGTTCAGGGGATATTTATTTGTCGGGGACAGAGCCTTTAATCCAAGACCTCTCCCCAGAAAATGGGAGCGTATGGTCACCCTATTTTAAATTCCTGTGAAAATTCTCATTTCTTGGAAGACTTTCATGCCAAAGATAATATTGATTCTGACCGTTAAACTGGAACTATAAGTTCTTTTGGAATTGAAGGCTGCAGTAGCATTGGCAAACGTTTCCTAAGGGTTGGGTTGTTTTACCTCTGAGTAGCACTTTTTGCACACATAGGACTAAATGGCGAAGTCACAAGAACCCCGAGGGATCAGGGAAGGTTGGAGGGAGGGAACTCACTGGGCAGCTGTCCGGAGACAGATGGTAGCCTCCCATCAAGGCCATCCAGCGTGAAATTTATTGAATGGTATTAAACAGTAACTTACTCACCGTTAAAAAATTGAGGATGATGAGAACTGGTATACATATAGGTTTTCTTCATAGAGCTGAACCTGCAATATGCTTTTACAAGTTGTAATTTATTCCTATAGCACTGCAGGGATGAAACTCAACTCATAAAGTGCCAATCAGTTGCTTCTCAAAGATGACGACAGCATTTTAAACAATATTAAGCAAAGTTGGTCCACAAACTAAGGAACAAATTTAAAAAAATGCATATTGTAAAACTGCGATGATAGAGATTCACAAAAGTCTTATGTAATATGCAAAATACGACGCAGGATTGAGATACGGTATGCAAATGAAAGGTCCTGGCAACAGTATGTGTAAATGCGTCGAGCGTTAAAAGCGTGTGTTTCTTAGTTGTTCTCTTGCACAGCACGAGATGGAGTTTTTGAGATAGCATATTTGATGGTTATCTCTACCAGACGTCATTTATCATAAGGAGCACGGTGATTAGTTTGACGAGTCAGGACCAAGTTAACCAGATGTTGCTAGATGGCTTAATTTCAGTCGTTCAGTGGTATATAGATTTCGACAGAGATTTTAATAAAGATAATGCACCTCAGTAGTGGACGACGAAGGTCGACAACCCCAAGGGAGGATTTCTATCTGATGATATTCGATCGGAGGAACAGGATGTAAACACCACTTCAATTACTATCGGACCTCTCAATAGTGAGTGAAACGGCAATATCCGTTACCACTTTACGCCAAAAATCTTCATGGAATGTGCCTATATGTTAGGTGACCAGTAGTGTGCATGCCCCTGACTCAGTATCACAGGAGGGACCGTCTAAACTGGTGCAGATATCATGTGTACTGAACTCAGGAATAATGAAAGTCTGTGTTCCTCAGGATGAATCAAGATTTGCCTTCCACAATGTACCGCGGCTTCACTTGATATGGAGGGAATCAGGAACACACCATCATGCCACAAATATCCTTGAATGGGACACCTACGGTGGTGGTAGTGTCATGGTTTAGAAAGGGATACCTTTGGGCAGCGGCAGAAATCTGTGAATGCTTCCAACAGACTACGTCACCACGTCAGGATCTAGTGATAGTAACTATTGTTCCCACAGTCAGGGCCGACGTGAACATTTGCGGGGCCGGGTTCTAAAATTGTGCGGGGGCAAAAAAAAACATATTTATATCTACTTCTAAATTTTATAATAATAATTTATTTATTATAAGTACAAAGTGCGGTACACCTCTACATACAACTTATAGGAACACCGAGTATATTATAAATATTACATAATTTTTCTCGCCTTTTTCGCCGCAAAATCTTTAATTAGGTCATCAAAATTGAACGATTTCGCTATTTCGCTTTCTATTGAAAGAATAGTTAGTCATAGATTAGCGGATTTTGCGATTGGATTTACTAAAGGGCTTAGAAAATAACTGACATGCGCTCTGGTGATGGGTCGTGGAGCTAGAGGAACGAGGATACATTGTGTCGGCTGCTGTGTTAAAGATAGGAAAATGGCGTCGTTTTTTACGATGAGCTTTTTGTGGACTGCCGGGGCCTTTTAAAACATGGGGCTGGGTTTCGGGGAACGCGCTGAACCTGCAACGCGCCGGTCCTGCCCACAGTTGTCGTCTTGTCCATTACTGAAGTGTGTGGATGCATTCTGTGTTTGTTGAAATCATTGATTGCAGGCAGAGGGATGAAATCTTCGACTTCTTTGTGCAAACATATGTGGGTGCAATAAGTGATACCTTTCTCCTACAGAAAAAAAACTTCCTTCCTCACAGTTGTCGTCTTGTCGATTAAAGGTACAGAATACATACAGAATAGCATTATTAACAGTAGGTATTGGCCAGCTTTATATCCCTAAATTCGATGAACCATGCATGAGATGCTCTCGAGAAATGAATTGGTCCCCTGAATCCCGCTGTTTCAAGCCTCCTGGAGCTTTCACGCGCTTCGGAGGAACAATGGAAATTATTATCACAGCCTTGCTGGATAGTCTTATAACAGCATGAGACACCGAATGTGACATCGTTTCATAGCGGTTAGAGCTGATCACACTCCATACTGAACTACTTTATGCCACATAAACGTATTCGTATACAATATCAGGAATTAAAAGTGTTATTCTTACAATGTTTATTCGGAAGATAATTTATTATCTTCCGAAAAGTGAATAAATTATCGGAAGATAATTTATTCACTTATCTTCCGATTCCACACAACGAGACGCAAAGTGTGAGTGGAAGCAATTGAGACTTTGAGACTGCGCAGTTGAAATGATTCTTACAGTTGTTTGATTTACCTAACTGTGAGTTACTTTTCAATTAGCCAATAGTATCAAAGATAAATAATTTTATCATGAATAATAGGTTTATTGAAAAGTGACTAATGCTCAATCAGCAAACGATCTAGGAGAATAATCGTTTCATCATCTGCACAGCCTCATTGTCTCATTATTTCCACTACGCTTCGCCTCTGAATGCAATAGGTCCAAAACGCCTTCATGAAAAATCGAGTTTTGAGATTATTCCTTAATTTATCGAAACCAGTGTATTTAAATATTAGGTATTCTTAAAAGCGAGATCTAATTATAAATTTCATTTGCAATGGCTTGATTTTCTGCTACACACGACAACGTTCTCTCAACTCCCATGAGATCATCTCATTCAAGCCAAGCTAGTAAGCTACAATTCACTATCATGATTATGATAGAACGTATTTCTTGCGGGTAGTACAAAATGATTTTGAGAGACGCCTATTTGTAATTCTGCTACTAGATACTGAGCTTCTTTTATTGCATAAAGGTATATCGACAGAATTCTACATAGAAGCATTTAAATCTCCAATTTATTAAAATACATATAAAACTTATTTAAGAATTCTCATAAAGTATTTTACAATCTTCTAAATCTTCTATCTAATGTCCACATTGTATTGCACCGACATAAAAACCACCATCTGCTATGGTGAAAGTAATTGATTCATGTACAAGTTTAGAATCGAATTTTTGTACGAAAATACCAGAGAACGTCAGAATGTCCATTACCAGTATACATTAAATATTTTATGAAAAATGGCTGATCTCTTGGCGGTCCTTTTGTGCGAAGAAAGCCCTAAATTATCAGATTATAACTTCTTAGATAAGGTTGGGGTTAGGTTTATTCTAAACAGTTATTACGAAACAGAATGAGGCTTCCGTCAATGCTGTCAGGTGTTCTTTAACTTACCTAACGTACATATCTTCAGCGCACGGCTAAATTTTCCCTCTGAAGGACGTAGATTTTTCAATCCTTGTCCCCCCTTCCCTTGTTCCCCTTAAGGGTGGAGAAAAGCCCCCGCCCTGGTTTTCCCCACCCTGCCCTTGGTCAGAAAGGGTTGGGTTGTTTTACCTCTGAACGGCACTTTTTTGCACACCATGGGCTAAATGGCCAGGTCACATGGACCCCGAAGGCTCAGAGAAGGTTGGGGGACGGGACCCACTGGAACAGCTGTTGGGAGCAGATGGTATCCTCCCGTCAAGGCCATCCAGCGTGTTCTTTAACGTGCACGGAGTATGGCTCTCCCGCACACGGGGCCACGGCTTAACGTCCCATCCGACGGACGGCGGCCTTTCCAAACCCATCGGTGTTCCCATACTGACAGTGGGCAGGGCGGGGAGGTCAGAAAGGGAGACACCGATGGGCTTGGATGTGTCATAAAGAAAAAACATACCCTGTTTATGTTAAAAGATAAGCTCAATTATCTTGACAGGAGGCTACCATCTGTCTCCTAGTAGCTATCCATTGGGTCTACTTCCCAACTTTCTTTCAGCCGTTGCGATCCTTGTGACATGGCCATTTAGCCTGTTCTTCGCAAAAAAGATGCTGCTCAGAGCAGGCGCGAGTGGAAACAGTTGATACCTTGAGACTGCGAAATTGAGATATTTATGATTCTTATAGTTGATTGATATTCCGAACTGTAGGCTATTTGTTAATTAGACAAAAGTATCATGGATCAACAATTGGATCACATATCATTGGTTGATGAAAAGTGCCAGATAGTTCAATCAGCCAAATGCGTATGTAACTGGCGTACCCCTTGTATAAGTAAATAAAACTATAGTTATAGTATAACAACAGTTATTTTTAATTTGTTACTAGATCTGGCGACTTTTGAGCTTTCACGGCGTACCCCAAAAAAGTTTACCGCGTACCCCACGTTGATAACCCCTACTCTAGACGACATTAAAACAATTAACTATAGCTTACCTGGTTTTTATCTCAGATTATTGCTTGGTCGATATTTAGTCTCCCATACAAATTGCGCTTTTTGCAAGAATTATTCAGACAGACCAATACCATATTCACGAAAATTGCTTTTCCACAATTCAATTTCCAGTGCACTGCGGTTCACAAACAAAATGAAGAGGATCTCCCGAAGAAATACTATTCTGGGATGTAATCAAAGCCCATAATGTTTGCCACTTGCGAAAGATAATTAACCTTTTCTTAGCAATTAACCCAGTTTCTGCGAATCAGCAGGTTTAACGGAGTTTGCCATTATGCCTCCTTCAAAGATTCTACTTAGAGTGCGGCTCGCAGAAGACAAATTAGATTGTTTTTTTTACCATTAACATCCGGCAACTTTGCAATCTATTACAAAACCTCCGATGCTCTTTTCATTTACATACAGCTCTTATCTAAATTTTACCTGATCATCCTGTTGCAGAAAAATGTTAAACAACTTAAGAAGTTGATGATGTTTCAATACTAATAGCTAAATTAAATTAATAATTTGTGTTGCTTTTTCGATGATGATAACTTCGAAATACAATTTGGTGAAAAAAACTAATTAAAGAAGAAGAAAAAAAATCTCAGATTCTTCATCGATATCTCTAGTATTCCAGTGACATCTCACACTCTAAAAACTTATACTGAAATATTAACTTCTGTCTTACGCTACCCTCATATCCAAATCATAACCAAAATATTAGATAATTTCCATGTTATATCATTGGTAATCTAACTTCGAAACTATAACTTCGAAAATATGCATTTAATGAAAAAATGTGACTGAATATAAAGATTATAATCAAATATAGTTTAAATCTTGATTTTAAACTGTATTCTCTCAGTATTAATGAGCTTAATTTGGAATAACTCCCAACACCAATGTGTAAGAAGAATTTACTTCAGAAAATAATTAAAACGTAAATAAGTATTGTTTCAAATCATTTGAAAAAAAAAAACAAATATATATCTGCTGTAGAAGTTTGCAATCAATATTAAACAATTGCGAATGATTTTTATAAAACAATATAATTTATTGTTAAATATTTCAACTTTCGTAACTGTAAATACTAAACGAATATTTTTTCAAATTGATATTTAAATAGATTTGATTACGATCTTTAGCTTCACCTATGTTTCCTTTAAATGCATATTTTAGAAGTTATAGAGCTTCGAAACTAGATTCCCATTGACATAATGTAGAAATTCTCATAATAATTTGGGAGGGCAGGATATTTTTTTTTGCATTCTTTACATTGTCTTTGGAATTTCCTAAAAATTCTCAAATACGTCCATTTATTACTATTGTCATGACAACCCCTGTGTATTTTGGGTTGGCTAGACGTTTGGGCCAAACTTAAAAAAAATTGAGGGGATAAAACAAGGCGTTGTGTTCTTATCAGGCTCAGTCGTTTATGTAGAGTGGGTCTGATGCCTCAATATTTGATTTCAGTGATGAAAGTAATTAAACTACCTTGCCCATGGACCTCACTCGGAACCAAAAATAATCTAGCTGAATAGTCATTACAGCACCAAGATCCTATTTAAATACATTTAACAACCAGAAACGACATAAACTTTTTCCTTCATTAATCAGGTAAGGTGATCCGGTGAACTTTTACAAAGGTCTGAAACCGGAAGGCGGCGACACATACTTCCCTAACTGAAAAAAAAAAGGTGGAGACCAGAGCAGAAAATTATGACAGTACTTCGTTTCATGGTCGTGAAGAACACACGTAATCTATGCTCCACTAGCCACTGCTGGATCACTGGACTCTACCCCTCATCAGGGATGCCGTACTTCGCTTTTTCGAGCAGCACACCAGAGACGATCGGCACCCACCGTTAACGTTGCAGGAAGTCTCCATTTTTCCAGTCCTTTGTGCTCTGCAATTGTGATCAGTTCACGTGGGGCCTGGTGATTGGTTTACAGGTGTCAGAAGGTATCTGTGTAGTCAGGAGCGTGCCACGTCCTTGACCTAGTTGTTACCTTTGCTGGACATCTATTCCCAGAAGGCACCTTTGGCTGGCAGCAATTCCTTGAATCCCGAGCCTGCAAGTAGTCTTCTTTCCTATGTGAGAGTGGGAGCGAGAAAAGATAGAAGTGTGTGTGTGTGGGGGGGAGCTGAGAACAACACGATGCAAAAAATATGGCGGTTGGGAACTGACCGTGGCATACGTCGGTACCACATTTCTAAAAATGAGAGCATGACACTATAACAACGTTGTCAAAATACTGTTCTCAGCATTATTTTAAATTGTAGTAAGTAGAGGAATGTTTATTAGAGTAAATAGCATTTCAGTGATTGTTGAAATAGCATAAATTTTGATTGTCTTCTTTCTGGATTTCTGATGAATAACATTTTTTCCCTTACGCTAAAATTTTATACCACATTTTATCTTTGAACGTAACAGAAATCATCGTTTTGTTTATTTCTCTACACCAATACACTCTGAAATAATATTTCCCTTTAAAATAAACATTTAAAACAAAGAAGCATTCAGTCAAGAATGGACTTAGATCAGACGGGATTGAATAAATCCCATTTAATGCTCGAATGCATGGTCTGATAGTCCCTTACGTTTAGAGGTAATAACCCAAGTCTTGTTAAAAATATACATCAATTTTAAAACAAGTGTTAAGCAAATTATATTTAGTCTATAATATCCCAAACAATTTTGGATGGTTTTGCAATGATTAGAATATTATAAAAATTTATACCAGGTGCGAAACGTGAGTGGGTTCTTTTCTCTGACTGTTGCGTTCTTTGAACTTCAGATTTCGCCACTCCATTCTTTATGCGAAATAGAGTATATCTTCCAAAGCTCTTTAAATGCTGAACGAATATTACTGCAAATTACTCATCCTATGACAACCTTCTTTATGGGCACGAAGCATGAGTGGAAGCAATTGTGACCTTGAGAATTCGCAGTTTTTTTTGGATTTCCAGAAACCTCGTTTATTTTTTTTTCATTTGGAGACATCTATGTATATAACTCTAATTTATTTGCAATTATCCAATAGTGTCATGGATCAACAATTGCATCAGATATCACTGGTTGATTGAAAAGTGCCGGATAGTGTAATCAGCCAATGATCTACGAGAATCATCATTTCGTCAACTGCAGTCTCGTTGCCTCAGTTGCTTCCACTAAGCTTCGCCGCTGATATATACGTATATGCACTGATATTCAAAGTTAAAGGATAATGTACAAAAGAATACATAGCTCAAAATGGTTTCAGAAAATACAATTAAATATCACATGGAAAGTGACCAAAAAGGAATGAACTTAGATCAGATGTCAAAAAATTCCATTTTATCGTAGAATGCATGGCCTCCGTTTTAAAGTCGAGATTAACCTGAAGCAATTAAATATAATAGCGAAAAATGTGGCTGTAAATAAATGAACGATCATAATAAAATCGATTTAAATCTCGACTTTCAACAATACTGGCTCAATATTTAAAGAGTCATGAAAGCTGGATTTATTCACAACAATTTAAGCGTCATAAGAATATTTTCCTCAGAAATTATTTGAAATTTAAATAACAAGTACAGCTTTAGACCATTTAGAAAAATAAATATACATTTTAGAAATTTGCATCGTGACATGATTGAATAACAGCAAGTGGAATAATGTCGAAATCGTAAAATTTGCTTCATGTGAGATCATGACTTCCGTAATAGAAATTCTGAAATAAGGAACAATAAGACTTATGATCACCTCTGAGAGCCGTATATCTGATGCAATGAATTCTCCTGCTATTGACGAAGATGCTGATAAGGTTTTCAGGTAATGAAATTCATCCTCATAAAAGCAGATCTGAGTTTACGGAGGATGTGGGATTTGCCTCCGCAAGAGCTTATCACGCATTCTCAATAGGATTCAGGTGCTGAGAATTAGCTCTCCATTTTATGAATAATTTAACTTTAAGGAAAATTGTCGATAACACACTGCCCTGTGGGGACAGGTTTTATCATACATAATGATGAAATCATGGTCGATAACACTTTTGGAAAACCCCTAGGGCTCAGGATCTCGTCTCTATATATCTAAGTAGACAGAATGCCTCCCTGAACGATATAAAACTCTGTGCTGCAAGACCAGTTCATCCACTACACTACCAAAACGGCTCTTCCTTGATGTTACAGCAGTTGTGAAGTCTTCTTTGTTCTCTCCGGATAAACACCTTGGTATTCAAACTGAATCTACTCTCATCCGCTACAAGCACATTTTCCTACTGGCTGAGGTTTCAATGGTAACGTTGACAATACCAAGCTAAAAGAGTTCTTCATTTAAAGAAAATGAGAGAGAGACATCATTGATCTTCGTGCGTACAGACCTCATTTCTGCTGCTTCCTATATAAAGCATATCTGCCGTTCTTTGCCAGCTGAGATTTCGCGAAACAATTACCTAGCTGTCATTTCCCCATGTCGTCTTGCTTTTAAAGACAGATTTCTGTCGTCCTAAGCAGTTATGGATTATGGAATGACATTGTCACGGTTTACGACTAACGTCTCCAGTTTCTTGATACCGTATACAATATAATGAGAAAACATTTGTGGCACACAGGCGCGAAGCGTGAGTGGAAGCAATTGAGACATTGAGACTGCGCAGTTAAGACATCCATGATTCATACAGATCATTGGCTTACCAAATTATCGATTACTTGTCAATCAGCAAATAGTATCATGGATCATGGATCAACAATTACATTATAGATCATTAGTGGATGGAAAAATCACCGATAGCTTAATCAGCCAACGATCCAGGAGATCATCATTTAGCTTATTGCGTAGTGCGCCTGGCTCGTAATCTGCAGTTCCCAGGTTCGAGTCCCAACTGTGCCTGCATTGAGATTTATCTTCGCTGACTCCAAACCTGAACTATGTGAGAAAAGATATAATGATGCGCTTGGAAAGGCCGCCGTCCATCGTATGAGGTTTCTTGTTTATGAGAGCCATACCCTGTGCATATTAAAGAACACGCTGTATGGGAGGCTTCCATCTGTCACCTAACAGCTATTCAGTGAGCCCACTTGCCCCAAACTTATGTGAGACCCTGGAGTCCTTGTGACCCATTGTGTGCAAAAACGTGCAACTCAGAGGTAAAAATATTAAGTTCAACATATCGTGGAAGATCCCCATTCGCCATGAACAGATTAAATTCGGCATCGCATACATTTGATGATTGCTTGAAAGATGTCTGATGTGATACGAATCTCTTTCCATTGCAATGCATCACATAGTACCTTCAGAGTGTAGGACAGTGGATGTGTGCCTATATGCCACATTCCATTATATCCCACAAATTATTAGTTGGCCACAGCTGAGGAGACTGGAATGAAAAGGGAAGGTGACTAAATTCTTCAACCCACCACCAGCAGATTTCGTTCTTTTGCTTTATTATACTACAACTGTTCCTCTTCACTAGGGACGGAATAAAGCATTGCACCTGTACGTGATTGTATATATATTATTTAAATAAGCTATGTCGTTTTGTTGACCCTTCAAAAATATTAATGATCCCAACCCATGACATGTGAATGTGGTACGTAATCTAGCTCTACCATCTCTCCAAAAGAGCATATATTTGGAGCCTTGCGCGGATGCGGATAAAATATTACTGTTAAACACACAAAGATAATAAAACTAGGGAAAAAATTGATACTAACACGGATAGTGGATAAAATATCAATTTTACAACATATGCAGGAACATGATCAAACATTACTGCAATATGTATGCTGACATAAGTGAAAATACTACTTCAAATAATGTAAAAAGAAATCTGATTTGAAAATTCAATGCTGATATTCATTTCAAAGGAAAAAAAAACTGCATTTGGGATAAAGACAGAGTAAAATTAAATTTATCCTACATGAAAGAAGCGATCTTTTTACCAAAGCAGTATAAGGTCAAAAAATTACTGCGGTGTTTTGCAGAAAATTGAAATTAATATGTGAAAATTTAAATAGTGGACATCTTGAAGTTGACATAATGATGTGACTCATTATGTTGACATAATGATAAAAAGAAGTGTCTTCTCATAACCTCAGAAAACTGCATTTAAAAGTGAAAATTAACTCATAAAAATATGATAAATTAGATTTAAATAAAATTTTCCCTAATATTCAATAGGCATATATTTCTTACAAGTTATTTCTTCAAATATATTTGTTCAGTTAATTATAAGTCATTGGATTGAGTTACTCTAGTCGCAAATATATCGCAGAACTAAATCATTTGCAAAACTCGACGGTTATTATGTAGCTAATATACGCGGATAAGACCTTGAGGATGCGGATGTCTTTGCGGGTAAGATCTTGCGGATGTGGATAGAACTATTGCTATCCGCGCAGACCTCTACATACATCTCGATTCATCTAAGCACCTAGGCTCTTATTGCAATCCTCTATAGTCCACTACTCTCAACACCACGGAAGACTCCTTTCCGATGTTTGGACTATATTAAATGTTTCAGAATAGGATACTAGCTGCAGAACCGCAAATATCTGGATACTTTGCGATTGTTGAAGTTGATCCCAATCCTCTATGCTTGCAGTTAGGAATCCGTTATAAAACACGTGAAGTCTCTCTGCTATCAAAACCACTACTTCCATATTAGTCCCCTTTTGCTGATGTTTCAAGAATGATACTGTGTCATGGTCTCTCCAGATGCGCTTTCCTGTCCGATGGAGCTAAGGTGGCATTTACAGCTGGTTGTCTTCCATAACAATGGCGTGGATTGGCTCAACCAGCAAGCTTGAGAAGAGGCCGCCATTCGTCGTATGGGATGTAAAGCAATGGGCTCATGTGCAGAAGAGTCATACCCTGCCCACGTTACAGGACACACTGAATGGACTTGACAGGAGGCTTAAATACGTCTCCTAACAGCTGTCCAATGGGTATTCTTCCCTGAGTCGTTGGGTCTTTCTGACTTTAACATTTAGCCTATTGTGTGCAAAAGAAGTGCAGCTCAGTGGAATCGACCCTTGGGCGACTTTGTACTAGTATTTTACATTGGAGGCAAAAAGGCCGGTGTAAGGGCTCGATCAAGCTACGGAGAAGGGGGGAAAGCCATGAGCGCTATTGTGGCAGACCTCTTCGTATAGCAAGGGCATCAGAGCCAGTTCCGTTGGGGGCAGGGAGTGAGAAATGTGCCTAAGGACTGCCGCGGTCGAGAAGTGGACAAAACTGGAAGAAGTGGATACTGGAATTGAACAGTCTGTCGTTACAACCAATCAAATGCTACGTTATGCCGACCAATCACAGACGAGTAACAACAAAATGGGAATTAAAGCTTTGGCACGTGTTTCCAGGTGCTTTAAAACCGAATTTGTGAACTCGGAGAGTTGTATAATTCATTAAACATTTTGTGCAGAGTTAATGAAGAACAAATATAGAAATATACTCATTATTTTTCATCAGATGAAGTGATATTGCATTTAAAAGATAGAGGTGTTTTTTGCGTCAAATTGCCGCTAAAGTGTCATATGGGCTTTCTCCTGTTTTGAGGACAATGAAACTGAATTCTGAAACTAGATCACATTTTGATGAGTGTGGAAATTTTTTATGTATACTTCCTGTATTACAGAAAAATAATTCTCCTTACGGTTGTGTCTTCTCCCCTCACTAAAAAGAGGAAAAAACGGGTTAACAATTGCTCCAGTATCGTGTCTCGTTCTCTAACTCGGGGCCCGATCGTAACGAGTTATACGCCAAATGAAATCTTACGAGGTGAAGAATAACATATGGGATTTTATAATTCTCCCTCCAAGAAGGATGATTGTTTTCCTATTGTAAAATAATTTACTGCAAAATTGTTGCTAAAAAGCAAAATGTAAAATAAATGAAGAGGTTCATATATATATATATTTACCTATATGCACCTGAAAAGTGAGAAATAAGAGGTGAGAATAAGAGGTGATTAAATAATACATTTAAAATAAAAATATAAATAAACAAATTTCCTTTCAAATAGCTGTTTGACATAGAGATTTAATAGGAGTGTTTCAATTTAATGCTCTGTAGAGGAGATATGTGAAAAATGCTAGACCCCAGTAGAAGGACAACACAGCAAAAAAACACCATACCTTATCTGTTTCTCGAAATCAGGAATCTTTGATCAGTAGTGAAGCTCGCTAACCACACGTCACCCATGATGAAACCGCTTACACAATTCATAATAATTTCATAGGAAGGTTAGGCGTCAAAATGGTTTTCTGTTATCCACACACAAAACTACACTGGGTAACAAATTTTCGTAAAAGTCATGCCTCTGAGATAAAAGTAGCCATTTCTTAAAGATTTCAAGGTGCTGAACACGAATATGACAGTGAAAATTCAAAATTAGCTACGATTTCTGAGAAATACGCAATAATGTTTTATGTAATAGAATAATACATACATATGACATGTATCGATAAAATTCCACTTCTACTTCCGACGTCGCTTTGCCCATCGCTTGTACAGCTGCTCAGGATCATCTCTGGCGAGCGTCCAAGAGCAGTCAGCCAACATTGAAGTGGACCAGTTTCCCTGGTATCGTTTCTCCATCGTTTCAATGTCTTGGTAAAAACGTTCACCATATTCATCATTAAACATGAACAGTTTTCGGGAAAGAAATCTAAATTGGAATGGAGAAAATTGATCTTTAAGGACATAGTGCAGCCAAGTTTGTGATACAGAGACAACATGTCCTTAACCAGATTCTTATAGTTGTCTGCCCTGACATTCCTGAGAAATTTAGTTGACACCGGATGAAACGGGTACCAAGCTTTTTTTTCCTTGTCATCCTGAAGCAGGTTGTTGAACATCTGGGCTCTGAACAGCTCGTAGATCTGAGAACCCACAAAAATTTCTTCTTTAATTTTCACTTCGCTGAGTCGAGGGAATTTGTCAGCCAAGTACTTGAAAGCTGATGCAGCCTGGTCCATGGCTTTTACGAAGTTTTTCATCACGTCGAGTTTGATGTGTAGGGACGGTAGCAGGATTTTGTGCATTGCTGGTGTGCATTGCTGGGTGTTCCACATTCTTCTCTCTGACCTTCAGGGTTTTCCTCTGAGGCCAGTTTCTCTTCACATAGTGCAAAGCTCTTTTGCATAAATCACATAGTGCAAAGTTCTTTCACGTAGTGCAAAAATGTTTCGCCTAAAATACAATCGACTGTTCCATTCGCATAAGAAAGAGCAGTACTTCGTAGTTGAAGACCCATCAACAGAGCCACTACCTTCAAGTTAGAACAGAGATGTCAAACATACTTGCTGTATTGAAGACAGTTCAACAGCTGTTTTAGGTTGTCGTAGGTTTCTTTCATGTAGACAACATGTCCGACTGGAATGGATGGAAGTCGATTTCCATTATGCAGCAACACCGCCGTGAGACTCAATTTCGAGGGGTCTATGAATAGTCACCATTCTTGAGTGTCATGTTTGATTCCGAGGACATTCATCAGGTCATCTACATCGGAGCAGAACACAAGGTCATCTTCCTTTCCGAAGTAAGGCACAAACTGCTTATGACGAGTTCGAAACGAAGCCACTCGGACATTTTCCTTCATTATTTAAGTCTTCATCCAAGTAACTCTGCTTTGGCATTTGACAGCTCTAGATCGTGAACAAGATTGTTCATTTCTTCTTCGGTGGGAATGTGTGGTGCAGATGACGCACCGTGGCAGACGTACGGATCATCATTAGACACCGAAGGCTGCAGAGAACCTGACATCGGTTCGACTCCCTCCTCATCGTCTGAATCGATGGAAAATTCTTTTGTAGATTCTGGAACAGGGAAGGCCTTCGCCATGCAGAACTGGTCAAAGAGCAGATTGTATATTCGAGTACACTATTATCCACTTCTTTTTCCTTGTGATGTTTCCCGAAACAGGTGGAACCATGCAGAAGTATTAGTCATTTGCGTGCTTGCTTGGCTCTCTCCAAACCATAAGAACAGCAAACGGCATCGCCACTTTTTCGCCTTTCAACCACTTTGGAAGATTTCTTGCACATGTGCGTGTGTTTCTTAGTTGTTCTCTTTCACAGCACGAGATGGAGTTTTTGAGATAGCATATTTGTTGGTTATCTTTACCAGACGTCATTTATCATAAGAAGCACGGTGGTTAGTTTGACGAGTCAGGACCAAGTTAACCAGATGTTGCTAGATGGCTTAATTTCAGTCGTTCAGTGGTATATAGATTTCGACAGAGATTTTAACAAAGATAATGCACCTCAGTAGTGGACTCAGTAAATGCACCTCAGTAGTGGACGACGAAGGTCGATAACCCCAAGGGAGGATTTCTATCTGATGATATTCGATCGGAGGAACAGGATGTAAACACCACTTCAATTACTATCGGACCTCTCAATAGTGAGTGAAACAGCAATATCCGTTACCACTTTACGCTAAAAATCTTCATGGAATGTGCCTATATGTTAGGTGACCAGTATTGTGCATGCCCCTGACTCAGTATCACAGGAGGAACCACATATGTGTGGCCGCATATGTGTGGGCCCAAGGCCTTATCCTGGTCCCTGATCTTGCATCCAAAATAAACCTCATACGACGCTTTCACTATTAGAGTGATGGCGCTTTTCTGACTTGCAAACGTAACAAAATATATCTGAACTATTAACACAGTTACGAGGCATCACTACTGCTGGATTAAAACTGCAAGGATCACTTGTGTTGTACTTATGACTCAGGGATAAATGGGAGTCGCTCAAAAGACTTGCTCACCCTACGGACGTAGCTTACAACTAATGATTGCATCATCATTTTTCCGCGATCGTAAAGCTGCGATGTCATGACTCAACTACATTGCATCAGGCAATGATGCAATACCTCTGGGGGTTGTGTGTTTGGCAGGCTGATGCAATACAACGCAATATGTTGCAATCTGGAGTTTAAAATACAGCGTTAGGCAATGATTACCTATGTACTCAATGCGGACTGTGTCGTTTATACATGACCATCTGTCTCTCCTATACTAGAGTCAATCGACACATTTTATTGTCATTTTCGTGTTCAGCACCTCGAAGTTTGTAAAGATCGGCTATTTTCATTTCAAAGCCTTTTTGTGTGTTGCCCAATGTTATTGGTGAACCCACTGAAGAATGTGTGTTGCCCAGTCTTCAAAATTTTCACGAATTACATAAGTGAGATGGTCAATTTTAATATACTCCTTTTTTATCTTTTTAAGTTACGTGTGGGGTTATAATTTTTATTTTTTTAATTTATATATATATATCATATATATACATATACATACACTGCTGGCCATTAAAAGTGGAACACCAGGAAACACAAGAGATATCAAAGTTATATTTAGTGAATACATAGCTTATGTTACAAGGATCAAATGTAGACACCATGAGCTGCAATAACTGCTGCTACATGGTCCAGGATTAGATGTCGGATGTTTGTTTGGGGAATGTCAGTCCATGCAGTTTCGATACGTAGCCAAAGTTCATCTGTTGTTGCAGCTGCTGGTGTCTGATGTGCTAGTCGTCGTGAGATCATGGACCAGACATGCTCAATTGGGGACAGATCCAGAGAGTCAGTGGTAGCCGAAGCAATGGCCGCCTAGCAAAGATGCCCTGATGCTGCAGACAATGTCAAACCGTACGTGCGGACACTGGTTGATGTGCATCACACCCAAACTGTTGAGCTAAGGTGTTTGATGTTGCTGTATGATTATTTAAAGCCATGAACGCAAGATGTCTATCCTCTCGTTCGTTTGTGTGACAAGGTCATAGAGAACACTCACGTCGGTGAGTTCGTTCCTCCTCTAACCACTGACGCCATATTCTCATCACTGGTAGCATTCTGTCCAACACGAGCACCAATGTCTCGGTACGATAATCCGCCTTCCCATAATCCCACAATTCTCCCTTGATCAAAGTCGGAAACTTGGTTGTATGGATGTTGTGTTCTTCGACGGGCATACTTGATCCATACTTGACACAATTCCTGTGCTTTAGACCGGCTCTTTGTAATCTCCTCTTATACCACTTCCAGGAGGCGTTACTGTCACACACGATATGCTTATATGCTTCGCTTTGAATCATTTACATATTCTCCCGTAGACTACCCATCTTGCATATTTTGGGACAACCTGATGAGTTCTTCCTGGTGTTGCAATTTTAATGGCCAGCAGTGTATATATATTTTTACTTTTCAAGTTCATCTGTTTACAATAAGGGTTTAAATCTCTCTCCAAATGCAAAAATAAATCATCTGCAAATATTCGTAAGTGATCATCATTGCTTTCTTTTAACAAATTCCTGAAAATTTTTCAACGTTGACCCCGTTTATAAAATAGAAGTAAAATACATACGGAGTAATTACCCAACTGTCGAAGCTAAAAAGGATTCAAAGGAATCTTCAACTTCCAAACTTCTCCACTTCAGTTGCTCGCTTTCTATAACACGAAACTGACCATCTTTAGCTGTATATCTCAAGCCAATTGTTTCGCAGTTTTCAGACATGTGCAGAAAGCATAATAGTCATTTACTCTCAAGACAAGTGTTTTGTTTGTGAAAGTTCAGCAACTGCTTTAGTTATTTATTCTGCTTTTACGGTATGTTTTTTTCTTTGTACTGTTTTATCATTCTTGTATTCTTATCGGTTTACTTCTCCGCCTTGTTTTTTAAACTAGTCACGTTTCCACTAGTTTCCTTTTTTCTTCGAATTGTATGCCTCTTATCTTGTTGTTTGCTTCCCTTCACAAATCGTCTTTGCTAGTTCTATCATTTGAATTACTTTCGTGAACCTTAATTATATGAAGTAGTCTATTTTAAGTACATTCATACTAAAAGCGAATTTAGTCTCAGCTCAATTGTTGATTGACAAAAATTGCTGTAAGCGTTTGATTCTTTTGAGCAGAAGGGAATTATACACTGGTGAACATTATTAGGTGCTAATGCGCATGTTATATCACAGAAAGATAATTTTAGAAAATTCTGAATTTAAAATGTAAGCTTTTTTTTTTTGAAAAATGTGACAGAAAGCAAAGAGTAAAGAATCAGTAAGAATCGTGTAAAGAATCAGTTAGCAGTTTATTTAGAACCTTTGTCTTGATGGCTTGGATGATAAAGCCGAGGAAGCAGTTAAACAACACAACAGCAGAGAGCTGTATCAGATAGTTAATATTTTGTGTGGTGAAAAACGGACATATGGTATACAGGATTGAAGGATAAATAAGGTACGGTTACTGGAGGTGAGGATTCTGTCATGGATGGGTGAGATGAGCATTTCAGTGATATTCTAAACAATGTGATTGTAATGACTACCATTGTAATGATGATGGATGCATTACTGGCTTTAATATTGATCCTATGTCAGTCTGAAGTAAGTTTGGCTATTTCTATACTTAAACTACATAAATCCCCAGTGGTAGATGAAATTATATCTGAAATGTTCAGAGCTGGAAATGTTTCAGTTACCACATGGCTGACTGAAAATTTGAATATCTTTCACTACAAAAGCATTGTTCCTAAAGATGTATTCTTGTGATCACTATAGGAGTATAAACCTGCTTTCTGTTCCAGGTAAATTTCTTTGCATGATTGTGCTTAATAGAATTAAGAATCTGATTGACAGGCAATTGCGTGATGAGCAATGTGGATTCAGAAGTGGTAGGGGATGTGTAGATCAGATATTTTCACTGAAGCAGATTTGAGAAATATTTAGAGTTTCAGAAAGCTTTGGTTCCTAGCATTGGTGATTTCAAAAAAGGCTTTCGACTCTGTTAATCGTCATAATTTATGGTTGATTGTGAGATCGTATGGCATACCAGAGAAGTTAGTTAACATAATGAAAGCTCTCTATAATAACACTGAGACGTGTGTGAGAGTTGGTAAGGCATGTAGAAATTGGTTTAACATTACTTCTGGTGTTCCACAAGGGTGCATATTGTTTGCTTTCTCTTTAGGTTGGTTATTGATTATGTTATGCGAAATTCACTGCAAGGGAACGATTTTGGCCTTAAATGGTCTGAAGATACGAAAATATCTGATTTAGATTATGCTGATGATTTAGACCTTTTGGCAAATGATATTGATGAGATTAACTCTTTCATTCGAGCTGTTGATGAGACCGGTAAATATATATGACGACAAGACCCATTAGTTCTGCCTAAAGAACTACCAGTATAGGGAAATGCCATATTCACCACTATCTACGGTCAGGAGCAAGAAAGTATCATATAGATACAGCTCATCTCCGACTACCTAATGGCGAGCAGTACTATAGGAGTAAAGCTCATCCATCGGTCAAAACCTAAATTTAAACTATGGCTCTGACCGTCACAAACAAGGATATATAATCCAAGTTGTCTCGGCTCCCGTGACTGGGACTCTTATTCCGGCCCTTCCATTGGGGGCAATGTTCAACGTGGCGAGAGTCTAGTCAGCACGCCCTCAACTTCTTCCATGTCAGCCATGTCCGACCGTTGCCCAATTCGGTCACCATAGCCTTAGACTTCATTTAGGCCCTCAAGCCCTCCCTCCCAACCTCGACAAGGTCGTCCCGTATCGTGGGGGGGAGGCTGAGGCTGGTAGTAGTGTAGGTTTGGTTATAAACAGAGAGAAAAAATGACAAAAATTGATTAGGCAGGCTGTGGTTCAGTTAATCTGAATGGTTGCTGTCTTGAGAAGGTGTCTCAGTTTAATTATCTTGGAAGCTACGTAATAGATACTGGTGATGTGAGGCATGAGATTAACAGACGAATACGGATTGCTGCCAGCAGTTTTAAGAATCCAAGGAGAGTGTGAGAAATATTCGTATACACATAAAGACTAAAATTAGGCTATAACTGTTTGGTTATTTCTAGGGTTAATTATAGTAGTGAAACCTGGATGCTTTGAAAGCAAGATAACAAGAAACTAGATGCTTTTGATTCTAAATGCTTACGAAGTATCTTGGGCATTAGGTGGTTCAACTTTGTAAGTAATGATGACATTAGGCAAAGGAGTCGACAACCTCCATTAAGAAGTGTATTGAGCAGAGAGAGACTCCGTTGGTTGGGCACGTTGCTCATATACATAATTATAGATTAGCGAATAGGGTATGAGCAGTGGGTCTAAAGGCCTCAGAAAGAGGGGGAGACCTAGGATACGGTATTCAGACAATGTCAAACAAGACCTTGTTAGAATTGGTCTACAGTGGCAAGATGCAGCAGATGTAGCTCCGGGCAGATGGATTTGGAGAAATAAAATGCATAACCTGGTTGGACCTCCGTAGCCCATTGTTGCTTGTTACGAAATAAAAAACAGGCTGAATAACCTTGACGAGACAGGCTGAACCTGGTTGGACTTCCGTAGCATATTGTTGCTTGTGATGAAATATTATTATTATTATTATTATTATTATTATTATTATTATTATTATTATTATTATTATTATTATTATTATTATTATTATTATTATTAAAAAAACAGGGTGGGATCCTAACCACAATATCGTGGGTTCGGATCCCACCCTGCTAATATCCATTTTTCCACTGTAATTATTTCTTTTACGATGCTTTCAAAAGAATTTCTACCGTTGCATTCAGTTCATTAATTCCTATATTCGCATTCAATAAACAATGCATTCGAAACCTTTCCTCAAACAAAATGAAAACACGTCACACTTTTCTAATCTCTATTTAAATCGTTTGAAATATCGTTGAAATATTAGATCAGTTGACGCCCTACCATTACTATTATATATCCACTACTGTTTAACTTCGTTCATTATAGAGTTAGGTTTCATTATGTGCAATTTCTGATGCCAGAATAGCACTCAATTATGCATTATACTCGTTAAGTGGATCAATAACTCAGAGACAAAAAGCTAAAAAAAAGACTTGATGAACTGGAGTGCCGTGTCACAAATGAAGCCATCTAATTGCAATAATGCCGTTTGAAATGAGCTGATAATATGTGTGTGAAGACAAACAGTTGATGTATGATACAAACCACTTATGGAATTGATAAACTGGCTTCCACCTCTAGGCTGTGTTGTTAATTTGGTTTTGTGGCCTTCTTGTTGCTCGTCTCATATATCATTCCAAATGTGACGACCCAATGCTAGAGAGAGCATCAAAAATAGCAAAAAAAAGTATGAAAAATAAGCACGTGTGGAAAATTGTTGTTCTGTAATGAATGTAGTACGTGAAACTGCGTTTGCTTATGTTCTAAACGCTTCTATAATGCTTTGTGTCGTTTATGGGCATTAACAGTTGTCAAGACGCTGACATAGATACTCTCCAAGAATGCATCAGCTTCCTTGAAGCTCTTTGTCTAAAATGCATTTACTCTGATGTGTAAAATGTGCAAATTTTCTAGAAGTATGCTGATGACGGTGTTTCATCGTCCGTGAGGGAACGCGTTACAAATTTAGTTTCTGGTTGGATGAAACTTTCAAAATAAATAGAGAAAAGAAGGGGAGAAAGAAATCGGATTAAGCCTCTTCTCACTTCTTTCTCTGTTTGAAGAAATATGCGAATTTATTTTTCTCATGAAAGAAATCTACCAAAAGGAATGTTTGCAGCAGATTATCGATATTGATATAAGTGCTATGGGGAAGAAATGTGCGCAACATAAAGAACACCAGGAGTAGGTAAGAAAATACTCACAACGTAGGGAAAAAAATACACGGAATACAAAGAAGAAAATCAATCCCCAAAACATAGGGGTCTTCCACAAATTACATAACTATGTATTTAAAACTTCCCCCCCCCCCTATAACTCTATGTAAACGACATTTAACACACTCGACCAGACCTCTTCTGTCCTTATTGCTATGCCACGATTTTCTTTTCATAAAGATCTTCACATTTTCTACGAGAATATTAGTACGAGTGTTCAGATTGGAACAGTTAATTATAAATGAAAACATGAAAAAGCTATTGTCTCATCAGAAAATATGATGTCAGTTGTTATTTGGTTGATTTGTCTCTGAGGGGAACATTTTGTGCGCACAATGGGCGAAATGTTTAGGTCACAAGGACCTAATGTCTTAGAAAAGGTTGGGGGAAGGGGACCGACGTAACAACTGCTAGAAGACAGATACACTATATGATCAAAAGTATCCGGACATTCGCTCATCCACAATTTCCCTGTTAAAAGAAAAGGAATTAATAACGCATTGATCCACCCTTTGTTGATATCATAGCCTCCACTCTACTGGGAAGGCTTTCCACTAGATTTTGCTACCGTAATTGCCTGCCTTTCTGCCACAAGAGCATTAGTGAGGTCGGTCACTGATATCGGGCTGTTCGACCTGGCTCGCAGTCGGCGTTCCAATTCACCCCAAAGGTGTTCTATGGGGTTGAGATCAGGGCTCTGTGCATGCCGTCAAGTTCTCCCACACCCATCTCATGAAACCATTTCTGCATGGTTCTCGCTTTGTGGGCATTTTCATGTTGGTACAGGAAATGGTCTTCACCGAACTGTTGCCATAAATTTGGGAGCACAGAATTGTCGATAATATTTTTATAGGCAGTGGCGTTCAGATCCCGTTCACTGTAACTAGGTGGCCCAGCCCAAACCATGAAAAACAACCCCAGAGCATGATGCTCCACCAAACTTTACAGTTGATACAACACAGTCAGACATGTAGCATTCATTTGGCGTCCTCCACACCCAGAATCGTCCATCGGACTGCCAGATGGTGAAGCATGATTATTCCAGAGAACGCGGTTCCACTGCACAAGAACCCACTGGCGTCATGCTTTACACCACTCCAATTGACGCTTGGCATTGAACTTGATGTCAGGTTTGTGTGCGGCTGCTCGGCCATGAAAACCCATTTCCTGCAGCTCGAGAGAACTGCATTGTGGATTTTTTTTCTTAAATTTGGTTGTTCATATTCCGGATATTAAATCGTTATTTGATACTTGCGTTTTTTTCCTAAACGTTAAAAGGTATAATCAATATATATATAAAGTTAATGTCTTTTAACTGTATACGTTACGTAACGGAAAACTCAGGTATCGCATAACTTTGGTAGGACAATACCCGTTAAGATTTTGGAGTAAATCGCCTGCCGCATTATATAATGCGGCAGTCGGATAGCAGTTAAAAACAATAAGGATTTTGAAAACGTATGAATTGTCCGTCATGAAAAATGGTCGCCATCAGTAGGTAGCATCTGAAGCTTGTTTAATATATTCCTACCGATTTTTGCATTTCTAAGAAGCAGCCAATGTCAATATATAAAAGAAAAACGAGAATTATATACTTTATTTCATGTTTTTTTAATAATAAGGACGGCGAATAGCTGTTCAACGAAATAACTGCGATTGCAGTGAACAGATAAAATAATTAAAGGATAAATACGATGAAATTCAGCGTTTTCGGAGAGTTATTGTCAACACTTAAAATAATAGCTAATTTAGCAGCTTGCGTTATTTTATCTAGCGTTTCGGAAGTTTTAAGCGACCCCAAGAGCGATTCGGGAGAATTACCATTTTTTTTTATAAAACTGGAACTTCACAGGCAATTTGACACTTTTGTGGCCATTGCTTGTAACAACAAATAAATGTTTAAAACCATCACACATTTTATTATCGTATATTTTATTATTTAGCAAATGTATAATGAAACAAACATAAAAATCGTGTTATACAATTAGTACAACTGAAATACACTACTCACAAAAATTAGGGGATGTTTCAAAATGAATATGAAGCGATAAAAAAGAAGCATTTTTATTAAACAAGAACATCAGAAAAGCAAACTACAAGTCAAAGAAATTTGTTCGATTATGCAAATGAGATGTAAACTCAATTGTCGTGATTGAGTAGCAAGTGACATATTGGTGGGGGTGAACAGATGCATGTCAAACTGGACGAGAGTGGCACACATTGACTGTTCAGTAGGGTGTATGGTCACCCAAGACTGCCAAAACACATTGACAGCTATGGGGCATGGACAGGATCAGAATGTCCAGCAGTTCTTGTGGGATCCTCTGCCACTCTTGCTCCAGGGCAACTTCCAGCTCAAGAAGTGTTGTGGGAGGCATTGGACGGTTTGCCAGACGTCTTCCCAGTGTATCCCAAACATGTTCAGTGGGATTCAGATCTGGAGAACGTGAAGGCCAGTCCATGCGTTCGATTCCTGCCTCCTGAACATGTTGCTGACGAGATGCGCACGGTGGGGCCTTGCATTATCGTCCATGAAAAGAAAGTTGTTTCCAACTGCTCCAGCATAGGGTACCACTATAGGGTGCAGGACCTCATCTCGATATCTGACAGCAGTCAGCGATCCGTTTCTGAAGACGTGGAGGTCGGTACGACCACCAATGCTGATGCCAGCCCACACCATGATTCCACCACCACCGAAGGAGTCCCTTTCTCGCATGAAGCGTGGATACTCCCGTGTTCCTCCTTCACACCAGATCAGGACACGATGATTGTCAGGCTGCAGACTGAACCGTGACTCATCAGAGAAGAGGACAGTTGACCACTCATCACGGGTCCAATGACGATGCTCATCAGCCCACCTATACAGGTTCTACGGTGTTAAGCAGATAACGGAATGCATACCATTGGTCGCCGGGCATGCAGTCCAACATGATGGAGCCGATTTCATATGGTCTGGGTGCATACCCGTCATCTAGTGGCAGCAAGAAACTGTCCCTGCATCTATGTTCTATTGCTGCGCCTGTTCATTCTTGCCAATAAGGTCAAGTAACGGTCATCTCTTGCTGTTGTGGCAGATGGGTTACCCTGCCCTCGTCTTCTTCGTACTGTGCCAGTCTCTTGAAAGCGATTACACAGTCTGCTAATCACGCTTTGGGATGTTCCAAGTGCTGCAGCCACTGTCGTCTGTGTTTGACCAGCTTCAAGACGTCCTATGGCTCTCCAGGCTTCGCATTCTGGGAAATCGTGTTGCAGGGGCATTGCAAGGGCTGCGAAATTGCAGGATGTGCACTTTCAAGGTCAGGGAACGTGCAGATACTCCAGTACTTTCAGACTTGTATATAGTGCATTTTCACCAATGATATCAAAGTTGGTTTTGCATCTGATTTGCATAATCGAACAACTTTCTTTGACCTGTCGTTTGCTTTTCTAATGTTCTTGTTTAAGAAAAACAATTCAAATGCTTCTATTTTTATCGCTTCGTATTCATTTTGAAATATCCCCTAATTTTTGTGAGCAGTGCAAATAAAAAAAAATTGTTATAAATGAATTCATAATGCATGAAATGTAAATTGTATGAAATGCAAAATGGAATAATAAATTAAAATGAATTGGGTTTTGCGATACACAAAGTACTAAAATATCTGCTTGGAATAGTCATCTAATATTAGGACACAATAACAATCACCACTTAAAAACAATGTTTTTCCATTTTTTATTAGTTTTTTCATCTTTAATTTTTAAACTTGGGGAAAGTATTTCAAGTTTGCTTTTATTAACTGAGCAGTACCAGTAACAAGTAAATCTTACACTAATAAAATATTCTGATACATATATAACATTACATAATTATGTAAAGTTACACTACTCAAAATTTCAACTTCTCTTAAATTTGATTTACAAATTCCTATATATACAAAAGCATATAATAGCTACTGTTTTTTTGAAATAATACTTAACGTAAAACTTACAAACTTAATTTTTACTTTCTCTGACGTCAGATTCTCAAACAGAGTAGACACTTAAAAATTAATGACAATTCATTTACTTACATCATAAGCTGATTTATTCAACTGTTGCTGATGATTATTCACGAACAAATCAGAGTGTTTTTAAAATGTTATCTTCATTTAAACAATCTTTCGCATCAATAAAAATCTCCAAATTTCTTGAGTTGCAGTTTTAACAACCATAGCAATAGAAATATAGTTACGATACTACCAAAAATGGCCAGGTAGTAGGGATATTTTTGGAAGTTGAGATTTAGATAATCCTGATCTATATGTTAATTTACTTTCTACGCCACTGTTCGATGACTGACGTATTTCGGTAGCTTTTAATTCCCGTAATTAATGCAGAGACTATCATGTGCAACTGTGGCAATGTCCTCTGTAGGACACCAGCGAAGAATTTTAAAGGAATCAATAATCTCATAGATCAAAGAACTGTTGTAGATTGGTAAATGATTTATAAGAATCTTCGATGCGGCAATTGCACCGTCTCTGCTTCAATTGCTTCTACTCACGCTTCGTCACTCCAGAAAGCATTTACTTTTTGAAGCACTGTAAGACAAATGGTTTGATGACGTATAAAACTTTAGTTTCATATCGCCAAACGAGGAAAGTATTCCATGTAGTATGATTCGGAAAGAAAAAGGATTTTGATATAAATACTGCTATACAGGATAATTAGGGGTGAAAAAATTTTATATCCTGATTAGACATTTCATTGATTTGTAAAGGCATATTACTTATGATCTAGTAATAAATCTAATGCAATTCAATGCAAACCTTTCCCATACCTGAAAAGAAATAGGGGTGTGGAGGAATGACTGTATTAAAAAAGAAACAATAGACTGTCACGTTTAGTACGTGTATAAAGCAATGTGTTTCAAAAGAAGTTTTACAACTTGAGAGGATGTATACGTTTATTAATAAACTGTAAATGCAAATAAAATGCATAGGAATATAGCCAAACATATAACATTTTATCAGAAATATCAGTGACAGTTCAATGTAACTTCCAGATGTAACAAAATAAATATCCCATCTTAAATTTCCCCAAGGTGTGACGTAGCATGCCTGTCGTGTTTTTGGCGATCCCATAATAAAAATCAAAAAGGGGACCATGAATCCCCCAAAAAGGGTACCATGAATCCCCCAAAAAGGGTCCATACTCCCTCCCACCACTTTGAGAATGCTAGTAAATATAATAGAAGCCAAAAAGTATTAAACTCCTACATATACCAATTAAAATTAAAATTATTACACCCATGTGACAGGGAATTTTGAAAACCTCTAAAACGAAGGGGGAAAATATTACACTGCAATGGAAATCCAGTCTCTTGCCACCCTTTATATTTTTTTGGCTCTATCGGCTCTCTCTTTTCCAAGATGCGGGTTAGGTCTGGACTGTCCGTGAAGGATCATAGTGGCGGTATGCATTAGAAGAACTGTGACTTAGCAACTTCAAACCTTGCACTTTTCATTCCCGTGCGTTATACATGCATACGTTTCATCCAAATAACTACACCCATTCAAAGTTGTAAAATTACTTTTGCAACAACCTGCATATGTATTTCCCCTCAGTTTGTGTTTTTTTTTTTTGAAAAATACCTATTCAAAATATGCATAATACAAGCACAAAGCCTGAATGGAACAACAGAGACCCTGAGAAGTTTTAAAGCTTAGCCATTGACAGATTTATTGAGACATTGAATTTCGATGCTGAGACATGTTAAGGCATTGAGATTGTACATTGAGTTTCGATGTTGAGACATCTTGAGACTTTGAGACTATACATTGAGTTGATGTATCAAGATTCTCATAAATCTTTGGTTGAATGAGTTATTTATCAACATCGGTCACTTGCCAATCAGCTGATAATTTTTCTGAGATCGTTGGTTGGTTGAAATGAGATTGATACTTCAATCAACGAATGACTTTTGAAAATCATCGATTCCCCAACATGCAGTATCATTGCTCAATTCGTTTCATCCAATCTTTGCCACTGATACGAAGAATATTCAGTCTACGTTTCGGGGAAAACTAATAAAGCTCACAAATTTTATGGCGTTTTAAACGAAACATTAAAAAGCAGGCTCGAAGCGTGAGTAGAAGCAATTGAGACATTGAGACTGAACAGTTGGGACATCCATGATTCTTACAGATCACTGACTTACCGAATTATGAACTTCTTTCCAACAGTCCAGAGTATCATGGATCAACAATTGCATCATAGATCATTGGTCGATGGAATAGTGACTTATAGCTCAATCAGCCAATGATCTATGAGAATCATCGTTTTGTCTACTGCGCAGACTCCTTGGTTCAATTGCTTCCATTTACGCTTCGCCGCTCATACAGAGTAAATGAGCGTGACACATGGAGGAAGTGAAATATTACTTGTAGAGCAATTCAAGCAAAAACACTTCCCAAAATAGCGTAAAAGCTTTCACGCGAGAGGTTAATAACAAAACTTCTCCACGAGGTTAGGCGTGTCACAAAATTCTGAAGTGTGCTTAGTCACTACACAAATTTTTATTCAGAGTAGATATGATGTGGAAATATGTGATTAGGTATGATACAAAATATTATGACACGATGTTTAAGACTAGAATAAATTTTATGGCATGATAATAAGCTTAACAAAAAATCTTCGTTATTTCATCAAGTACTGTGGGTGTCGGGATACAAAATTCTATTCTATCAGATCAGACATTATACAAAATTTATGACATGATATTAAATATGAATAGAACTCATTGACTGAAGATTAGACATGATAAAAATGTATCTATATATTTCAAACACATCACATTAGGTTAAACGCAAAATTCTAGGGCATGAAATTGGGTTTACGACAAATTCTATAGCCTGAAATTAAGCTTAACACAAATTTCTAGGGTATTAAATTAGGTTGATGTAGAATTCTATAGCATGCTATTAGTTTAATATAAAAATATGTGACATGAGATTAGGCTAAACACGTATTCTGTATTATTAGATTAAGTTAAACATAAAATTCTATCGCACGAGATTAGGTTTAACGCAAAATTCAATGGCACGAGATTAGAATAAACGCAACCATTCTTCGTCGTGATATTAAGTTTCACACAAATTTTATTGTATTCGCTTAAATATGACTTAGATTTATTTGTTGCGAAATTAGGTATGGCTCCACTGTGATTAGTCGCCCACATAATAAATCTGTTCATTATTTTTACAATGAAAACCATTATTAAATAATAAAATAAACAATGCCGGTTTCTACTCAATCCATACTTTTTATAAAAATAAATATCTCCAATAGTATAAGGGCAAGTACTCACTTATAAAAACACTCCCGAGGTAAACAGAAGGAAAAGGATTATCTGTAGGTCATGTACTTATTTTTTGTGAAAGAAGCGCATGTAGACATGTGGCGAGAGCGTGCAGGAGCTAAGATACTCACGTGACACATCGAGTGTCTGCAGATACAAAATCAATACTGTGATTGTCAGGGACTGGGCGACTTGTTTGGATTGTACTCACAGATAAAAGCTTTCTCTTTGAATTATTATAAGACGCATTTATCGGTTATCAAAGAAAAAAACTCATTCATTTCTATATAATTGTCTAATTTCTACTTATTAATTTGCTATTGCTAAACAGGGTCGGATCTAGGGGGAAGGAGTGTCCCTCTCCCCTTCGACAGTGCTGGTACTGGTAATAGAGGTAAAATTATTACACTTACGAAATTTTCATGCATTTTTTCAAATTTTTTAAAGATCTCTAGAACGGAGGGAGAAATGTTATATTGTAATGGAATTCCATTTTCTTGCCACACGTTTACTTTTCAATTTTTAAGTTTAATTTTTGTCTTTTCTTTTACTTTTGTCCGGCTCTACTGATTTTTTTCTAGATCCGATAAGATACATATGTTGCTAAATGTAATGAATTACCCGAATTCGACATCGTATAACGATTATACCAATATGCTTTCTGCAGTTAAACGAATAAACTATATTGCTCCTCAGGCATACTTACGGTATATATCACTGAGGTCTAAGCAGTTGAGAAACTTTTGTAGTAAGCAATTGATACATTGAGACTACATAATTGATGCATAGTTGGTTCTTATAATCATTGTTTTATTGAGCTCTCGCTGAACTGCCAATGTGCTCGATCGATCACTGGTTGATCTATAAAGCTTGTTAATGCCTTAAAAGCTTTGAGGCAGAAGGGTTTTTGCAAAACGCCACAAAGGTGAGTGAGTATATAAATAAATTGATCACTGGTTGATCTATGAAGCACATTGGCAGTTAACCAGTGGTTTATGAGAACCATTGGTAGGTAATTTCGCAGTCTTTTTAATTTTGCAACATACAAGAACAGTAGCGGCTCGTGATTAAAATTATTGGTGGGACACTTTGAGTACTATTGGCAGGACCCGAATGTAGGGGAAAAAGGGGAGATATTTGATATTGAATTGAACCGGATAGGACTGCGAAGAAGTTTCGTAATGCATATATTATTTTTTTCAGCTATTCACAAAATCCATTACTAAACAAAATTTGTCGATAAAAAACAAATTCGAAAGGGTGTTCTTGGCCTTTCAACTTCAATTTAGTAATTTGTCATTACACTGTATTAATTACCTCTGTTTACGTAGTTTTCATCTCCTTTCTAGTAGTTTTTTTTTTAAATACTCGCGACAATTTTGTCTGATATGCAGGTTTACTATTTTTTTTTGACTCCGTTTCAATTGTAAATTTACATTTATTATTTCAAACTGAATTACTCGTAGTAAATTATTAATTGAAAAGTTGTCCATTTCGATTATATTTAATTTAAAATATTAATTTATTATATATATATATATATATTTAGCCGTCCCATGGCCAAGTAATTAGCGCGCTTGGCTACTGATTTAAGGGACCCGGGTTCAAACCCAGGCCCCTTAGATCAGTAGGGGTAAGGCATGGATATTTGTGTTGTTTTTCTGCTGAAGTCCCGCCGTCTTCTCAGACCTTCTACTATGGCGTATGACAGAGTTATCTGACAGGAGCCTGTCAGATTTCTGTAGCAATAACTGTTTGACGCGGGTATTTATTATTTTTTTTATATATAATTACAAATATTAGCTTTTTTTAACGAATTGTAAAGAAGTAGTAATAAAATGAATTATTAAAAATTTTAATGACATCGGCTGGGATCGAACCACAGAACACATTTTATATTTTCATTCCTAATGTGTTTTGAAATTATTCATACATAAGTATTCTTCCTTGGGAAAATAAAAAGTTCGCAACCCAGCTCAAACACAACTTGTGCGAAAAGTTTAGGCTTGTTGAGCCTGCCACAGTCAAATGAAGATCTGCGGTAACAAGATCTTCGATTATTGGTTGCTTTGGTTATATTTTTGTGACCTGGCTCCTGCAGTTCACCGCTATTACATTTCAGCACATGCGCATTTTGGTCATTGCTATAATAGATAATTATAAGAGTCTGGACGGTGGCAGTAATGTTAATTCGTTTTCTATCAACTAATGCAGCCGAAGTAGCCCTGATTTGCAAAGTAAATTATGTGATTGTGTACAATCGTCCAAAAATATAGTATATCATATATATAAACCGTGTAAAAAAATAAATATATCGTGTACAGTACACGAAGGTTGACATATCACTAATTTCTAAAAAAATCTCTGCCAGATATTTTTCTGAATTCTGTAATTAACCATACTGTTCGGATGTTTTTTGAGCGATTGTACGCAAAACGGCAAACAATGATTACAAAACAAATATAAAATTATACTTTGTTGATTTAGATATGACAAGAAATGAATACCAAATATGCAAAATAATTTTTTTTTGTGTGTGTGATTATTTTGGGTGGGGCAGTACCCCAGGTTGCCTAATGGATGAAACGCCCTTGTATAGAAGAGAGTCTAACCAAACTAACCCTTCCCCAACAAACAACTCTCAGTTTCTACAGGCCTTCTCATACAAGGATATTCCTTACTAAGATTGAATTCATATTAACCTGATCACTGCCTCAGCTACAGCTAATACAACAACAGAATATGTCTGTAGGAACAGCAGCTAACTCCTTAACCAATATGTTCAATTTCTTCCAGTTATTATTATTGGCTCAGTTACCTCCATTGGTACTCTGCTGATAAGTCTGAGATTTTATTATTGTCCAAAAACTTACTTACTTAAAAACTTTTGTGGAACACTGTCATAAAGGAGTCAAAATGCGACTCCTCTATGACGGTGTTCTACAAAAGATTTTCTTTTACTGTACAGTAAAAACGTCTCTCTGCCTCAGAGGTATCACGTTGTTTCGCAGTGCCACTGCGACTGCTGGGGTTTGGATTCAAGGCTCCATTATTGCACGTTCATGTATTCTGTCATATATATATTATATATACATTGATAGATAGATTTATTCTAAGAAACCGTATTATGGCCGAGTGGTTAGCACTCTTGGCTACTGATCTAAGGGACCTGGGTTCGAGCCCCGGATTAGGCATGGATGTGTGTGTCGTTTTCCTGCTGAGGTCCTGCCATCCTTTCAGATCTCTCCTACTGTGGCATATAAACTGACAGGCTCCTGTCAGACCTCTGTGACAAGCAGCTGCTTGAGGGGGTATTTATTTATTTATTATTTACATTACATGTTTTATCTTAGAACTGCGATTACAACGAAATACATGCAATCTTGCACATCCCTTGATAACACTTTTTAAGTATTACAACCTTTTTTATAGATTCTACTTTATAGTTGGTTTCTCTAGTAAGAATTGCATTTCCAAGTAATTTTTTCCTACCGATATGTATATAAATATCTTAATATTAATAGTTGGCATAATTATTAATAGTTACTTGTCTTCTTAAGAGTACGAAATTGAGGTAGAAAATGGAGGCTAAAATCCAAGATTCCTTAAGAAAACTTCCTACTCTATCATTTCTATCGATACATGAGCATAAATTATGAACCTTTCTATGCTTGTTACATAGGTTATGCAGAAATCCATTTACGAAATTGACTCGCACTGTTTTCTCACTTGATTGGAAATTTTCAAACTATCTAGTCGAATTTAGTCTTAAATTTTAAGACCATGAGCAAATATAAGCATATTTATTACGCTTTTAAAACTTCGTTTCTGAAACTTCTCAGAAAAATATTGTTTGAGCAAAGAAACTTCAGGGAGTTCTGAAGTCCATTTTGTCTTCCACTTGCTTAGCATTGGTAAGTCATCTTAACAAAAGATCGCAATAGGACTTCTAATTCTTCATTGGTCTCTTTCAATATTAGAGAAAGATACATCTCTAAAAGGCAGATACATTTATATTAACACTTTCAGTGCAAGTTAATCTAACTAAGGAAAACCTAATTTCAAAGCGTTTATCTCTCCTCGTGTGTTTTTCGGAGACATAGTTCTTTTTCCAAAATATTTCGAGTTGTCCATAAATCACTTAACACCTTAAGGAAGGGTTAGGTATTTGGTTACGCTGCATTGCATGAGGAAATTGAGTTCAGAATGTTTTACGTATTTCTCAAGTACCACTTTTTTTACGTTTTTCCTGATGACGAAATTTCTTTGCATAGTCACTTATAATTAGCAATTATTATCATAACACTGACTTTGTATACTTGATACAAAACTTTCGATGACGAATCAAGTTTTGTTGCTACGCAGTGACTTTATATTCTGTACAAAAAGAAACTGCCACAAAACATCAATGGTAAAGTGTTACGGAAGTATTGAGACAGTGAGACCGAGGAAGTGACACGTAGAAGATTCTCATAAGTCATTGATTGATTTACATAAAGAAAAGACATAAATTAAAGTCCATTGGTTGATTGAGAAGTGATTCGTAGCTAGACTCAACCAATCACTTATAAGACTTCGATGCGTCAGTTGCGAAATTTTATTGACTCAGTTGCTTCAGTCCACGTTTTAATCAGTGCACGTGATTCAGCATTCTGAACTCCCCTTCCTCATGTAAACGCAATCTAACCAAAAGCTAACCCTTCCTTAACAATTGACTCGAAACACGATAAAAAAAAAAGAACCACAGAAATGTTGAAGCTTTATTTTAAAATCTTAAACCAGATATTGTCCTAATTTTTGTTAACATTACATTAATGGTTTAAATTTTTAATATTAATATTAGAAAAATGTTTTATATATGTTTTTATTTTATTATTTCTTCACAGAAGTAAGGGCGTAGATACGGGGAGATGGAGGAGGCTCCCCCTTCAAAGTAAATAGGAGTTGACAAAATTCGAAGTTATACAATAGGAAGGAACTGGCATTGGAGCTCAAATGCAGGCCTAGATCTAGAAATAAAGGGAGAGGGGGTAAGATATGGAATATTTCCATTTCAGTATAACATTTGCACCTCCGTTTAAAACAAAAATCCCCTCAAGCAGATGCTTGCCACAAAGGTTTGACAGGAGGCTAAAGAATGCATGGAATATACATTAGTTTATCGAATATTTGCCTCTACTACCTAAATAGTAGCAATCTCTCAAAGGACGATGCATGGTCTCCTTGCCCCTCCCGTGTACCTAGATTCGGTCCTACTCAAATGTAACCTTGATACCAACAAAAAGGAGCTACACTGCCGTGTAAAATTGTTAGGGAAGTTCCATGTTGTCAATGGGAATCTAATTTCGCTCTATAACATCTGCGTAAACTCTACAATGTATGAAATAGTCATTTAATGGAAAAATCTGAATGAAAGTAAGCCAAATATCATAATCAATTGTATTTGAGTATCGATTTTCAACAGTATTATTTCAGTATTTAAAATGTTGTGGAAGCTGTAATATTTAACAATAAATTATTTTGTTTCATAAAAAATCATTCAGAATTGTTTAATAATAAAATATTCATTTCCCAGTCTTCTAAAAATGTACATTTTTTATTAAATGATTTGAAAACATGTTTATTATTTAAGTTCTGATTAATTTCTGAGATAAATTTTTATGATGTATTACTGTCATGAAATATTCTATACTCTGTTTCACGTAAAGAATGGAGTCGCAATTACCCCTTAAAGAGTTTTTCATCCAATCGCCGCTTAGTACTCTTTACCACGAACACCAATAACAAGCAAGATGTGATTTCTCAAACTATATCACTTCTCAACTAGTTAGGAAGCTTTTACGGCAAGTGTATTGCATAGCGAATGATGTAAAAAAAAGTGCTTCATCGTATATTTTATAACATTCCGAAATTAAAAACACTTCCAATTGCTCACTTCTATAAACTATAAAATAACATTCCCTCAATCATCTGCTTGCCACATAGGTCTTGACAGGAACCTCTCAGTTTATACGCCGTAGTAGGATGGTGGGACCTCAGCATAAAAACAACACAAACATCCATGCCTTACCTGGGACTTGAACCCAGGCCCCTTTAATCAGTTGCCTAGCACACTAATCACTCGGACAAAATAATAATTTACGTCAGAAAAACATATTCATTTCTTGTATAAAACTTGAAACTATTTGCTATAGTGGAATATTACATCTGCTAGTTGTTCTTGCTAGGCCTCATTTAGGTGTGATATCTTTTCGCTGGTTGTTGCGTTCTTTGAACTTCAGATTTTACCACTCCATTCGTTATGCGAAATAGAGTAGAGCTTTCATAACTCTTTAAATACTGAACGAATATTGCTGCAAATTCCTCATCCTACGACAGCCCTCTTTTTTGTGTGTTTTGTTATGTCTCATATTTATTGCGATCTAAATGAAAATCAAACATCAAGTTTGCAAAACTGTTTTATAGAACTAAAGGTCGGAAAGTAATCATTCATATTCTAATGAAAAACTATATTGTAAAATATTTAAAATTACGAATACATTTTATTTACTTGTAAAGTAATTTAGGAAATATTATGTATGCTAGTCACACAAAATGAGTAGCAATAGAATTTACTCAAGAGAGAAGCGAGAGTGGAAGCAATTGAGACCTTGAGACTGGCAGCTGAGTGATTCTTACAGTTTATTGATTTACCGAATAATCAGTTACTTGTCAATTAGCCAATAGTGATATAGATCAACAATTTTAATACAGTTCATTGGTTGATTGAAAAGTGACTAATAGCTCAATCAGCACAAACAACCAGATATAAATATGTTAACTACTACTATAGATGAAATCACAGGAATATTTGCGACACCGTTATGATCTAATATTTAAAATCTATTTCCTAGAGAACTGTTTAAAACTAGAGAAATTAAAAAAGAAAACGAAAAACACGAAAATAATTCTGTAGCACCTGAAGAACAAAGTTAAAAAAACAAAATCTTCGACTTACATCTCTAAACTAGCTGCATGGGAGCTCACATTCCTTAATTTAATACACGAACTTCCATTACTCGAGCCCAAAGTGAATTGATGTTTCCTGAAACACATCGACGACACCAAACTTCTGCCTTGCTGAACTAAGCAATGTTGACTTCGTAAACAAAGGCTTCTGGCTGGACGCACAGCATCCTCCAGCTTCGTCGTAAAGGGACGGGGTGGAGGACACCCACCTCCCTTCTCATGCACACAAGAACGCCAAAGAAAGGTACTTGGCTTCGAAGAATTCCATTATGAAGATCTCCTGAAGATAGGAACATCCTCTGGAGTGCCATTCGGCTGGATCTTCTTTTTGCTTCCGTCTCTTTTATTTTTCATTACGAGTTCCGTTTTACCTGGATGTGACGCAACAAATCAGTGCACGTAGGCTAACATTTGTTAGGTTTTCTTGTTCAAGTATTTGAAGGATGGAACCAGACTGTCCGCGAAGAAACGATTTATCAGAAATTCGCCATGTCGAGTGTTCTGGAGAAGTTGTTCCTTGTCCTGCAACGGAGAAATTATTGTGTTCCGTGTAATGTAAAGCTGGGAATTGACTTGCGCCGAAAATACTTCAAGTCCAATGATGCTTACCGAGTACGATGAAGCTGTGCCATGTTAATACATTTGTAAGATATTTATTTTTCGTTATATCTTTTTCCTTATATTTTTTCTTAATCGTTCCTTATTGCAGTTGGACTTTGTTTAAGAAGTATTACGTTTCTTCTGTTGTATTTCTTATTCGGACCACTTTCAATTCGGAACACATAAGCATAAGTAGTAGTGGTGAGTTCATGAAAGCAAATTTAGACAAAAGGCTACAGATTTGATGCATCGATGATTCTTCTAGTTCATTATCAATCGCTTTCAATTACTTGTCATCACCAATGATTTTTGGTCTATCATTGGTTGTTTGATAAGTGATTGATAGCTAAAATTTGCCAATTGCTTTTGAAAGTCTTCGACGCGTTAACTGCGCAGTCTCATTGTCTTAACTGTTTCCATTCACGATTCAGCCACTGTTATAATATTAATACGATTTTTATTCTTATAATTAATCGGGCTCTATAATAATTTAATGAATGACATTCGAATTGAGACTTGAAATTTTAACACACAGAGCATTATAAAAAAATATATTTTGCTGGTTTTGAGGTCTTCTAAATTTGAGTTCTCTGAACAAATTCCAAATCTACTTTCTAGACCCTGTCCAGATATTCTCTTAGCACTTTTCGAGTGATATGTCAACAGTTGAGGTGTTCGAAATATAAGCTTTGAAATAGCTCATTTCAAATTAATATATTAATTTAGCAAGGTGTTACTTTCCACTAAAATGCGTTGTTAATAATTTACTAAACTATGGGCTTATTTTCTTAATTTTCCGCCTTAGATGCATTTAAGTGGTAAAGAGAGCATGGAAGCCATCGAGACAATAAAACTTAGCAATTGACGAGGAAACGATTCTCACCGTTGATTGAAAATTAATGCATGGATGCAATTGAGACTGACATTGTGCAATTGACGAATCAACAATACTATATGTTCTTGACTGACTGATAACTTAATATTATTTATTGTAATGATTTTTTTTTTCAATTCGTATTAATTATAGGTTATTTCATTCTTAAAAATGTTATAATTGCTCGAAGGCAAATTGAATTCACAATTATATTTGGAACTAAACAATGTCAGAAATCATTCAGTTTACATCATTGTAAACAATAGCATTAATTCATTAAACTGACAGAATTCCTGAAAAGGAATTCTGTCAGTTTAATGAATTCTGTCAATTTTTGAATTATTCATCACATATAGGGTTAGATGGAGTCTGTGTATTTGTATTAAACACTTTAATTAGTGTTCAACAATTAAATTAATTGTTGAACACTAATTAAACGATTGAAATCATAATTCAAAGAAATAGTTCATTTTGTAATTTTTTTAGCAATTATGTGCAAATTGGAAATTCAAATTACGACTTAGCTCTAGCTCGTTCGAATTAAACGTCTACTGTGTTAGTTTAATCACGATCACGAGCTACTGAGTCCCCCCAGGGCCTAAATTAATCCCTAAGTAGCATATTCTACTTGCGAATAATCTTGAAAAATCATTAACTAACATAGCAATATCCATGAACTAAGGAAAGGATGCATACTGCTAATAGCACAAAAGCTTTTAAATCTAACCTCAAAACATAGAAAAAGTTATCATCGTTGCCATAAAAGTTTTTGATTTCAAACGCTGATTTTTTAATACAGCCTACAACATTTTTGAATTATTCATCACATATTGGGTTAGTTGGAGTCGGTGTATTTGTATTAAACACTTAGAAAGATGATAATGTTGAATTTGTGTATCAAGCTGCTGAATCTGTAAATATTACTAAATGATTGGAAGATAAATCTAGATGGTATATTAATGCTTTATATTCATCTATTGTTCTAAATTAAATAATTTATTCAGGAACTTATATAAAGTATTATTATGTTACTGCTGAGAATATTTACAATTATTGGTGATTTAAATACTGACAGTTAAACTAAAAACAATTCAGTGAGCTGTATATTGATCTCAGCGAAGTTTTGATTTTAGACCATATATGAATAATATTACTAGACCTTTATCTAACGCTTTTTTAGATCACATAATTATAAAATCTCTAGGTGTAATGTGTTATCTTTGAAAACTGAAACAGATATAAATAATCATAATATGACTGCTACAGATTTGCGTAGTGAAAATGTAGTTATTCAAACTACAATAGGTAAACAAATAATAAAAAAATTCTATAAAAAAAATAATATATTTTAGTAGTAAAGTATAATAGGAGAAGTCCTGTAGACATGGAACTCATGAAATAATAAGTTGAAAAAAAAAAAAGGTTTTGATGTGAGTGTGATTCGAACCCTCGTCTGCTAGTAACTTGCCAGGTGTTCTAACCACTACATCATCAACGGCTTAACGTTTTCTTTTTCTTCAGCTAGTGTATTTTATATGATAAGTAAAAATGTTATCATGCGTATATAATATTGAAACGTTGACTAGCTTTAGAACTTTTAATAATAAAATCAAACAGTCTCGATAACTCATCAAGGTTAATTAAAAAGAAAAAAGAAAAAGTAAAGCTATGAATTACAAATGGTTTATTCCAGTCCATTAAGGGAGAGAAAAAAAAGTGTATATCGGGCAATAAGAAGTCACTGTGGTCCTTTGGGAAAAATAAGTTTAGAAATTCAATAAATGAGTTGTTGAAGAAAACAAAAAAAATAATAAATATTATATGATTCAGATGTCATTAGCGTGAAATCCATGAAAAGGTGTGGAATATTATAAATGAATTAATAGATAAAGTTGTTCAGCAAACTAGTAAAAAAGCTGTTGATTTTAATAATATTCTTTTTCTGACGATAATAGAAATTTAATGGCAGATTCTTTCAATGATTATTTTTCTTTGTGCAATTCTGAGATGACTGTAAATGAGAGATGATCCTGAGCATTATAATTTTCAAACAATGATGCATATGCAAAATGCGGTGTGTAGTTGAAGCATCGTCGAAACTTCTCATAAGTCATTGGTTCATTTTAGCTATCAATAAACCAATGATCTTTAATCTGTGATACAATTCGCTGATTGATAAGAGATTGATAGTCAATCAACCAATGGTTTATGAGAATTATCGAGTGTCAATTGCGCAGTCTCATTTCTGAATTGCTTCCATCCGTGCTTCATCGCTGACATAAAACCGTCAATAAAAGTGGAATTTTAATCCTGTTTCTAGATATATTGTATTTTTAACTTCTGTTGCAGCCAGTTGCTCCATAGAAAAAAAAAAAACAAATAATAGATTTAACAAAATTTCAATCACGTCATTTTCAGTAGTTCTCAATAGGCTGTTATCCTAGCGGTATTCAACCAAATTACTTCGTATAAGTACAGATCGAGTTATAATTGACGTCCATTTAGCACCGTTTGCATTTTACCTGTTCTGTTGTGTAAAAAAGTTTCAAATAACATTCTTAGGTTATGGCCTCTTGCACTGAGTAAAATGGATCTGAAAATTCGCTTGTTATAGCATTATGGTATAAAGATCCATAATAGTCGCTGATAGTCTAATATATGAAATGCATACTTTGAATTTATATGATGGTGCACTCAACGCATATTACGCGCTTTACGGAAAACTGAATAGAAAACGTACCATAAGAAAAATGAAGATCTCACTCAGATCTCTCGAAATAAGCAATTTCTAACAACATCTGCTTATATTTAAAACGTTATTGAAGCTGGAACATTTTAAAGCAGACAACGTTGTCACACTCTTCCTAAAGGTTTTTTCCTTAATTGATGAAAACTGATGATGATGATGATCATCATCATCATCATCGTCGTCGTCGTCGTCGTCATCAAGCAGCCATGGGCTACGGAGGTCCAATCAGACCGTGCAGTTTAATTCTCCAACCTGTCCTGAGCTACAGCTGCTACATCCGGCCACTGCACACCAATTCTAACAAGGTCCTGTTTAACATTGTCTGCCCACCGCATCATAGGTCTCCCCCTAATTCTGAGGCCTCTAGGCACACTGTTCATAACCTTATTCGTCAATCTATAATTATCCATACGAGCAACATGGCCAAACCAGTGGAGTCTCTCTCTGCACAATATGCTGCTTAAAGGAGGTTGCAAACTCCTTTGCCTAACCTCATCATTCATTACAAAGTTGAACCACCGAATGCACAAGATACTGCGTAAGCATCTGGAATCAAAAGCATCTAATTTCCTGTTATCTTGTTTACAAAGTGTCCACGTTTCACTACAATAACTAACCCTAGAAAGAACCAAACTATTATACAGTCTAATTTTAGTCTTTAGGTGTATACGCCTATTTCTTCACACTCTCCATAGATTTGTAAAAGTCCCGGCAGCAATCCCTATTCGTCTGTTAATCTCATGCCGCACATCACCATTATCTGTTACATAGCTCCCAAGATAAACTGTGACACCTGCTCAAGACTGCAACCATTCAGATGAACTGAATCACAACCTGCCTGACCAATTTTCATCACTTTAGTTTTCTCTCTGTTTATAACCAAACCTACTCTACTACCAGTTTCATCAACAGCTCGAATGAAAGAGTTCATCTCATCAACATCATTTGCCAAAAGGACTAAATCATCAGCATAATCTAAATCAGACATTTTCGTATCTCCAGCCCATTTAAGGCCAAAATCTTTCCCTTGAAGTGAATATCGCATAGCATAATCAATAACCAAACTAAAGAGAAAAGGAGACAAAAAGGCACCCTTGTCGAACACCAGAAGTAATGCTAAACCAATTGCTACAATGGCTCAAAAAAGTATCCGAACGCTATGGTTGAATTACAGAATTCAGAAAAAATATCTGGGAACGATTTTTTTTTAAGAAAATAGTGATCTGGCAACCTTCGTGTCACGTGATACGAAGGTTGCCAGATCACTAATTTCTAAAACAAAATCGTCCCAGATATTTTTTCTGAATTCTGTAATCAACCATATCGTTCGGATACTTTTTTGAGCGACTGTACAAGACTTACCAACTCTCACACACGACTCAGTGTTATTATAGAGAGCTTTCATTATTATAACTAACTTGTCTGGTATACCATATGATCTCACAATCAACCACAAATTATGACGATCAACAGAGTCGAAAGCCTTTTTGAAATCAACAAAACTCAGAACCAAAGGTTTCTGAAACTCTAAACATTTCTCAAGAATCTGCCTAAGTGAAAATATCTGATCCACACATCCCCTACCACTTCTGAATCCACATTGCTCATCACGCAATTGACTGTCAACCAGATTCTTAATTCTATTAAGCACAATCATGGAAAGAACCTTACCTGGAACAGAGAGTAGGCTGATACCCCTATAGTTATCACAAGAAATGCGATCACCTTTTTTGAAAACAGGGATAATAATAGCTCTGATAAAATATTTAGGAACCATGCCTTTATCGTAAAAGATATCAAAATTTCAGTCATCCAAGTGGTAACTGAAACATTCCCAGCTCTGAGCATTTCTGTAGTAATTTCATCTACCCCTCGGGATTTATGAAGTTTAAGTTTAGAAATAGCCAAAATAACTTCAGATTGTGTTATAGAGCCAACATTAAAGCCCCCAATACATTTATCATCATTACAAAATATGGGAGTAGAACTAACCACATTGTTTAGAACATCACTGAAATGCTCAGCCCACCTAGCCATGACAGAATCCTCCCCTTCTATAACCTTACCTTGTTCATCCTTCAATCCTTGTATGCCTCTCTGTTTTCTACCACACAAACATTAACTATCTGGTATAGCGCTCTGTTGTTGTGCTGTCTAACTGCTTCCTCGGCTTTGTCAGCCAAGCCATCAAGCCAAAGATTCTTATCAGTAGCTAACTGATCCTTTACACGTTTATTAAGCTCTCTGTAATCCTTTCTATTTGGACTAGTAGGGTACTGATTAAGGACATTCCTGCAGTTCCTTCTTTTTGAAATAAGTTCAAGTGCCTTATCACTGAAATACTTCTGTCTCCTCTGCTCCTTTTTTCCTAAAAGGGTACTGTTAGTTTCCAAAAAAGCCTGTTTAAAGTGGGCTTTTTTTCCCATTCTTCCTCAACTTCAGTCGTAAGCATACCATGACTGTCATAATGACTAAGTAACCTATCATGGTAAGCTTTAGCTATAACAAGGTCTTTCAGAGCTTCAGTATTAAAGGTAAATTTTTTTAACTTTAGCACAACACTTTTTAAGTTTAAGTTGCAAGACACTTTTAACAAGGTAATGGTCAGATCCAATTTCAGATCCCCTATATGACCTGGTATTCCTAACAAACCTAGCTCATTTGCTGTTAATTAATATATAATCAATCATATTCTTATGCAGCCCATCAGGTGAAACCCATGTGTACTTATGTATGTCGCGGTGTTTGTAATAAGTGTTAGTTATTCTGAATCCATTGAGTTTACTTACCTGTAGGAGACGATGCCCATTGCCATTGCAGCTACCAATACCAAAAGGGCCTATTACTCCTCCCCAAAGGTCAGAGTCAGTACCACCTTTTCAAGTGGAAGAGCCACATGGCCTGCCTGAGACACATTACTCCAGTTTAGGCTTGACGATGCCCAACTAGCTAAGTAAGGTTCAGGTACCTGCGATGGCCTCTGATTAGGATTATCCACCTGCTAATATAAGGTATCCAATACCTCTGTTCACTTAGTGCTGGCAATCCAGAAGCAAACAGAAAACACAGCGGCAGATTCTCCCTCAACAGAGGCCCACGAGTGCAGCAAGTCAGGATCCATAATCAATCTCAAATCCATAAACAATCCTAGTCTAGTAGGTATAAATGGTCAGCACCAGGACCCTGTGAAGTTGACCACTCTTCAGCAGGGTTGAAAAAAAAGAAAAAAGTGGCTATAGATGACCAGATCAATTAGGCCATACTGAACTGGCAGCCCTCCCCTTCCGTTCCCTTCCAAAAGAGAATATCTCTTTTGAAAGGTACTAACGGCCTGCACCACGAGAAGGCGGGGTCGGACATTAGGTGCTAGACCTGGTCGGTTCTGTGCATCATCACTAGGGATTGGAACACAGCTCTCCTTCCAGTTTATGCTTAGCTACCTTTTACAGACCGTGAAAACCTAAAAGATTACAAATTGCACAAATATGAAACTTTATACAAACCTCAAATATTACAGTTATATTAGCGAACGATTTGTTATAACAATTGCATTTTGTCTTTTGAAGTAAATTTTAATGAGTAGCAAAAGTTACAGTTAAATGTTTCAGAATCAATAATTCTCTTAGATTCAATAATTCTAATGGAGAGAGAGGTTTGAGTGAGATCCTCAGTTTATTTCCTCTAACATTTCTTTTTCTTTTTCATAAAAAAACTTATTTACAAACTAGGCAGTTTTAAATGTGGCTTTATGTATATATTTATCGATGTTCGGGAATCAGGTTTGAGAAATATATTTTTTATTTCAGCTTCAAAAATGTAAGCTAAAATTTCCCTCAGTCATATAGCGTGACAACAATGGGAGATATCAGGGCCGGATCTAGGGTGGTGGTTGTTGTGTGTGTGTGAGGGGGGATGGGGGGGTCAGGAGGGAATGGAAGCAATTGAGACAATGAGATTGGGCGGTTCATGCAACGAAGAATCTCATTAGTCATTGATTGATTGAGCTAACGATCTTTTGCCAATCAACTAATGATCTCATAGATCAGCGAACAGGGGCAGATTAGGAAGGGATTGATGACTCAACCAATGATTTACGAGAAGCTTCGTAACGTCAACAGCGTAGTCTCGTTGCCTAAATTTGCTTCCGCCCACATTTCACCATTGGTTTGTCACATCAAACGAGAATTAATTTCAATTGAAAACGACCTTACAATACTTTTAATATCCAGGTATATCCACACCTATGCGTTATGCTAATATTATAAATTTTAATTGATGCTTGTAGAGATTTATCTTAAGAAAAATCGATCTGTATTTTCACAACTGGAGCTATGTGACATTCTGTCAAATTATTATGTAAAAAAATAACAAATTTATTTTAATCTGTATTTTATTATTTACATCGGATTGTTAAGTCTTTCTAAACTAGAAAGTTTTAAGGTAGAGGGTGTGATTAGAGTGTCTCGGGGCTCTACTGTTTTTCGTTTAAAAACTATTTTATTTTTACTATTTCAAAGGTTGCATAAACTTGAATAATAATGATTTCTGTTTAAAACCCCACCCGGTAGAGGGCACTCTAACAATGATACCATCTACCGGGTGGGATTCAGTTCCCTGGGGTGCCAAGCTAGATAAGTCTTGTAGTGTTTTAAACAGAAATGAATATTATGAAAGTTTATGCAACATTTGCAATAGTAACAATAAAATAGTTTTTAAACTCATATCTGATAAATCTGAATTAGTTACTAGCTATAAAGTATATGAATTAATTAAAAAATAATTAATTTACCTAACTAATTCATTCAGTTTCATTAATTTATTTCTAAAAGAAATTATGAATTAGTAAAAATCAGTTAAATGAAAAAGAGTAGTACTAATAATAATAGTAGTAGTAAGGTTAAAGTTTAGGCTATTCAGCCCCCTATTCCCGTACAAGAAACAAAATGTTTTGCAGTTTCACTCTACATATTTGACGGTTGGAATATTAATTCATTTAATGTTAGTTTAAGAAATTAAAAATTATTTGGTGTTTATTAAAATATCTAAAAGAATATTTCCTAGGTTTTAGTAACTGAGGAATGGTATTAAAGTTTACTTGATGTAAACCAGTTTTAAGCTAATTTATACATTTAGGATCTTTTCATTGAAAGATAATTTAGATTTAAAAGATGATAAATAGTGAGTCTTACCGTTTGATTAGTATTTATTCATTTGGTCTGATGCAAATATGTAATGTGTGTTTGTGAGGGGCAAAATCTTTCATACGGGATTATTTATAACTCATCCATGTTACACGAGACACGGAAATAGTTATAGTACCTGAACCAAATAAATATTCCTGTGTCTCTTGTAACCTGGATGGGGTTATACATAATCCTGTGGTTCAAAATATAAGGATCATAATGTGATTTATTTGTCTGTTGTTTGCTATTATAATTTGTATTTGCACTTTATTCTAATTGAATAAAAAATAATTATTATTTTCTTTCAGTTGGCTATTAGAAGAGTTAGCAGCTCTAGTCAGTGTAGTCTTGGTTATTAAGAGTATTGTGTGATATACAAGTGTATTGGAAAGGCTGATACAGGTAAAACAAAGTTCATTAAGGTTAAAAAGTATTACTAATATTACTTATCCATATAATTATTTATTAAATTGTTATGATTAATTTCTGGTAGCAAGAGAAGCCCTAAAATCCTGAAGCGTCCCAACCCCAAGAATTGTTTCATCATACCTTGTCTCTAGATTGTATAATTAAAGAAATCCTAAATATAAGTGACCTAAAGGGAATGGAATGAATTGAGACATTGAGACTGCTCATCGAAAATCTTCATAATTAACTGGTTGATTACGCTATTAATCTCTAGTAAATCAACCATTGATCTCTAAGATCAAATACAAGTGGTTGATTCAAAGCGTTCGGCATCTCAATTAACCAATGATCTCATATATCAAATATGATTGGTTGATTAAAAGCTTTCGATATATCAATCAATCAATGACTGAGAATCTACAGTTCATCAACTATACAATCTCATTGTCTCAATTGTTTCCATCAGCGCCTCTCTATTGCAACATATACTTAACATCATCATTTTAATACATTATCCAATACTCATATCTAAAAAAACAATCCTAACTAACATTCAAATTACATCGTTATTCCCCTCTTCCGATATTCGAATCAAATAATGTATTGGAAAATAGTTTACTGGAACTTTTATTAAACGATACACCACAATGTTCATGACTGCGTAATTATCGAAAAGTACATGGACAAATTACACTATTTTTCTGCGTTTTGTGTCATGTGCGTAATATATTTCCGAAGAGTTTCTCCAACTTCCCTCTCACACCAGAAAGCCTCTACCTTCTCTTCATGTTCACGACACTGTCTGTTCTGATGACTGTAATTTCCAGATCCATCGCAGCAAATCATTAAGGCGTTCCAGTCGTAACAAGGTCAAAGAAGTGATCGACCGCCTTTCGGCCAGCTGTGTGTGGGTGCACTTTTCTTTGCGGTGAGACAAAGTGTGTTAATCATCCTCTCTACTTGGAGTCTGGCCAACTCCCTGTGTTCTCCTCAGCGCTCTCCATCACTAAGAACGTTTCCCTTGGCCCAATATATCTTGCAATGTGGACGGCATCTCTGCTTTCAATCTTGATATACGCTCTGCCATCAGCTGTATTAGAAGCCTCCTCGGAAATGATTATCATGAGTTTCTTTTGGCTCCAGCGAAAATATCAGATTCCTTGTATAGATATGGAAATTAAACTCCACTGACAAGGAGTGAAAGTCACATAAAGCTGTTGTAGGTGTACACGCATATTTGATTTCAGTTCTCATATTTGTTCCGAGTTCTCAACTACCATCCTCACATTTCCATATGTCATTATTTAGCAGTGTTATGTATAATTCTGTATTTTCAGATGCTTAAAAGCGTGTTCGTTAAGAAAAAAATAAAGAGGTTCTTGTTTCTTTTTAATCTCTGACCGGCATGTTTTTATCGCAAAAATAAAATAAATGGCCAAGTTGCAAGGGTCGCAAGGGCTCGGAGGTGGATGGGGAAAGGATATCCATTGGTCAGCTGAATGGGAAAGAGATGAACGCTTCCTGTCACAACTATTCAATGAATTCTTTAACTTTCATAGAGTATGACTCTCTTGATTTAACGTCCCATCCGATAGGTTTTCTAACCATTGATTTCTACTTTCTGAATTAAGAAATCCCAAATTAGGAATAGTGGGGAGTCTAAACTAAAAATAACAAATTGTTAGTCTGATGCGCTATCGACTAAGGCGACTCCCGCCCATAAAAAAAAAAAAACAGGTATTTAAAGGGAAAGGAGTCTCCATTTAATGCTTATCAAAGTATACCTATGAAAATCCACCAAATGACGTTAAAACGCTTTTCATGGAGAAATTTGACCTATTCAAAAAAATTTAATAGCAGAAACTAAAAGAGTTACTATAAGTTAACTGTTTTTTTAAATTATTAATTAGGCTTTTGGAGTGAATTAGTTCTACTCAGCTTCAACGAATTTCGGTTAAAATTTCCCGTAGAAAATGTGAAAATGATGGTTTAATTACTTTGCAAATATAAAAGAAATATTGTTTCCACTCATGTACGTGTAATCGCTATTTAAAGTCGTTATGCAATATGCCGAATAAAATTACATGTTGAAATATTTGAAACAACGAGATTTCATAATTGACGCATCGGAAATTATGCTATTGATTAATTGAGCTATCAAACATTTGTCAAAAACCAATTGACTTTGACCTATAAGATCATTGGTTGACTGGCATGAGGTTGATAGTACAATCAACCCATAACGTATGAAAATCTCCAGGTTTATTCGTTATATGTCAATATATTCACAAAAGTCAATTAGCACGCAGTCTTATATTCTCACCGCTTTCGTTCACGTTTAGCCCCAGAACGTTTGATAATTAAAGTCAACATGATAAGGAAGTTTCCTTTATGGATCACACAATGAACTGAAAGCATTTTCAGTTCACTGTTGCCTTCAAGTGAATAGCAGTTGGAAAAAACCCAAATATAAAAAGTATTTCATCAAAAAAGTTTTCAACAGATGTACTTTCACTGAATCAAGCATGAACATTTATCTCACTTAGAGTAACATGCGAATTACCAAAGGTCCGAAGTCGGGGGGAGGTTTTAACGATATCCTTAACATTTTCAAGTTTTCGGTTCATTTTGAATATTTCACAAGGGAAAAAGAAAACACTCAGCTTAATGAAAAGTTGTCAACTGATAATTAAAAGGTTCACTTAAATACATAAAATTTGATTAGCTGTTTTTCGTATTGGAAGTTATTTGAAGCTTTGGTTACTCTTATATTATTGTCTTTTAACTCAGCTAGGATTGGATATTGGCAACAGTGAGAAATCCTAACTCTGACGTTTTTGAGTTGTGTTGTCTTACCTCTGAACTGCATTTTTGTGCGCCCACTGTGCTAAAATAGCCATTAAATGGATAACAAAGGCTCAGAGATGGATAAAGGAAGAGGACCCACTGGACAGCTATTAGAAGAAAAGCTTGTTCTTTAGTATGTACAGGGTATAATCCTTTTGCGTACAGGTCCCGTATCCAACGAAAGGTGGTCTTTAAAGTTCATGAAGATACTCTTTCTTCCCGATGCAGAGCGAATTTTTTCGGAGAATACTTCAACACAGGCATAGTTGGGACTCGAAGATGGAAACATCAGTTTATGAGACTAGTACACTAATGATTAAGCTAAACCGCATTCGCAAATCGAAAATCTTACTAAACTTAACAGTGAAACGTGAAGAGAAAACGTGAGGCACATGATGTCACGAAAATAAAATCGCCGTTTTTCAGAGGAGCTTATATAAAACACAATGCGTTTTTTTGTTACAAATGTTTTATTGTTTATCCATAAGAACGTTAAGTCTCTAAATCCTTCACTGTTGAATCAGTATTGCAAACTTTGTATGTCTCTTTTTCCAGTTGTTTAAAAGAGAGCTGTCAAAGATGTTCCTATCCGGGATTTCATGTTGCCTCTCCGCTGTATGCATATTAGGAGATAGCCATGTGTGACACATGTGGACCCAGATGACCTGTGGAACTCGGAACGGCGCATCATAGGATGCCGCGTCGTGAAGAGTCTGCTGCATTCACAGTGGGTAAGAAGGGAGTGGGGCACATTGGAAAAGAAAAACTTCACTCCTGACCATCGAAAGGGTTGGAAGTAAAGTGGATGCTGTGCTCTGGGAGACAAAATGTTTGAAGGACTTTTTGTTAAAAGTCGTGTCAGCATTCAAGGAGTGTATGAATGGATGCTTTCGATGGGGCAGCGGATTAAGGCTGCGCCCTTATTAAATATAAATGTATGTAAAGTGAAATGTTGTTCATTATGTTGAACATAATGTTTCATTATGTTCAACATAATGTTTAATGGAGAGATACTGAATGCATGGTTTTATTAATGAGCACGTTAACTACTGTGTGATTAACGTTCAGTAAAGGGATTTGGTTAAGAGATCTCTTAAATAAAGAAGAGAGATCTTCACAACAGTGAAAATTGTTTTATCGTAAAACGTCATGGTTATGAAGGTTTGAAATAACAACAGAAGAAGGTTTTCAGTATACTGTTCTAAAACATACATTTTGTATCCTAATAAGAAGAGAAATCGGAACAAAGTTAGAATGTGTTAAACGTATTTTTCTGAGGTTTTCTGAGGTTCAATGGCCAGGTTACAAGGGCTTCAAAACTCAGAGTTCGGGTAATCTGAGTAATGTAAGAGTCAGATCCAGAACTACTCACGGTTAAGGCCCCGTCATACCATTGAGGTATGCAAGTAGTTCTCGATTTCCTCGGTTAATGCCTTCCTGAAAACTACCGCGTAAATCAAATTCGCGCAGAACGAGAACATTTATATAAAATGACTGAAGTGTCGAGGTTAGGGGAAGTAATTTTCTGTATTAGCCTACTCAACAGTATCGAATTTTCAAATTGTTATATACAAGGTAGGACCTAGGGGGGAGGCAAGGGTGACACGCCCCCCCCCCCCCTTTTTTTTAGAGTGCAATGTTAAAAAGGGCAAAAAAATTTAAACTTATTCATATTGCATGCATTTTTAAGAAATTGTTTTTTAAAAACACCTAAAACGGAGGGAGAAATGTTACATTGCATTGGAAATTAAGTTCTTGCTCCCCAATTACATTATTTCTGCTGGATTGTATTTCTTGCTTCCTTCGATTTTTTTTTTAGATCCGGGCCTGGTTATGTAGAATACAAAACAATCTAAGTGCAATTTATTAATTTAAAGTAGAAAATTAAATAAGCGTAGAAAAGAAGATACATTAATTGTGGCACCGGACAAGCTTACTGGAGCTGGTGGAGAGAATGAAGAGACGGTGAGGAGAGGGTGATGAAAAGGTGAGTATAGGGTGAAGTGAACGGAGTGTGGAGAAGATGAGGTGGTGGAGTTATAGGGAGAGGGGGACATCTGGGTTTGAGGACACTGAGGTTTTCCTTCAGAGTTTGTTTGAAGATAGGGCGGTGATGGTGAGGAACGTTTAATTGATTATTGGCCCTGGATATGGGATATTTTTGCTTATCAGTGTGGGGCCCTGGAATTTACTATGCAAAACGACACAGTCCCATACAAAATTGGGACGTCTGGAAACCTTGGGCCGATCCCAGAGTGAAGTTACTCAGGAGACGATGTGGTCACACTTGTGTACAACTGGGAACGAGTTGTTAGCCTCTGCTACTTTACCACAAAGTGGGTGTTTTAATAAATAAAATTACCAGAATTTCTCTCACCGCGATTTGAAAGTTCATTTCAAACCTCGTAAATACAATTTTGTGGGACACAGAAATCCCGAACATGCTTAAATTAATAAACTGTGCCAATCACAATTCGTGAAAATCTAGGACTATCTGTTAGAGAACTGGAGAGACTTCTCTATGGAACTAAACGGAGGCCGCTTATCGATCCCATTCTCCTAGTATCGGGTACAATGCACCTGTAATGCTAATGATGGGAAAACTTCTCATAAGATCAGAAAAATAATTTGTGGGAATCAGAGTCAGAGAGAATACTAATATCGGAATGGAGACCAAAAATTATTAACCTTCTGATTATTTCACGCATTTTTCAAGAAAATTTTCAGAAACTTCTAAAATGAAGGAGGAAATCTTATACTGCAATCACTTGCTCCCCCCCAACCCATTTTTTTCTTGCTCGATTGCGTCGCTCCCTCCCATTCCCACCTTTTTTTTTAGATACGTGCCTGGTGGTAATTATTTTCTTTCCTGTTCCTATTGGGTGTATTGAAAAGCAAACTGAGGTACAGATATTCAAGGGTGCTTACAAAATCATTTATTGCATAAAAGAAATTTTCTCTATCAGTGTTACGATTTCAAATTCGGGACTCCAGCCACGAATGCTCATTAGAAGAAACGACATCAGGATTGCAAACACCTTAATTCCCAACAAAATATGTACTCTTACGTTGTGATAAAGGTAAAGATAAGTAATGAAGATGGTCGAGTGGTTAGTTTGCTTGGCTACTGATCTAGGAGACCTGGGTTCGAGTCCTGGGTAAGGCATAGACGTTTGTGATGTTTTTCTGCTGAAGTCCCGCCATCCTCTCAGATCTTCTACTCTGGTGTATAAACTGACAGACTCCTGTCAGACCTCTGTGGCAAGCAGCTCCTTGGGGGGGGGGATATTTATATTTTGTTTTTGGCTTTTCAATGAGTCAATTTTATATCCGTTTTCTCTCTCATTTTCGGAATACCCGTGACAGATTGATTTTGAAAATAGCAAATTTCGTGAATTATTCTACTGTTTGTTTCCAGAGTACATATTATTTTTATTGCAAATGAATTTATTTTTATAAAAAAAAATCTATGTATGTTGTTTCTATTAAGCCAAAGGTGAATTCTAAATAGATAATAAGTAGACATATTAATTAAAAATTACCTACCATCATTCTTCTAATTGTTGTACATTTTTAAATATAGTTAAAAAAAGTGATTTATCTTTATGTAAACACATTTTAATTATACCTTTATAGTATGCTCTTGTTATTTTATGCTTTAAGCATTTGATACAAATTAATGTTTTTTCGCAATTGGAAACAAAGTTTTCCGATTAAAGTTTTTCTGCTAATGAATATTTTGGAACAAAAAACTTTCTAAATTCATATTTGACTACTAATATAATTGGGACTTTCTACCTTTTAACATAGCCTACAATCTAATTTGTACTAATTTGTACATTCTAAAAATATGATTTTGACTAGAACTGCTATATTGTTCTTCTGTGAAAAAAAATATCTTTTGCGATTACCAGTGAATCGTATTTATCTGAATTACTCTTTTTTCAGCCGAATGTAATGCAATTTTTTTCACATAATTAAATTTTACTAAAAAAATTTTGTGACGAACTGCGACGATTTTACAAACACTAGCACTTAGATCAGACCTTTCTAGGCTTGTACACTTAGAGGATTAATCGACACCCCAGCCTCAAATTTACACCCTCAAAACATCAGAGATTGTCCCGCCAGTTCCGTATATAGTTCAATGTATCATTAGGATGCCGTCCCATGGCCGAGTGGTTAGCGCGCTTGGTTACTGATCTAAGGGACCTGGGTTCGAATCCCGGGTAAGGCATGGATGTATGTGGCGTTTTTCTGCTGAGGTCCTGACATCCTCTCAGACCTTCTACTGTGGCATATAAACTGACAGGTTCCTGTCAGACCTCTATTGGCAAGCAGCTGCTTCAGGGGGTATTTTTTTATCATTAGGACTATCTGTCTAAGCACCTTCGTCGGTGTTTTCAATCCATAGGTTCATTAAACAAAGAAAAATATTTCATTGGCCTAATCTTATCATTGTAGCATTAAACAGAGCAAAAAAAGTGTCGTCTTGAAACAAATATAACTCAACGCAATTATTGTTAGAAGTTTAAGTTTGAAATCATTCGGAAAATCTAGATGGCATTCCTGACGTCATATGTCTCAGAGAAGCATTTGCAAGTCTTACCTGGACTTTGCCAATTTAAAAAAATCGATATCCTCAAGGCATAAATCAACCAGAACCAGCTGCGTGTCTTGCATTGTCATAACTACGCACTTGCTCTGCAGCCCCGTGCTCTGACTAATGAGCTCGTTTCATTCCTGCTGTGTCAGTGCTGGTGTGCTCGCGGTGAACTCGAGGTTGACTTCTCCTAAGTTACTACAGAAGCTGATGGCAAAATTTGGCGGGGAACGTTTGTCATTTTATCGAAACTAATGTTCCAAGTTTTGTTATTATTAAATATTAATCCAAATGTACCTTAACGGAGCACGTCTGATCTAATATTTCAAATGCATAGCACAATAGCGAACCAATAGCAAAGTTTCTCGATAGTTTAAAATAAACTTTGCTTAATAATGCATAGAATGGATTTAAGGATAAATTTTCCGATTTTTCCCTGGATCATTCTCTTAAAAGTACATGCTTCAGAGAGCACATAACTTCGATAGAGTATTTTTTCCAGGTTTTTAAAATGTAAACTTTGAAACTCAATGCATGTTATAATTAGAACTTAGAAGATTGAAATTCAGCTTTTATATCTTAGTTAATTGTTCCCCAGTGACCACTCCACTTTAATAACAAGCTCTTCCTCGAAATGCAGCGCAGTAAGAGAATCAGCCCATCTTGCATTTACATCACGTCAGATGGAAACTTCGTTCTCCTCATATATTTCACCGTGGATGAAAACTGTTGAGAATAAGAGATGGTACTGCTGACGTATGAAAGCTTCTCATAAGTCACTGGTTGATTGAGCTATCTTGTCAATCTACGAATATTCTTTGATATATGATATCATTGGTTGATTGAGCTTTCAATAACTTGACAATCTACGAATATTCTTTGATATGTGATATCATTGGTTGATTGATAAAAGATTGATGGCTGAATGAACCAATAACGTATGAGAATTTTCGTTGCATCAACTGCGCAGTCGCATTGTTTCAATTGTTTTCATCCACACTTTCTTCGCTGCATGTATCCTTCTTCGATTACTATATAACTTAGTGTTTCTCAATCATTGCAAAATAAAACATAAATTTTTGATAGTGAAATCAATCAATGGCTTATGATTTTGTCTTATGGGTCACGAATTTATTGTAGCATAAGGTTTTTTTCTCCAAAACATTTTAAATTAAATATGTTATGGTTGATATATCCTGGATAGGGACAGAAATATTTATATTGTTGAGATTGGAGTACTATAAATAAGTTGATATTGAAATAGTTAAAATTGTGTGTTGAAATTCTTTGTTTTCCATAACAAAGAGGCGGGGTTGGCTCTAATTGGTTTTGTGCCAGGGTCGTAATCTGCAACTCACATGTTCGAGTTCCAACTGTTCCTGTGCTCAGAAACATAGTTACCGGTCTGCCCTCGGTTAGAAAGGGAACAAAACTGTATTAGGTGGTAAGTTAAGCTGTTACCCCAAATACGTGAGAGAGAGTCATATATTGACAGCTTAAAGAATACACTGGAGGCATTGAAGGGAGAATACGAAGCGCAAAGCTTGAAGCAATTAAAACCTTGAGACTGCGCAGTTGATATATCAATAATTCTTACAGGTCATTGACTTACCGAATTATCAAACACTTCTCAGTCATCCAATAGTGTCATGGATCAACAATTGCATCGTAGATCATTGGTTGATTGATCAGTAATTGATACCTTAATCACCCAATGATCTACGAGAATCATCGTTTCGTCAACTGCGCAGTGTCATTGTCTCACTTGCTTCCACTATGCTTCGCGCTGGAGAGTACCATCTGTCTCCTAACAGCTGTCCAGTGAATTGTGAGTTTACTTCCCCCAACTTTATCTGAGCCCTCAGGGTCCTTGTGACCTGACATTGTGTACAAACAAGTGCCACTCAGAGGTAAACAACCCACGACTAAAGTAATATTAATTTTCAATCTGCAGTATATTTTTAAACTTTTAAAAATTGTTTGAAAAACAAACAATTGTTCCAATTCCGAAGATGATGTGGAACAATTGAAACACTGACATTCTGCAATTGATGCATTGATGATTCTAATAGCTATTAGTCTCTTTAAATTTCAATTACTTTTCAATTAATCAATCATTTCACAGTTTTCAGTCCCTACAAACAATCAAATTATGATTGATCATAATAGCAATGGCGAAGTATGGATGAAAGCAACCGAGACATGAAACTTCACAATTGATGGATTAAATATTCTCTTAAATCATTAGTTAATTCAGACATCAATATTTTATCAATCAGTCAATTATATTATATATTAAAGAAAATTTGTGGATTGATAAGTGATTGATAGCTCAATAAACCACTGACTTATGAAAAACTTTGATGCATTAACTGCAAATATCTTTCTCAATTGCTTCCATTCACGCTTCTCCACTACTTTATCCATAATTGGCTGATTGGAAAGTGATTGATAGCTCACTTAACCAGTGTGAAATCTGTCGATACGTCAACTGCGCAATTCTCATTGTCTCGATTGGTCCCATACACGCTTCGCCACTAGTTGTATCTTTTACTTATCATTTTGCAATAACTGTTAGATTATTGTACTGACATTTAGAAAATATTCTTGAGAATATTAATGTATAATTCTGATTGAGTAATGTGAATTCTTGTTGTCTTTATAGAGAGCAGTCATAAATCATAGATAGGAAACTACTGAGACAATGAGACTGCTCAGTTACAGAGTCAGACATTCTTGTAAATAATTCGTTAATTTAGCCATAAAATGTTCTCAATCTCACATTCATCTTATAGATCAAAGATCATTGGTTGATTGGCATGTGATTGATAGCTAAAATCAACCAATGACCTATGAGAATATTCGATGCATCAGTTGTGCAGTCTCATTGTCTTAATTGCTTCCATCCACGTTTAGCGGTTGATGGTGAGTATTCTTGCAGACAGTAAACTGCTGACCTCATCTTTCTTTTCTTAACTTATATTACATTTCTTTCCTTCCTAGTTTTTTCAAATTATTATTTTATGCCATCAAACTAAAATATGATTTTAAAGGTCTTATTCCTTTCCTATAGAATCTTAGCAGGAAGCTGTAGAGCACATAAACATCCATACATTGCCGAAGAGTTTTCTATAAGTTGTACCATCTTCCTGCAAGATGAAGGTTTTACATTTGAGACATCGTTATTCAGTGATATTCTTAATACGTACACCAAAACCCCATATAGGTTGTTTCCATATATTTTGATTCGTAGCTTTGTTCTTGGCCAATTATATTCCATTTTCTGATTTTCAGCTCTAATAAAACGTTATTTTTTTATTTTCGATCAGTTATACATATATGTATTGAAAATAAGTTAGTGCCTCTTGATTTCAAGACCGTCACTTCCACTCCCGTTTAACCTAGAATGTTACACCGGATCTGAAATTTTTTAACACTTCTGTGTTCTACTCTTGTACACCAATTTTAGCTTTCCAGCACTAAAATAATATAATATATAAATAAATACTCCCTTAAGCAACTGCTTGCCACAGAGGTCTGATAAGAGCCTGTCAGTTTATATGCCATAGTATAAGGTCTGTGAGGATGGTGAGGACTTCAGCAGAAAAAGAACACAAACAGCCATGCTTTACCCGGAGCTCGAAACCCAGGTCCCTTAGATCAAAAAACAAACGCGCTAACCACTCGACCACGGGACAGCTAGTATAGCGACCTTTGAACTAGAAGAACCTCTTCGCATCTAAAATTTCGCAACGTTTATGAGATCTACGACCCGAATTCTCCTAGGCACTAATGTTTAGCTTTCCATCTCTGGTAGATCAATGTTTTGACCTTTGATCACAAAGCACCCTCTGACCCAAATTTTCGTAACGTTTCTAAAACCTATAACTCGAAACACCTCCGGACATCAATTTATCGCTTTTCTAGCACTTCTAGATCAAAGTCTGACTTCTATTTGGCATTAAAAGACAAATTGGAGATCGAATTTCGACTTTTTTTCGTAGATCTACATCCGGATTACCCTGGGTGCAAATTTTCAGAGCTCTGCAATTTCTGTTTCATAGTTAGAATTTGCGTCATCCCCTATCACAACCTCCTCCTCCCTACTCATTCATTCACTCACTATCTTACCCACTCGCAATCTTCTATATAATACATATATTGTTTTTTACCGCCAGCTTTTGCTTTTAGTATTTCTTTTAGTAATTATATCTTTTGGAATTGCAATGCGCATGAGTTTAGCCTCTAAAAGTCTCATTCATCTGTTTGTCTACGGTAGGGATTCTCAACGTGAGGTACGCGTCAAAATGTTTTGCGGTACGCCTTGAGAGTTCAAAAGTCATTAGATGTAGTAACAAAGTAAAAATAACCATTGTTATACTAAAACTATAATTTTATCTATCTATACAAGGGGTACGCCAGTTACATGCATATTTCCAGAGAGTACGTGAAGCATAAAAGGTTGAGAACCACTGGTTTCGCCGTATCAAAGCATTGCAAAATATAAAAATATTCGAAACACGAAAAATTATATTTACCGTTATCTTGATACATTCAAATAGTGCGTATCAGAAGATAGCATTTGCGTTCAACATATCTGCATCACCTAGCACTTTTATAATTTAGAAATGTTTTCATTTTATATAATGTTCCTTCAAATAATTTCCATGTCGTTTAGCATTACTTCTTCTGAATGCGCACGTTGATATATCACAGTAATACAATACTAACTGCGATAGTGATAAAATATTCGAAATGATATTCGTTTAATTTTTGTGGAAACTCTAATTAATTTAGTGCAAGAGCATAAAGCAATGTCAGCTCTAAGGCTCTGAAACGAAAGAAGATATCAATATGAAATATCTGACACATACTCAGAGGCAGCTGCAATCGTCAAGTATGATTATATCCGAAAATTCAAAAAGGTTGTGCATGCTACTTATTGGGATAAACGTAAATGAAATTTTACTTGTCTGGATGCAAACTTAAACAATATTATAAGCAAAAATGTACCCCTGTTAGATGAAAAGAATGAAATGAGACATCTTTATTTAAATCAACGAAAATATACATGTGAATAGGGAATGCCTAAGCTAACTTGTTATCGGTTGTAGACTCTGTAGACACAAGTAAGAGAAGCAGTCGACAGTCAGGTGTATCTTTTATCTGATCTGTTTCCAAGATACTATTCTTCAATTAGAAAAACTGTTACATGTCATCAATTTCCCACAGAATTTTGGTTATTGTACAAACATTCCACTGTCTCCATCTCGTTAAATTTATGGCTTTGGTTCCATTGAGCAGAAAATATTACAGTGTACATATATTTCTCCTTTATGAAATGGTTAACGCTGTTCTTGAATTGATTTCTCTTTGAGCAAAGGAAATTAATGTATCTCCATTGGAATTCATTATGAAGTATGTATATTCATGTAGTACATGCCTGACCATATTTCAAGGTTAACTGTAAAAGGTTAATTTAGCTGTATTTCCAACGGGCTATGTTTGAAGAAATTCAGTTGTTGCAAAATCATTTGGGATGAGAGAAAGTGAAAGATATGAAACAATGAGACTTTCACATTATCTGAAACGACGTTTATTGGTTCAGTAACGAACCAATGATCGCTGATGTAATTTTTGATTAAGAACCAGGGCAATATCTAGAAGGGGAGAGGTCAATGCTTCTCCTCTGCTGTTTTTTTAAGAATATTAGTAAGGGTAACAGAAGCAAAACAAATATTTAGTTTATGTATATTTCATGCATTTTTCCCAGAAATCTTTAAAGATCATTGAAACGAAAGGAGAATCTCTTGCTCTCCTCCTTTTTCACTTTTTAGCTGCTCGACTGAGTTCCCTTACACGTCCCCACACCTCCCATTTAAACCGTTTTCTCGCTCGTTTGGGTTTCTTGCCTCCCAATTTATATTTAGAGCTGAATCAACCAATGATCTATCAGAATCATTTCGTCAACTGCTAGTCTTATTGTAACAATTGCTTCATGGAAACAAAGCTAATTTGAAGTAATTGCGAACTGAATCAACAAATGATATATCAGAATTATTTCGTCAACTGCTAGTCTTATTGTAACAATTGCTTCATGAAAACAAAGCTAATTCGAAATAATTGAGAGCTGAATCAACAAATGATATTTCAGAATCATTTCGTCAATTATTAGTCTTATTGAAACAATTGCTTCGTGAAAACAAAGCTAATTCGAAGTAATTGAGAGCTGAATCAACAAATGATCTATCAGAATCATTTCGTCAACTGCTAGTCTTATTGTAACAATTGCTTCATGAAAATAGAGCTAATTTTCCCGTCAAAAAAGTAGCTGAATAGTAAATGGCAGTAGCGCAACTATTATTGGTTTGGCAAACCAACAGTGGCGACTTCTGACTAAAACTTTTGATGGTACAGTAGCTCACAAAAATATCCGAACACTCTGGTTGATTACAGAATTCAGAAAAAAATATCTGACAACGATTATTTTAAATATTAGTGATCTGCCAGATCAGTAATAAAAAAGTACAGACCACTGATTTCTAAAAAAACTCGTTGCCAGATATTTTTCTGAATTCTGTAATCAACCATCGGATATTTTTTGAGCGACTGTAAACTTTGATTAGTATATGCGTCCAGATGTAAGAAAAATAATTGGGGATATTACTGACATTGGATTAAAACGAATGGGACTAAGAGACATTTCTTAATGCATATATCTCTTTTTCTAGTTATTCTCAAAAACACATTATTTAACAAAAACATTTTGGGAAAAAAAATTCCAAGAATCAAATTCGAAATGTTCCCGTTCTTTCAACTTCAATTCCGTATTTTTCACCTCCACTCTAATAATTACCCATATATATGTATTTTTCCTCTCTGTTCTAATGGTATTTTAAAGCAATATTCTTGAAAATGATGTCTAAATCTTTCATGGCAGGTTGCGTTTGAACTGGGTTGCCAACTTTTCATTTTGTCAAGGAATGATACTTATGTAATAAGAATTTAAGAAGATCATTAGATAGGAAAATATAAATTGTGTTGAACATATGATCTACAAGAGAATACTAATTTCTCTTCAGCAATATGTAGCTGAGCTGGCTGAAAACATTTTTCATTTGTAACTTGAAAGTCTCCGCTTATATCTGAGCAGCTGTCATTATAGTTCTCTTTTTTTTCAGTCATTTTTTTATAATTCAATTAATTACTAAATCATCTTTTTTTGGAATTCGTGGAAAAATTAAGTAATATGTGTAATAATATATATGTTTCCGTTCGAATTATAAATTTATATTTATTATTTTAAACTGAATTACTCGTCGTAAATTATCAATTGAAAAGTTTTCAATTTTGGTTATATTTAATTTACGATATTAATGTATCATATATATTTTATTACATATATTAGTTTATTTTATAACGAATTGCAGAAAAATGAAATGGTAATTAAATGAATTGCAAAAAAAAGAGAACTATAACGACAGCCGCTGAGATCAAAGCGGAGTAACTTTCAAGTTGGATATCAAAAATACTTTAACCTACTCGGTTATATATTGTTAAAGAGAAATTGTGTTAAAATGTAATATTAGCATTCTCTTGTAGACGATATGTTCAGCACAATTTATGTTTTCGTGTCTAATGTTGCTCTTAAGGTCTCCTTACATAAGTATCCTTCCTTGGCAAAGTAAAAGTTGGCAACCCACCAACCACATCTTGTCACTAACCACACCAAACCATATCTTGTCAGGAAAGTTTAGGCCTGTTGAGCCTGCTATAGTCAAATAAAGATTTTCGCAAAGTAACAAGATCTTCGACCATTGGTAGAATTAGTAAAATCAACCAATTACGTGTCTCGGATCACTACAAAATAGTGACCTGTCTGATCGTGATAGTGATCACCTGTCTGTGTGATAGTGATCTATTGTATTTCAGCGTATGTGTATTTGTGCCATTGCTATAATAGGTAATGATAAGATTCCGGACGGTGGCAGTAATGTTAAATTTCTGTTGAGAATATGGAAGCATCCAGATAGCCCTGATTCGCAAAGCAAATGCTCTGATTGTCTACGTAACACGGCAAAAAATGATTACAAAATGAATATAAAAATTATGTTATGTTGGTTTAGATAAGAAAAATTATCAGTTCTACAATTCAAATGCGTTTATTATTTTTCTTCTGTGATTATTTTTAGAGCGGCAGTGCCACAGGTGTCTTAATGGACAAGCCGTCCCTGTAAATCAAACTCCCGTATAAATTCTTAAAACACCCCCGTTGATAACCACTGGTTTAGATGGTTTTAGACAGTGGCGAAGCGTAGTTGAAAGCACTTCAGATAATGGAAATGTGCAGTTGACCTTGACTGAATCGAAGATTCCCATACGTAAATAATTGATCTATCAGTCTCTCGTCAATCAATTACTCACAGATAAAATATCATTGACTGATTGATAAGTGATTGATAGATAAATCATTCAGTCACTGACAGTCTTTGATGCCTCAATTGTCTTCATTCTAGCTTCTCCCCTGGTTTTATATGCCTTGGGAAATTATTATAACGATTTAATAAATTATAGGGTAGGCAGCAGCGAAGCTAGGATGGAAGCAACTGATTTTCACAAAAATTTGGCTATCAATCAACCAGTGATCTTTGATTTGTGAGATGATTATTGATAAAAGATTGATAGCTCAATCAATCAATGACTTAGAAGAATCTTCGATGCTTCACCTGTGTAGTCTCATTATCGCAATTGACTTCATTCTTTAAAGATACAGATTGTAGGAATCATACACAACCAGAAGCTTTCTTCAAAAGGGCAAAGGCGAATCAACATATCCTCACTTTTGGTCAGATGAAAACGCACTTCTATCTCCTCAAACGACCTTTTACTACTCATCTGTGCGCTGATTCCGTTACATCTCGATCCACCTGAAGCAATAGCAACATCACATCTCATCGAGTCTTACGAGCTTCACATCTGCGCAATACATTGTCTCATTCTCTCAAAGTTGTGTGTTAATCGTAAACAGACCGATGGCCTTGCCTGAAGATTAATCAAATTCTCTGCACAGTTAATTACAATTCAAACGTCAGTTACCAAAAGCTAATTTTGCTAGTTTCCTGCTCTCGTGTACAGTAGTCATCATAAGATGTCCAGTACGAGCATTGACCATAATAATTCCATTTTGCAGTGTCTCATAATGTTACTGAATTCTGTACGATATATTTTCACATCACAACTTCCAAGTAATTTTAGCACACTCTGTGACCTTTAAGATCAAGAATTACGACTTGATGCCCTGTCGTCACTACACAGACGCTAACCAGCGGATATGAGCAATGAGTTAGGGGTCGGGGTTTGTCTTACTCTAAAGCGCACAGACGACTTCCGGCTAGGGCTCAGAATAATTTAAATTTGAACTATTTCTTGTATTTGTGGTAGCGTATTTGTTTGAACTATTTCTTGTAGTTGTAACGGCTGAGTGGTTAAAGCTGAGTGGCTACTGAACAAAGGGACTCTGGGTTCGATCCCCGGGAAAGGCATGGATGTTTGCATGCGCAGACTGGTAAGGGACGATGAGCACTGTAGCGTCCCAGGCTTTTATAGTGTCGCAGTCCTAGGACCTCATAGGAGCAGTATTTTTTTAATAATGTTTGTTACTTTGCAGAAATTTCACAGAATTGGGGAAAGCCTCTTTTAGGCTTCACGTACGAATTATGAAAAGAAAAAAATACTGACATCTTGGAAAAAAAAAACTAATTTTTTGTCACCGTCCGGGTTCCCACGCCACAGCTGAATCCCTGAGAAAAAGTGCCAGTCCGTCCCTGGATGTTTGTGTTGTCTTTCTGCTGAGGTCCTGTCATCCTCACAGACCTTCTACTATGGCGTATAAACTGACAGGCTCCTGCCAGACCTCTGTGGCAAGCAGCTGCTTAAAAGCATATAAAATTGTGAAAAAAATAAGCAAAAATTATAAAGTATATTTGATTATAATTTAAACTACTTACTCAGTATATGGTAATTAAGAAAGGTGCCATGCGGCTTTTCATTATTTTTTACGTATTCTCTATCTTCAATAAATGAATGTTTCTTTGCGTTTATAATATTACCCACAAACGTCCAGTTTCTACTATAATTTAAAGTAGTTTTTCGTACCAAATAGCATTAACATTTTAATTTTTTTTTCATAAAATGATTGTAATTAATATTATAGGAATAAAATAAATGATTTGCAACATGCCTTTATTTATATATATCTTATGATGCATCAGATAATTTTTTTGCCTCAAATCGAGCTCGGATGGGCTCGGATTTCCAGCCTGAAATCATCTTTAATGGTCAATAAAGAACTAGTTTAGAAACAGTAATCTTATAATCTTTTCTTACATATAAGTGATTGTGCAGCACAGACATTCACTGATCATTTCCTTCTTTTGTGCAGTATCAATTGATCTATTTATCCATATGTCGATTTGTTTCACATAATTTTTGCTTAACTCTTAGCTAGCATTTATATTTCACTGGATTTTCGTATACACTTTGGTCAAAGAAAAATAAAAAAAGAATGCCTCCTCATGCAGCTGATAGCCACAGTGGTCTGAAAGGAACCCATAAGTTAATACGCCATAGTACTAGGTATGTGAGGATGGTAGAACCTCAGCAGAAGAACAAGACAAACTTCCATGTCGTACCTGGTATTCGGACCCAGGTCCCTTTGATCAGTAGCCAAGCTTGCTAATCACTCGGCTACAGAATCATCCAAGGACAAATTCGAACTAGAAAAGATAATAAAAGTATTTTAATAGTTTTCTGCACCAAGGGGTGGAGATTCCCCCTTTGAGAATACCAATAACATAATGGAAGTTAAAATCATTAAACTTCTGCATATTTGAGTCAGATTTCAAGAAGATTTTTAAAACCTCAAACACGGAAGGGAAACTCCTCCACTCCCCCTTTATTTTTTTCTTCATCCGGTCTTGTAGGGTCCAAATAGGTAAATCAGGTACTTATCAACATATGGCTAGCAGCATTTTATTCAAAGCAATCAATGGCGTGCCGCATTAGATTATAAGCAATAATAAACAAAACATAATTACTTACGTTGCTTATTATTTAAATGTCACATCATTTTAATACCAAAACATAAAACAAAATTTTATTTGTGGTGGTTTCATCTTGGACTGAACGCGATCCCATTTTCCAGACTCGAGTGAGTTCATTTCAGTCGGAACAAGCTAGTTCGCTACCATAATTGTAATGGAACACATTGCTTGCGGGCCGTGCAAAACGACTTCGAGGGCCACGTGTTTGAAACCCCTGTTCTGTGCCATTTTGCCCATAGCGACAATTAAAGGTCAAAGCCTGTTGTGATTTGAATTGTTCATACGATATGAAATATATTCACTTCCCTTGTAATCGAAGTGAACTCGTTACCAGCAGCGTAGAGTGAGTGACAACTGTTAGACTAAGCGAAACTACGAAATTGCACAGTTGATCATGATGACATCGTTGGTTTAAGTTTCCATCATTCTCATCGATCGTTGATTGACATTTGATTATCAGATAATTGACCTATGGTTCTGGTATGACCTATGGTATGACTCATGTTGAGAATCGTAGACGCATCAAACGCATTTCGCTGTCAGGCTTAGTGTGATATTTGCTATTCCCGCTACGCCATTGGTTGGTAAAGTACAAGTATCAAAACCTGATTTCCTAGGTTCGTATATCATTGTGACAGCATTGGGATTTCTTCCGCTAACCCACCACTTTGAGAAAAAGTAACCCACCACTTGTGAGAAAAGGTATACAGAGAAATTGGAAAGGTCATAAATAGGATGGGGCATTAAGCTTTGATCCTTATACAGTAGAACCAAACCTTTTTGATGTTAAAGTAAATGTAGGCTTGCCACGATGGAAGGCTTCTATAAGTCTCCTAAGAACTGACCCACTGATCTCCTGCATCTTCAGCTCTGACATCTTAGAGGGTCTCTGTGATACTGTCATTTAGCTGTTATATGCAAAAAAGTGCCACTCAGAGTTAAAATATTCCGACACAAACTTTTTTATTCCTTGTAAACTTTCTTTTAAGCGCCATTCAATTTTATGATGATGCAATTCATGAATTATTTTTATTTTTTGAGTAGTTAACGTATTTTACTACTGATCAAAGGTTTCGGGTTCCATCCTCATAAAGTGTGGATGTTTCCTTTGGAAGATCTCGTCTCCCTCATAGACGTTCTCTACTGCTTAATTATACTGATAGTCTCCTGTCACACCTCTGTGGTAAGCAGCTTATTTTACGGTTGATAAGATTTGCCGTTATCCTCAAAATTGCACTATGACGGAAAATGCACATATGTTAATAAAGATTCCCCAAATCAGTTACCGAACGGAAGAAAATACTTCAACCTATAGCACCATGAATTGTTTCAGATACAACTGGTTTGTTTTCAAACTTTGATCGTAAAGTTCTCAATCTAACTGTATTACGATTAATATTTCCTCCTTTAATCCGAGCTTTTTCCTCTGTCAGATTATCCACTACGGTATTTTCATGTTTGGAACTCACCTGTCTATCAGATAGATATTTTAGGTGTTTAATTTTATTCATGTTAAAAGTAGATGTCCTGTAATGTTTCCATCTGCCACTAAGAGCTATGAGATGAATATTTTTCACATATATATAGCACTTTACCAGGCACGAAGCGTGAGTGGAAGCAACTGAAAGTGCGCAGTTGAGACATCTATGATTCTTACAGGTGAGTGATTTATAGAATAGTCAGTTAGCCAATAGTGTCATGAATACAACAATTGCTCATAGATATGTCATAGAATGTCTCAATTAGCCAAGAGTGTCATGAATCAACAATTGCTCATAGATAATTGGTTGATTGAAAAGTACCTGTAGTTCATTCAGTTAATGATCTACGAGAATCATCGTTTCGTCAACTACGCAGAATCACTGTCTCAATTGATTCCACTATGCTTCGTCGTTGCTCTCGACATATTTCACACGGGGCCGGATCAGGGGGAAAGGAGTCAAACCCCCGCCCCCTCTTTGAGAATGATTGAAACGGTAAAGTAGGTAAAACTATTGAACTTGTTCATGTTTCCCGCATAGTTCAAGAAATTTTTAACACTTCTAAAACGAAAGGTGAAATGTTATATAGTCATTAATCCTGCAATGGAAATCAATATCTATAATCTCTTTAATTTTTTCCAGCTCGATTGCATCATATGATAATTCCATTTTTTTTCTAGCTCCCGGACTATATCACATATATCATTTGAAACTTTGTTCTTAGCCTTAAAATCTTTCTCACTTGAATAATCAGCCCACAGTGCGGAGAATAAATGTCAGTATATAAATTTATCCTTGTTTGCATTTGATCATCCCTCTCAAATCATTTATTGCATTACGGCTGTTCCTGAACTAAAGCGTACATCGTATATTTTTGTTATTTAAGGTTAGCTCACTTGGCTACTGATACATGAGTTCGATCCCGAAATAAGATATGTATATTTGTGTTGTTTTTCTGCTGATGTCTTGCCTTCCTCACAGACCTACTATGGCATATAAACTGACAGGCTCCTGTCAGACTTCTGAGCAGCTGCTTAAGGAATTTTTTTTATTTATTTAAAGTTCAGTGATGGGACTACGATTTATCATGATAGTCTTAACAAAAAAAAAGATTTTTGTTTCCTCCATGAAGCCATTTGTAAATTAAACTAGTAGTTCGTCAGTAGATTTGGCAAGTCTTTATTATTTATCCAAAAAAGAATGTATTGTTCTCACTAAAGAGAGATTAACTCTAATTACTAGTAAAAATGGAGAAACTTCAAATAGTTTCCGAAATTGTGATTTACAGTTTCACTGTAAGCCATTAATAACGATTAAGCTCCTTTGTTATTAGAAATAGTTTTCAAAGCTTTCGCAATTTTATCTCTCCTCCAATTTGAGCTCTTTAGGTTCGCTTATTTTTTTCTGTGAATATAAACCGCGTCATTTAATGGGTAATTCATATAACAACAGAGTTTCCTTTATCTTCGCTGTTTTATCCCAGTTATATAGCGTTTAGATTATTCTACGTACTCCTCAAAAAATAATTCTGCTATGAAGATGGCAAGTTAAAAGGATTTTCGACTCTTTTAGTCAGACTCAATTGCATTTTTTTGCTCTGTTCCATGATACACATTAGCTTTGTTATAACAGAATAAATATCACAAAGCCTTACCAAACAGTCAGACTTACACTAATCCATCAGCTAATAAGCATTTTTGATTCTCCTATATAATACCTTCAGAAAACTAAATACGTTAAGTAATTAATGAATATTTTCCACAATTTATTATAATACACGGATCTCTCAAGTGACAAAACTCGAAACTATTTTTGGTTCGATAACCAGCATTTGATATCTAAATTAAAAATGTGATCTCACTGTTGTGTTACATAAAGGTAGTTTTCTAATCCATTACAGTTCGTTCTATTTGTCATTTAGATTTTTTCAACCGAAATTCAGTAGCCACTCAGTGTTATTAGTAGCTCATTAGTTGAAATGTCCCTTTAGAATTGCATTAATTTCTAATGAGAATTAATGTTAACCACTTCACTTTCCTTTTTTGCCTGGGTTTACCTAACTGCAGTGTAAAATCACTTGGGAATATAAAAAAATTCAATATATTTTCTATTATCAAAAACAAATAACTGAATGCTCGATAAATATAGATAAAAAAATGTTAACCGGGTGTAATCTGAAATCACAATCTCCTGATAACATGTCAGGTTGATTTGCGTTGTTTTACATCTGAGGGGCACTATTTTGCACACAGTGAGCTAAATCGCCAGGTCTTAAGGACTCCGATGGTTCAGAGAAGGTTGCGGAGAGGGACCCACTGGACAGCTTGGAGACAGATGGTTACCTCTCGTCAAGGCTATCTAGCGTGTTCTTTAACGTGCTCAGGATATGACTCTACAGCACACGGAACCACTGCTTAACATCCCATTTCACGGACTGCGGCCTTTCCAAGTCCATCGGTGTCCGCTATTGACCGAGGGAAGGACGGGGAATTTTGCGGAGATAAATCTTAACTCTGACCCAACTGGGACTCGAACCTGGTAACTACAGATTAAACATGTGAGGTACTCTTGACATGTTATCAGGAGATCGTTGGTTCAGATCCGAGCCGGTTAATGACAGTTTTTTCTCCATATTTGTTCATCATACTATCAAAAGATGGACATCTGTGATTTCCTATTATTTCACTCACTTATTCAAATAATTAGTGCACCATATCAGGCTCAAATCTAGAAAAAAAGGTTGCGGGGGTGGGGTGGAGTGTAAGCGATCCTTGAAAAAGGAGGGGGGAGCAAACTCAAGTCTAATGAACTGAAACGCCGTTCGGGTATAAACTTTTACACTCCGTTTTAGGAGTATTGAAAAGTATGTGTAATATTTATATAGGTTTAATTCGTCTCCGTTTTTGTTACTATTAGTCTGAAAAGGGGTGGGGCATGTGCCTTCCCCTTTTCTAGATCTGACGCTTCCCCTTACGTAAGTTAAACCGTATTAAACTGAATTCATCTTGCATTTTAATTAAGAACGTTACATATTTTACCATTTCGATAATTGTTATTTAAAAGACGTTTCGACAAAAACTGTAAACTCTAAAAAGCACACAAAAGTAATGCGAGAAACTGGATTTGTAAATACTTCTCTATCCATATAGTTTATTTAACAAATATTTTAGCTTTTCATCTTTTTCTTATCTTCATCCTATTGAAATCATCAAGGTAGACCTGTAGAACCATCTGCCTAAGAATCAACGTTTCGTGTTGAATGTATTATTTCCTTCCTAATTTGGGTGATATATTTTTGTCAGTTAATTTGGCAAAGAATTGAATTCATGAAGAAATGATGCTGGAAATTTGAAGTTAAGACTTCTGCCTTCTTGTAGTATTTTTGTCGCTCAGATCCGTCGAAGATAGCAGGCAGAAAAGTCGTTAAGTTTCCGTCGTTTCGAAGCAGAGCAGGCCACAGAAGCAGTAGAGAAGGACAATGACAGAAAAAGAGTCCAAAGAAGTGAAAGTATTTGGTTGTGACATAGTATGTGGATATTTACTTCTTAAAACGACTTTATGTGAGGTGTTGAAGAAATGTTGGCTAGTAGTTGGGGACATTGTGTTACCCTTAAATAGACTTTGTTTATTACTCTGTAGTCCTTAGAAAGACTTTGGGGGGGGGGGCGAATTATTGTTGGGGAATATTGAAAAATTGGTTATTGTGGGGTTGACAGGGGAACAGTAGGCGGGATTTTTTATGTGCGGAAATTGTGTATGTAGTTTTTTTTTAATTTTATTTTGATGAGCTATAGGATTGTCTGGAGTTTAAAATTTGGCAATTTTGGAGATAGAAAGGGAGAGTCCACTAGATACGAATAATTGCGTGATTATGGAGGTTTCAAATCTAACTTTATGGTTCGAAGTTGAATAAAAATAATATGGGATAGAAATAAAAATAATATAATAAATATAATATGGGAAGAAGTTGTTAAGCATCTATGTTATTAAAGTGGATGAATTTTTTCGTCTATTGTCTCAGGCGTCTGCACTCATTAATGAATGGCTCGAATTAAATATTTATACCTTTGAAACGTTTATTTGTTTCTTCCCCAAAACCGTTTTGTCTCCTCTTGAAACATTTTTTGTCCTCACCCCCTAAATATAAAAGTAAAAGAAAACGTCCGTCTTGAACATAAACGTCTATTCATCTCGAAAGAAAATTCTAATAATGGCTTTTTTCGATCACCTCAGAATAGGGCCCATCTTTTCATACGATTCATTTTATTACAGTTATTGTTGCTTTCAGGGGTCGTCTGTTTACAATTTAATAGGTCAGAATTCACATTCACGAGCATTACATTTAAGCCATTCCTATAATCGTGAAGGGGAAATGGCAGCAGTTTCCTTCCTTATGTGACATAAGGCTTCATAATCAATATGCCACACATGGGAAGTCCTCCCACACATCATTCTGACAGGCATCATCTACACCAATGAGAGAGTTCAGGAAGGCTCATCAATCAGATAGGATATTCGGTCATATATAAAGTAGATTCGATTAGCTGTCACCTGTACCTTAATATTCGAAGCATACGTGAGGAAGTGTTCTTATCCTGTCAAATATATTTTTCAGCTTCTTCTGGGTGTCTGGAGGAAAAAGAATATTATCCTACAAGATAATTTACAGAATATTTAATGAATTAGTGTTGCAGAATATGTAGGCAATCGAAACTTTGAATAATATAAATCTGAAACGGAAGTTATTTGTTTATATTGATTTAGAAATGGGATCGATAAGATAAGAAACATAATTAGGTAAGAATAATTAAAACTCATTTCAGTGTGTCGAAGGAAATGCGTAGATTATGTTGCTAGTGAGAAGACTGATTAAATATTCTATCAAGTGAATCATTGCAGAAAGAGTTCCAAATATTAGGAGAATAAGGAGTTCACTAAGTATTAGATAAGCAGAATAGAGAAAGCGAAACTACGCAGTTGAAGCATAAATGGCTCGCATAAGTCATTAGTTGATTGCCTAGTTGCTTTCATGTATGCTGCACCACTGTTGAGAACGTAATGTAAAGCAATACGTATTGATACTACCCTTCGATGTTGAAATGTTCAAACTGTCTCTCATGACACATAACTGCTCATAACGGAACAATATAACCTAGATGGATTATAGATTGATGCATATGTAAATACACCCCTGGTGGTGCAACTCTATTGAATTAAATCGCAGGTGCGCAACAGTAATCTGGTTCAATATCAAATCTCCAGTGCTGATGTGAGTGTTTGTGTTGCTTAAAAAGTAGGGACATAAACAATATCGTTAACTACATGAAGATTGGTAGAGAGAAAAAAATTACGCTAAAGGATTTAGATTTTCAACTGTTTTTTTTCTGTTGTTGTTTTAGTCATCCTTTCTCTCACTTCATTAACATCGTCTTCAAAATCAATTTGAAATTCCCACCGCTCATCCAAAACATGATTCGCAAATACATAAATTCAAAATTATATTTAGAGAATACGACGAATGTGTAAAATCAAATTTTATACTATTATACTTGTATTGAGTTCTAATATATATATATTTTATTTTCTTTGATCATACCAGGCTGGCTGCTGCTCGTGAAACAAATCATCAATACAGTAGGATCTCAAAGTATAGTAGCAGGGGCGAAGCGTAAGTTCAAGCAATTGAGACCTAGAGACTGCGCAGTTGAGACATTGGTGATTCATACAGGTGACTAATGATGTACAGAATTGTCATGTTACTGATTCATTCTGTACAGAATTGTACAGTTACATTTGTATAATTCATTCATGTACAGAATTGTCATGTTACTGTACTGATGTACAGAATTGTCAGTTACTTTCCAATTACCCAATAGTGTCATAGATCAATAATTGCATCATAGATCATTGGTTGATTGAAAAGTGAATAATAATTCAATCCGCCAATGATCTATGAGAATCATCGTTTAGTCAACTGCGCAGTCTCATTGTCTCAATTGCTTCCACTACGCTTCGCCGTTCTGCTAGAGTTAGATTTCTCGTACCACCGCGTAAGTGCGAATTCGCGTAAGTTATAATATCCCCGTACAGAAGACAATTGTGGATACACTAAAGTAAAACTACGCGAAAGCCAATAAACCATGTACACGTATATATAAATTTTATTAGGGCAAGTTAAATGTGCATAAACCATAAAGCATAATTTTAGTAAAATATTTACCTGAAGACTGCAATTTTCTATTTCAAATCCTCTTCTTCCGACTGTTAAATAGGTGTAGAGATAGAATTCGCGAACTTTTTCGTGCAGGTGATGAAACAGAGGTTTGCGAGAAGGCTCTTTGCGATGATGCAGTGGGTGACTGTATAGCGGCAGAGAATGAATTCTTATATTATCATTCATTATTAATTAGTATTGCTAATAATATTAAATAATAATATCAACAACTCAATTAACAGATAATTTCTTGACTGTGAAATTTTTATGTAGTTTTGCAATATAATTGAACAATTATTTGATTGTTGATCTTACAAGTATTTTAATAGTGCTAAAATATTTTTCACACTTTATTCCTTGAGACATCCAGTGCAATGTCTTCTAATGATATATTATTAGCTATTTCTGCTTAATAGATAAAAATGGACAGACTTAACAAACTTTTTTCAGTCATGGTTTACTTTAAATGATGTTTTATCAGCTTCAACTTCACAAAGCTCCTTCCTACATTGACCAAGGTTACTGTGATTCTTCGTTAGTTTTTTTTACATTTTCTTAGATTCAAAATTAGCAATATTTTTGCACATCTCAAAATGTTCTGTATGTAAAGCAATACCTAGTATTACCTATATTTCTTATAATGTAATTAAAATTAACGTTTTGTACCCAGCTTGAAAAGTTTGCTTTTTCGCAGACTTTTCCTGATGAAACACTTTCAGACTTTAAACCATTTTAACTCTTTCATACATGTTATTAAATTACACACGAAACAACTTTTGCCACAGAGCTCTGACAGCAATCTGTTAGTATTTTACGTCATCTGTAAATGCCGAAAAACTGATCTCATAGGAGGGCGAGACTCCAGTACAACAAAGAAATATAATTCGTAGTCCCTTTTATCAGTAGACAAGTGAACTAACTACATAGGAACATTATGATACCCTCCAAACCCGAACTAAATTTAAAATATTATCTTGAAATTCCTGGATTTGCCAATAATAAAATGATTCAACTTTACAGGATTTCCAGATGAGAAAGTTAACCAGCCCTAAGATTTTTTTTTGGATTATTTGATTTCGAAAAATTATCAACCGAAGACCTCCATCCTCTTACAGAAAAACTCACCAAAGCGGATCTAAAGAAGAGATTTCAAAACGTATATATTCGCAACCCGGATCTGCGAAAAATAGGGCTCATATCAGTAACCGATATCCGAGAAAAAATTAGGATATCCCTTTTTCTGCTTTTCCTGTAAACTTTAACGATTCTATGAAAATCATCGGAATTCATAGGCGCTCTAGTCGAACAAATTATATAGGTTGCATATTATTCGTCTATGACCAAATCGCCCGTGAAAAGTAAAAGGGTTGGAAACCAATATCTCGTTCGGCATCACAAAAAGTAAAAAAAAAATCCGGCTTAAATTGCACATCCTTTTTTTTAACTAGACTCGAATTTTGAACTGAATAGGGGTTGAGGCGGGGGAACAATGGGGAAAAAAATTAGGTACTTACGGGCAGTTCCACCTGTTAAACGAAAAACAAAAATGCAAAAAACATGGGAACTGTAAAAAAATGACATTGATTTTCGAAAGCATAAACTTTTCTGGAGAATTACGACGTTACAAATTCTTATAGCACTATTTCAGAACATTTTGAGTATCTCTGGTTTTGAGATGACCAGATATAAATATATAGACAGAGGCATGATGAACCATGCCAGTCCAACTCGTGGCTCATTAAAAAGAAAATGAGAACTTGAGATTATTAAAAGTAATAATCAATATAATGAAGATGGCTTATTTCTTCAAAATATTTGACCTGACATTTTTCAGGTGCCAAATTAAACGGTTTTTTTCAAATCATAGTACTCATTAAAAATATAGGTTCTCGTTTAAAAGTAGAGAATTTTTCCTGCGGGCCTTTAAGAATATAATTTGTTTCATAATGACGCTTCGCTAACTTTGAGTTGGATATGCTTCTTATAAATCATCTGAAGCTTTTTCACAAATCCATCTAAATGAGCAACCTATGCAAGAACAACATTACTTAAAATCAGTGGCGAATAATAGTGGATGCGATTGAGCCAAGGACACCGTGCAATAGGAGAAACGATGATTCTCCTGGATCATTGTGTGATTAAGCTATCGGTCATATTTCGTTCGGCCAATGATCTATGATGTAATTGTTGATCCATGATACTATTGGCTGATTGACAAGTGATTAATAATTCGGTAAGTCAAAGATCTGTAAGAATAACAGATGTCTTAGCTGCGCAGTCTCAATGTCTCAATTGCGTCTACTCAGGATTCACGCTTGCTTAAAATATAAAAAAACTACATTTTGCACAACGTGACATTTTGGAAGACAGTAATTATTATTACAATGTCTGCAATTGACAATAACTAACACCCGTCCTCACCGAACTCATGTGGTCGACGATTTTCTCGGAGAGGAAGATATTCGCCGAATGGAGTGGCCACCCAGATCTCCTAACCTCAATCCCATTGAGCATGTATGGGATGTTCTAGGGAGACACATTCCAGCTCGCCAGCCTCCTCCCAGAATACTCCACAAATTCAAAACAGCACTGTCGAGGAGTGATCATTAATCTTTCTGGACCTCATCAATACCCTCATAAATAGTATGAGGAATCTTTGCTTGAGCTGCATGGCTGTCAAGGGTGATCACATTCCATATTAATACATCGCATGTCGTACGTAACAGACTTTAAGTATTGTTCCATGGACTGCGCCTTCACGTCAATTGCATGATTATAATATTAATGCATGCACATTATACCATTATGAATTTCATATGCTTGATTTTCATTTGAAATGTTATAATAAACCTCTTTACCAAATTTCAAAGCATTCCCTTAAAAATACTTCGAGTTACGTACGAATTTATACGTTATCCTTTAATTTTGAGCACCAGTGTATTTCTAGTCCTGGATATTCTTTACCAACTAAGAATCCAGTATTATAAAAGTGATACATCATTATTTAGATAAAAATGGAAAATTACGAATATAGAGTTGGGTCCTATTGTTTTACTTATGAATGGCACATTTTTGTTTACGATGGCATAGTCAGGTCACAAGGACTCCGAAGATTCAGATGAGGTTGGGAGAGGGGACTCACTAGAATAGCTGTTGGGAGACAGATGGTAGCCTCTTATCAAGGCCATGCAACCTTTTCTTTAACTTGCACCGGGTATGGTTCTACCGCACACGGAGCAACGGACTAACGTCATATCCGACGGACGGCGGCCTTTCAAAGCCAATCGGTGGGCTCGAACCAGGAAACTGCAGATTACGAGTCTCAAGAGCGCTACTGACTGAGCCACTCCCGCCCCTTAGAATGTAGAAGAAGATAAAAACTTGCTGCTAAGTACGAATTTAAGAAAATGAAGCCATTTGGATATTAATATGCATGGAGGAAATGAATGTTTTAATCTCGGTATTTTGTCCAGGTATGCTGTAGATGTAAAGTTTTCCTGGAATTTAATTACGTCCCTGATAGAAAGTTCTTTAATGCTCAAAACTGCACATCATAAATCTCTGAAATATGTAGACTTCCTTCATTTGATTGAAAAGACTGGTTTCGGGCTATTAGAAATTCTGAATGATTCTATACAACCCACTGAAGTGAAAATAGAAGTTTGCAGTCATAAACATAGAAATCAGTTTGGATCTGAATGAGTTTTTTTTTAATTTTATAAAAAAAGAAATGGAGTATTAAAATCTTAAATAAGGTGCAATTTGCGGGAAAAAAATGAATATCTCATTTAAAATTTGAAAAAAGAATAATATTACCGTTTAGCTGAATGTCATTGATTTGTTAAATGCTCTCAAATAACGATTTGAAATGCAACTCTATTGAATCGTCTCTAATGGGTTCAGTGTACATTCAAATAACGAAATATCAAATGAAAAATCTGTTCCTGTTGTCGAAATTTCGCTTGAAGCTGAATTAAATTCGTATACTTCAAAGCAATGTCTGTAAAAGAAATGACAAATGAATGCAATTCATTAAAGGTAGAATTTAATATTTTTCAAATAAGAGGTAATAGCCCACCAAGCCTAGAATTATTATACATTGCAATTAAAGGAGCTAAGCCTGGTTTAACGTATGCGGAGCAAGCATTTTCGTTTTCCGTCAATTCTTGCACAAATATTAAGTCTCATCTTTCAAATATATCATTTAATGCGTTGGTATTTCATAAACAATAACTTAAATGAAAAGAAATGAAGACTAACAAGATGCTACATTGCAATTATTTTGCTATAATCATTAAACGAATAAATGAAATATTTTTATTAGATTAACAGTAGTTGAATCATTTTTTTTTCCTCACTTTTTTTACCAGTTAAGGTCGGCAACGGACCAGGCTCGTAATTTGTAGTTCCCAGATTCGAGTCACACCTGGGCCAGCGTTGAGATTTATCTCTGCTAAAACCCGCCTTGCCTATGGTCAGTAGTGGACACCGATGGGCTTGGAAAAGCCGCGTTCACCTGATTGCGCGTAAAGCCGTGTCCACGTGTGCAGGAGAGCCATAACCTGTGCACTTTAAAGAACATGCTGGATGTCCTTGACGGGAGGCTTTCGTCTATCTCCTAACAGTTGTCCAGTGGGTCCTCTTCCCACAAGTTTCTCTGAACTCTCGGGGTCTTTGTGGCTTGTCCATTTAGCCAATTGTGTGCAAAAAGTACCTCTCAGAGGTGAAAAATAACCCATAATCAGCAAACAGATATCCGCGGATATCACGAAATGTTATCCATAAACGACGAATATCAAAAAACCGGATATTTGGAGACCCTAATCTAGAGCAGTATCATGAGGGTCATGATTCTTCTCTCGCTTTGACAATTTTAATAACTGGAAAAGAGAAAAACTATGGTATATATCAGTGACAAAGCGTAGTGAAAGCAACTGAGACAATAAGCACAGTTGAAGAAACGATGATTCTCATAGATCATTGACTGGTTGAATTATTAGTCACTTTTCAATCAACAAATGATCTATGATGCATTAATGATATATAACATTATTGGCTAATTGACAAATACAGTACAGTTTCAGACAGTACAGTTCGGCAAATCAGTCACCTGTAAGAATCACCGATGACTCAACTGCGCAGTCTCAAGATCTCAATTGCTTCCACTCACGCTTCGCACTTGGTATATATATTTACTAACTATTTAATCACTTATTAAGCAGGCGCAAAGCGTGAATGGGAGCAATTGAGAACTTGAGACAACTATGATTCTTACAGGTGATTGATTTAACAAATTGCAAGTTGCTTGTCAATTAACAAATAGTGTCATGAATCAATAATTGCATCGTTGATCATTGGTTGATTGAAAAGTGACTGATAGCTCAATCAGCCAATGATATACGAAAATTATCGTTTCGTCAACTTGCATTCTCATTGTCTCAATTGCTTCCACTACGCTTCGCCGCTGCTATTAAGCAGCTTAAGTCATAGAATGAAGATGGGTTTAGAGGAAAAACAGCCGTGTACGATCTGAACTCATGATCTCTTGATAACATGTCTGGTGGCCTGACCCAGAGGCGAAACGTAGTGGAAGCAATTGAGACAATGAGTGCACAGTGGACGAAACGATGATTGTCTATATCATTTTCTGATTAAGCTATTAGTAATTTTTCAATCAACCAATGATGTATTCTGCAATTATTGATCCATGACACTATTGGCTGATTGACAAGTAACTGATCATTCGGTAAATCAATCGATGTAAGAATCGTATAGATTAGTTCGTTAGCTACCGTTGGTGGCGGTTATTACATTGATAGTAAATATAAACATTTTAAATTTACACTGATGGTTCTCTTAACTATGAAGAAACTATTTCTTCTGTGGCCTTTGTATTCCCAAGTCAAAATTTTGAATATTAATTTAAATTTAAAAATTATAACCCAGTTATAGCTACTGAATTATCAGCAATCATTTCAACAATTAACTGGGCAAAAAAAATCTCTACGAAAACATATTTATACTTTCAGATAGTAAATCATCTTTAGGTATTTTATTAAACAATCCATATAAAAGCAACTTTAATTCCTTATTAAATAATATTTTTATTTTTATTTATGAACATTTAAACGTAAATAATTTATTAATTAAGATTTAATATTCTAGAAAATAAATAATGATACAGTAAAGATCATATAATTGTCCTACAATGGATATCATCACATTGCAATCTAAAATTTAACGATTTAGCAGACAATTTGGCAAAAAACGCTAAGGATTTGAATATTTCCATTGATTCTCCTTATTTCTTCTATCTACATAAAAAAAGCAATAAACAGAAAATCCTAGAAGATCTTCACAAATGGTATGAAACCAAAGATACTCATACTCATAGATATACAATTTCTCAAAAAATATCAAAATTTCATAATTATGGCTTACAAAAGAAAGAAATTACTGCAATATTGCGTATTAAATTAAATTGTGCACTAACAAATGTGATATTGTTCAAATGGAAAAAGATTGAATCCCCAAATTGTTTTTACTGTAACTCTCCCCATTCCATCGATCACATCATCTTCAAATGTGACCACTCCAGGGATGAAAGAACTGTCTTTTATAACAAACTGAAAAAATATAACATAAATCAGGTTAACCTTAAAAATATATTAGAAACTTCAAAATCTTCACAAAAATCCATACTTTACCCTATACTGATGTCCTTTCTAAAAAAAATTGAAATTTTAGATTGACTTTAAAACCTTTTTCAGGTTGCAGAAGAATCATGAAAATTTGTCTGAATGAGTCTGCATTGAGAAAACTAACTCTTTGCAGGAATATTCAAGTGTTGATTTGTTTTCTATCTATCTAAGAATCGTATATATCTCAACTACGCATTCTCAAGTTCTCAACTGCTTCCATTCACGCTTCGCCCCTGGTCTGACCTCTGAGCTACCTGCCGGTGATCAATTTCTCCTCTACTGTTGATGTTATGCTATACACCATCTGGTCTATCATTGTCCTTGAGTGCATTTGAGATATCATGTCATCAGGAGGCATGGGTTCAGATCTCGCCCGATTCACACTTTTCCCTTTACACCCATCTTCATCCTGATACTTAAACAGCTTGATGGTGACGAAATACTTAGCAAATCAATTATGAGCTATAAATTCATTAGACCGTGGTATATATATCACATATATATCTTGCACAAAATTTTGAAGGATACTTTTTAAACGATAAAAGAAACGAAGAGGAAAGTTGTGTATGAGAATGGCGTTCTGATCAGTCTTGGCTAAATCAAATCATTTGTCCAATATCTCTTTTGTTTTCGAAATCCTACCTGGTTATCATATAAAAAAAGAAAATTAGATTTAACAAAATTATATGAATTTTAACCTAAAAATAACAACATTTATATGCTGTATATACAGATGCCCTCCTCAGAAAAATTGATTGAAATATTAATTTGTGATGAAATATCGAATGTAGCAGCTAATATTGTTTCTTTTTATATTTTCTTTATTTTGTTTTTCAACTAAATCTAATTTTTTAATACTTTGTAATTTTTTTCAGAAGTATATAATTAATTTTTATTTATTAATACGAAAGCATTTTACATGCATTTTCCATAATAAATCTCCATTTTTTTCATTTTGTTTTCCTGGCATTCTTAGTTGTATTATGGTGGTTGTATTAAGGTTGTAATTCCTTTATGGAAGGAAAGTACAGTGGACCCCCGATATAACGCGCATGTCGGGCGGGAAACAACACCCGCGTTATAAGGTGAACCGCGTTATACCGAGCGGCGCGGTGGCGACACAATAAATTTCACACTGTAAGCTTTTCTTTTACTCATCATGCATACAATAATTAAACACTATTCAAAATACATGCAGGAACTCAATACATACACAATTACTCAATACGCAGTAACAATAAAATGCGATACTCACTAACGCCGCACGGACCTGTATAAACATGTTTGAATTTATCGCGAACATCGCCCGCGCTATAACCGAGTGCGCGGTATAGCGAGCAGCGCTATAACGAAGGTCCACTGTATTTAAAATTTTCGGTACATACACAAAAAAGTTCTCGAATAACCGAAAAAAAAATAAAAACCTCAGTTTTATTTTGAAATGCTTAGCTTTGAAGCAGACATCATTAAAACAAAATAAACATGAGATGTCATAATACTTTATTGCAGTCAAAATAAATAAGAATATTTCATATTTCTTCTAAGCAATTCATGAATAACAATCTTTCATTTCGTTTGCATGATACCTTTAGTCAAATGTATGAAAATTTCTTATATGCTCTAAACATGGAGAGAAACATTTTGCATCCGAACTGAAATCCTACATTAATATATGCATTTCCCCCCTTAATAAATGCTCATTACTGTCTACATAAAGAGTTTTTATCATAAAATTCATCTGACTCATCAGCGATTATCGATCCTCAATTGCTCAGCTTCAAAACTCTTAGGGATCTCCTTCCTCTATCAATGTGAATTTGATGTCCCACCATTACACAAAGCTCCGAACTATTAGTCTTCATTGAAATCCTCTTTCGGTTATTGCCAGAGCGTTTTGCAGAGCAAAGGCCAGAACGTGCCGTGTGATCGCACACGGATTCTATTCGCAGTGGTCGTGTCGCAGTGCAACGGCGGTTTCTGCGTGAAATGTAAAGAGCTTTTCCAAACAGGTGTTCTCGGTCGTTCATCGTTCCTTTCGCGCTCTCTGGTAATAAGCTAAAGTTCTTTTCTTCCGTAAATGAAATATTTTTTTTTTCTTTTGAAGCCTGTACTCAGGTTATTGGGTTTTGTACAAAAGAATTGATAGATGATTTGGAGCATTGGCGGCTAATCTGGACTGAAATATTATTTGCGATGAGTTTTAATGTTCCAGGCGATAAATTCTTTATTTAAATCCATTAAAATAATCTGATTTTGACTGTAATAAATTATCACGAATCAAGAATCGTATCCAAAAGCAGTAATACTGGTGATCTTCAAGCGCAATGGGGCGGGGTGGTTCAGTCGGTAGCGCGCCAGGCTCGTAATCTATATTTCCCAGGTTCGACTCCCAGCTGAGTCAGCATCGAGATTTATCTCCGAAAAATTCCCAGCCCTGCCCACGGTCAGTAGGGGACACAGATGGGCTTGGAAAGGCCGTCTTCCGTCTGATGGGACGTTACGCCGTGGCCCCATATGCGGGAGAGCCATATCCTGTGCACGTTAAAGAACACGTTGGATGGACTTGATGGTAGGCTACCATCTGTCTTCCAACAGCTGTTCCAGTGGGTCCCCTCCCCCAACCGTCTCTGAGCCTTCGGGGTTCATGTGACCTGGCCATTTAGCCCATTGTGTGCAAAAAAGTGCCGCTCAGAGGTAAAACAACCCAACCCAACTGTCAAGCGCGATATACTATATAACAGGCCTGAAGCGTGAGCGTAAGCAAATGAGACATTGAGACTGCGCAGTTGAGACATTAATGATTCTTACAGATGAGGGGTTTACCGGATTATCAATTTCTTGTCAATCAGCCAAATAGTGTCATGGATCAACAACTGCATCATAGATCATTAGTTGATTAAAAAATGACGAATAGCTGAATCAGCCAATGATCTATGAGACTCATAGTTTCGTTAATTGCCCAGTCTCATTGTCACAATTGCTTCCACTACGCTTTGCCGCTTGTGAACACTCTCCTACCAAAATATTACAAAATTTCCACGTTTATGTCCATGAGAATCTAACTTCGAAGCTCTATATATTTTAAAATATACATTTAATGGAAAATTAGGACTGGAGATAAATTAAAGATCGTAATCAAATTTATTTAAATATCGGGTTTTAACAATATCAGTTCTGTATTTTAAGAGTGATGGATGCTGAAATATTTCACAAGAGTGGTGCGTCATAGGATCATTTCGGAAATTAAAACTTAAATGATAAGTATCATTTCAAATCATTTAATAAAATAAATAAGCATTTTAGAAGTTTATGTAATGATTATTTCATTAGCATACAATTAGGAATGATTTTTTTTATGAAACAATATAATTTATTGATAAACATTCCAACATCAATAACACTTGAAATAATAAATGAACATTGACAATCGAAATAAATATATTTGATTATTAACGTTAATCTTTAGTGTTTTTTGTATTAAATGAATATTTTAGAACTTATTGATCTCCGAAGTTAGATTTCCTTTGACATAACATAGAAATTCTTCAATATTTTGGTAGGGCAGTGTATATTCTACTATTAATTTTAATATATAATGCTGCTGCGATGCATAGTGGAAGCAACTGAGACAACGAGATTGCTCAGTTGACGAAACGATTATTCCAGTAGATCATTGGTCAATTGAACTAGTAGTCACTTTTCAATCAAGAAATGATCTATGATGCAATTATTGATCCACGACACTATTGATTAATTGACAAGTAACTTACAGTTCGGTAAATCAATCACTTACAAGAATCACCGATGTCTCAATTGTGCAGTCTCAAGGTCTCAATTGCTTCCACTTACGTTCCACGTCTGATACAATCATACGAAACGCAATTAGGGAGTCATCTTTTAAGAATCAGTCAAAAAAAGGAGCAGCCACAACGATCGATTCTCTTTAAAAAGAATTTTAGTTTTATTAATAGTTTCAATATATATTGTTAATTTCCTTTAATTTCTTTAAATTACTTTTTGATATCTTTTTAAATAAAGAGCTCGAAGATCAATTATGCCACAATGACCAGGATACAAGGACATCAAGGGCTTAGTGGAAGCAATTATTGATCCACGATCTTAAAGAAAGTTGAGGAAGCGGATCCATCGAAAACCTATTAAGAAAACAGATGGAAAGCTCCCTACAATGCTACCCCAGAGTGTTTTTAATATGTGTAGGGATGGTTCTTATGCACTCGGAACCAACTTTCTCACAGGGCACAGTGGGGTTTAGAGGAGAAAAATTCTGATCTGGCACACCTGGGAGTCAAACCCGGGAACTGCATAACTGAGACTGTCCCATTACCGACTAAGTCAACCCACCCCAATGTCGGGCAATCAATAATATTTTTTCTTCGGAGAACCAAGATATATTTAGCAATCAGTGTGGTCAAACCTGCTGGATGACACCACTCTCTAAAGGTAAATTATTTTGAAAATCTAGTAAGTTCGTTACTAGTTATCCCTTTACCTACCTCAGTCCTAGGTTAAAAACATAGTAGTATCTTCGACAAGGCCTAATATAGGATAAAATAGTTCACAGCCGTCATTTTGCTCCAATTTATTCACGCTTATTTTTCAGTTATTCAGCGTACTGTCAAATTATAGACATACTTAGTCTCGATCTCTACACAACTTTTTGGGAATTTTTATATTTTTGCTCTTTGCAAATTGTTTTAGTTATACACAATGTCCACTTCTTTGCTATATTTTTTTCATTTAGGATCGAAATAATTATAGTCATATTAATGAGGTGTAATCTGATTGAAAAGCAATGGGAACTTATTACAGGCGTACCCCTGTCATACGACACATTAGGTTCCAGACCACTGTCGTATAAATAATTCGCTAATCATTGCCTTGTTTTCCCTTGTACATGCGTGTAATGGTTTAATAACATTTTTAAGCAGTCATACATGTGTAACTGACGTATATAAAGCATTTGCAATCAAAATAAATACTCTCACTTGTCACTAAATATTATAATTTTAATCTTAGTGTTAAACGCAGTGGGTTTAAGAGTCTACTTGTTTTCACTGGAAGTAACCGTACTCTTACTTGATTTTTTATCTGCCATTAACCATTAACAATAAAATAAAATAAGAGTTATAATAATTCACAGCGAAACACCAAAGCACAGTGAGATGCAGCGGGCAAAGACGATGTAGAGTCCACGAAAATTGCGTATCTGTTGGTTCCAAAACTAAGTAGTGGAAATCATTGTCCAATGAGAAGAGTCACGTGCAAAGTCATCGCGCAATACTCTGCAAAACATTATTATTATTCATCGTTACAGTCAATGGGAGTTCCTTATTCAGGCTTACCCACAAGAAAAGTAATACAACAGAAAAAATACAATATTTTTACAAAATTTACAATTTCTTATAAAAAGTGAATTATTTAATTAAACATATACGTATATATTTATTTTTATAGTTGTAACCAGTAATGTGTTAAGATTACAAATTCAAAAAGAGTTAAAAATATTTTTTGTCTAATATTTTCGTCTGGTTGGTTAAGAATATATTCAGTACATATTTCCTGAACTCCTAATTTTTCGAGATGAGAAAGATTTCTCTCGTTTTAATTTATAAAGTTTGCAGTTTAATAAAATATGATTGCTTGTTTCTGGTACTTTACATTAATTGCAATCTGGAGATTCTGAAAGTTTGTGCTTAAATTTAGTATAGTTGGTAAAAGCTGAGTTAGTCTAAAAAGTGTTTTTGTTGTTGTCTTGAAAATGATGAATTTTTTTATTTTGTTTATTTTCCTTGAGTTGGTAAATCTTAGGTTGTTGTCAAAACTTGCATTGTTCTGGAAAAATCTTTCTGTTTGCTTAAATTCAATCTTGTTAATTTTATATTTAATATTGTTTATGAATTTATGTTTCCGTTATTTCATTTAGTTTGTGTGAGACATTTGCGATTTTATCAACTATTTCATTTTCCGCAATTCCAATGTGGCTCGGGACCCACTGTAGTGTTATTGAGTTTTTATTTATTTTTAAATTGTTTGTATTTAGGATTAATAAATGTGAGATATAATAATTATAATTTCTATATAATAATTCTTTTTGTAAAGTTAGTATTGCTCCTTTAGAGTCTGTGTAAATCACAATGTTTGAATTTTGAAGGTTTTTTTAAATCCATTCAAATGCTGTGAGTATAGCGAATATTTCTGCGTGTAATATACTTCAAGACTTTGGTAGTTTAAAGTTCTTTGAAATTTTTAATTTTGGAACATAAATTGCAGAAGTTACAGATTCTGATTCATTATGTGCAGAACCATCTGTGAATATCTTTTCAAAATTATTAAACTTATCCTCATTGTAAATATTAAATAAAATTAAGGCATTTTCTGGTGAGCTATTTTTTTTGAAGTTATTTGTGGAATTTCCAAATTAAGTTTGGTCCAGAATACATCCAGTCGTCAATCATTTCAGGGCTATCCTCTTTAAGGTTTTTTTCAAGATTGTTTTGGAAAAATTCATAGAATTCTTTATCATTTTGTAAAATTTGTATGTGTGGCATATTTTGGAAGTTTATATAAAATGGGTGTGTTCGAAGTTTGTAGTGTAATTTTAACATATATTTTAGTAGTAATGTTTTTTGTCTTGATTGAAAAGGTGGAAGTGCTGTTTCCTCTATCAATGCCAATGATGAGCAGAATATTGGTAAGCCTAATGCTATTTTTATGCATCTATTTTGTATTGTATTTAATTTTTTGAGTTTTGATGAATGTGATCCCGAAATAAATTCGAGTCCATATTCGATTTTTGACCTTATTAAATTCTTGTATAAAGTTATCATTCCAAATTTTGTTGTTCCTTTTTGTTTAAAAGTAAAAAGTTTAAAAAAAATACTAATTTTAAACCTTTAATATATTGATTATCTAGTTGTGAGTTCCAATTTAATTTATGATCTAATTGTATTCCTAGAATTTTTGCTCGTAAATTTTGTTTAATTGTTTCTGAGTGAATTTTAGGTACAAAATTTTGTAATCATATTTAATTGTTTTTGAAGCCGAAATTGTATATTACATTTGTTTTTGTCAGCTGTCCAGAAGATGAAATCATATGCAAAACTTGTATATGAAATAAGTGGTTGAATGATTTCTTTAATGTCGTGTAAATAAAAATTAAAAAGTAATGGTGATAATATGGAACCCTGTGATAATCCATTGGTTACCTTATATATAGGTGACAAATTATTGTCTATTTTAACCTGAAGTGTTCTTTTTAATAAGATCTCTGAAAGAAAATTTAAAATTTTATCACTAATTTTTACTTTTATTAATTTGTATAAAAGTCTATTTAACCATACCGAATCGAAAGATTGGGATAAATCAAGTGAGATTGCCAATAATTTTTTTTTTGTTTTTGAAAGCAGAGTGAGTATCGTTTAATAACAATGAAATGCATTCCTTTGATGATTTATTTTTTCCTAAAGACATAAAATGTATCCCGAAAAATATTTTTTCCTCAAAAAAATTTAATCCTTTAACCAATATTCTTTCAAATAATTTATAAGCATTTGAGAGTAATGAAATTGTTCTATATGATTGAATTTCATAAGCAGTTTTTTCTCGTTTTAAAAGGAAAATTATTAAAATGTGTTTCCATGATATATGGGAATCGTGTTTTTGCCCATATGTAGTTAAAAACTTCTAATAGTTTCATCCTCCATGTGAATGGTAGAAATTTAAACATTTTGTTAGAAACTCTGCAAAACAGACCACTTACTTTGGTATGTGTTGGCTCAAGGTGTCGTAAGATCATGAAATTAGCCACCAATGAGAGGCTCTCTACACCAGACACGTGCTGGCAGCATGGCAAGAATTGCTCTATGAAATATAGCTCGTGGCGCTGCTCTCGGTCACTAACGCGGTGCCACTTTTGCTATGTAGTGATCCCGCTTTACCCTTTACCCAGCTCTTTTTTTTCATGGCAGCGTCAGGTCTTAAAAGTGTCGTATGAGCGAATGCGTCGTCGTAAAAATGGGCATTGGTCGTAATTGAAAATCGTCGTATGAACGTATCGTCGTAAAGCACAACGTCGTAAAGTAAGGTATTACTGTATTTGTTTAAAGAACGATTGGAAGGGTTTTCGTCAGCTCCATTGGAAGGGATTTACACCTGCTCCATTAGAAAGGATTTACACCCACTCCTTTGGAAGATACGACTGCTCCATTCACTGGAAGGGATTTTCATTTTTTGCACAAGAGCAAGAGCATGAATTTCCGTTTCGTCGAAGTGCAAAGGATGTTTTCGTTAGGAGGCTTTTGTTGTCAAATTAAAAAATAGCAACTTCTGTTGGTTAACAGGCATGCTAATCTTTTTATGACCAACTTTTGTTCGTTGACAGGCATGTAAATTTATTCCTTGACACACCTCCGTTAGTTGATAAGTGTTTGCCTATGACGTTTGTCTGGCCATCCACTCTTCCATTAGCGTGCCCTGGAATTCTCTATATTAGCACAGATGCTGTGATTTGTGGGATTGTTAATGTTGAGTTCCCAAACAGATTTAGTTGGCATCTGTGACATCTCTAATGCGGGCATCTAATATAAAACAAATTGTTCTTGATGTAGCACGTGTGTGCGGGAATAATATGAGATGTCTTGAGGGAATGGGATAGCTACACCATAATACACTTAACGATCGTCGGAACCGAATACCATTAAATTCTTGGAAGATGTAATCAAATTCCAGATAATGGACTGTACTGTTAGATTCATCAGCATCTTCGAGGAACCAATTTCATGCCCGAGCTCAGACTAGCACAATAGACCTCCATAATAACATTGTGTCACAGTGTCACCTAGCACTATTGGGTGACACTATAATATCAGTTCGTTATGAATAATCATCCGTGTGACACCACATCAGTCTGTTAATAATCCTATACTCTAAGAAATGTCTTACATGACTACACTCTACTCCTGCCTCCACTATATTATCACTTCCAGCTTTTCTATATCGTGTTACTAAACCAGTGTGCTCTGAAAAGCATATGTCAACCCCTATGCACCTTTAATAAATGTCATTTCTTAGTCTTTTCGCATTTATTGCATTTCTTTTGGTCATTTACACAATATCCCTACACACTATTGAGGAACGTCAAATCCCTACACACTATTGACGAAGTCAAATAACGATAAAGTTAAAAGTCAACTTTGCACATTCCAGGACTCAGAGAGTAGTGGGAAATAATTCTGTCATTTACTTTGACACTAAACTGTTGTTTTTACAGTCATCTTGTGTTTTTCCGTTTACCGCAAATTAAACCGTCCAGAACTTTAAATTTTTTTTTATCTGTGACTAGTTTTTACTCCTTTTAAGAATAAAAAACGACAAAATTTTACTGTTACCTAATCCAATTTAACAATTAAATACTTGCGTCCCTATGCAGGAAATTATGGCTAGTTAGCAAAATTTGAAATTACATGGCAAAATGTAGGAGATTTGAGAAACTCCCCACACACAGAGAGAGCGAAGATCTAGATACAAACCTGAGAGAGACATTATTTTTCTCAGTTGGCAAAATTTGATTTTCCAGTTGGAAATTTTTTGAAATCCCCCCCCCCCCCCCCCCGCAACGATATGCCTTCGCTACACTCCTGGATGTAGCTGCTCTGCAATGATGTTAAGGTAGGTGGTAGACGTCATTGTTTCTCGCAGATGAATGACTGGACCCAGGGTTTCCCAAACATTGCCCAAAGCATTACACTTCCTCCACCAGCTTGTTTTCATCCCAAGGTACAACCTGGTGCCAACATTTCCCTAGGTAAACAACGCACACATACCCGGCTGTCCACATGGTGCAACAGGAAACGAGATTCATCGGATCAGACGACCTTCTTCCAATCATTCAAGGTCCAGATTTGATGCTAGCGAACCCATTTTAGGCGCTTTCGACGGTGAACGAAGGTTCACCATCATGCATGATTCTTTCATGTTGTTCACCGTCATGCGGTGATTCCGAGGTTATTAGCCATGTAATTTAAATTACATGGCTAATAACCTCGGAATCACCGACGGTGAACCGAGGTTAGCAGGGGGAGTCAGAGCGTCCTGCGTGCGAGTTGCGCCACAGTATCCCTTCTGTTGGCTCGTAAAATACAGGATAGCCTTCGCTCACCTCTAGCATCGATGAGCCGTGCTTGGCCCACAACTTGCCGGTGGTTCGTGGTTTTTCCCCCTTAGACCACTTTTTGAAGGTACTAACAACGGCTGACCGTGAACACCCCCACAAGTTTTGATGTCTCGGAAATGCTCTGACCCAGTCATCTGGCCATTACCATTTTGCCTTTGTCAAACTCACTTAAGTCCTCTGCCTTCCCCATCTTAAGAAGAAGAATAACACTGATTAACAGAGCTCAGTACCAGGTGTTATTTATACAGTTTTCATGACCTTCACATGCACCCGTCATTTACCTTGCAGCTGCTTCGATTTGCATAAAGACGCGCTGGTCATAATGTTTTGCTCTTCGGTGTATCACTCTTAGCTTAACGTCGATATCAATTTTAGATGGACAATTGCTTTGAGCCGGGTGGAATAAGAAAACGCATTCCTCTAAAACTGATAACGATGCTATACGATGAGTGATACCCTCCTTAACAAGTGAACAAAAACGTCGCGAAATTTCTTCAATTTATGCAATGAGAATTTTAAAAATTAAAACAGTTTCATGAACAAATCCATTCTCCTTCTATAAATTTATAAATACAAATTTTAGTTTTCCATCACACACTTTTTTGTTACTAGTTGCGAGATTCGCTTGGATTGTTTTACCTGTGAGCGGCACTTTTTTGCACACCATGTGCTAAATGGCCAGGTCACATGGACCCCGAAGGCTCAGAGAAGGTTGGGGGAGGGGACCCACTGGAACAGCTATTGGGAGACAGATGGTAGCCTCCCGTCAAGGCCATCCAACGTGTTCTTTAACGTGCACAGGGTATGGCTCTCCCACACACGGGGCCACGGCTTAACGTCCCATCCGACGGACGGCGGCCTTTCCAAGCCCATCGGTGTTACCTACTGACCGTGGGCAGGGCGGGGAATTTTGTTGAGATAAATCTCAATGCTGACACAGCTGGGACTCGAACCTGGGAACTACAGATTACGAGCCTGGCGCGCTACCGACTGAGCCACCCCCGCCCCTAGTAGTTGCGAGAAGAAGTTACACAATTTCCTAGATCGCTTAGATTAGGAAAGAATTGGGTAGTTATTGTTTGGATTTTTGTTTTATCAAAAAATGAAATCTGAGCAAACAACTTACCAAACTTAACAATTGCACTGCGTTTTCCTGTACATAATGCTTTATTAAATATAACTAGTAATATCGGGATATTTATTGTTCTTGCTATCATCAGATGAAAAACCAAAATACTTTCCACACCCTGTTTTTCTGAGCTGTCTTTACCGAGAGAAAAATGAATGCATTTCTGAGTTTTCTCGGAAAAACCTAAATAGATTTCGAGATTAGATTTATTTCAGAGAAAGGTGATTATATTTCCATTTCCCTTGGGAAAACGTTTATACGTTTATACTCGGTTCTTATCTGCTCTTTGAAGAATTCGTGCGGTACAATTGTTAACTCAGCAAAGCAAACAAAAGTTAAACCTTGGCAGAAGTCTATCTCACATTGATTGGGCGCAAAAAAATGATGTGTCTTCATACAAACGCAATCACTCTTACGTGTCTCTCGCTGTTGAACCATCGTCTTGGCGAACTGCAGTATATGTAAGTTCGGAGAATGGGAGACAAACCATCACGAGAAGAGAAAGAAAGGCCACGCGAGTTCTGTACACGATAAGGAGGTTGATGTCCACAGTCACTGGCAAGTTCTGAAGACAAGTGCTTGACTCGGAAAGCGAGTGAACATTCTCTCTCTCTGCAGTGTACGTCTGGGTCACGCCATGACAAGAATCCCATTCCCACTCCTCACGCAAATCTTCAGATGCACGTGATGAGCGAGTTGTCTGCTGAAACCGAAACTGCTCTTCAGGAAAGTGATGATGTAGCACTCGGAGACAATTTGTGGGCGTCGCCATCTCACAACGTCACGCTGTTCGAGGCTAGTCAGATTTGTTAATTCTGCTGACAGAAAGTGGTGAAATGATGTAAAAGAAGATGGCGTGATTTAATATCTTTAGTATTATGTTTTAAGTCGTTTGGGTGAAGCTTTTCATTTCAGCATTAATTGTAATTGAAAATGCTACTCTCTGAAATAACTCCTTTTGATAAATTCATTGGCTAATGCTGTTTGAATCTTTAAAGTATTTATCACTGTTTGAGGATTACTCACGATGGCCGCTCTGTCAGCAGCTGACTAGTTTCTCACGTTTGGTATCTAGAGATTCAGAATTGCGTCTTGCGTCTTTTATCTTGACGGGATATTTAACCGAGAGAAAAATGAATGCATGCATTCTGTAACAGTGACCTACGAGTACTACTGTCGGTGGAAGTGCCAGACGGTACCCCGATTCAATAATTATTACTCTACTATAACGTTATATTTGGGATTTAACTAATATGACCCTGTTCGTTTTCGAAACCTCTAATATATTAAAGTTAATAATCCTTTTAGCCTATTGCTAGTAATATCAGTTTTTAATGATCACTTGAGAAGCACAGTTTCTACGGCTTTCCGTTATCGAATTATGCATAAAGTTGAAATCAGATTATATCGTTGGCAAAGTATTATATATCGCAGAAAGAAAGTGATTGACGACTAACTGACTGACAGGGAAACGCACGAATTCTAACTATGAAGCATAAATGGTAGAGCTCTGAAAATTTGCACCTGGGAGTAATCCGGGTCGCAGATTTCGGGAAAAAATCGAAATTTGACATCTGATGTGTCCTTCAAGGTCAAAGAGAGGTCATGTAGAAATCACACCTTCATCCGAGGAAATGAAAATTTGTGTCTGGGGGTGTTTCGGGTTTGTAGATGTTGGAAACGTTACGAAATTTTCTGATCAAGAGAGGCTTTCGATGTGAAAAGCCAAATTTTGATCTGTCGGTGCTACAAAGCTAAAAATTGGATCCTGGGGATATTTTGGGTCGAAGATCTCGGAAATGTTGAATTTTGGTTGCAATGGATCCTTTGAGGTCAATGGTCAAATGTAAATTCTACCAGTGATAGAGTGTTAAATATAGGTGCATTGGGGAATTTTCAGCTGTAGATATGATCAATTACGTAAAATTTTTAATGCGATAAGTCTTTTGAGATCAGAGGTCAAATTTTAATATGCCTCTGCTGGATAAGTGAAAGATGAATGAAAGAAGTGCCGAAGGCATCGACTGATATTTAATAAATTATATACATATTCTTTTTTCTTTCACCTTCAACTTGGGATTGGTTATTCAGTCAATACGGCTCCAGGGTCTTAATCTGCGGTTCCCAAATTCTAGTTCCAACTGTGCCAACTTTGAAATGTATCTCTGATAAATCCTACACTCTGCCTTCTGGTAGAAAGTGGACACCATTGAGCTTAGAAAGGCCACTGTCAATCCTGGTGAAAGTTAAGCCATGTCCCCGTACGCAGAGAGCGTATTCTGTGCATGTTAAAGAACACGCTAGATGGCCTTGCGACAAAATACCATCTGTCTTCTAATAGCTCCAGTGGATACCCTTCTCTTAACCTTCTATGAGACCTTGGGGTCTTTATTACCTGGCCATTTAGTACATTGTATGCAAAGGAGTGCCTTTCAGAGATAAAACAATTCAATCCGTCATTTAGACTCTTTTGTATTCCACATTTTTGCGAGCCAAGTATTCCATGTTTTTGAAAACATTAAGTTAAAAGCGGTTAATAACCTTTACCCATCTTAATTAAAGAGGACAGGAAGCGGATTTAGCTTGTGCATTATTAAACGACTCCTTCTCATGGCTTGCATTTTTACCAAGATCTGTAAGCGGTCATTTTGACAGTGTTTCTAAGCATTTTCAATTTGTATATATATGGGCATAAAATAAAAGGGATTAAAATATATATTGGAAAAGGAAAAAAGTTAGCGTTATTTCTAATTTTGCAATTTATCCAAAATTTCAAATGTGAGTCATTATAAATAATAAAAAAATACCTCCTCAAGCAACTGCTTGCCACAGAGGTCTGACAGGAGCCTGTTAGTTTAATACATACCCCATAGTAGAAGGATCTATGAGGATGACAGGTCCTCAGCTGATTTTTTGCCAACATGCACGCGGTGTTCCCAGGTCGTCACCCTTCCAAGTACTGACATGGCAGCTAGACACAAGGAGCATCTTCTAATAAAAAAAAATCTATAACCTTACACTAAAAGGGAAATTTTTGAAAATTCTAGGCAAAGGCTTGCTTATGAAAAAATTCGCTCACTTCATAGGTAAGCACTCCTGGCTCTCAGATCACACTCCATGGAATTAATGACTTCCTAAAATACACACAGATATTACAGAAATCAAAGTCCAAAAGGATAGATATCTTCAGGAAGATATACGGGATCTCACAAAAAGAAACACATAGAAACTACTCCACATAGCACAAAAAGATTTGCACTGATGGAGCCTTAAACAGAGAAGAAGAAACTGCTGCAGGAACATTTTGCGACCAGCAACAAATCATAGAATCATTTTACATTTAACTACTTGTACTAGCTCTACCAATACAGAATTGGTGGCTTTGAAACAAGCACTGATCTGGACTAACGAAGAAACTAAAATAAAAAATAACGTTCCTCACAGACAGAAAAGTTGTTCTCTTATCCCTTCCGAAAGAGCCAACCAGATGTTGCCACTAAAATATCACTCAGGGCATACTTCATCTGTGCTGTGTTCAATTGAAAATCAAAAAATAGCGTTCATTTCCAGTAGGTTAATAGACATATTTGAAATACTGGAAATTAAATTGCTGACTCCCTTATCAAAGACATCAATCCCAGTACAACTACCATCTGTAACTTTCATAATCTGAATAAATACAAAACAGATTTCAATTTTCAAACTTTAGAAAAACTTCAGAAGATCTTTTGTGGCCAAACTTCCAACACTATCAACCACAGAAGATTATCTCATCCTCATCTATCGAAAATATGCTTTCTGTAGAAAATAGACAGGATTTGACAAAAATCACACGCCTCAGGATTGGTCACACAAGACTTAATAACAAAATGCACCTAATGAAAAAAGTTGACACCTTCAAACGTACGCATTGTGGAGCCATAGAAACAGTCATACATACGCTCTTGAACTGCACTCACTATCAGACGGAAAGAAATATCTTATTTGAAAGCATTAAAGAATATGAAATTCAGGACTTCCCATTAAGCATCCTACTAAACCACAGTTCTATCCATCTACAAAGGAAAATATACAAGGAAATACTTACTTTTTTAAAACTACAAACTTATACAACAGAATCTGAGAAACAAACCACTGGATATACTGACTACAGTAAATATCTCAAAGATAAACTTTTAACCAAAATAAAGAAATCAACACCATAATAAACAGGATATCTGCCACTGGACTAAATCAACTCTTGTAAACTACCTCCACAAATGGACTAAGCATGTAAAAAAATGGAGAACTAATAATAATAATAATAAAAATCTGGTGTAAAAAACATTAGTGACTCTTAAAGTTACCACCCGAAGGGCGAAAAAGATTTATTAACCACAAAATCAGATCATTCTATCTGGAAAAAAATATCTCTCATCATTCCTATTCACCTCTTCATTTCAAAGTTTGGAATCTCTCCTATAACGTTCAACACAATATTCAACAAACTTAAATTATTCAAGACTAAACTGCCAACTCGGAGAAACAATGGTACTTAATAACTTAGCGAGAATACTGCAAGAGGAAAAAGAAAAATATGAAACAGAAATGCAAAACCAAACCTCCGTGACCATTTGTGAAATAATAGCATCTTCTAATAACATTGAAATTTTGGACTTGCACCCCACAACCTCAATTATTATAATCAAAAATATCTATTTCGTTCCTTTCTTAAGTCCTGCCCATTTTAAGGATTGTAAAACTTCTACATTCTATTTTTATTCATCTACAAAGGAAAATATCTCTCATCATTCCTATTCACCTCTTCATTTCAAAGAATTATTCTCGCTGAGTTATTAAACAGACACCATGTATTCAACAGACACCTCTCATCCAGAACAATCTTAGCTGAAATAGGACTGTGCTCAACAACTCTGTGAATGTAAAAGCTGAAATGCATATCTTAAACTTTAAAAAATAGAAGTAGCCTCATTTATGTCGAAGACGTCATTTAGGGTAACGCTGTGAACTGGAATTTTTTAAACAAAAAATTAAATCTTATATATATATATAACATGTTGTTTAACAGCAGCTCTGCTAGACCTAACATTGACAGGCGCTTTACTTTCTTGCAACACCAGATCCTCCACCAGAATAATAATTATTTTCTCCAACCTCTACTGATGATACACATACAATTTCCTTTTCGAAAATCGCTGTAACTTCCATCGTTCCCAATATTCTCGCTTAGTGATACCTGAAATTATATATCTGGGAGCGTTTTCTGCGAGATGTTAGACAATGGTTTCCCATTTACGTCATTTAGGGTAACGCTGTGAACTGGAATTTTTTAAACAAAAAATTAAATCTTATATATATATATAACATGTTGTTTAACAGCAGCTCTGCTAGACCTAACATTGACAGGCGCTTTACTTTCTTGCAACACCAGATCCTCCACCAGAATAATAATTATTTTCTCCAACCTCTACTGATGATACACATACAATTTCCTTTTCGAAAATCGCTGTAACTTCCATCGTTCCCAATATTCTCGCTTAGTGATACCTGAAATTATATATCTGGGAGCGTTTTCTGCGAGATGTTAGACAATGGTTTCCCAAAGATTGATTGATGATGCTAATAAAGACGTCTAAATTCTCGAGAATTCTGGAGAATTTCCGAAAAATCGAATTGTATATAAAATAATTGTTTTATTATAAAGCAAACATTTTTATGAAAACATTTCCATTTCTTTACGTACGTACGTTTATTGTCAAAGACAAAAATAGTATTATTAAACAAACTCTGTTTCATGTTTAGTTTTTAATACAAGAATTTTAATTGAACGGACTACTTAGGGACTGTGCTTAAAGTAATACTTTAAGAACCAAAGGTATCGATCGTTTCATCTATTAATCTTTTCCTTTGTTTTGGAATAAAAATTTATAAAGTCGATAAATTTATTTTGTAGTGATGTTGGTCTTATGGTTAAAAAAAAAAGCGTCGAAAAGTTTATGTTTGGTGTTACTTTGTACCCTTTATAGAACCTGCCTTGTGGAAAATTAAGGGTAGGTGTAAGTGTTGGATTCTTTGATTAGATATTGTAAAATATTTTGGAATCGTATATTTCTGGAGAAATTCTCGAGTAAAATTATTCGGAAGCATTGTATATTGTCTATTGAAAGGTTAGCTCACTCTCCTGTGTTAGTTATGAAAAATTAGTAGTTTTCATCCTGGTAACTGTAATTTCATGCCATATTATTTCGGACCCCTTGTTTTCAAACAACTTGAACACACAGTATAACTTCAAATACACGATCTTCAATTTTTTTAATTTGGAATACATTGCAATCAGTGTGTATAGGGTTTGTTTTGTTTTACATCTAAGTGCATTTTTCTGCAAACAATTAGCTAAATGGCCAGGTCACAATATCCCCGAGCGATCGGAGAAAGTTGGGGGAAGGGAGGACACTGGACAGTGTTAGGAGATAGATTTCCGTTTCAGATTGCTTTCCGTCAAGGCCATCTAGCGTACCCTGTGCACGTTGAACAGGGTATACTCTCCTGCAGACGAAACCACGGCTTAACATCCCATCCGACGATCCAAGCCCACTGGTGTTCCCTATTGACCGAACGCAGGTCGGGAACTCTTGCGAAGGTTAGTCTCAGCGTTAGTACTCGACAATATGTGGCCTTTGAAAGTCTTATGGACCGATGGGGCACATTTTTCCCTACATGGAGCAGTGAATATGCACAACTGCCAAATATGGGGGCCTATACATCCGCAAACCATATACAACTACGCTTGCGAAGGTTAGTCTCAGCGTTAGTCTTGCGAAGGTTAGTCTCAGCGTTCAAAGTGGGAATATAATCTGGAAACTGCAAATTACAGTGGGCGCTACTGACTGAGTCACCCCCACTCTTTCAACGTGCATAGAATTCATGTTTAAGCTATAAAATTTGAAGTATTCCCGAAATAATTTCGTTTCGAAAATAAAAAGAATTATAAATAAAAAAATCAAAACACTTTTCCCTAATTTATTCTCCGAATCGGTTTACGAAAAGTTGCAACAGCAAAGAAACTCTAATACCACATATCGCGTAATTAACCGGTTTCAATGCAAACGTTAGGAAAGATAGCATCAGCTGTAGAAAAAAAAAATTGTAAAACTTAGTTCAATCTCAGAATTTTTTCCAAGAGCGTATTTGCAGAAAAGAATTATCTTCCCTGGCGTTTCCATTTATACATTGTTAGATCTGTCGTAAAGTTTTTACAGACTTTGATGGGCTTTCGTGTAATCGCCTTTCTCCAGACTCATGGGTTTTCGGCTAGGAGAAAAACGCAATGAAAACTTCAACGACAAATTGATCGATCAGGCATTGACTTCTTAAACCACAGGTCAGAAAAATAACACTGCGTCACCGAAGCTTGAACTATTAGGAGACTTTTATGTTTCTTGGGAAAAAAATTCTCCATTTAATTGCGCTTTGGTCGTTAAAGATTCGGATGTTTTTTAAGCTTTTGTTGCTGCTCTATTATTCTGCCTTATTGATTAATTTGCTTCTGTGTTTTCATCGTTTATCGAAAGATACTATTTAGGCCATCGTGTTTGACCACCAAATGCATAACTAAATAGAACATTAAGCAGTCAAACCGGATGGCAGCAAAAGTATTTTATATATATTTTTTCCGCTATGTTAAATAATGTAAAATTAATCAAAGAAGGGGGTAAGAATCACTTTTACTTTTACACTTAAACGACAGTTACTTAAACAAAAAAAAAAGACACAGCCTTAAGAGCGATAGATATTAGTAATTACTCTAGGTCTTGCTTCGAATGATGGTTTCGTCAATCGTGATTAACCACATCAGTATTACAGAGATTTCCATGCTGTGATGATTAAAGATGGATGACACCAAATATTAATAGATGTTAAAAATATTAATCATAATGTAATACTAAGTAATGAGATAGTTTTTTGGTATGATTAAATGGAGAAGCCACTGGCCGATTGAGCAATCAGTTATTGTCAATCAACCAATGATTTTATAGCTGAGATCACTGATGATTGACTAGTGATTATGATCTCAATTAACCAATACTTATGAGAATCGATGAATCATAACTGTCTCAATTGCTTCTATGCAAACTTCGACAAGTCGTTATAAATACAGGGTGGTTATATTACTGACAGTACTCAAAGCGATGTAGAGAAGGATCTACTTGACGGGTCACAGCGAAAAGTGGTGGATACCTTAATAAGAACATGGGGTAGAGAATTTGCGAATAAAAAACATTAGTTAGAGTTAGTGTCACTAGGTGGCGTGGGTGCGTTATGATAAAGAAAATACCAAGTTGAACAAACATAACCTTTATTTTACAAATCAAGATCCTCAATAGGTGAATCATTCATATGCAAAATGTGCTGGAAACGTAATACTGCATGGTCCACAGTTGCTTGAAACATGTCTCGGGGAATGGCTGCAACGTGTTGTTATTCTTGCCTTCAGCTCAGCAGGCGATTGAACATTGCCTTGGTAAACTCTGTTTTCAAATAACCCCATAGCCAAAATCGCAATGGATTGAGGTCGGGGAAACGTGATGGCGAAGCATTGGAAAACGTTCGAGAAATTATTCTGTCCTCACCAAATGTGGTATGCAGCAATTGCGATGCAATATTGGGTGGCGCCCCATCCTGCATGAAGCTCATGGAATCTAAGCAATTTCTGTCTTGAAAAGCCAGAAAAATCTTGTGGCAGAGAAGATCTGTGTAATGTGGTCCATTCACCGATCGACGCACGGGGTCTTGAGGCATAATCTCCTCAACGAAAAATGGTCCGATTATAAAGTTTGCGGTAAACCCGCACCATACAGATATATAATCCTAGTGTAGAGGCACATCATGCAGGGCATGCGGATGTATAGGCCCCCATATTTGGCAGTTGTGCATATTCACTGCTCCATGTAGGGAAAAATGCGCCCCATCGGTCCATAAGACTTTCAAAGGCCACATATTGAGCTGCATCCTCGCCAGAAATCGCAAGGCGAAGCTGGTGAGATGTTCAGGGTCATGTGGTTGAACCCTATGAATTTTATACGGATACTATTTCAGGATGGATCATATAATTTTACGGACAGTTGACCACTGAAGTTTCAGTTGCCAGGATACCTGTCTCGCACTAACTACGGGTAGCTCCGATTGCACCTAATTTCTGCAATGGTAGGTGCGACGTCTTCCAGGTTGTCAGCTAGGTCAGCGTTGAGATTTATCTCCGCAAAATTTCCCGCCCTGCCCACGGTCAGTAGGGGACACCGATGGGCTTGGAAAGGCCGCCGTCCGTCGGATGGGACGTTAAGCCGTGGCCCCGTGTGCGGGAGAGCCATACCCTGTGCACGTTAAAGAACACGCTGGATGGCCTTGACGGGAGGCTACCATCTGTCTCCCAACAGCTGTTCCAGTGGGTCCCCTCCCCCAACCTTCTCTGAGCCTTCGGGGTCCATGTGACCTGGCCATTTAGCCCATGGTGTGCAAAAAAGTGCCGCTCAGAGGTAAAACAACCCAACCCAACCTTCCACGTTGCTTTCTGCAATACTCTGCTGGTCTCTACCCAGAGCCACACCGAACTCGCCTGTTTCTTTGAATTTCTGTATCATATTCTTCAGCTCGTTTAGCGACAAAGGTCCTTTCCTCATATCTTTCAGACGACGATATTCGCTTAATGCAGTGGCGGCATTACTGCCGCCGTTTTGGAAAAAGAGTTTCACTAGTAAAGCTCGGTTCTTCCTGTAGATACCCACGGTTCCTTCTAACGATTGCAGGGAAGACATCACATTTTATAGTATGCCTCATGCGACTCTCACATGTGATTGGCTGCAATGTCACGAGAAATTAGCATGTTCTACCACGTTTTTAGCACACCCACGCCACCTGGTGGCACTAACACTATTTTTTATTCGCAAATTCTATACTCCATGTTCTTATTACGGTATCCACACTTTTCACTGTAATCCGTCAAGTAAATCCTTCTCTACACCGTTCTGAGTACTGCCAGTTTAATTATAGCTAGCCTGTACTTCTGAGCTCAACAGCATTACGCTTATGCATGCCGCAGTGCAATCTGTCCCTTATGACCAACGTGTCGAATTCGTTATAGTGTTTTATCCTTTATGACCAGCGTGTCGAATTCGTTCCAGCTGTTTATCCTTTGTGGCCAACGTGTCGAATTCGTTATAATGGTTTTTCCTTTCTGGCCAACGTGTCGAATTCGTTATAATGGTTTTTCCTTGCTGTCCAGCGTATCGAATTAATTGCAGTGGTTTATCCTTTGTGGCCAACATGTCGAATTCGTTGCAGCGGTTTATCCTTTGAGGCCAACATGTCGATTTCGTTATAGCGGTTTATCCTTTATGGCCAACGTGTCCAGTCCGTTATAGCAGTTTATCTTTTGTGGCCAACGTGTCGAATTCATTGCAGCATTTTATCTTTTGTGGCCAACGTGTCGAATTCGTTATAGCGTTTTATCCTTTATGACCAGTGTGTCGATTTCGTTATAATGGTTTTTCCTTTCTGGCCAACGTGTCGAATTCGTTATAATGGTTTTTCCTTTCTGGCCAACATGTCGAATTCGTTATAATGGTTTTTCCTTGCTGACCAGCGTGTCGAATTAATTGCAGCGGTTTATCCTTTGTGGCCAACGTGTCGAATTCGTTATAGTGGTTTATCCTTTGTGGCCAACATGTCGAATTCGTTGCAGCGGTTTATCCTTTATGGCCAACGTGTCGAGTCCTTTATAGCAGTTTATCTTTTGTGGCCAACTTGTCGAATTCATTGCAGCATTTTATCTTTTGTGGCCAACGTGTTGAATTCGCTATAGCAGTTTATCCTTTGTGGACAACGTGTTGAGTTCGTTATAGCGGTTTATCCTTTGTGATCAAAATGTCGCTTCCCCTAGCTCTCTTGTGGTCAATTGATGTACATTTTCCTGGTCTTCAGTGGTAATTGATCTCTTTTGTTGCGATCTTGTGCAACCACGGCAATTCCCGGTTCCGCTTGTACAGCACTACCTGGTTATGAAAAGCCGTGCTTATCTAGAGCCGGGGGCAAGGAATACGCCCTATAGGCGCACCTCAACCCAGCCTCACATGGCAGCAGTCCTATAAAAGGAAAGCTGACCACCGGAAGAAACCTTGCTTTAATCTATTCCCCGATTAGCCATGAACAAGAATATATAGATCCAAGTTCGATCGGCGTCCGGGGTGGAGACTCTTAGTAAGACCCAGACTTTTGTGAGGGCTCTGGCCTACTAGGAGACAAACCCGTTCTGCCGAGCCCTCGAACAGCTCACCCAGAGCTCCTGATAGGTGAGGTCTCAGACGCTGTCACCAACCAACCGGCTAGGGAACCGGTCGGCAGCATCGTCAACCTCAGTTGGCTTTGGCAATGCTCAATCCGGCTGGCAAAGCCTTCAGCCGGTTTGCTGGGCCCTAGGCCCTCCCACCACGACAAGGTGGTCCCCTATCGGGGGGGGGGGTCTTCAGTGGTAAGGGTATGTGACGTTCAACACTTCAATTTTTTATTAAGGTTCGAGGATTATTTAAATCAGTGCGTGTCTTTGAGTGTTGCTCCCGCTGATAGTTCCACCCAATACTATGCAACCTTTGAGAGGAGTTTTATCCCGCCGCGATGTATTCACCTTTGATCGATGGATAAACAGAAGACACTTGTTACAAATTTAACATGAGTTTTATTCTATCCTTGTCATCAGTTTTCCTTCCTGTTGCTGGGATACGTCTTAGGAGGTTGTCTATCGTTTCTAGTGCTCCCGTTCTCTGTTAGTCACACAGAATGATTATTGTTAGTCACGCAGACTGATTACTGTTAGTTCGCGCAGACACATACTTTTATTTCGGACGGTCACACAGACCTTTGATATATATCTGGTCACACAGACCTTTGATATATATCTGGTCACACAGACCTTTGATATATATCTGGTCACACAGACCTAGTTCTTCTAAGTCACACAGACTATGTTTAAAGTTGATCTATCTACCCTGCGCTGAGACCTACAGTATCTCAGGCTCTCGAGAAACGCACCACTCAATACCTTGACGTCCGACACGGGTCTCCCTATCCACGTCATTCCACCCTTTCCTTCCACTCACTCATGCCCTCAAGGTAAACAAATTCTCATCAAGGTCAAAAAGTCCGGATGACACTTTACGGCAACAATGCCATAAAGTGTCATCCGGTGAGCCGACACTGTGTACAACACCTTGCCAGTGCACAGAGAAGGTGGGGGAGCGTGCATCATCAAGGCCGCCCCCAATGACAATGGCTTCCCTTCCTATCATCATAGCAATTAGATCATCTACTAGGTTCTCACACTTTCGATGCCCTTCGTGCACTACGTGCAGTGTCATCAACCGGACGTTCCCAGCCAACAGAAATAGTTGCAAGCAACAACCATATCGTAAGAACAAAAATAGACAGATACCATATATATGTACATAGAAAAAAATAGAAATTATATGTCTATATCCATGATATGTAATATCTTATGCACTTATGAAAATATATACAGAATAAATCACTTAATTTATTATGCACCCTATTAATTTTAATGTAATGAGATAGTTTTTGGTATGATTTTGGTAATGAGCTGTTTAAGAATTAGTGTCGAGTTCGTTATAACGTTTTATCCTTTATGATCAACGTGCCGAGTTCATTATAACGGTTTTTCCTTTGTGGCCAACGTGTCGAATTTGTTGCAGTGGTTTATCCTTTGTGACCATCGTGTCGAGTTCGTTATAATGGTATCTCCTCTATGACCAATGTGTCGAATTCGTTATGTCGGTTTATCCTATATGGTCAATGTGTCGAGTTCCTTATAGTGGTTTATCCTTTATGACTAACATATCGAATTCGTTGTAACGGCTTAAATTTAAAAACAAATTTCCTGCTCTTTCTCCTTTTAGAGATATTAGGTGTACTGGAAACTCTACGTCGAAAGCTGGAACATTATCCAAAATAATTTTTTTGGTAACGATAGGTAAATTAATTCTAAATAAGGAACCCCAAGACTGGCGTCCTTTTTTGTAATTGGTGATCAGAACCGCAAAGCTATTTCACACAAAGGCAAAATAATTATAGTGTCAGCTTAATTGGATGAGTCAGCTTAATTATCAGCTTAATTGATATGAGCTTAATTGATATGATCAAATAATGTCTGCTTAATTGGATGAGTCTATTCGAGTTCTGGAAGAGAAAGAATTGTGTTTGAGTGTTGAGAAACATGAAACCATGAAAATACCAATATGACACGTGGAATAACATTACTCTGAGTTATCCATGAAATGTAAATACATTCCTTGCTTTAGTATTACATTATATAGTGAATTTATTCGTTCCTGTCCCACAAATAAATACGTTTACAAAACCGTTATTTTTAATAATGGATGATGAATAACTTATTTTGATCATTTGTTAACTCGTTCTTTTAAGTGACATCTCTTTCGTAACGATGAAAAAAAGGAAGTTATGCTTGTAAATAACGTACTTACATAGGAACGATTTATGGTACTCATGAGAAAAACCGTTGACAAACTTCTTAAACAGCTACAAATTCACGTAAATAATAGCGCCAATTCATTTCGGGTGGTAATGACCGATTTCATTCGTACAAGAAATTCTTATGTAGCAGATGGCAGTTTTCACATACTGGACACGTAAGTAGTTGACAGCACTCAATTTTTAGGCTCAGAGGAAAACATCAGAAATCATGCTCCGCAGAGTTCAACTCTGCTTGAGCAATGCAGATGCCAATTCCAACATATGTTTTGATAATGTAAGCCATAAGAATAAAGGTCTGAAGAAATTGTATTTCATTTGTTTTCATATATATTACTGCGGACAATATTCCTTCCAGTTCTATAGTTTACTTCGCTAACACCTTCAAATGGGGGGTGGCCCAGTAGAGAACGCTCTAGGCTCGTATTACGCATTTCCCTGGTTCGAATCCCAACTGTTCCAGCGTTGAGATTTATCTCCACTAAACCTTCATCCTGTCTTCGAGGAGAAAGGGAATACCGGGTATCGGAAAGACCGCCATCCATCAGACTGGACTTCACGCCGTGGCCTTGTGTGAAGGAAAGCCTTACTCTGTTCATATTAAAGAACACACTGGATGACATCGACGAGCCTTTCATTTGTTTCTTAACAGCGCTCCAATGTGTCCCCTTCTCCCCAACTTTCTCTGAGCCCTTTGGGACCTGGTTACCTAGCGTTTTGTCTCGTACTGTGCAAAAACATGTCGCTCAGAGCTAAATCTGCCCAACAACAATTCCTTTAAGGACCCGTCGAATTTCAACGGAAAATGTGAGAGTCAACCAATATTATCTGCAGTCAGAGGAAAATGAAAACGTTTTCTAATTTCAAACTGAAGGAATAAAAGTAATTCTATGCACTTGGTTCGTTTAGATAAAATCAACCAAATGGATAGTAATGCTCCTAATATTCCATTTCACATAAAGAACGGAACGGCAAAATCTGAAGATCAGAGAAACACGTCGCACCCACATGAATTACATCAAGAACAACTAGTAGACGTAATACTCTGCCACAGAAAATAGAAAATAATTAAAATTTTCAGGCAAGAAATAAACGCTTTTTCCAACATAAGTTTTTATTATGTATCTTTTGTGGAAGTTAACCAATGAAAATACTGTTTTCAATTTAGGTATATTATAAAGTACAGGATGAAATATAATTTCTTTCACACCGGTTCATTCGCGATGTAAAACAATTGTAGAAGCTCTGTAACAAGTTGAGTTGATACATTTTCAGGCCTCATGTCTTGCTTTTTATTGGCTTTCGTGATTAATATTACTTAGCGACGATTGGACAAGAAACTTTTTGAGGAGGATTTGCCATAACATTTCTTGATTTAAAACAGTATATATCTCCAAAGTAAACAAAAAATACTGTTAATTTTTTTAAAAGAGCTGTTAAATTACAGTATATTGAAAAAACACGAGTGCGATGAAGCTCGCATTTTTTTTTCTTAATTGCAACATAAAAGTACGTTTTGTAGCTGAGTAACAAACAAGTGATTGTATAACTGATTAAAAAATAACGTATCCGAGGCATTAAAGATTTTATGTATTATTTTCTACACCTGGAAAATTAGGTTTTCCAATGCAAAGGAATATATGACCGAGAGGTTTCATTTAGCTTGTCCTGTAAGCACTGAAGAATTAGACAAAGAAAAAAAAAAAGAGCTTCAGTGGGATGGGAACCTGAACTTCAGGATCCCACTAGAACCATGAATATTTCATCATAAGTAAAATACTCGAAAAAAGAGTATTTTTGGAACTCTTGGATTGGGTTATTTTGCCTTTTATCGACACTTTTTACACACGATGGACAAAATGGCCATGTCATAAGGACCTCGGGGCTCAGATTAGGTTGGGTGAACGAGATCCATTGAAAAGCTGTTAGGAGATAGAGGACAGTCTGTCTTCAAGTCAGTCAGCATGTAGTGAAACGTGCACAGATTGTGGCCTTCCTGCACATATGATCATGGCTTAACAACTCATCGAAAAGATGGTAATCTTTCCAAGACCATCATGGTCACTCATCATTAGATTCTCACCGAGGGAAGGTAGGGGATTAGCGGATGTAAATTTCAGCAAATGGCACAAATACATTATTATCACCTTTGCACCCAATGTACTCTGTCCCGGTCCTAAAAGGCTTTCTGGGATTATTTTTGGCCATTGTTGGGAATTCTACTTTCTAGAATAGACGCCTCACCAATTTTTTTTCATTAAAACTTGAATTAAATCTCGTAAATCACCATTGAATTAAATCTTGTAAATCACCATTCACAAGAAAATAATGTTTGAACATTTGAACATTGAACATTTGTTTTTGTTTGAAATGTAAACATTTGAACAAAATGGTTGCAGAAAGTGTTCCAGAAGTACCAAGAAGCAATTATGGATCGATATAATGTGATCTGTAACAAGTAAAATGTAAAAAAAAGAAATGTGTTAATTGCTTGGATAGACTATAAAAAGGTTTTTGACAGTATTCCCATTCTTGGCTTTTGAGAGTACTTGAAATATATAAAATCGATTGAACTCATAGATTTTCTTAAAAGTTCTATGTCAAAATGGAAAACAAACTTATTGCTTAATTCAAAGAGTACTTCTTAGAAATTACAATACTTCTTACCAACCAACAATAGCTTCAACAATACTTCTTACAAATCTGAATCAATTATGAGAGTCAGAGGTATTTTTCAAGGAGATTGTTTAAGTCCTTTATATTTTTGCCTAGCACTTAATCCATTAAGTAAAATTATTAATAATTCAACTTATGAATATAAAATTAAGGCAAGCAGTACAGGAAAAATAAATCACTTGTTCTACACGGATGATCTAAAATTATACAATTCTAATTATATTCAGTTACAAAGCTTATTAGAAATTGTTAATTCATTTAGTAAAGCAATTTGCTAAGAATTTGGATTGGAAAACATGACACTTATAGATAAAACATGTATTACCGAACTACCAATCAACAAAAATGATAAATATTTTGGTATAAATCAATTATTAAATATAATATGGAGAAGTGAAAGATGTTTCCCTTTCTCTTTCCCATAATTTTAACTGTGTCAGTGAAAGCTAAATTCATATCACTGGCCATTTTTAGCAAATTTTCACATACAGGAATTGTTTTAGTGCTATTCTTTATTTCAAGCATGTCATTTATTCGAATCCATAGCTTGCTTTGGTTATTCCCACATTTATCGAATTTATCCTTGCAATATTTGTCTTTAGCATAAATTATTTTTCGCTTTACAAATTTACAATAAGTTTTATAATCTATTTCGATCTGTATGTCCTAGAATAGTTTTTATAGTGAATGTATAATATTTCCTTTCTATTTATATAGTGAATTAATTCACTGGAGATCTGAGGTTGCTCACCATTTTCTTCTTTTGTTCTCTCATCGTTTCTGAAAATCATTTAAAAATCCACATTTTTAACGAAATATGTAAGAATGCAGTTTTTTACATAAGGCCAAACGGAGAAGTGTTAAAATAAAGGAAGTGGCATTACAAAACGGTACAAAAACAAAGCCGTTTAGAATGGCAGCATGCGAATGCACTTATTTCTATGCCAGTCACTGCCTACGTTATGCGATTCTGATGGGAAAAGTTATCGTAAGTCATACCTGTTTTACGTCTATAGCAATTTTTCTGCTATTTCACCAAATATTGCCTCTGATATTAGTCTTCACAAATTCTTGCACTGGGGTCGTTGTTTCCTCCTCATTCTTGTACTAGACCAATGCATTTAACTATACATTTTGAATATAAATTATGTATATGTGCCAAAAGTCTTTGTTTTCATCTGAAGCGCCTTCGAAAAAGACACTAAAACTGTTGCTAGGGGTGACAGGAAAATAGTCATTAAACTTGCTTCTAACTCCGGAAGAATCTATGACTATTTTGATTGGAGACATTGAGAATAACAATGGTGAAAACATTCCGCTGGGCGTTGTGTAGATTTACATCTTATTCATATTTGTTCTCCCTATATTTAAAAGAAGTACTACTACGGTAATATTACTCAGTAGGTAAGCCTTCATTTCAACAATTCAGACAATAACACTGTGCAGTTACAATTTGGATAGTTCTCAAAAATCACCAAAAAGATTGAACTATGAGTTCCCTTTTCAATTGAATATATTGTCCTCTGAAACAGTGGTTCTCAACATTTTATGCTTCACCTACCCCCTGGAAATGTGTATGTAACTGACGTACCTCTTGTATAGATAGTTAAAACTATAGTTATAGTGTAACAATGGTTATTTTTACTTTGCTACTAGATCTGGCGCCTCACGGCCTACCCCAAAAATATTTTACCGCGTACCCAACGTTGAGAACCCCTGGTCTAAGATATCGATGGTTAATCGACAAGTAATTGATACCTCTGTTAATCAATGACCTATGAAAGTGGTAGGTGAACTTTTTTTATTTTCAGGCCAATTCAATAAATGATGAACCGATCAAAATTTAGGCGCTGTATCACAAAATATTAATAAATAAAAAATTTGCTTTTCCTAATTATTATTTTTCGGGTAATGATAAGGATATAAAGATTTAAATTTAATACAGACTAAATACTGGGTGATCCAAAAGGTGATCCAAAAAAAGTAAAAATGCAATAATTCGAAAAGTATGGACAGTAACACGATGCGGTTTTTGCAGAAATGCACAGAAAGACATGGAATTTTTTTTATCACGAAATATTTTTTTGCCAGAATAGTTACATTTGCCACCGACAGGTGGCGCTTGTGTCAGTAGTTTGTACAGTGGCGCAGCACATTTCGCAACGCAGCTAGGATTACAAATGTTCAATGTGACGGCCGTCAATGATGAGAATGGCCGTCAGACGTGGCACGACACACTGCACAGCATCGAAGAGGTTTTCAGCTGTAATTCTTGTCACATGATGGCGAATAGCTTCTTTCAACATGGCCAATGACGTCGGCCGACCTCTGTACACCTGTGACTTCAAGTAGCCCCATAACCAAAACTCACAAGGTGTGAGGTCTGGAGACCTTGGTGGCCATTCGTGCGGGAAAGAGCTACTGAGGACACGGTCATCGCCAAAAGTCGATCGCAGCAGGTGCTGGACAGGACCTGTGATGTGTAGAGGCGCTCCATCCTGCATGAATGTTACACTATGGAGTGCTTGCCTCTCTTGCAAGGGAGGAATGATTCTGCACTGCATAACGCTCTCCTGTGACAGTAACAGTTCGAAATTTACCACTGTGGACTTCCTCAAAGAAAAAGGAGTCTATAATGAATGACACAGTGAACCCGCACCACGCTGTCACCTTTGGCTGATGCAAAGGGGTTTCCACAATCGCGTGTGGGTTCTCTCTCGCCCAGATGCGGCAGTTGTGTGCATTTACACTTCGATTAAGTGAAAAGTGCAGCTCGTCAGTCCAAAGGACGGTTGACAGACAGTCCGCATTGTTTTCCATCTGTTGAAAAGCCCAATTTGTAAATTCATGACATCTTTCGAAATCGGTTGGTTTCAGTTCCTGTACGTGTTGGATTTTGTAAGGATACCTCTTGAGGAGATCCTGAGTGATCGCCACACAATCCCGTACGAAATGGCAGTTGTTCGTCTTGAAATTTCACGCGCACTGCATTCCCCATGTGCGGAAGCTGCCGATTGGGTGTCGGCCTCGTGTTCGACCTCGTGCACAACTGCAATAGTTTTTTTGGGTCTCCGGCTTCTTGCACGTGCTTCCAAACTGCCAGTGTCCTCAAACCTTTTCATCATAGCTATCTGTGAGGAACAAGACATCGGTCCCTTTCCACTTCTAATACCCCTCATCGAAAGATAGGTGCGCAAAGCCGCACTTGCACATTCGGAGTTCTGATAATACAGCATAATTAAAAGTGCTTTATCTCGTAATGATAACATGCCTCACCTTGGCAGAATGTTTAACTTCAGTAATAAACGTTAAATGCTGAAAGTTTAACTTCAGTATTCACTACATCTGAAATTTACGCACCTCACGCACCTCACGCACTTCGCACCGTTTGAGGAGCGGCGGCCGGCGGATATGTTTAAATAGCGACAGGCAGCAGCTCCGGGTAGAGGTCGTGTTATAGTTAGAGGCTGGTCTTCTTCTTCTTCTTGCACATCCCTCATAATCTGGTCCTATTTGTAAAGCAAGCCTCGGCCTGCTTATCATCAGGACCACGAGCCAATGTCTTCTGTGGGTGATAGAGTGAGGGAGAAGGTGTTTAAATTGGTATTTTAAATTATTAGAGGCAAGAGAAGAAGGAAAGGCCGAAAGTTTGCGCAGATCTAATTTTGCTCCAAAGATGGTAAGTGTCGTGTAAAACGTGGAAAGAGAGAGAAAAGTGGGGGAAAGGGAATAATTTAATGAGAAATTAGTATTAAGGAGAAAAAACATTAATAATTTTGATCGGGGGATCCATAATTAAAAGGGGGGGAGAAATTAAGCCAAAGAATAGCGTCAGAGTAGCGAGACAGTGAAAATCGATCGCTGGGGCCTCAGCCAATGGGAATGAAGAAATTTTGGCATTGGCTTGGAGCGGGAGCTGGAAGTTTGTTAGGTTTGACGCTAACGGAGACGAGCGGGCAAGAGGGGCCTCAGCCAATGAGAGAAAAGGAATTTTGGGATTGGCTGAGAGTGAGGAAAAGAGAGGAGGCTGAAATTTTGATCGCTAAAAAAGAAAAGGGAATGAAAATGACGAATTTTGAATAGAAAATAATTTAAAAAACGGAAGAATATTGAATTATTTAAATAAAGGGAGGAGATTCTTAACTATTTGGAGGAAGTCCCAAATAGAAAAGCAGTCTCTCTGCGGGCATTTGCCTAAAGCAGAGAGGTAGAGGTCTCGAAACTTCGGCGAAATGAAACCGTCTTTTGATAGCGTTTTTTTAAGTTCTTTAAGGTGGGGGGGAATTTCCCATTCAGAGGAAGCTAATTTAGGGTTGGAAAGGAATTTAAGAAAATCAAGGAGGTCCTCAAATGTTTCAGTAAAATCAGAGGGGTCTGAATTTAGAATAATGGAGGGAGAGGTGGATCTATCGATAATGAAATTTTGAATATTACCAATTAAAGAGGAAGGCGAGTCAGGAGCTGGCTGTTTTCTCTTCTGATGAGCAGGAACAGTAGACTCAGAGGCAGTAGGTGAATCCGATGGAGAGGAAAGGTGCTTTCTTTTTTGTTGAATCGGGGTAGGAGGTGCTGACTCTGCAGGAGCGGAAATTTCAGTTGACTGGACCGGTACATCTTCTATATGAGTGGAGGTTGGTGCCAGCTGTTGCGAAGAGACGATGGTCGAGGTAGAGTCCGAAATGGGGGTCGATTTTGGTGCAGGTGGCGTCAGAAGAGGATGGTTCTTCTTGGCGAAGGCAGCACAGTCTTTAATAAGATGACCAGGAATCCTGCACCACTTACAAAGTCTGATCATGCCGGAGTAGGTAATTGTGGCCGAAAAGGTAGAAATGTGGAGGAAGTTTGGTACCATTTTCTTCATCTCCATGTGGACTACCCTCGTTCCCGTCCGGATCGATTCCAATCCCGGGAGCTTCAGGAACTCGTCTGCAATGCTTGAAATATTGCCGTATGGCTTGAGGGCGTCCACGATTTCGCTGTTGGAGATGAAAAATGGAAGTTTTGTGATGGTGACCTTTTTGCGGGGGAATCCTAGGCGCTTGAATGCGATGGGCTGGTCCGTGGGAAAGTCCAGGTTCGGATCAGCGGCAAACTCATCCGCAGCGTCTTCAGAAGCGAAAGTAACAATGGTGAGATCTTTAGAAATGCTTTGGGCGACTTCTATATTAGCTGGGTCCATGTTGTTGGCAAGAGATGTCACAAAAGTCTCGTAACTCAGATCACGATGTAAAAACTTGAAGCAACGGTTTAAACGAGTGTCCATGTTGATATCCATAACTAGCTGAGATCACAAAGAAACACGTGGGAAACTGGGAGCACAAGAGAACACGTCTTACTTGCTTGAAGTCCGGGGTTGGAATCCTAGAGGCTGGTCATCTCGGTGATTCACTGCCATTGGTTGATTGAGTCACGTGGTTATGGGCGCCATGTTTTGTCGTACCGTGAGACCAAAGCCAATGACTTAGTGTATGTAACAAGTTAAAACTTCTTAGTTGTTATAGTTTTACACATTTCTACCACTTTTTTTGTCTATAAAGCTGTCATATTTTATGAATGCCTCACTGCGCTGAATTTGGGTGTAAAATTTCACTCAAAGAAATAAATTAATTAATATTTGTTTTCCGAGAGACTCCATCATAAGACGGCAATCGGTTGCAAAAGTGAAATGAGCTAACTGAAAACCAACAAATAATTTCTTTTAAAGTTCGTTTGATAAACGAGCTAATGTTTTTAATTTGTCGTCTGTCTATGACAATATTTGTTCGTCTGTCTGTCCGTCTCTATGTTAACTGTTGTCTGACCATTTGTCTTTCCACCTGTCTGTCCGTCTATAGACAATCAATTTTTTTTGCTTTTAGAGCTAAATGAAAAATTATTTTTGGTTTGGATAGGTGTCAAACAAATATTGCGATTCGCACTTTTAAAAATTACCAATAGCTTTAATAGCGCCCTCTAGCGGTGGGAAAAATGGAAGATGATAAAATTTTAAACGGGTATTACAAACAAACTATTTACATTAGAAATCTGAAATTTTGGTAGTAGAATGTTATGGTCAGAAGGTTTACAATGGTAACAAGGTTTTTTTCAGCCAAAAGGGCTGCGAAAATGAAACATTTTTAAGAATTTTAAACGAAACAATATATATATATGTTTTATAGGCAGTAACAAAATATTAATGATTTAAACAATATTTGATAATCTCAGCATTACCTGTAGAAGATCAAACGTCTATATATCAATAAATGATTTTTGTGTAAAAAACCGGCGTTAGTTCAACAAGTTAGAATACTCTGACATGTTCCTGGAGAGATGCGGGTTCGAATCCTGTATGTCAGCGAATTTTTTTTCGAGAAAAAAAATTATATTTACATTTTTGGTCTCTTTAGCATTCTCTAACACTGGTCCTCATAGTGGAATTTCCACTATGGGGACCAGTGTTAGAGAATGCTAAAGGCGACCTCTAGCGGCGGATAAAAGCTGGAAAATACCAAACCTTTAAAAAATATTGCAAACGATCTATTTTTGCTAGAAACTTACATTTTTGGTCATAGATTCTAATAATCAAGTGGTTTACCCTAATAGTAATGATTTGTCCCGTTGGTAAAATGCAACATTTCTGCTTTAAGGGATAAATGAAAAACATTTTTTTTTTGTGTGTGTTTTACAGATAATAATAAAATTTTAATAGTTTATTTTCTCAGTTTTACGGTAGTTCGAATTTCCACTATCAGAGAGTACTGAAAATATGAAACAACTAGAAGAACCATATCGCCTCTGGCGCATATGGGAATCTCATTTTCAAAGAGAATGAAGTTCTTCCTTTGCCTACTTTTCACTCCTTAAAGGTTTTAGTTATGGATGTTCCTGTTGTTTTTCTGCTGTGGTCCTGCCATCCTCATAGACTTTCTACTATGGCGTATTAATTGACAGGCTCTTGTCAGACCTCTGTACAAGCAGCTGCTTGAGGGGTTATTTATTTATTTTTAATGCATTATGGAGAAAAATGCACATAGTAATATTCTATTAGTAATTATAAAACAAAAAAAAACATTTGTCTTTAATTTCTTAAATTTAAAAGGTTGCTTTTCCCTTGCTCCTCTGAAAATAGTGAGCAGATCATTGCTGTCAGTGGAATTTCGACCATAACAGAACTTTACAAGTTGATATTTCTACGTAAACAAATCACTTAAAACATTCGTTGAAAGTTTTTTCAGTTTCGATATTTAGTGATCTCTAATGATATAAATTAATACTACCTTTGAAAATGCGAATTATATTTTGTTAGTAACCAACTAAAAAACAGATTTCCAATTATCTCTTAAAACACAACCGTTACGTTTCTTATCTGCCTTGGGCTTAGGGTCAACTCATTGTTGTCAATGGAATTTTCAAGCCTGTCACATTCCACCACCAAAAAATTCAAATTTCTAGCATAACTACGTCGTTTGCAATATATTCGTTTTAAATTTTGGAAATTTTCGTTTTTTTTCACCGTTAGAGGGCGCAGTTATAGCTTTTGGGAACTTCCCTAAATGAAACTTGCAATATTTCATCAATACCTGTCCAACCCAAAAAGAATTTTTAATTTATCTCTAAAAACACACTTTTCTGTTAAAACAAAAAAAAAATTGTATGCACCTCCGCCCCTGGGTTAAAGGGTCAAGTGATTGTTGCCAATGGTAACTTCGTAACCTTCACATTTCAACACCAAAATTTTAAACTTCTAACATAAAAGCAACGTTTGGAATATTCGTTTGATATTTTAGAGTTTTCAAAATTTTCCACCGTTAGAGGGCGCAGTCATAACTTTTGAGAGATTCGAAAAATGCAAATCGTAATATATCATTAATACCTATCTAACACAAAAAGAATTTTTTATTTATCTGTATAAACAAAAAAAGTTCGATGTCTGCAGAGGACAGACAACAAAGCAAAATTATATCTTTTTATATAAAAAGATAAAGCCCTAAAATTTACTTTTCCTTTTTAGCCGTTTTCTAAAGTGCTTCCAATCATGAACAATGAAATATGTATCATATATTACCCTACCCTTTCCCGGAATCCATAAATACCGAACAATACCAATAAGTTATACACGTTAAACAATCCGAGAGACGACAAAACATGGCGTCCAATTTTGAGATGGCCAACCTCTACCTATATAGGGCTTGTAGCTCCGGGACCGCTACAGCGCCACCTGTCGGTGACAAATGTAACTAATCTGGCAATAGAATATTTCGTTATTTAAAAAAAAATCCCATGTCTTTCGTGCATTTCTGTGAAAACCGCATCGTGTTACTGTCTATACTTTTCGAATTATTGCATTTTTACTTTTTCTGTTACTTTTGAATCACCTGGTATGTATTAATGAGAATGTAAATGTTAAAATTGTTATTTTAGTTTTCTTGCTAGCTTCACAAATCCTTCGGTGACAGATTAAATACAATTTTTTAAGGGAAAAATGGTATTCCCCTAAACATAAGACAGGGATAACCTTAGAGCTCTGTTGGGCTTGTCCTGGTTTCTCATAAAACATTAAAATATATACACGAGATGTTCGCTGGTTTAGTAGTCAAGTACGCTAACCACTAGTCAAGTATAGGTTAGGGGCCCCTAATATGAGCCACATTATTCCCGTGCGCTGCAGCAGGCCCATAGTGACCTATGAGAAACATCGACTGTGCAATCTCATAGTATTAGTTGCTTCCTTCATACGCTCTTCAAACTGATATTGCTTAAATATCTATTATTGGTGTGATGATTTTTAGTCACATCATGATGTTCTCGCAACTGCTGCTACGAATATTACAACCCAGATGATTAAAAAGACAAATAAGAATAAACTTTTTACAAAATCCTTTACCTAACTTTAAGTCACGTCGAGTCAAAGAATAAGTTTCTTAATTATAAACGCAAAAAAAGACATTCATTCAAGAGTTTTTGTTTTTCACTGACGCTGCTCTCCATCCTTCTTCCGTGGTTATAGCTTAAGTGTCTTCTACGATCTTTTCGAAAACTCCTTCCTTTTAACTAAAGCTCTTGATATGCAAGAATGCATCATGGTTTTTTTTTCTCATGTTTTTGTTTCTAGTGTATGATATGCAACCGGTTGTAGCAGATTTCTAGGCTTCGTGGTAAACACCCTTGAGCCACTTAAAAAGTAACGAACCTCATCGCTAGTAAAGGACGCCTTTAATTACAAGGTGTAGAAGCTAGGAAATCGGATTAACTTCTCAACAACCACCAGCCAATTTCTGCTACAAACCACTTAGCTTTATCGTTAACGTCGCTGGCAGCGCAGCAATTACCTAGAAACTATTTTCTGAGCTGTCATTTTATAGCTGATAAGAGTTAAAGCTTTTTTTATGTATACAGCTAGAGGTTACATGAGTTATAGAACAATTATAATGTGCCGTACATAAGACATATGGCATGACAATCATCGTGTAATAATGTCAAACTTTTAGTATTCATTCTAATTATGACATAAAGTCTTTGGCAAAAAGGAAACGAGACTGCGTCAATAAACTGTTATTGAGAATTTCGGAAACATTTTCCTTTCTGTGGTATGATTTTTAGCATGACAATAATAGGGGTATAATAAACTGCTAGTATTTATTGTAATGATGATTTATAAGGATTGTGGACAAAAAATGAAAAATGACCACGTCAATAAATTTTTATTTATTGAAAAATTACAGAAACTTTCACATTTCTGGGGTCGGTGTTTTGCAGGCAAATAATCGAGGAGCAAACTTCTAGTTATAATCGAAATGCATATATGAAGTGTTGAGCAACAGAAGAAAATAAACGAGACTACTTCAATAAACTTTTATTATCGAAAAATTGCAGAAACGTTATTCCTTTCTTAGGTACTTCTTCTTCTTTTTGCTTGAAAATAATCGAAGAGCAAACTTCTAGTCATAATTGTAAATATGATATAAGGGTTTGGCAAAAGAGAACCGAGACTACTTCAATACTCTTTCATTACCGAAAAATCACACAAACGTTTCCTTTCTTAAGTACGATTTTGGCATGACAGTAATAGAGGAATAATGTGAAATTCTGGTATTCATTGTAATGATGATATCGGAGTGTGACGAAAAAGAAACGAGATTACGTCAATAAATTTCTATTAATTTAAAAATTGCGGAAACGTTTTCTTTTCTGTGGTATGATTTTAGCATGAAAATAATCGAGGAATAATGTGAAACTCTAGTATTCGTTAAAGGGTATCCATTTCATATAAGGTATTCTATTTTTCATATAAGGAATTATATATCAGTCAAAGAAAGAAACGGGACTGCATCTATAAAATTTTTATTATTATCCCGTCAAAGTACTCCCGTTGGCCCTAAATATACTTCTCCATTCTCATCTCCCATGCTTGAAATATGTTTGGAAGTCCTCTTTCCGTGAATGATGCTTTTTAGGTGCTCTATCGGTTGCCTCATAATGTGCTCCACATCGTCAAAATGGGTCCTTCTCATGAAAATTTGGTTTGTGTTTACACGAAATGTTGAGTTTGATCCAAAAAAGACTCGCCAATAATGCTGAATGGATAGGAGTGTTGTCATGATGAGCACCTTTGTAACGAACATATTGCGTTCTATAACACATTTTCCGGCAAGAACAATAATATACGTGCGATACAAACTGGTGTAATACAGCCAAACACTATTAAAATGATTTGAACATGCCAGCGTCGAAGCTTAGTGGAACTGCGCAGTTGGCGAAACAATAAGACTGTGTAGTTGACGAAACGATGAATCTGGTTATCTCATTGACTGATTGAATTATCAGTCGCTTTTCAATTAACCAATGATCTGTGATGCAATTGTTGATTCATGGCACTATTGACTAATTTACAAGTAACTGACAATTCTGTACAGTAACTCAAAAAAAAAAAATCCGAAAACTATGGTTGATTACAGAATTCAGAACAAATATCTGGCAACGTTTTTTTTAGAAATTAGTGATCTGGCAACCTTCGTGTACTGTACACGAAGGTTGCCAGATCACTAATTTCTAAAAAAATCGTTGCCAGATATTTTTTCTGAATTCTGTAGTCAACCATAGTGTTCAGTATTTTTTTGAGCGAGTGTAAATCCGTAATAATTCCGTTGAGACATCTGTAAGAATCATAGATGTCTCAACGGCGCAGTTTCATGGTATCAAATTGCTGTCACTTACGGTTCACGCCTGGAACATGCGAGAGTTTGTTAGAACCAGGAAAACGTCGTCTAAACAGGCGATGAATCTATTTAATTGGTGATGTAGTATTGCGTAAACTATATGTGCAGGCTTGTTTCCTTTTTGCGACACCTCGTTTAGTAGTGTAGCCCAATTGTCTGAACATGACCATCTACGTTATAGCACCGCGTAATGGTTTGTTAAATTGCCTTATGATTATAACAGAGAAACCTGATTTTCTTTACAGTCTAACATCGTCATATAATGAAAGAAAAGAGTGTTTCTGAAGTCTTTGTGTTGTTTTACTTGTACCCTACCTATGTATAATAACATGGTTGTCTGACCACTGGGAGAATATATTCGTAAGTGCAATAATGAAATATTACTATTCGCGTTTTTCGACCTTTGCAGTAGATTGAATTTCTCTCATTCAAGGACGTTAAGTTTTGAAAATTACCAAATATGATTTGTGATATATTATTATGATTTCTCGGCATCTGAAGATGAATTAATGTCAAAACCATATATTTGTATTAAAGCATATGCTTTCTTGGCTCGCCTCTGATTTTTGCTAAAAGCAGGAGCATTGATTTAATTGTGAAGAGTAATCTGAAAAGATTTCTAAAGATCGTTGAATCTATTCCCAAAGATAAACTTTTATCAGGATTACATGCTGTGGTTGTGTTATGTCGTTTTACTCTGAGCAGCATTTTCCTTGACACAATGGGCTCAATGACCAGAGCACAAGGACCTCAATGGCTCAAAGGGAAGGAGATCTATTAGACATTTGTTAGGAGACAAATGGAAACATACTGTAAAGAGCATGTTTGCAGCTTGTTATTTAACGTGCACAGAGTATGGCTCTCCTGTACAAGGCGACAATGCTTAATATCTCATCCGACAGATGGTGGCCTCTCCAAACCCATCGGTGTCCCCTTTCTTACCGAGGACAGAATGCGGTTAGTGGAGATAAATCTCAGCCCAGGCACGGTTTTGGCTTGAACGTAGAAGATGCAGATTACGAACCTGGTGAACTACTGACTGAGCTAATCCCTTATATATTTCGTAAGACGCCTCTCCATTTTAATTGTGTTTCAGACGTGAAAGGTTCAGGGGAGACAGCTAAATAAATATGCACAATCCTGGAAACTAGTAGAGTCCTTTTAATGTTAACAATTCAGGAGTAATCGTCTGTTAATCAAAGGAATACTTTAAAGTCATTGAGAATATCGTAGTTTGCCTGCTGATATACGAACTCGTGACCTTGGACAGCGTGTCTTACACTCTAGCAGCTGTTTAAGATTTCCATTGAGGAAATTCTATGAGAAAATCCACGAGAAAATCGGATCAACAGAAGCGTTATAACACGGCGCATCTTCCTGAAAGATTATGTCACTTCGAAATATATTTATTCAATACGGATTACCATGGTGGGCTATAAAATTAACATATTTGCAAATGACACTGGGTCTCTCTTGTCTTGTCAACTTCTGTGTGCTTCTCTAATTGATGCTTAAAGCCGCGTAGCTCTTACATCGATCGTAAATACTCAAAATCTTCCTTAATAGCTATTTTAATCAACAGCGGGTAGTATAGCAGCATGAACAATTTGCATGCCATCGAAGGTCATGTAATCGTATCCCACCATGCAAGTTATTTTTACACTAGCTTACAAATGTATAAGCGTTCTTCGTGTTGTTAGAAATTGTTTCTTGCATTACGTAATTACGGATGTCAATTTCAGTGTGCAATGCTTCCACTTTGTCAATTTTGGGATTTTCTCCTCTAATCTCTCTGCTCTAACTTCGGTTGAGCAAAAGGAAAATCGTCAAGCTGGGGAAAACTGCTACACACGGATGGGACCAGTGCAGGACATCCACATTCTGTACATGCTATAGAACACGCTATATAGCCTTGATGAAGGTTTCCGTATGTCCTAATATAGTGTTTCTCAACTCGAAGTCTGTTCTCAACCCGAAATCTGAGAACGCTTGAGAGCTAGTTAGTTGTGCTTTTGTTACTTTTTGTGCTTTTTTTAAAAACTTTTATTCTTCCATTTTTGTTTGACATTCTAATGAAAAACATGACCGCAAAACCAATATTATCTACATTTATATTTTAGTCAGTTTATATTCTATGTATTAGAAATTTTTGGGGAATGCAGATTCACAGAATGAGCGAAGGGAACCGAATTAATGGAATTCGCAGAAGTAAAAAATTTCAAAAACACTGTTATACTTAACAGGTGTTATTTAATACCGATTAGTTTCTAAGCTAGTGTATAAATAACTTGAGCTTAAAAAGCAACATAAGCACATCTCACTAATGTGGTTGTGATTATGTTCATATCCCACCGTGCTTAAGTTATTTCTACAGTTGCTTACAATTGTAGCAGCGTTCTTGTTGTTGTGTATATATATATACCAGCGGTGAAGCGTGGTGGAGGCAATTGAGGCAATGAGACTGCGCAGTTGACGAAACGATGATTCTCGTAGATCATTGGCTGATTAAGCTATCAATTACTGATCAATCAACCGATGATCTACGATGACACTACTGGCTCATTGACAAATAACTGACATTTCTATAAATCAATCACTTGTAAGATTCAAAGGTGTCTTAACTGCGCAGTGTCAAGGTCTCGTTTGCTTCCGTTCACGTTTCACGCCTGCATTTAATCCAGCCCCTAAAAAAATGACACAAAGGGTTCGGCGATGGATAAGCCGCTGTGCTTCATGTTAAAACCAATACAACATAGTAACCAAATAATGCAGTATTATTTAGCTTAATTAAAATATATTATCTAATATGAATTACGATGATTAATGAAAAGTATATAGCGGAAGTTTTAATTATAATAATGAAGTGTTAACCTACGAATATATATTAAAAAAAGAATTGAAATAATTTACGAAAATTCTACGTTTCAGTTATACAAGAACTTGATAAAATTCAAGTTTGATATACACTGTATGCAGAAATTTTAAATATCTAAATGGAAATTAGATATTTGTAAAATTAATAATCAACGAAAAGTAACCAAGCATCATATCACTATCACGATGAATGTCCTTTTTTAGAACTCCGCATAAAAAACTCCAGCCCTTCTTGAGCTATTTCGAAATCTCGTATCACGCTCATGTAATTTAATCATTTCTTAAACAATGTCTTTATCACATTAACTGGAAAGAATTAAACTGAATAATTTCCCCTTTCAAACGCAACAATTATTATTGAAATTTTTATTTTCACCAATCGTTAATATTAACTCTTTCATCATCATCATCCTCAAACAGCTATGGGCTACGGCGGTCCAACCAGATTGTGCAATTTAGTTCTCCAAGCATATCTGTCCTGAATTACATCTGCTGCATCTGGCCACTGCACACCAATTCTAACAATATCCTGTTTGACATTGTCTGATCACCGTATCGCCCTTTATGAGGCCTTTAGGTACGCTGTCCATAAACCTATTCGCTAATCCATAATTACGCATACGGACAACATGGTCAACTCAACGCAGTCTCTCTCTGCGCAATATGCGGCTCAAAGGAGTTTGCTTACTCCTTTGACTATTTTCATCATTACCTACAAAGCTGAACCCAATAATCCCCAAGACACTGCGTAAGCATCTACGAATCAAAAGCATCAAGTCTCCTGTTATCTTGTTTACAAAGGGTTCAAGTTTGATTAACATAACTTTAGAAAAATACAAATCGGTCTACACCGGTTTTAGTTGACCCCAGAGGGTTCACACATAACCTATACTTTTACCCTGGGAAAAGATAAAGTTCATGCAAAGCTTGGTGCCTATAGCTTTTTGAGTTGAGTGCATAACTCACAGACACACAAACCCAATCACACAAACACAATTTTCTCTTTATAAATTAGATGTTACTAAAATCATATCCCAGTTTAAGTATTTTTAGTCATGTATGCAAAAGGCCTCAGGTTTCCCACTTCTAGCCTGTGTCCACACTATATCATTAAGGTATATATTTTGTCAAATATAAGATTCAGTATTTATATTCATGCTCTGATCATCCATTGGCTGAGTGATTATTATGCTTGTTTAGGGATCAAAAATCCTGTGTTCGAGCTCCTGTTAAAGCAAGGATATTTCTTGTGCTATATTACTTCTGAAGTCTTACTTTCCTGACAGATCTTATTACAGTAGCGAAGCGTAGTGGAAACAATTGAGACAATGAGACTGCGCAGTTGACGAAACGATGATTCACGTAGATCATTGGCTGATTAAGCTATCAATTACTGATCAATCAACCAATGATCTACGATGTAATTTTTGATCCATCATACTACTGGCTGATTGACAAGAATTTGATAGTTAGGTAAATAAATGACCTGTAAGAATCATTGGTGTCTGAATTTCACAATCTCGTTGTTTCAATTACTTCCACTCACCCTTTGCGCTGATATATACAGTACTGTTATACACTGTTATAATTTTTCCCCTTAAATATGGCTGGACTTAATGAGGGAGGGGGTAAGGGACTGACACTCTCGTTTGAGAATTCTAGTAAGGGCGTGAAATGAAAGCGTTCACCTTCTTTATTTCCAAATAATGGAGGCCAAAAATGCGTGAACTTGTTCATATTTCACGCATTTTTCAAGACCTTTTCTTAAAAAACTTTAAAACTGTTATACTACAGTGGAAATCTAGTCTCTTGCCTCCTCCGGCTCAATTGGTCGCTTCTTTTCCAGAACTGGGTCTACTCGTAAAGTTGCTGTGTGTCAAGCGATCTATTGCGATGAGTTTTTTTGGCGAATTTTTAATGTACTCGGTGATTCCATCATTCTCCAGTTATCTTTACATCTCGTCCCTGATCTGAAGTTTTAACCATTGCTCACTAACACAGCCTTGATCGTTCTAGTTTGAACAAAAATGAACATTGAACTCAAGATTGCACTCGATGCATCTCCGAATTTCGAAGAAATTCAATGATTCACATTTATCTATTTTATAATATAAAAAAAGTAATAAAGTTCTTCTAAAGTAGTTGCTTATCACAGAGATCTTACATTCTTTCGAGCCATATCCTTTTGATGAGGAGTCAAACACGCTAACTCATTGCAACTCACATTTTTTTTCCATTAGATATCTAGAATCAAATTTCTAAGGAAGATAAAGTCTTTGATTATACGATTTCTGTGATATGAGTGAGTTAATCATGGATGTTAGGGAAGAAAAACGTTCATTGTAAGATTATCTGAAAGTAGTCCTGCCGATGGATCATTTTTACCTATCTTCCTATTGCTTTTAGATTAACATTTGTCGGTTGGTCATTTTGCGAATTTTACAAAACGCTCTTTCACCACATCTTTCGAACGCGATGGAGAAACGTGACGATTTATGTGGCCAATGAAAGCTTTGGATGCGGCGATTATCATAGACTATCAAAAATTAAGTTCCCGTGCTTTCTTCTCCCCTAAAAAGGGGAGATATTAAAACTACTCTTATGACATATCTCGAGAATGCGAAAGAAACAAACAATATGCCGATGAATGCTTCTAACGTGAGGAATGTTGGAGGCTACGAAAAAATGATCCCCCTCTTGCTTTCATGCCCCCTAAAAAGTGGGGTGGGAAAATGAAAATGATTGTTCCCCTATATTTCCTGAATACGAGTGCGGAATGCAACGAACTATGTGTCAAATGAAAGCTTGTGACGAGGGGAAATTAGTAATGAAGAAAGCTCCGCAATATAAAACTGCATTACATCTATAGGGATAATGCCATAATCTCCACTAACTATGTCGAGGGCAAGACAACACCATATAGATGTAGCTCGCCCCACAACTACCTATGGCGAACAGTTCTATAGAAGAAAATTCATCCATCGGTCAAAACCTAAATTTAATCTGCGCCCAGGCTAGCCACAAACGAAAGATATATAGTTCTAAGTTGCCTCGGCTCCCGTAGTGGGAACTCTTAGTCAGACCTTACCAAGACCTTCCGCCAGGGCCCCGTCCAAACTAGGTACCCCCCAACACCAGTCAGCGGGGCCCTCCACTTCACCGAGATCCAGCCGTTCCATCGGTACTCCGTCCAACCATATACCTCCCAATACCAGTCAGAGGAGCCCTCAACTTCACACGGGTCCTACAGTCCCCCACCACCACCACGACAAGGTGGTTTCGTGTCGTAAGCTATAAAAAATTGACCCCCTCCATGCCTTCTTCCCCCCTAAAAAAGGGAAATGTGAAAACTATTGTTCTGCTATAGAGCCCTACAGGAAAATAGGTATTTTCTAACTTTTTTAATTTATGTGTTTCATAACTTCATTGAAAATTTGCTGACCACCTATGTGCCATCTATGATGTACATTAAGAAAGAAGAGTAAGGTCATAAAGCATAAACAAGAGTAAGTAATATTTTAATTGTATCGGGTCACGGAAGAAAACTTTCGTCTTTCATGTTTATGCATAAATTTAAATCACCCATATATTGGAGGATGGGGTCGTTTTGTATGTGCGGGATGGGGTCGGCTAAGTAGGTTGCGCGTCAGGCTCGCAACCTGCAGTTACCAGGTTCGAGAACCCCTGTGCCAGCATTGAAATTTATCTCCGCTAAATTCTCAACATGTCCTTGGTCAATGGGAGACACCGCTAAGCTTGGAAAGGCTGCCGTCCAATGATGGATGTGGCCCTTTGTGCAGGAGAGCCATACCCTATTCACCTTAAAGAACACGATGGATGCCTGGACGGGAGGGTACCATCTGTCTCCTAGTGGGTCGCTTTCTCCCAATCTTCTCTGAACTCTCGGGATCCTTGCTACCTGGTCGTTTAGCTCATTGTATGCAAAAAATGCCGTGCAGAGGTAAAACAATCCAACCCACATCATATGCAAAGTTTCCTGTCTTCCTTACATCTTCTATATGGCGAATTAATCCGACAAGCTCCTCTCAAACTTCTGTGAAAGGCAGCTTTCCGAGAGATACATATCATATTACTACAAAAATAGACACGAGTTTCAAATAATCAATTAAACGTCTTCAGAATGACACCATTTGCTCAAAATTCTTGCCTTTGCTCTCTGTCAACAGAAGCCAAAAAGAAAAAAGTGTCAAAATATCAGCTTTCTACTATTCGTTCCTTTCTTTTTTTCTTTCTCTGTTAATTATATGATTTTGTGAGGCATCATTCTATATCACTGTGAAACGATGCAAAAACTTATTAGCCATATCAGAAAGGAATAGGAAATCTATAAGGCATTCAATATAGATCGCAAATACAGAATTTACCATAAAACGATGACACGTGGAAAAAGTTTTCGAGCTCTTTTTTTTTGCTTTGAGAGCCACCGTAAGGACTTTTATTGCTCCCAACGCAACGCCTAGCACATGCGGCAAGGTTTGTTCCGGTCAACACGTGAAGTGTTGTCAAGGGGACGTGACAGCCTCTTCCAGTTCCCTGAGGCGAGAAACTGGCAGACACTCTTCTTGATGTCATTTCCACTGCTGCAGACGAAAGATAGCCGAAGTTTATACTTTTTTTTCAACTTTCTTCTCAATGCTCCATGGCTTTTCAACAGTTATTTATTGCTGGAATTGCACGCTAAAGATTACGACAAGATGAATAATTTATGGCTTAAGTATAGCTTCAATGGAATGTCCGAAAGTTAGGTATTTGGGATATATTTTTTTCTATTCTGAAAATTTCGATACACTCTGCAATGTGTTGTGATTGATGAGATGTTTTAGAAGCAGAAGCGTAAGTAGAAATCTGACATAAATTAAAGTTACAGTACTAATTTCAGAGCGCCATTTATGGGTTTAGAATTCATAAAAGAAAGAGTTGGTTTTATGCGTCTTTTTGATATAAGGAACTTTATTTTTCGAATTCCCCTTTACATCTTTTGTTAATCAATACCTTCCTACGTCATATTAAAAATTCATATGCAAAATAGTAAAGGCAACAAACGTGCTTTTACAGACTATAAACCAAGAAGGAAAAAAATTCAATTTTTTTTAAATGCCTTAAGCGACTCGCATGAAAATTTCGACAGAGAATTTAAGTTTTACGTCGAAATAATATTCTTAGTATCGAATAATTCTGAAATAGTTTTTAAGAATAATTATCGCGAATTAAATAAGATAGTAAAATGATCCACAGGTGCGTTTTTGGTTACAATCCATATAAATATATATTATGCTTTTGGCATTTCAAATTTTGTTTTTAATATATTGCTGAAATATTTGTTCTTTAACAACTTTCATACATAAGCACTTATATAAATATAATATAAAAGCAGAGTAACAACTGGAGCAAATAGTAAAGCAGCATTTGTTTTACCTTAAACTACTAGGAAATGCCAGTATATTAGTAATCCATATAGCAAAAAGGAATAAATATCATCTGAATGTTATATAATGTCCGTGATCCAATCGTCTTTTTGTTTCAGTTCAAGAAATCTCATGTAAGTGGGAGAGGGAATAAATGCAATTTATTATTCTTGTAATCATAATAATCGATGTAATCTATAATCGTAAGAACACGTAATCAATAAGAAACCTTTGACGGTATCAGACAATTATATGCATTGTACGAAACAATATCTATGCATTTATAGAAGAAAATGTTCAAAATTCCTTATATAGATATATAAGAAATTTTATTTCATCTGTATAATGGTGATTTATGAACTTTTCGCTAAGTACGTAAAAAATAATTATCTCTCAGTACCATCCAAAAATTGTTAATTTTTATGTATATATATATATAGGTCTTTTCACTCCATCCTGCAACGACGGATTTCATCCTACAAATATATACGTGGAACGAAAAGAAAGACTGTTTTCTGAAAATTTCCCACAGCTGGGGAGATTACCTTGGCCTATCAGAATACTGTTGAGAATTCCTGTGCTTATTTTCGTGTTAATATCACAGTTAAAATTAGCAGAAATAACAACAGTATTGCAATAACGATATAATATTTTCTGTGTTTATTCATTTTCCTAAGAAGCTATATTTCTAAATTCATCATTTAAATATTAACAATCTTAATACATTCTTATTGTTCAGAATGTAATCTTCAAAAGTATATTATAAATTCATCAACTTGGTCAATAGAAGCTGTATATTTATCATACATTATATCTATCCCCTCTTTATCACACTGAGTAACAGAATTGTAAACAGCCATTGACATATTGTATGGAAGTTGCAATGAAAGCTCATGGCAAATGTTTTTATTTTAGACGTAGGTTCTTTGTTAATGACAATGCTATTACTAAAGTAATATTTTTTTATATTCATACCTAAATGTTCTCTCAGTCTTTCGCTCTATTTTCACTTGTTCAATTTATTTAGAGTTTGCAGGTTTAACGATCGCGATCTAATGAATCATTACCGTATGCCACAAAATCGATTAATATATATCTTTTATTATAAATAACTTATTAGTATAATGATTATCACTTTCGTTTAAACTGCTTTTATTAACTTTTCGGAGCAAATTTATTAAATTATCTTTTTTTGGTGTTAAATATTCCAATTTCTATAACTCTCTTAGTTGAAAATCGAGAATCAAATAGATTTGATTAAAATCTGTAAATTACGTTCAATCGATTTTTTTTTTCAAAAAAAAAAGTAAATAAACAAGCATTATTAGCAAAGTCTTTGCGGCTGAGTGGTTAGCATGCTTGGCTACTTGTCTATGATACCCGTGTTCGATCTTCGGATAAAGCATGGATATATTTTTATGTGCTACCTTTCTACTGAGGTTGTGCTTAGAGCTGCCTTCATGTGCTGACTTTTTGTTGGGGTTGCACGGTTGAGGTACCTTACAGAACTTCTGTATGACATATTATACTGACAAACTCCTGTCAAACCTCTGTGGCAAGCAGCTGTTTGATTTTTTTTACCATCTCGATGACTGAGTGGTTAGCGAGCTTATCTGCTGATCAAAGTGACCCGAGTTCGAGCCTCAGATAAGCCATGATTCCTTCTTGCGTAATCCTTCTGCTGAGGTCTCAGCGTCCTCGCAGATATTCTTTAGGGATTATCACATTGACAGGCACCTATCAGACCTGTGTGACCAGCAGCTACTGGAGAAGTAATTATTGTTATTTAGTCCGGCGAAAACAGAGATGTTTGTACCGTGAACCTTTTCCTAAATATCTGAGTTTCTTTTCAAATATTCATTTGCTGAAAAATCATAAAGTAATGCTCTGAAGGGCTGTTTTTTTATTACTTCTTCCTTTAGAATTAAAAAATTTAGAAAACTGTATGTCAAAGAATGAAACAAAGAATTTATTTAAACAGTGAGAAAGAAATAAGTTCTCTTGTGGTGTTAAAGTTTGTATTTGAGAAATATGAGCTTAACAGATATTATCCAAAAATATAAATAACTGTATTGCTTTGATAATGGGCTCCATATTATCCAAATGGTCATCATATGTATAGATAGATGTTTATGAGTGACTTATTGACTGACGAATGACAGTGGTTCACTCTAATTCTATGATGCAGAAATGGTAGAGATCTGGAAGTTTGCACCAAGTTGATCTGAAAGTTTGCAATCCGGGAGTAGATCTCGGAAAAAATTCGAAATATGACCTCCGACGCTTCTTTTAAGGTCAAATAGAGGTCAAATAAAAGTAAAATCTTGATCTGAGAGGGCTGGAAATGTGTAAATTGATGTTTGGGAATATTTCGGGCTGTAGATTTTGAAGACGTTACGAAATTTCAGATCCGTAGGGTCTTTCGAGGTCAAAAGTCAAATTTAGATTTATCGGTGCTAGAGAACTAAAAATTCATTCTTATAGGTATTTCGGACCGTAGATCTATGAAATGATGTTTAATTTTGATTGCGATGAATTCTTTTTAGGTCAAAAGTCAAATACAGCTCTAGAGATGCTAAAGGGTTAAAAAAATTGGTAACTAGGGGTATTGAATCTAGGTAATATTGGTACATAGTGAATATTGAGCATTTTTGTGAAAATTTGATGCCATGTATCCTTTGAGGTCAAAAGTCAAATTTCAATAGCAGTGCTGGAGAGCTAAAAATTTGTGAAATAACTATTTCAGAAAGTAGAACTCGGACATGAGAGTAAGTTTCAGATACAGTGCTCCAATCAAGGCCAAATAGCGGTCGGAGTAACGAAATCTAGAAGTGCCGATGGCGTTGATTGATTTCTAGTAATAATTCTATTAATATTCATGTAACTCTCAATGGAGTATATAACCAACCTAATATATTTCTATTTTGTTAAATATAAATTAATATTCTTCTCCAATCCTTTCTGATCTTACATATTTACACCATACATTGAAACTGTCTCTCAGAGCAAAATAACTTCGTCGAGCAACTCAAAACATGTGACAAAATCAATGGCTACATTTTGGTGTTTTCATGGTACAAAATCATTAAATGAATACCAATGTTTTATTCATAAATAAAATATCATAAATTAATTTTCACAATAAAATAATAATTCACAGTTTCTTGTTAATTATATATCTATTTAACATTAAAAAAGGATTAAATCTGATTTTGCAAATAAACATTTGCGCAATTTTCAAATAAACATTAACGTAAAAGTAATTCAAATAATGCTTAATGCGGGATGTGAGCTTCAGAAACTAAATTGAAAATGAGACATAGTTTTACTTCATAGTCGACGCCTAAAATTCGGACTGCAGGGAGAAAACAAGGTTTGTTTCCACTGTATATATATTTGCATTACTACATTTGACTTCATCTACGTCTGCAGATGAATCAACAGAGCGAGAAAAGCAAACATCAACTAAGATGTACGAGGAATTACCAGTAGTCATGACCCAATAGTTTAGTGACGTGTTGGACATGCATGGGTGTGTGTATTCCTTCCATTTGACATTTGGGCACCTTCCACGCCTCCTGTGTTAATATTTACACTCACACGATTTTTTATGGTCCTGTAGATTCTCCCATACATTTCTATCTGATGAATGATTCGGTGCTTTATTTTCATAGTAGCATTCCAAACTCTTCATTTTCAAGCTGATGCTATGTGAATGCCACTCAGGTCACAGAAATTTTGATATTAGGTTTTCTTACACTAACGAAAGAATCGCGTTTTTTATTTTGTTTTCTTTTCAGAATGCCATGTATAAGACGAAAATGCAATTAAGCATTTCTTGCAGAGATAATAATTTTAAAAGAGGGCTAAAATAGCGCTTATTTCACAAAATACGGTACACTTTACATTATCCACGGTAACATTAATCGGGATGTTGAAAAAAAATAATTTATACCCGAAAATAATATGGGATTCCAGAAAGTGGACACTAAAACATTATGCTACAGTAAATGGTTTCACACAGCTCTGTATGATCAGCCAATTCGCCGAAAGGCCAATATAGGGAAAAAGCACATTTCTTTGCTATCCTATTTTAAATGAATATAGGAACTCGTTGCTACGATAATTTCTGAAAAATAATGAAATATTTGTACATTTTATAGGGATTACTGATTAACCGAGAATCCGATTATCCGGGATTGTTTTTCTTTTCTCCCTCCCCCCTTTGCCATTCATTCTGGATAACTGAGAGTATACTGTAGAGGTTCTCAAAGGGTGTGCTGCGAAATTTCGAATATGTTATTGGCGATAAAGCAACATTTATAAACTGTTTTGTTGCTACTTTCTTCCACTGATTCATCCTTTAACTTTTACCGCTTAATGGAAAATTTATCTGTATTAAATCTTAATGTTGAAACCAAATTTAGCACAGAACATGCGCATAATATTGACTAATTGAACTATCAGGCACTTTTCAATCAACCAGTGATATCTAATGCAATTATTGATCTATGACACTATTGGGTAATTGACAAGTAGCTTACAGTTCGGAAAATCAATCAACTATAAGAATCATATATATCTGAACTCTCACAGTCTCAAGGTCTCAATTGCTTCCACTAACGTTTCACGCCTGGGCATAGGCACTAAGCTCAATACATGTCAGAACGTAAAACAGAATAGGTTAATGTTTACCATGGAGGTAGGAAGATAAGGAGAGGCCCTAACGCGCTTTCCCTGTGCAAGGAAAATGATGCGTTGGCAGCAGGGCGGTAGCCATATTGTTGCATTCAAAACAAACCGTCTGCCGCTGCAATCAAGCTTACTTTTCACGTGCCATACTCAGTTTTACTGTGCGTTATATACAGGAAGATTATTTTTTTACGATTAGGAGAAAGCCCATTTAAGCTATTTGGAATTTATATTGCTTTTTTTCAATGCAATGAATATTTCCATATAGAATTACTGTATAGCAGAACTATTTATGTATTTCGTTGAATACGACAATAACAAGCAATTACCAGATTTTGAAAGTTTATTTATACTGCACTGATAATAGCACAAAACATTTTATGGATAAAACACTAAACATTACATGCAATAACAGCATTTAAACTGCAAAAAATCATATTTGTAAGATTCAGAAAATAGCTGTTTTACGTTAAAAAAATTCTCATTCCACAAAAATAAAAAAAAAATTTGCATAACAAAACTAAATAAAGCCAATAGTGTAGGAGCCAAAATGGTAGATTTTAAAAACACTTTAAACTTTGGTGGATAAATCATGTATAACACCCCTACATTAAAATGGTTTCCAGTGATTTCTCACAATATTAATGATTCAACTCCAAAAAAAATGTTAATAAGTTATGACACCCACTATTATGACAATTATGTTACTCAAAAATTTGTCACCTTAAAAGCCTTATTCATAAACTGTTTTAAAAAAAAAAATCCAAAACTACATTAAAATAAAAGTAGTCAATTTAAATATAAATCTTATTTAGAATATAAATAATCAGACCATTTTCTCTATTGGATTTGAAAGGACTATATTCTGCAATTCCAGATTGAAATGGAAATATCTTTAATACTAATATCTATTCTATGCTACAATTAATACTGAAATACCATATATACTTTAATAATGAACAAAATTTTTATTATTAAACAAAAATATATACTGGTAGGTTTTTTAGACACAAAAAACTTCATTTCATTGAGGAAAAAAAACATCATTTCTCACATAAAGTATCTCATTAAATATCAATCCAAAGAAAATACTTTCATAAACAGTAAATACATTTATGTGCAGTGGGTTCTGAATTTTAAATTTGCATACTTTATTACTTTTTATATATTAACTTACACCTCATACCTTAAATGAAGATTCTCAACAATCAAACAGTCCTTATACTCTCAAATAAGAAATTTATCAAAAAACAAATATGGCAGCTATTTGATTTTTTCTGACTTGTGATTAATTTGGGTGCCAACAGATCAGTTGCTAGAGCACATGGTATGTAACTAAGATGTTATTGATTCAAGTCTTATTAAGTTGAACAAAATCAATTATCATTACAACTGTAGTTTAATTACAAGGTTACAAACTAAAATTAGGTTACATAATAGTTTGGTCCTTTCTAAAAATTTGCTATGTTAGTGAAACCTGGACCCTCTTTAAGCAAAGTAAACTGACACTTGATGCCCTTGATTCTACATGCTTATAACACAGTATCTTGGGTATTAGTTAGTTTGAACTAAGCAAAGATGATGCTAGGCAGAAATCCCTTAGAGCAGCAGTATACAAGAGATTGGTCATTTGTTCAGCTATGTTGTCCACATACAAACTTTAGATTACAATGAGTTGGAAGTTTCAAATTAACCTCATTAAAATTAATCTGCAGTGGCCAAATGATATCTGGAGGACTAAATAACACTCTTTAAATACACAATTGAAAAGACCTAGCTCAGAAACTAACATAAATTAGAATTCTTTGTCATTGAGCAATAAATTTTTAAGTTTTTGCTTCAAACTAATTGCGTGTTTGAGGTTTTAGGAGAATACTCGGAAGCTTTTCAGAGCAAGGACAGTGCTCCTTGTTCAGTGAAGTGCCACTATGTGAAAAGGTGAATGAAGATGGACACTATGAGAATACCTTATGTGACTGAAGTAGTCACCACATACTGTCACCTCACTGAAGGAGCACTGTCATTGCTCCGGAAAGCTTCTGAGTTTTCTCATAAAACCTTTTAACATGAATATGGTTTGAAGGATAAACTTAAAAATTTTGATTTATTTTAACACTGGTCTGACCTTGATAATCCATAGCTGCTTGAGGCCACGCTAAAGTTATCATATAACTTCTGTATATCCCAGTATTTTTAAAATTTTTAAGTTACGTTAAGAATTTTCAAACATAACCAATTAGCAACTAGATTTGTTAATTTAAAAGATCACCAATTTTCAGAAAAACATTGGATGAAATGAATGTACTGAAATATATAGTCCTAAATTTTATAGAAATACAGATTCTGAAAAAATTCATTGCCGACACGGTGGGTATTGAACCCGCATGTCTCCAGATTCATGCCAGAGCGCACTATCATCGTACAACACATCCGACGCATGGTACAATGGTAGCACACTTTGACACGAAACTGGAGAGATGCGGGTTCAATACCCACCGTGTCGGCAATGAATTTTTTTCAGAATCTATTAATTAACGTTTGATGTCTATCTTAACAGGGAATACTGTGCATTCACTTTGGATTGATAGAAATACATTCAATAAAAGTCATTTTATTAACTCATTTGAAAATCTGAGTTGGTTAGTTGGGTTTTAAGTAAAAATACAGCAGTTAACCAATTTGCAATAATAGTAGCCAAATTCATAATGACTTACAAATGTTTAAACATATCACAGAGTTTTTGAAAGATATCAATATTAACACTATATAAATTAGTTTATAATTATGATTCTCTACATTTTCAGCTTGGGTATATAATACATTAATACATTGTTATATCAATCTAACTTCAAAGCTCTATAACTTCTAAAATATTCTTTTAATGAAAAAATGCAACTGTTGGAAAATTAAAGATCATAATTTAACCTGTTTTTTCAACAATATTAATTTAGTGTTTAAAGTTATATGGACGTTGAATATTAAATACAGTAATGCATCATAAGAATTTACCTCAAAAAATAAATATTTTGGAACAATATTATTTAATTAACAAAATATATATTTTAAAAGTTTGTGTGATGATATTTTCATTAAGAATTCTTTTTAACTTTGATAATACAAGCATTTTTTTTATTAAATGCATAGTGTAGAAGTTATTGATCTTTTAGGTAAGATATTTTAATTCTCTAATATTTAGGTAAGGCACTGTATGAGGATTATCAAGCAATGCTATTACATAGGTCTGAAAACCAGTTTGAAAACATGAATAACACAATGACTCAAAAACAAGTACATAAAAGATAAAAAAAAACTTTTATCTAGTTCTATTGACCTTTAAATAATATCATCTTTGTGTACAGTTGTCTCATTGAATTTGAGTTGTTTACAACACTTTTGGCCCAGTACATATATCTAATATGCAAATAATTTTGTACTACAGCACGGATTAAATGAATATAATGATTTTCCAGTGGAGACGAGTCATGCATATGAATTTCCAAGGTGGTAAAACGTTTTTGGCCTGCAACTGCTTCTAAAACCTGATTTGATGTATATAACATACCATATTTTGTGCTTAAGTGTTTTCCTCCACTTAAATTGACATTTTTACGAAAAGCAGATTCACTCTTTTTACATATCAAAAATACATCTTTGGAGGGGTGAATTAAGCCACCATTACTCTTGTAGCTTACTAATGACTGTCTAAAATATGGCATTGTTGCCTGAAGTGCTTCTATACATATTTCACATTTTAACTTTAAAGACAGTTTCCTAACAATATAGCCAGCTATATAATACACAATATGTTCAGCACACTGACTTAATGAACTAGCATTAAATAAATAATCATGACCATTAAAATCATCTTTATCATCTAAATTGTTACCACTATCACAATAAATTGCCTGATATCCATTAGATGATGAATTAATGATACTTTCTGATGATTGTGTACTAGTAACATTTAATATACTTAACTCATCAAGAGGCACAAAATTACCAGATATTGAATTTGTAATCTCTGATTTGATGAGCAACTTTTTGTAGGCAGCCCTAAATTGTCTGGCTGTTGGATTGTTATTACATCCACCATGAAATCTAACTGCTTGGAAAAATAATTCAATGTGATCTTGACTTATCTTGTACAAAGGCAAGTAAGCCAAGACTGGATGTTCTGTTAATACTAGAGACTGGAACATGGTTTTCAAACTTTGAATACAAACAAGAAATCCTAAGAAACCAGTTTTCCTATTGGATGATAAAATTTTATCACCATTTCTGCTCACTTGCAGAGATGTTATATAAATTTCAATGACACTAAGCAAATTAAATACACTTTCATAATTGCTTTTGCACAATGCCTTTTTTAAGCCATATTGTTTGACATTCCTAGAGTTTAGAATGTCAAACAAGTTGTTGATTATTCTGATGAATGCAACAGTGGCATGTATTGTATGTGAGCAGCTTTTAACTTATTTCCTAGATTCAAGCCTTCACCTTCTTGCAGTTCATGAAGGGCTTATATATACATCCATTCGATAAAATTGTTATCCGGATCAACTATTACTTTTTTCTCTGCCAAAGTATTCCTTACCAACTTAAGCATATGGCAAGGATCCAAGAAGACTGATATTGTTTCTCCAGTATCCAAATTTGTGAAGGTTGTATTTAATGCTTTTGGATCGAGTGGGCAGCCTAAATGTTTGGCCATGCTTAGATTTGCTGCTAATCCATCAAAGGTGAGAGAAGCTATTTTTATCTTTGCTGCATGCAGCAAATTCAGACATTGCTTAACAAAATTTGCTCTTTGTACTGATGTCATAAAATCAATAAGAAAATATCCTACTGGTACTTTCCATCTGCTGTTTATGCAAACAACCATGAAAACCAATGCTTCCTTGGCTATTGGAAGAGAGTCATCATCCAATTCTGATCCTACACTAATGTAGCCATGAAACACATGTCCATCATATTCAACATGCTGACGAATTACCATTTCATCTATCATTAGAGAAAATACCAGAGAATATTGACTACTGATGACTACATTTATTAAAGCTGCAAAGGCTTCAGAAGTGAAGCCTGGTGCAGCATCAACATGTTTGTACCATTTTGAAATGGTTCTAGGATGAGGAAGGCAAGAATTAAAAGTGTTTCTCACATAACAATAAGCCCTCGGTGAGTAAAAGTTAAGTGTGAGTGCAAATGCTCTTAATTCAGCAGAATATTTTTTGGATTGCTTTCTGTCCTGAGCTTTTGCAAGCTGACGAGCCAGCAATTCTTGATTACGACCTGATGCTTTGCTTAAAATCTCTAATGTGTCTTCCTCCATAAGTTTGTTTTTCTCAATATCTTTCAGAACTAACGTCAGGTTTTTAATTTTCTTCTTGTTTCTGCGTTTTGTTTGCTGAAGTAGCCTGATTTTTTTAACACATCTTTCATTAATTTTCTCAGATTCATCCAATCTTCTCTTAAGTTCCTCTTTGCTGGGTGACTGGCATATGATTTCAGAGGAAACAGATGAATTTGCTACTTCACTGCAGCTATCTGTGCTTAAATTAAGATCTACAGTTGTTGAACTTTTACTACGATCTGCTGGAAGTTTTCTCTGTTTTTTAACCTGCAAATAAAATATGGGTTTATCAGAAGGCCTTCATTATACTATATCATGTTTTTTGTTATTATATGAACAAATGAGCATTTCAACAGCTAAGCTCATAGAAAATACAAAATTCACCTAACCCTTACTCTATTTTTTTCTAACAGTAAAACTTGAAATGAATGTAATATTATTGTTACATAAATATTTTCAATTTTCTAGATATTGAACCCAGGAGGTGCTTTAATTTATATACTAACTGAAAGGACTAAGTGTTATACCCTTAATATTTTGGCAACCACTGTTAATTTCTAAATTTATTTTTTCGTCCTTCCCCTAGAAACTTGATTCTGAGCATTAGCAAAATATTTCTTATTCCATTTTTTTTTAGAAATCGAAAGTAATCCAAAAGTGAAATACAGAATTCCATGAATTTAAACTTTTATTTCAAAATGGTTAAAAATGAACAGTTGGGTTGTTTTACATTCCATTGGACAGCTGTTAGCAGACATGATAGCCTCCTGATAAGGCCATCTAGTATGTTACTCAACATACACATGGTATGTATCTCCTACATGGGATGGCCAGCCTTAAACTCCATATGACAAAAAATGGCTTTTCCAAGCTTCACAAAATTTCTTTCCAATTGTACACTTGTTTTAATTTAAATGAGCAATGTGATTTGCAATGTCTAATCCCGAGTTATTTGGAAACTGTGAATACAATATGATGATTTCTTTAGCTTATTACATTCTTGTATTCAGAGCTAGACTTACGCCTAAGCTAACCAAACTACAATTTAGTGTCTTGCAATATGAGGGGTCTCAATGAAATACATTTCAAGTTTTACTGTTAGAAAAAAATAGAGTAAATATATATTACTACAATAGAGTAAATATATATTTTCTCTATTGTGCAAACATTCTTCACCATAACTTAGCAATGCAGGACTAATGTTCTCACATCAATTTCCTGTTAAATTTTTACCGCTCCCTTCAATCATAATAAATGAATATATATTTCAACTTTTGAATTTTCCGGCCTCTTAAATTTGTATATCTTAAATAAAAATAATAAATACCCCCCTCACACAGCTGCTTGCCACAGAGGTCTGGCAGGAGCATGTCAGTTTATATGCCATAGTAGAAGGTCTGTGAGGATGGCAGGACATCAACAGGAAAACAACATAAACATCCATGCCTTACCCAGGATTTGAACCTAGGTCCTTTAGATCAGAAGCCAAGCACGCTAAATACTCGTATAGGATGGCGTGTATAGCTTAGGGTCTCAGAAGTTCAAAGTCCAGCCCTGCCTGTACTCCTATAGTGTTGGAACTATGAATTCTGAAACCTGGGGCAAAAAATATGACACCATATACACAGTCACTCATTGTCTGTGGTGCACCATAAAATTTCATGCCCCCACTTATCCCATCCTACTTCTAGATTTCTTGTTTAAAACCATAAATGCTAGATGTATGTATATATATAAGAGTCAAGGAAATTATATTGTAATATGATAAGATTATAGTTAATTGGTAATGGCCAAAGATAGTGGTGGTTTCTGGGTTTATAATTGTGTAAGTAGATGGAGAAATATCTAGAAAATTGAAAATATTTATGTAACATTAATAATTACAACCTGCTGTTAACATATATTTACTGGAAAAAAATTATTGTATTTTCACAAAATTCATTTACACAAAACTTTTTCTTGATTTATTGACTTGAAAGTCAACAGGTATATTGAAGATAGACTAAAGGTTGGGCACTACTGCTTTAAGTATTGACATGTGGTCTTGGATATAATTAACCACTTAATGGCCACTCTGCATTACTATTTATATTCCCACAATTGAAGATAACTACTATTCTCAAAACCTTTCACTGGAAATGTGCAAAAGGTTATTTTTGTCATCATGAGCAAGACAACAAAGGTCTCACTTCCTCTAATTCAGGCATGTCCAACCTGCGGGCCACATGCGGCCCTGGAAGCTGATAATGTGCCTTACAAAATCGTAAAGTTTATGTGTTTACCACATAAGCTTTCAACATGATTATGTGAATTTCAGCGAGTTCTTTCGTGACTCAATGGCGAAGGGCAGTGCTAACGATGCCTGCCAGACACGGTCAGTCAAATCGAATCCGAAGTGTGCATTAGACGTGACATGTGCTTGTGGTGACTTGGCAAATAAAATTTTATTTTATAACAAAAAGCATAGGAAAATAAATGAAATTTGTTATTCATATATATTAACTATATTATATATTTTATGGCAACACAATGTATGCACTAATGCCAAAAGTATTAGTGACACAAGCTAATATCCCAATTAAAAACTTTTCTGGATACTATATTTGTGGCCCAAAACAATTCATCTTCACTCAATGTGGCCCAGGGAAGTCAAAAGGTTGGACACCCATGCCCTAATCTATGAAACTGCACATATTACAAGACAATTTTAAAACTTTGTGCTCAGTTTGTTTAAGATTTTCTAATATTTCTGATAATGGATAAAGGTACAATTCCATCTATCCCAGATTTTTTTTGATAAATGAGGAACTTAACATCTTCTAGAGACAAAGTGTGTCATCACCTGTTATCTATAACGTTTATATCCAATTTATAAAAAGAGAAATAGTAGAACAGCAAATGTACAAGTCTGTGTATTGGAATGTTCAGAAGAATGCTGAATCAGCATATTCTGTAGGGTAGTTTTTGAATTTCATATGTTGAATTAATATACCTTAGGAATTTGGTAAATAACAAAAGGTATATAATGGATTAAGGAATGTGAGATTGTTCAAAAGTATTTTGCTCTCACTGTATAAATCAGAAATAATTAATATATCTTCTACATTCAAACAATTAGTGCAGTTAAAAAAAATACTTACATTTTGAAGGTAACTTGGGAATGACTTGAATATATTGGGTATTGCAGTATCCCTTAATCGAACATAGCACAGAGATTTTCTGTCAATTTGATCTTCTGTAAAATGTGCAGAACACAATGTACTACATTTTGATGGTTCCCAATGTTCTCTTCTTACAGCTTTCACCCATGCTTCTCGTCTCTCTTTATTTAATGGAAAGCTGAAATAAAAGATAATTTCTATGTATTGGTCATCAGCTGACAGTGCATTTTAGTTTACTGTGCAAAAAATAAAGCATCTTTTCAAGAAATTTATTTTGAAAAGAAAAAAACGGTATCGAACAGTAAACCATAGAATTAAGTTTGAAATAAATTTGTAAAATTTCTAACACACCTCTAAACTTATAAAAGGAAAAAAAAATTCTCTAGTGTGATAACACTCCCATTTTTAGAGGTAGCTACACCCCTGAATTTGTGCTTATTTATAAATATATTGCTGTTGCTAGTATAAGAAGTACATTTTGATATTTATCACTGAATACAATCCTAAGAAATAAAAAAAAATCTGGTGAAGAATCGAGGTTTGTAACTCGAAATAAAACCGATTTCATAGCGGCGTAATTTCAACACGAAGTTGCTTGTATCATTATATAATTATTTACACTTTTATACAAATTACAAACTTACCGATAAAAGGTAATTCCTGGTATCTTTTTTGAAGGGCGATTCGTGCAGCCGTAAGCGGAACAGGCTACCATAATACAAATGTCGAAAAAAATAAAATTTTTATAGCGCAACACCTTGTTACTCACCTATACTACTGATATGCTACTGATCAATGTTTTGAATAGAACAACATGGCTGCCGCGCAGTCGCCGAAGCATCATTTTCAAGTGCTTAGGGCTCCTCCTCTTATCTTCCTACCTCCACGATGTTTACAAACGACTCTTCAGAAATGGCTATTATCGAAGGTAAACTGCGCGTGCGCGAGTCTTCCGTAGTGTTGCCAAATTACATTTTTAATTTGCCGTGAGTAAAAAAGTTTGAGAATCACTGGTCTACTCTATAGCTTATTCTGATGTCAATATGATTTTAAGTTCCAGGAAAATATCATTTACAATTAGAGTAAGTGAATTAATTTTGGTTAATTTAGGTCTCTTGTCTATGAATACAGTTTTTATTGCATTTATTCCAATACCAAATTCACCACAACCTGAGCAAGCAGCAGAGCTATACATATTACCACTGGAAAATATAGTATGCTCGTTACAAAAGGGTATCAGGTTTTTCATTTGGCAACTTTTTCACCCTCTAACAGTGGCGAGTAATGGAAAATTATAGTAATAGTAATTAAAATATTACTACTATACATATTAATATATAGTAGTAATATTTTATAAGTGCCTATACATCATGAAAATAATTTCTTCTTGTTGTCTTGAAACGAAAGAGTTGTACTTTCGCACCCTTCTTGCTTAGGAGGGAAAATCATTATTGACAGTGTATTAAAACAATATTATCAATGAGAAAAAAGAACATATTTGATCATCACACTCTATCACTAAAAACTTCAGATTTCTAGCATAAATATATTGTTTGCTGCATTTGTTAAAGGTTCTGTGTTTTTCACATTTAGCGTCTTCTAACGATGGAGTTGATGTGGAGATGTTTCCAACTTCGCACATTTTTAGAGATTGACTTACAGTAAGTAAATGTATTCAATCTTATATAACGTTTTACATTTTATTTAGATATAGTGTCTATATCTTGTCAAAGTGATTATTATTTTCAATCAGAGCCGCATATAGAGAGGAGAGTGGCCCTTGAGAATGCATATATATATATTTCATGCATTTGTATGTATGTCGCAGGGAGATGATAAAAATAGGGATTTGATCAAATCCCTAAGGTATATGATCAATTCACGGAAGATGTTAAAATACACCTCTGTGGGGTGATTTCCCTGAAGACAGTAAGTGATTTGATCAAATCCCTTAACTGTTTTAGTGAAAAGATGAAATAATATTGTTTAGATATTAAAAGTATTTATTTAGTAAACCATGCATTATTAAATGTAGAATAGTTAATACAACAATAGTCATTGAAACACAAATTATTTCGGCTATTACGGAATTGTAATAGCCGGTACATTGTACTTTTTTCGTTTTTTCCCAATCGCCTTTTTCACCTCTTATTATCTCCTTTCCGAATCGCCTTTTTAAGGTATTCTTAATGTATCTCGATCTACAATACACCGCCTGCCGAATTATTCAAAACGCCCTTCATGAGCGAAGGCCAAGTGAGAACGAATCTGTAAAGTGATGAATCTCTTGAGTATGAATCTTCGGGTCACGTGACTCCGTGGTCCGAATTATAATAAACGCCCCGAATGAGCGGAGGTCACGTGAGAACGAATCCGTCAAGTGGTGAATCTCTTGAGTATGAAACTTTAGCTCACGTGACACTACTTTGGACACTAGAAAGTGTCCTTTTTTTACCTTTCTGGGAAAAATGTTTAAGTAGTGGTGCTAATTTAAATTGTTCAATGATTGTGACAGCTTCTTCTATCCTTTCGCGAGTCCACAAAGGTTTTTCTTTTTCATGCCGCTTGTTCAAAAACGTCCTGATAGTTTCATTAAACTGTTCTTCAGATACAAATTCGGTCAGAGTTTGATTTTTTTCTATATCTGAACTCATTTTTCTACGGTAGGTACTTGATAAAACTCGAAATATAGAAAACAATAATAAAAATGCGCGCAACCTTCCTCGCGTAATGTTTGGGCGCTAGCCGGCACGGACGCCAGAGGGGAGCGGTGAGGTAAAGGGGAGTGGTAACAAGCAAACATAGAGCTGTGCGAGTCCTGACTTGTTTATTTCATCTTTTCACTAAAACAGTTAAGGGATTTGATCAAATCATTTACTTTCTTCAGGGAAATCACCCCACAGAGTTGTTATTTTAACATCTTCCGTGAATTGATCATATACCTTAGGGATTTGATCAAATCCCTATTTTCATCATCTCCCTGCGACATATATTTCAAGCATTTTTAGAGAATATTCATTTTAAAAACCTCTGACACGAAGGCAGAAAACGTTATACTGCAGTGGAAATCTAGTCTCTCAGTCCCGTTCTTTTTCTTTTTACCAGCTGGATTGCGTTATTTCCACCCCCACCCTTATTGTTTTCTTGATTAATTAAATAAGCCTGCTTTAAGCTTTAATAACTGTATGATTTTTTTTTTCTCAGCCTGAAATTTAAAGACACTTCTAGCATATAGCTCTCCTCCTTTGTGCTGTTAACCACATTGGGAATATATATCGCTATTCCTATTCAAATCCTCGCAACTGCTGATCGTTTAGCAATGTATTGTACCTGTATGTTGACATACTCGATGTTGTATCTCATGCATATGGCTTGAGTGGTGTCAGTGTATACGTTTATATCTTTCTGTGAATCGAATATATTAATTAAATTCAAACTACCCGAAGATCAGAAATACGCGAATCAAACTATTTCGTTATTACGTATACAGTGCGAAATTGCTTTGCATTTACATATTATCTGTACCTATGAATACATTCAAAATTGTACATCGATAATTATATATCATAATTATATTTATATGTACAGATATATTACATATTATCTGTACCTATGAATACATTCAAAATTGTACATCGATAATTATATATCATAATTATATTTATATGTACAGATATATTGCATATTATCTGTACATATGAATACATTCAAAATTGTACTCCGAAAATTAATAATAAACATCGTGGAATAGTAATACATTTCGATTACTGCCAGCTTCACACTCTGGCCGTCAGAGATCTCACAAATAGAAAGGTGTGTGTATAAGCTAATCGATGCATGACTGTGTATATAATCGATGCATGATCGATGCATGACTGTGTATATAAGCTAATCGATGCATGTTGAAAATTGATACCATTAAACGTTACCAAAATTAAAAAACAAATAAAATAAATACCTTCTCAAGCAGCTGTTTGCCACAGAAGTCAGACAAAGTCTGTCAGTTTATAAGCCAGAGTAAAAGGTTTGTGAGAGAGGTGAAACCTCAGCAGAAAGACAGCACAAATTTTTTATCCGGAGCTCGAACCCAGGTCCCTTTGATCAATAGTCAAGCACGCTAACCACTCGTCACGGCGTTAATCGAAATATTTAAACTCAAACAATTCATCTTTTTTTTTTAATTTTCATATGTTCCCCATACAGTTCTTTCATTGATGCTGAAAATTCACAAGGAGTTAGTGTAATGATGCGATAAGAAGAAGACAATCTTCCTAAAGTTAATGAAATAATAAATAATTTTATCTTTCCAATTAATGATTGAACCTAACATTGCATTTACCTTATCTGAAATAAAATTTCGCAAATATTCTTCTGCATCAAGCAGTTTTTTTTCTCATTTGTGCATGATATTCGTGAATCCGTAACGTTTCATGAAGCTTTATATTAAGCTAACCATTTACTCTCTTCCGAAAATGCATTTTTTTGCGTTGGATCATCTGTGAGTAAGATGATATTCAGGGAAAATGGGTTAAAAGAATCATCAGCGTAGCTTATGTTAAGCACTCAGATGATGCACTTATCAGACGTGAAAGTGCTCTTGAAGTTAATGATACACTTGAAGCTTAATTTGATCACACGTCGTGGGAGATAACGCCCATAATTCGGAAGAGAAACGCTTTCCAGAAAACATCCGTCTGATTTTTACTGATGTAAATAATAGAGAATTAAATCAGCTACGACTATTACGCAGAAGCGATGCATCGACTTTTTTGCACCTTACGTTTATGATATTATGTCTTCAGTGAGACGTTGGCCTCGTATTGGCCATTAGAGCAACATCGCAGTGAGCTGTAATTGCCAAATTGTAAATTGTGAAAGAAACGCGAGAATTATTCGGAAGTAGACACTGGATGCATCCAACTAAATAAACTTAATGCATCCCAAATAAATGTAACTAGTAAAAAAAGCGTGTAATAAGTAAAGAGTGCAAAATAATTTGCTCACGAGCTCATAATTTTTTTTTTCTTTCTCGTGAGATTAAATTGATTCTGAAAGAAATTTTAGACTGTCTTTCAGAAATAAGGTTTTGAAAATTTCGTTTATCATTATCTAAGTGATAGTGAAAGTATTAGATTAAAGTTTCTAGATATTGATGTAAATTTAACGGATGGAAACTGAGCGTGAGTTGAAAAATAATAATCAGGAACAATTTTTCAAAAATAATGTAATTTATTATAAAAGTATAAATGAAAACATTTAAATAAACTAAATTCAACTAACACAAATCTTCATTAGTATAAAAATAAACTTTCAGAAAAACTTAACACCTTATTACTATTCCTACAAAGTGTTGTTTCCTCTATAATTCTTATATCTAACACTCAAAGCATAAAATAAGGTTTTTTATATCATTTAATAAGTGGCATAATCATATTTGCGAACAAACCTGCAATCTATCGAGAATGACCTTACCAGTTCTTAAACTACTAAATAACTATACACCAAATGACTTCTTTCTAAAGATTTAATCATCAAGTACTCCAAACCTGCAGCTAAGAGTGCTGGTTTCTCAGAATCAATTCTTTTCAGACGTTAATCACCACGCACAAGACGATGAATTCTTCTTTTTCTTTCTCGTTCATTAACAAGATTACACTAATAAGCGTATTTAACCTCCCACGCACACCCAAATAAAACATTTCTCCTTTATATTATAGTGTGCAAACTAAAACAAACTACATTTTCCTTCACACAAATTCTTCCTAATTACAACTCTCTTATTTTTTATTTCCAAGTTCGTTCGAAGTGGTTAATGGCGTAATTCTCACGCTGAAGCACATTCCAGCATCAAAATGATACATCAAATCACAAGTTCATTGGACCACGTTCATCTGTCGTAGCAATACGTAACAGAGTTCTTTACATACCAGAAATATAACTAGCATCGACGTATCATTGGTGCCATAAGAAACTAAAGAGCTGATGTAATGTCTCAACGAGGAAACAAAATGCATTTATGTTCGTCATGAGACATGCTATGAAAGCATTATAAGCAGCGGTGAAGCATGGATAAAAACTACTGAGACTGCGCAATTCACACGTCGAACATTCTTATAAATGATTGAATTAACTATCAGTCTCTTGTCAATTAACAAATGAGCACATATGATATCATTGGTTTATCAAGAAATGATTGATAGCTGAAATAAACCAATGACTGATGAGAATTTTCGATATGTTAACTACGCAATCTCATTGTTTCAACTGTTCCGTTCAGCTTTGCCAGTGCTAGCGTTTAAATAAAATTATTTTCTATTGGATAGATATTCATAAAATATTATATTCAGTTTCGAATCTTCAGCATTTTAACAGCACCCTGTAAAGACGGAACAATTTGAAAATGGCAATACTTTAAATGAATATTGCAAACATTCTATTTAAGCTAGAAAGCTGAAAAGCTGGCGGCGGAATGTCGTGTTGAAGAAGTTTACATTGAATGCCATGATTTGTCTATTTACACCCAAGGAATGGGGTATACACACATTTTTTAAGAATTTTTCTTTTGTAGTTGGATAGATAGTAACGGAATGTTATGATCCACATTTTTCAAATCCTTCCGAAAGTTTCAATTTCCATCATTACCTAAATTGGGAAAACCGAAACCCTAAAGCAATGTTGCACACTACTTTCCGTTATGTAAAACATTGTTTTTAGACGAATCGACTCAACAAGTAAATTTACAACAGGCGCGAAACGTGAGTGTAAGCAATTGAGTCTTTGAGAGTGCGCAGTTAAGACACTTCGATTCTTAGAGCTGGTCGATTTACCGAATCAGCAGTTACTTGTCAATTAGCCAATAGTGTCATGGATCAACAATTGCAACATAGGCCATTGGGTGATTGAAAAGTGACTAATAGCTCAATCAGCCAATGATCTACGAGAATCATTGTTTCTTTCACTGCGCCATCTCATTGTCCCAATTGCTTCCACTACGCTTCGCCACTGATTTACATTTCGGGAAATTCAGCTTTGTTGAACAATTTAATACATATATTACAATATTTTTTTAAAAACCAGGGTTAATCTTCAAACTACATTCATAACACTCTCCAGCGCTGAACACTGCATAATTTACCTGAACTATAAAACATGTAATTATACAAGTATGGGTTATCAGTTATCGTTACCTATATTTATACTTAGCTCTAATTCATTAATAATCTTTAAAAAAATTAATAATTTTAGTAGTACTGTATCAAGATTTTCACAGCACCATTAATACACTGGTGCTCAAAATTAAAGGATAATCGACAAAAGCGTATATCACTGCCGATATATGTAAAATAATTCACTGAAAATGGGGGAACATGGAAAATACGTTACGCGGTCAAGGCTCTGGAGACAGTTTGCAGGCCAGGACAAGGTCGTCTCAGAGCCACAACTGCTGTAGACTATTACTATAGGAGTCTTACTGCCAGACAGAACGGGCGATGACTGCTAGGCAAGTATCTTTGGAATTTGCAGCAGCTACAGCAATGAGGGTTTCAAGGTATACTATTTACAGGAAACTTCGTGAGCAATGCCTTTATGCCAGGAAACCTGTTCTTTTTGTCCCTCTATCTCCCACCGCCTGTCAAGCTCGTTTAATATGGAGTCGCTAAGATCATATTGGAGTCCAAACTAGTGGGAGCATGTTATGTTCACACATGAATTGCGATTCAACTTAAGTACTGATTCGAGACGTATTCGCATCTGGAGAGAACAAGGAAATAGCAACAGTCCCTCGAATATCAGAGAAAAGGACTACTCTGATGGTTGGGGTAGGAATCATGACGAATGTACGTATAGACCTGCACATCTTTCTGAGTGGCTCGTTACTGCCCTGTGACGAAGAGTCGAGTTACTGAATCCATATGTTAGTCCATTCCAGGGAGCCGTCGGTGCAGATATTATTCTTATGGACGATAACGCCCGCCCTCATCGAGTTCTTGTGGTTGGCCATTTTCTCGAAGAGGAAGATTTTCGCCGAATGGAGTGGCCACCCAGATCTCCTGACCTCAGTCTCAATTAGAATGTACGGGGTGCTCTAGGGAGAGGCGTTGGAGCTCGCCAGCCTCCTCCCAGAACACTTCACGAACTCAGAACAGCAGTTGTCGAGGAGTGGTCATTAATCCCTCAAAACCTCATCAATACCCTTTTAAACAGTATGAGGAGTCATTGCTTGATCTGCTTGGCTGTCAGGGGTGACCATATTAACATACAGCATGTCGTACGCAACAGATTTTAAGTAATATTCCATGGACTGTTCCTTCATATCAATTGCACGATTATAATCTTAAAGTATGCACATTATGCATTATGAATTTCTTCTGCTTGATTTACATTTGTAATGCAATAATAAACCTCTTTTCCAAATATATTGCAACCCTTAAAAATATTTCGAGTTTTGTACGAATTTATATATTTTCCTTTAATTTTGAGCACCAATGTAGTTAGTAATGTATCATGAGTTATTTCGCAGTCTGTTTAAAAACGTTTACACCAAACCATTGTGTGCTGTACTCAGAGAGGAATAAAATCAGCCCGTTAATATTTTTTCAACCACAGATCCTTTTAATCTTGTGAATATAAAAAACCGAGAATGGAACATACTCTAATCTGATATCATCAATTGATTTGCATAAGGAATACAACAACGTGTTACACTCATGAAAAATATACTGCTTTCACAATACCAAATAATACAATGGTTTCCATAAACTAAGTAAAATCCCTATGTTAAGTCAATGGGAAGCTAACGGAAGCTCTATAACTTCCAAAATATTTTTTTTGTTTTCAAAAATGTGATTGCAGATAACGATCGCAATCAAATAAATCAGTACCTCGATTTTCAACGATATTCGTTCAGTATTTAATGAGTTATGGAAGTTTGAATATTTAGCGATAACAATGCCAGCCACAAAAAATTGACTTCAGAAGTTAATTAAAACTTAGTAATAAGTATTGTAGCAAAATGTTTAATAAAATAAGTTTGCATTTTAGAACTTTGTGTAAAGAATTCTTTCACTATTCTTCAGTTTTGTATATATATATTTCTTAAGACTGGCATTGCTGTTGTTAAATATTCAAACTTCCATAACTCATTAAATACTGAACAAATATTGTTGAAAATCGAGATATTGATTTATTTGATTGAGATCTTTATCTGCAATCATATTTTTTTAAAACAAAAAAAACTTATTTTTGAAGTTACGAGCTCTGACCTTAGCTTTCCATTGACTTAACATAGGGATTTTCCTCAATTTATGGAAACCAGTGTATTTAAAACAAATAAATAACAGGTTATAATTTATCTTTATAAAGTTACTAATTAATAACTGTATTTATTCAATTTAGTAATTTAAATTTAATAAATAAGTATAATAAATTCCAATACATTTAATTTCATTTTATTAATTAATATAAATTAATTTATCACGGAAAAAGAAGCCGATGAAATAATATTAATAATATTTACTCGATGTTTGGCCCCCTATTCGTCAAATGCAAAATCAGAAAAACACAGGTTCCTAATCGTGAACGTCTAACACAAGTTCCACTGTAGTTCCAAGCCATCTGTGTCGAGACGGCTTTCTACTGGTAATGATTTAATAATACATAATTTTTAAAGATTATTAATGAATTAAAGCCAAGTATTCCCCACACAACCCATTAAAGAACAACGCGTTTTGTTATGTGAAGGCATAGAATCAATTATTTAACCAATTAATAGTGAATACAGAGCTACGTTAAACTGGGTTTTCTTGTATATATTCACGAAGTTTGTAACCCTCAGAAAACCCTTCGCTAAAATTATTTTCACTAAAACCATTTCGAATTTAGATACAAATCTTGATCAGATACATATGGAGAATTATCTTTATCTTTCAATCAGAAAACATTATCGTTTACTCTAGGCCAAATAGTATCCTTTAGGCATGTTTGATTCTATCTTTGCCAACAAATCTCTGTGCATCATTGTAAAAGTAGTGATTTCGATTTAAACATCGATTTTTGCAATGGCACTGAAGAAATTCCAAATACTATTTCGAAAATTTACTTGTGAATGTTCCGGAAAGTCTCTGCCAAATTTGCTTTACCGAATGAAAGTAGCTTTACTTACTCTTTCGATTTGATGTGCTTCCCATAAGGTAATATCGAGCACTCCCATATATCTGAAGAACGAATCCGGTGTTCGCATTCTGTATGAGAACTGAATTTTCCTAACCAAAGAGAGTCAGTCAAACTACGCTGAAATAGGCTTAGAGCATTGGAAAATAGATCACGAGAAGGAACATCCTTACTAGGTCTCGCTTTGCCTTTTTCCTTATCTCTAGAAAATCTCAGAAACTCTAGAAGGTTATCCATTTAAAATATATCAAGAAAATATCAGGCTGGTCTCATTGTTGGCGCAACAGTAGGTAATATTTGGAGCAGCGGAATTTATTTTTGATCACAGAAGAACTGGATATGAACATAACCCAGTGGTGAATCGTAGATAGGAGGTATTGCTTTACCTCTGAGCTGTACATTTGTTCATAAAGGGACCAAATGGATAGGTCACAAAGACCTCCCAAGGACGGAGAGTTGATTAGGGAGAAAGGGCTCTACTGGACAGTTGTTAGGAGGAAAATGGAAGTTAGGAGGCAATAGACTTCCATTAAGTCCGTCAAGAGTATTTCCTTCACTCGGAGCCACGGTTTAAAGTTCTATCCGGGGAATGTGGACATTCCAAGTCCATTAGTGTCCTCTTTCTCATCGAGGGCAGAGTGGAAGATAGCGGATAAAAATTACAAATCTGGAATAATTGAGACTAGAACTAGCAACTGAAGATTACGGGTATGGCGGACTACCGACTATGGCAATCCTTGACCAAATCGTGAATGTAAGAAACTTAGACAATGAGATTACGCAGTTGACTCTTCAAAGTTCTCTAAAGTCTTTGGTCAATGAAACAATTATTTCACAGATCAACGTCGATTGACAAGTGATTGATAACTTATTCAACTGATGATTTATTAGAATAGTTATTCGATACTGCGCAGTCTCGTAATCTCAGATGCTTCCATGCTCACTTCAAGCAGGTATTTTTACTGATTAAGCTAGTAAAATTATTTTTCCGAAAAACAACGAAAAAAATGCATTATTAGCATAATTACATTCATAAAATTGCAATAATTACATCATTTAAATATAAAGAAAGCCTCAAACAACCAGTTGTCATTATTCACTATAACACTGAGTGACAGATTCTTGTACTTATAATGCACCATAGAGAAGGTATCTGAGGAAAGCAAGACAGCAGACAACAGAAGAAAGCTAATGTTCATGTCGTATCTGATGCTCGAACCGCGGTACAGTTGATTCGTAGCGAATGAGAGGAACCACTCGGCCATCTAAATCCTATTAACATCACAGTAGTATGGGCTCATAAACAAGAAGGAAGGAGCTGACTCAGTGAGTAGCTCGCCAGGCTCATAATCTGCAGTTTCCAGGTCTCACCTGTGCTAGAGTTGAGATTTATCTCCGCTAAATCTCTACCCTGTCTTCGGTCAATAGGGGACACCGATGAGCTTTGAAAAGCCGCAGTCCACAGAACGAGACTTAAAGCCGTGGCTCCGTGTGCGGGATGATGACGATGAGCATATCACACAATGAATATTTCTGCATAGAAAAGGGTCTATGCAGACTCATTCAGTCACTGTTTTGTGGTTATCCGTGTGCGGGAGAGCCATACCCTGTGTACGTTAACAACACGCTAAATGGCCTTGACGGGAAGATATCCTCTATCTCCTAACAGCTGCTCAGTGGGTTCCCTTCCCAGCAATCTTCTCTGAGCCCTAGTGGTTCTTGTGACCTGGTCATTTAGCCCATTGTGCGCAAAAAAAAGTGCACGCTCAAAGGCAAAACGACCCAAAACATTTCATAAACAAGCTTCCTTTACCCAATGAAAAATTGACGATTTTTCTTCCTTCGGAATTAATACGATTTCAACGAGTTATACCATCAATAGAGATTTCGTTTTATTTTCATCTTTTCATACCTCTACATCTATTTTTATTTCCATCTCTTTTCGTTTCCTCATGGGTATATCCTCTTCTCACTCTGCTATTCATTCGAGCTGAGATTCCCTTTAATAAAAATAAATCCAATTAGAAGATATGGGTACAGGAGAAAATCAGATTTACTGCAGTCGTTCTATCTACCTATCATTTCATGTTATCTTTGGATAACTAAGAGGGATGAATCATCCTCACAGAAATGACTAAACCTTATTATAATATTATTAAATTTTAGGTTCTTTCCAAGAAAATTCCTTTTCGCGCTTAGCAACTGCTCTGAAATCAGAAAAAACCTCTCTACGCAAGAGACCACTGTGGAAAATCATTTTAATGCTCAGCAAGCATATTAAATTATATTCTTTATTCTTAAAGAATATAATATTATATATTTTTGAAGAAACGAAAACAAGCCAAGTTTCTTAATAATAGAAAATATATATATATATTTTTTAAATCCTGTGAGTCTTCAATTAAGACGTTTTCAATTTGTAAAGTTTAATTTTAAATTTTCAAACATCTTGTTGTTGGCTTCAGAAACTCTAATATAACTCCTTGGATGACTGGACTAACCAATTTTTAAAATCAATAGTCCCAGAGTATCGCAGTAGAAAGTGAAAGAAATGAAATAGTTTTTTAATTTATCTTAGTCGATAGCTTTATCCTAATACCACTTAATGCTGAAAATGCCTCTGCAGTGAAAAGAATGATTCATTTTCTCTGGAGCTTGTAAATTTATAACGCGATGTTTCAGAGATAGCAGCTTGGTTTTTAGAAACCACTGAACCGTCAATCCAACAATTCTCGCAAGCCATTAATCTTCCCTTGCTGATTACGCAGAAGAACATCATAAATAATTCGTTGCCGTCGTTGTCACTAATTGTTTTTATTACATAGAAGAGACAGAACACTGAAATAATTTGGAAAAGTTCGACGTTTTTATCCCTTCTGGCTTCACCTTCATGAATATATAAATGGAGCATAATAAGCTCAATTTCGGAGCACTGAAAGGTTATCCGACTGGGAATCGGAGTCTAAGCAGAACAGATATAGGATTTTCTAGTATAGAAATGGAATTCATGCAAATAGTCTAAAAACGGAAATGCTAGAGTAAAAAGAAGTAAATCTGATCAGGAAAGCAGTATTAAATACTTGTACTTGAAACTATGAAAATATCATCTTACATTAAAATTAACATCTGAAGGTTAAGCTGAAGAAAAAGGCGAACCCATAACTTTATGTCCTAACTACAGAAATAACTACTTATATTCGTCATCTTTTAAGACAGGAGTCCCCCAAAGTAGAATCCATGAAGATTTTTAGGAGGCTAAAAATTTCTGCTGAGGTCCTGCCATCCTCTCAGATCTTCTATTGTGGCATATAAACTGACAGGCTCTTGTCATATCTATGTGGCAAGCAACTGCTTGAGGAGGTATTTATTTATTATTTTTAAATCCCATGTTCCAAAATAAGTTAGGTTTCATTACCATTAACAATCTCATCAATTGAGGGGTGAGTCCCACTACTCACCAGATGCCACAAACTACTGAACAGAGCAGTGTGGGCTGGACATTGTCATGATGCAACACCCAGCCCTGTGAGCGCTATTTTCCTGGAAGTTTCAGACTTACATAATCATCATCATCCTCAAGCAGCCATGGGCTACAGAGGTCCTACCAGATCGTGCAATTTAGTTCTCCAAGCAAGTCTGTCCTGAACTACTTCTACTGCATCTGGCCACTGCACACCAATTCTAGCACGCTGTTTGACATTGTCTGCCCACCGCATCCTAGGTCTCCCCCTCTTTCTGAGGCCCTTAGGCACACTGTTCATAACCCTATTCGCCAATCTATAATTATTCATAAGGGCAACGTGGCCAAATCAACGGAGTCTCTCTCTGCACAATATGCTGCTTAAAGGAGGTTGCAAACTCCTTTGTCAAACCTCATCATTAGTTAAAAAGTTGAACCACCTAATGCCCAATATGGTGCGTAAACATCTATAATCAAAAGCATCTCTTTCCTGTTATCTTGTTTACAAAGTGTCCAAGTTTCATTACCATAACTAACCGCAGAAAGAACCAAACTATTATACAGTCTAATTTTAGTCTTTAGGTGTATACGCCTATTTCTTCACACTCTCCATAGATTCTTAAAACTCCCGGCAGTAATCCCTATTCGTCTGTTACTCTCATGCCGCACATCACCATTATCTCTTACATAGCTCCCAAGATAAATAAACTGTGACACCTGCTCAAGACTGCAACCATTCAGATTAACTGAATCACAGCCTGCCAGACCAATTTTCATCACTTTAGTTTTCTCTCTGTTTATAACCAAACCTACTCTACTACCAGTTTCATCAACAGCTCGAATGAAAGAGTTCATCTCATCAACATCATTAGCCAAAAGGGTTAAATCATCAGCATAATCTAAATCAGAAATCTTCGTATCTCCAGTCCATTTAAGGTCAAAATCTTTCCATTGAAGCGAATTTAGCATAACATAATCAATAACCAAGCTAAAGAGAAAAGGAGACAAAATGCACTATTGTCGAACACCAGAAGTAATGCTAAACCAATTGCTACAAGCCTTACCAACTCTCACACACGACTCAGTGTTATTATAGAGAGCTTTCATTATGTTAACTAACTTGTGTGGTATATGATCTCATAATCAACCACAAATTATGACGATCAACAGAGTCGAAAGCTTTTTTGAAATCAACAAAGCTAGCAACCAAAGGTTTCTGAAACTCTAAACATTTCTCAAGAATCCGCCTAAGTGAATATATCTGATCCACACATCCCCTACCACTTCTGAATCCACATTGCTCATCACGCAATTGACTGTCAACCAGATTCTTAATTCTATTAAGCACAATCATGCAAAGAACTTTACCTGGAACTGAGAGTAGGTTGATACCCCTATAGTTATCACAAGAATTGCGATCACCTTTTTTGAAAATAGGAATAACAACAGCTCTGATAAAATCCTTAGGAACCATGCCTTTATCATAAAAGATATTCAGAATTTCAGTCATCCAAGTGGTAACCGAAACATTCCCAGCTCTAAGCATTTCCGCACTAATTTCATCTACCCCTCGGGATTATGAAGTTTAAGCTTAGAAATAAGCAAAATAACTTCAGATTGTGTTATAGGGCCAACATTAAAGCCACCAATGCATTTGTCATCATTGCAAACAATAGGAGTACAACTAACCACATTGTTTAGAACATAACTGAAATGCTCAGCCCACCTAGCCATGACAGAATCCTCATCTTTTATAACCTTACCTTGTTTATTCTTCAATCCCTGTATGTATGTCCGTTTTCTACCACACAAAACTTTAACTATCTGGTACAGCTCTCTGCTGTTGTGCTGTTTAACTGCTTCCTCGGCTTTGTCAGCCAAGCCATCAAGCCAAAGATTCTTATCAGCAGTTAACTAATCTTTTACACGTTTATTAAGTTGTCTCTAATGCTTTCTATTAGGACTAGTAGGGTATTGATTAAGAACATTCCTTCAGTTCTTTCTTTCCGAAATAAGCTCAAGTGCCTTATTACTCAGATAATTCTGTCTCCTCTGCTCCTCTTTTCCTATAAGAGTACTGTTAGTGTCCAAAAAAGCCTGTTTAAAATAATCCCATTCTTCCTCAACTTCAGTAGTAAGCATACCATGACTGTCATAATGACTAAGTAACCTATCATGGTAAGCTTTGGCTATAGCTGGGTCTTTCAGAGCTTCAGCATTAAAAGTAAATTTTTTAACCCTATCACAACACTTTTTAAGTTTAGGTTGCAAGACACTTTTAACAAGGTAATGGTCAGATCCAATTTCAGCACCCCTATATGCCTTGGTATTCCTAACAGAACTAGCCCATTCTCTGTTAATTAATATATAATCAATCATATTCTTATGTAGCCCATCGGGTGAAACCCATGTGTACTTATGTATGTCGCGGTGTTTGTAATAAGTGTTAGTTATTCTGAATCCATTGAGTTTACTTACCTGTAGGAGACGTTGTCCAATGCCATTGCAGCTACCAATACCAAAAGGGCCTATTACTCCTCCCCAAAAGTCAGAGTCAGTACCAGCTTTGGCATTGAAGTCACCAAGATCAAGGGTAATATCTCCTTTCTTGACAGAATTCTAAATATTCTGAAGTTATCCATAAAACCTATCATTCTCATCAGCATCATCAGTGGGAGCATAACAGCAGATAACATTCAAGTCTTTAACGCTTGTCTGAAATTTTGCTGTAAGAAACCTTTCATTAATGCACTCATATCCTAGAAGATCATCACTAGTGTGTCTGCTGAGAAGCAGACCCACGCCTTGGTGATGGTTATTGTCGTCCCTCCCTGAAAAGAGAAATTTAAGATTATTTTTAAGAATCTGACCTTTATCTATCCATCTGGTCTCTTACAAGCCGAGAATATCTAAATTATAATGATGGAATTCTTGTGTGAGGTTATCAAAAGAAAAAGCTCTGGGCAGAGTCCTCACATTCCACTACCTATGGAGAGAAAATGGTTAGTGGGATGTTTAAAGCAACTATGTTTATTGAGAGAGGGAATGCCGACAATATCAAACAGCCCCCTAATCGCAGACATGGGGCAAAGAGCCCTTCCCCCACCACTAAAGGCTGAAGCCATCTACACTGAAAGACTTCCAACAATGTAGAATGTGACGATGCCAATAGAAGCAAACTCGCATTAAAACGCTGCAAGATCTCGATGTAGTAGTGTTGATTCACTCTCTTGTCTGAAGGAACACCTCCTTGTGCATGATTCCCTACACAACAAAGAAACAAATCTTAATGCTTTTCACATGATTTGCATTTATTGTTCGGGGTGAAGAAGGACTCTTGCACTAAATTTTTTGCTGCCTTTTTCCGAGTCATAACAATAAAACAAGCTTTTATCACGATTTATGACTTTAGAAAGGAAGTTTCGGTCTTTTTTGTCTTGTCCTAAAGGTTTATGCACAGAGTGAGCCGATGTTGTCTTTGGTCCTGAGTCAGAAGTCGAGGTACAAATTTAGCAGCATTCCACAACATATTGAGTTTCTCCATTAGGATTTAATGTCACAATCTTTACGTTAGTCCAATAAATCCACAGATACCATTAATTATTCGTCGACGTTCCTCGTGGATGGCCAGACATACTTTCTCCACATTCTAATCCTGTTTCACTTGTTGAAAGCCGAAAAGAAATTTAGGAATCTACCACCAATGTTTGCCTATATTTAAAACAAGAGAACTATTCAAAAACAAAGTTTGGCCAATGGCGTCGTCACTGAATGCTTGTTGAAACATTTTGTGAGTCTCTGAAGCGGTTTTACCGGGTTTAAAGCAAAGCTTGATGCCAAGGCTCTCTTCTTTCATTTATTTCATTTTTCTGCTAAAAAAATCATAAAGTGGGACAAAGAGTAACGCAATAAAATACTCGTAAAGGAGGCTTGGTTCCAACTTCAAAGTAAAACTTGTCAGACTTCTTAACAAAGGTTTGCGATACTAAGCTGTTTACGTCGGAACTACGCCTATAGGGTGCTACACATGGTAAGTCAGGGAACTTTGAGTTTGTCTACGATTTTAGGGATTTGTGAAGAAATTAAGCGCTAGTAAAAAATCAAAGTAAGATGCAGAAATATTAAAGGATGATCGAAGAGTCATGCAACCCAAAGTTGAAGTTTAGGTAAATTGTTTCGAAATAGTTCTAATCAGGTGCGAATCTTGAATGGAAGCAATTGAGATCTTGAGACTGCGCAGTTAAGACATCTATGATTCTTAACTGCGCAGTCTCAACGCAGATTTAACGAACTGTAAGTTACTTGCCAATTATCCAACAGTGTAATGAATAGACAATTGCATCGTAGTTCAATGGTTGATTGAAAAGTGACTAATAACCTAATCAAACATTGTGCTACGAGAAGCATCGTTTCGTCAACTGTGCAGTATCATTGTCTCAGTTGCCGTCATTACATTTCGCCACTGGTTCTAATAATTCTCCTTCCCTATTTATGGCTCCATAATACTATTGAAAACTATTGGAGAAGCTGACTACCGTATGACAGGTACAGGATCCATCAGTATTCAAAGTTGTTCAAAGAGGAAGTGAAATGTCTATTTCACAACACAACAAGTTTTCGTTTTGGAACATTATTTTGGTTATCATTTTATGCACGTGTTGCCGAGGAGTTTGATAAGAAATATCTGACTTCTGCAGTACCTCAGAAGTCAACGAAGGTTGGATTAGCAAAACGTTTCTGGAAAATGGGATCTGTTACTCACAAGAGATGGTCCTGGACACCTACCATGTTGACACTATATTGGATGGTGCGCAGAGAGCATTGCAGAAGTCTCTTACAAAATAACCCAGGAAACTCGCAGTGCAAGCAGGAATATCGTACGGAAGTGCTCAGAAACCTGCGAAACAGCTACACCTTCGTCCATATCGTGTGTACTCAATCCAGGAACTGAGGAACCCTGATAAAGGAAAACTTGTAGTCTATTGTTGATGCTTTTGGTCATTTGTTGAAGAACATGGAATAGTGAAGTTTGATAGAGTTGTTTTCGGTGGCCAAGCTTGGTTCTACCACGGCCGACTAAGTTTAGCTTACAGGGCTGCCCACGAGAGGAAATCGCCTTTGTTATCATATATATGTTTTTCGCCGTTGTTTGTCATCAGATGGCACTGCCTCCACACTTTAGTTCAGCAATGTTTACATTTAAAAACCAGAAATGTGGTAAGACAGCATAAGACTACTAACGATGGTAAAGAATTAATATATCGTTTATTTTTTTACATTTTTTTTCGATCACTAGATCAGTTTTATTACATTTGACTATACCTCACTGCTCTGAAAAACAAAAAAAAACAAAAAAAAAACATTAAAATATTTGCTTACAAATAAGTTCCCAGTAATCTAGGTATTTTACTAACTGATGTTTTCAAATATCTTTCTTTAATAAAAATTACTTACACTGTTTTCATTTGTTCGGAAAAAATTGCTTATCGCCAGTTTTATGCAAAACATAAATATGGAAATTTCATGCGGAAGCAATTTTATTTACATAATACAGCATATTGTCAATCGTTATAACAAGTTGATCCTATCGCGAACTTTTCCTTTTCATACTACAAGATTGCTCTTTAAGTTTGAATTTTTTCAAAATATGATGTATAAATTTTTCTACTTCGATACATCATTATATTTCATTATTTTCCTGCTCATATCTTAAAAATATCGTTAACTTTGCAGCTATATTCATTTTCACAATTTTACCCTGAGACGCATGAAATGACAACTTGTAACGTCTATTTGTATTTGAACATTACAAGGAAAAACTATCTCCCCCCCACAAAGTGAAACACTGAGGAAATGAAAATTTAAAGCGGCGATAATGTTACATTCTGAAATTAACGTTTCCTATCCCCCTTCTTTCTTCCAGAAAAGGGTTAGAGTGCAAACTGTTGTTCTGCTATGTCTCACTAACTTGAGCCGACCATAACGAATTATATGTCAGATGAAAACTGCTTACATAGGGAGTAATATAGGCTTTAAATTCATGCTCCCTCCCACCATTCTTTAAAAGAGAAATTTCCAGAGTTTTCAGTAGGGAGGAAAAATAAAATGTGCAAATCAAAAAAATACATACTCTCATAAATGAGGCCTAGATAGGAACAGGGGCGTGGCGAAGCGACTAGGGTTGGGAGGGTGGGAGGAAAGAATGCAAATTTCCCACCTCGGAAATAAAATTTGCCAACTGAGAAAATAAGCAGTTTACATAAATTTAATTATTTTTCTGTGAGGAACTTATCTAGGATTTAGTTGGGGGAGAGAGGAGGGAGGCAGCTCCCAAGATTTTGACAAGTTGCCTCGATTTTTCCAACTCGCCATATTTTGACAATAAAAAAACATTTTTACATCTCACCTGGATTTTACCAAGTCACTCGTATTTTGCCAACTTCGATTTACTTAGGAGAGAGGGGTTATGGGAGGTTTTCTCCCAAAGCTTCGTCCCTGGATAGGGAAAAATAATATATATTGCGAAATGATTTACTCAATTCATATTAATTAAAAGAAAAAAATAGGACATAAAAACCGATATATTTTAACCATGAAAAAAAAAAACACCTGTCATTCTTTCTCTGAAGTTAATATGGATTGAATAAGAGACTTCATAAATCGAACATCAAGTGGTAGACATTTTGGAACAAAAGCTATATTAGTACCCCATTCAGGCTCAAACAAGGGTAATTCAAATATATCCCTGAGGAAAGAACAAGGTTCCAGTACTCTCTGTGACCCTCTGTGTACTCTCAGTCCCTCTCTATGACTTGGATATAGGAGCGGGATAGTAAACCATAATTTAAAATAACTGATGAAAACGTAAAAAAAATAAGCTTCTATAGAAAAAGAAACATGCAGTTTTCACCATGAAATCGACATCAACTTAACATCACTTCCCACCAGCACTATCTTCTGTAAATAAGAGACAGGCCAGAAGAGAACCGCTTTAAGACAGGCTATAGTGTGGTGGTATCGCCACCTACAACTTTTGGCTTTGAAAATTGAATACGCCCTCTTTGGGCTCCTGAGCAGAACTGTAGATAAATCTCAGTTGGCCGTGGTTCTACTTAAGTGGCTATGTGAACAGTCAAAACTATAGGATTTTGTCCTCCAAAAGTACGTTTTTCATGAACAACCCTTGCACTCTCAAAAAAACCGGAGTGTGGTGTGTGGTATCACGTTGTGGTGTAATGGGACCCATTTTCTTTGAGACGACAGTGCATAGTGTGGCATACCACGATATCATCACACGATTAATTGCAGTCTTTGAGGTCACTGAAGGCGATTGCTGGTTGCAGCAAGATAGTGGCACGTGCCACATGTCAAATGAAACCATGCACTTTTTGCAAGAGTTTTCAGCGACAGTCTCATTTCTAAATGCTTGTGGCGCCCAAGATCATCGGATTTGTCACCTGCATGTTTTTCCTCTAGTGATATCTGAAAGGAGTTGTGTATCAAAATAATCCTGACACACTGGATGAACTCAAGACAAACATTACAACAGCAATCGCAAACATTAGTCTTCAGGTACAATGTGGCATTAAGCATGGTAAAAAGAGCTAGCGCCTTCATCCGTGAGCAAAGAGGCCATTTTCAACAGGGGCGGGGGTGGCTCAGTCGGTAGCGTGCCAGGCTCATAATCTGTAGTTCCCATGTTCGAGTCCCAGCTGTGTCAGCGTTGAGATTTATCTCCGCATAATTCCCCGCCCTGCCCACGGTCAGTAGGGGACACCGATAGGCTTGGAAAGCCGCCGTCCGTCGGTGGGACGTTAAGCCGTAGCTCCGTGTGGAGGAGAGCCAAACCCTGTGTACGTTAAAGAACACGCTGGATGGCCTTGACGGGAGGATACCATCTGTCTCCCAACAGCTGTTCCAGTGGGTCCCCTCCCCCAACCTTCTCTGAGCCTTCGGGGTCCATGTGACCTGGCCATTTAGCCCATTGTGTACAAAAAAGTGCCACTCAGAGGTAAAACAACCCAACCTATTTTCAACATGTTGTAATGATATTTATATTCTTCTTTTGCTATAAAATTCAGCTATAACTTATGTTTGTATCTGTTTAATTTTATATATGCTTATCATTAGCCTCGAAAAATATGTGTGTTTATTGTGAGTTGCACGACTTTTCGCTCATCATGTATTTAAATGATTTTTTATTAATATATCTTACGGGGATGATTAAACAAGAAAGAGACAGGACCTAGAACAGAATATAACGAAGTTATTGAGCAGCTGCCTTCAGTATGGACTGTGATCACTGATGACAGCAAAGCAGAATTTTCGATAGCATCTTATTTTTTGCGAGAAGTATAAATCAAATTAAGGAGCAGAGAGTCTATCGATGCGCAAGAAAGCTTTTGGGCTCTTTTTAAAGGAAGGGGAGATTTCTTAGAACATTTCAATCATCCTCAAGGTTTTGGTTATCATCATCTTTATATAATCAGCATGTAAGGATTATGCTTGCACTTTCGAGCTATTTCCCGTAATTCTACACCGAGAAAAAAACGTAGGTCTGTGTCTGACGTAAGGGACTTTGATCTTGGTGCAGAATAAAATAAAACATTTGAAATTTTTGAAAGGAAGCTTTCAAATACCTCTTTTAGTGGATCAGAGATTCCCTTCTCCGGTTTTGACTTAATCCTTATATGCTATGTGGCCAGGCCTTTTATTTAACCCAGTAACAAGAATGGTTGACAGTGTCTACATAACCATGGAGTAAGGGAAACAATTCCTGTCTTAAAATTCTGAAAGTCAGAGGATATTACCGAGTCCATTCATAATAATAGAACACACCTTTTAAGAAATAACTACACCTTTTAAGAAATTCCGTAAAATTCGAGTAGTCACGCCACGACACTGAAGCGTAGCAAAAATTTTGATTTTAATTCTGGTAGTGATTCTTTACACAGAATGTTTATAAAGTCCTTTTTGCACTTATCAATATTGTTATGAATTCAAACAGATGAAAACTTAGCGTGAGTTCAAAAATAGTTTTTATGTATACCAGACTAAAGTATGAAAAAAGTAATTTATTACAAAGGCACAAAAATTATACAAATTAAACAATCCTATCTAAGCACAAGTATTTCTATTCTTCTTAGTATGAAGTCAAACCATAAAAAGAACGATTTACTATGCTTAACTGATTTTCAATGTTTAAACCACAATGTTACTAATATTCAGTTCCTATGAGAAAATAGAACCTATTACTTTGTAACATCCAACAAACAAACCAATTTCTATTGAATTTCATTTGTGTTAGATGATTACCTTAATAATATTTATACCTTATAGATTCGAAACATCTAATGTTGATATCTCCTGTTAGAAGACCCAAAAATTACTTTACAGTTGATTCCCTTTCACCACTGGAACCATGCTCATCTTGATTCAAATAATAAGTCTTCTTACGTAGTATTACAAATCATTAATTTAATACAATATATCCTTATTTCTTCACTACTCAACTACACCTCTTTGTGTTTTCCCCACGAATCGTATTATTCAAAGCATCTTCGTTCTAAACAATTGATAACGTAATTGTCACTCTGAAGCATACGCGAGCGTTCATGGCACATCTACCATAAGCCCAATGTAGCACGTTCATCTGTCGTAAAAATATTATAAACTTGTCCAACAATTATAGACTACAGGCCTGCCCAAATTCGAAGAAACGTAGCTCTATATTTAGTCGTTTACAATATAAAATTTCGCTAGATGGCGTCCAAACACAGCAGAAACTTATCTTTCTCATCAGTTCTGTTTAGGAAATAAAACGATAAAAAATAACTGAATAATGAAAAGTTGAAAAAATTCAAAACATTGTGCAGAAATATTAAAACAATCACCGTTTAAATTTCGAGCGGGGAGAACATAATATACAAATTTATGCAGAAAACGTGGTTGATTGGCTAAGTTAATGCAGTGTTTGAACGCCTTCTTGTTAAAATTTTTGCATAAGTGTGGGGTGATAGGATGTGAATTTTGAAGGTCTATCATTGCTGACCGTATTATAACTTTTTTCCAGACAAGAGAGTAAAAACACTTGAAAATTTTAATTTCGTTTATTATATTTCAACTTTCATTTCCTCCTCTACAACAAATTCAAAAATTGCGTCAATAGTTGTTTTTTCATTTTTTTTTTACTTTAAAACGATTTCGTTTTCACACACAATATGCTAAATGTCCATATCACAAAAACCCCAAGGTCTCAGAACAGAAGAGAGAAAGGGGATCCATTGAACAGCTGTTAGGAGACAGACCTCTTGTTAAAACTATCCAATGTGTTTCTTAAATATAAATAGTGTATGGATTCCCTGCACATATATATAACAACTTAACGTTTAATCTGATGGAGGACAAACATTTCTAGTCCATTTGTTCCCCCTTCCTCACTGAAAGTATAGTGGGACGAACGGAGAAAATTTCAACACTTGCATAGTGGGTGAGTCTAACATCCTTCTTCTTGAATATCTTGACAACTTTGTAAAAGGGCCTTGACCCCTTTAGCATTTGGTCCATTGCATAGTGGGTGAGATAGAAAAAAAACGCAATGCAGGTACAGTGCAAGGCAGAGAGCAATGCTGGTATAGTGGGCAGATAGAAGTAAATTGCAATGCAGGTGTAGGGGGCGAGACAGCAGGAAATCGGAACGCAGGGATAGTGAAGGATTCGACTAAGTAGCTCTGATTGCCATTTTGGCGCAATGTCGATGAAGGAAACACGCCTCAGCTTTTAACTGAAGGCAAAGTCTACTGTGTGTTGTGGGGCGGGGGTGACTCAGTCGGTAGCGCGCCAGGCTCGTAATCTGTAGTTCCCAGGTTCGAGTCCCAGCTGGGTCAGCGTTGAGATTTATCTCCGCAAAATTCCCCGCCTTGCCCACGGTCAGTAGGGGACACCGATGGGCTTGGAAAGGCCGTCGTCCGTCGGATGGGACGTTAAGCCGTGGCCCCGTGTGCGGGAGAGCCATACCCTGTGCACGTTAAAGAATACGCTGGATGGCCTTGACGGGAGGCTACCATCTGTCTCCCAACAGCTGTTCCAGTGGGTTCCCTCCCCCAACCTTCTCTGAGCCTTCGGGGTCCATGTGATCTGGCCATTTAGCCCATGGTGTGCAAAAAGTGCCGCTCAGAGGTAAAACAACCCAACCCAACTGTGTGTTGTGGCAAGTTCAATCGAAGTTAGTTATTGCTCTAAGAATAAAATCTGATTAGTTACGACAAGAATTCTTCTTAATGAAGCTCAATAAGGAAACCGATAGAACAGTTTATCCTCAAGACATCCAATGTGTTTCTAAAATTATACAATGTGTATTCTTTTTTACACCATTCTTTTTAAACAGTGTTAAAGATGAGACAGTCTCACCAAGTGAACATTATTTAATACTCCTATGGCAATTACAAGAGGGAGAAAGAAGTAGAATTCTCTAAACCTTCTATGTGTTTGTGTTAGAGTTTTTTGTATCGGAAAACTATTATAAACTGGGTAAAGCTTATTGACTATCTATGTATTTTGTGTTGGGTAAACTTCCTATCTTCAGAAAGAAAAAACAAGCCTTGGTTACGAAAGCTATCTACAAAAAAAAATACCAATTGGGAAGCATGGATAGAAACAATTGAGACAATGAAACTGTGCAGTTGACGATATATATATTTCTCATATGTTATTGGTTTATTGAGATATCAATCTCTTGTCAATCAACCAATTATCTCATAGTTCAAAGAACGTTGGTTGAGGATTACATGATTGGCAGTTAAAATCAACCAATGCTTAATGATGATCTCGCCGGGTCAGCAATAATTTTTTTTCAGATGTTTTAACAATGGAAAACAGACGTTTTTACAACAATTGTTGAAGTCTATTTCTACAGGTAATCTGTGAATTTACTATGGATGGCTTAATGAGAATTTTCAATGAATCAGTTGTGCAGTCGCACTGTTTCAATACCTTCCATTAAGGCTTCGCCAGTGAAAGACACCGTGCAGACAAGCACATTAACCACAAGGGGCGTAGCGTAAATTAAAATACTCCAAGTGAGAGTATGAAGTTGAGCTGATGACATTTAAATATTTTTCATATATCGTTAATTGACGTTTAAGCCGATTTCGGATATATGTTTGGTTGATTCATAGTTCGTCTCTGAGAACTATAAGAAACAATTATGCCGCCTCAAAGTCACGCGCTGTTTCTTATTCACACGCTAAGCAGGTGCCTAACACTTAGATTTTTACTTGCAGCAAAGAAATACTTTCGCAAATGTTTGCTATCCATAAAAAATGTCGCGAACTGGAGCCAGTTTACCTTTTGCCCAACGAACTGGTCGAGTTTCTTTGCCATTCAATCAAATGAATCGAATAATTCATTAGAACCTCCATAAACTCTTGGTGACACAAAATATTGGTGGTCTATAAAACGTATCCCATAGTATGTGTGGTAGTTTGTATTTTGTTGCTTTAGGTGTGCAGCCGTCAATAAAAGTTCAGAAAAGCTCTTATTTGAATTAAATCCACAGGTCTCCTCTGGTTTGTACATTTTTCGGCTTCAATATTTGTATAATTCACGAATCCATCGCAAATAAATTGGTTCATATAGAGACAAAATCAATCTTCAAGAACCTGAAGAAATGACGTCTGATGGTGAAATTACTATATGTTTTGCAGAAGTTACAATCTTTCGTTCTTGTTATTGAAAAATGTGTTTTATGCCACCGAGTTTCTCAGTAGGGAACACCGATGAGCTTGAAAAGAGCGATATCCGTCGAATGGGACGTTAAGTCGTGACTCCATACAAGTACCTGTTAAAATACACGCTGAATGGCCTTGACGGGAAGCTTCCATATGTCTCCTAACAACTGTACAGTTGGCCTCCTCTCCAAATCTTTTCTGAGCCTTGGTGTCTTTGTGACCAGGCCATTTAGCTCTTTATGAGAAAAAAAAGTACCGCTCAGTAAAACAACTCGTTCCAGCCCACCGAGTTTCATTTTTGGCAGTATAAACACATCGGTTTGTTCACGATCATTTATATTCACTTCTTCATCAGATTCTGAGAAAGTATCACAGTTTTCGGAATAAATGCTTTCAGCGTCTTCATCGTCAGTTGAACTTTCATCATTGATTTGATTATTTATAATTTTCGTCATCGCTGCTTTCTTTGAATATTACAGCTATTTCTAATTCGGTTAATCTGCGATTATACCAACAATGATTTAATATTTTATTTACAAAATTAATATTAAAATATTTATAACACTTCACCTATTTTTCAAAATATTATAAAAACAAATATGACTCAACACGACACATGTATAACCACAGCAAGTATTTAATAATGATCTATATTTTTTCTTGTGTTCAACTACTAAAAAGATAATGCAATAAACAATTGAATGTCTAACATTTTATCACCAGATAATCTGAACGTTATTGTAATAATACAACTAGGGTCCACTAGACTCTCATTTTACGTTTACGAAACTTTTCTAATTATTTAAAAAATTATGAGTGAGTATTGTTCTTTAGTTTTTAATAACTAAATAAGTAATTTGAGGCAAACATAAAGTTTTACTTTTACTTTTTCAGATTTATTACAGCATTTTAAAATTCAAAGATGCCTGTAGAAACCTAGATATACGGTTTAGGGTTAAAAAGAAATCGGAAATATTAACTGTGTATTTCATGAATTAAAATTTTAGACAGTATAGTCGCTCAAAAAATATCCGAACACTGCGGTTGATTACAGAATTCAAAAAAAAAATATCTCCAACGATTTTTTTAGAAGTTAGGATCTGACAACCTTCGTGTACGTACACGAAGGTTGCCAGATCATTAATTTCTGAAAAACATCGTTGCCAGATATTCTTTCTGAATTCTGTAATTTCAAAAATTATTTTCTGAATTCGTGAAAAAATCGGTGCCAGAAGTTTCTTCTGAATTCTGTAATTTCTAAATTCTGGAACAAATTTTTTTGCGAACCTTAAAATAGTCCTCACTTGCACATATCTTCCCAACCAAGTTTAAAAAATATGTCTTTAAACTAATTTGCCCAGTAACTTGATGAGTTTGATTGAGAAGAATCATTCTCTACTCCTTGGAACCAAACTTTTGTGTTGATACTGAATCTCCTCTTTACTCAACAGAGTAAAAATGTTCCTCGCTCTCTCTCCTAACAATGTCTCCTAACTAACTTTCTTCAAGTCATGCTTTATGTGGTACTGTTTGAATATTTTTTCTGTTGTCTCAAAACAGGCCGGTAAATCCTCCGCTTCATTCGGTAAGGAATAATAATTAGGGTTTAGAACAGCGACGAAGCGTAGTGGAAACAATTGGGACAATGAGACTGCGCAGTTGACAAACGATTATTCTCGTAGATCATTTGCTGATTGACCTATCAATCACTTTTCAGTCAACCAATAATCCATAATGCGATTGTTGATTCATGATTCTATTGACTAATTGAAAAGTAACTTGCAATTCAGTAAAACAATCACCTGTAAGAATCATAGATATCTCAACTGCGCAATCTCAGGGTCTCAGTTGTTTACACTCACCCTTCGCGCCTGGTTTAGAATCTTTTGAGGCCTTTATAATATTAGATCCCTCGAATCTGCCGAACTTCGACTTCTTCAGTTAATATCATTTGCCCTTTCTACACCTAATCTTCCTTCTTCTTGAATTAATCTTCTATTTTCTACTTCTCTATACGCAATTTTCTTCTCCCTTCTCTCTTCCCTTTCTAATCTTTCTTCCCTATCGCTTTCCTCTTTCTCTTTTCTCCATATCATGATTTCTTATTCCCTCTCTAAACTGATTTGGGACCTGAAGCATTCATTTCGATCGGATCCGAACCCCATCCGCTAGCACCCTGTTCTACCACAAAATCGCTATCGATCCTGTCAATTTCGCTAATTCCCCACTTTTCCTGCCTCATTATGTCTGGTTAAATCAACGCTCCCGTAATGCTCAGGTCCATCCTTTGCTTTTTCACGACTCCTACTTCTGGTATGTATTGGCAACTCAAAAAATACATACCACAATGAGAAAAAGAATGAAAAAATCACGCACCTTGCACTCCCACGGAAAGCTGACTCTGATCTCTTTTCTGTGGAACTGGAATCTCCCTCTAACTCTGCTCTTTTCTTCCTCCTGGAATCTCCCTCCTTTAAAATGAGGAATATCTTCCACAATGACGAACACTGGAACATGGCACACAGGCGCGCAGCGTTAGTGGAAACAATTGACACGTTGAGACTGCGCGGTTCAGACATCAATGATTCTTACTGAATTATCAAATTCTTGTCAATCAGCCAATTGTGTCTGGATATACAATTACTTCTTAAATCATTGGTTGATGATATCAGTAATTGATAGCTTAATTAGCCAATGATATATACTACAATCATCGTTTCGTCAACTGCACATTCTCATTGTCTCAACTGCTTCCACTACGCTTGGACGTTGATGGCACATGACGACTGAAGAATCGTGGAAATCGCACACTCTAGAACCTTACTTGAATGAGACTTAGTCTGCTGAACTGTTTGCAGCTTCTTCTTTTTCACCGTTCACAGAATCACTGGAAATGTTCTGCTGAAATGATTGCAGTCCTTTTTTTAGCACATGTTCACATGATAAAAACCAATAATTTATCACACCTACATTCACAAAAATCACTGGAAATTTTCTTCAGCACACCAAACAATGCTGTCTCGACTGTGCCAGATCTCACGACACGTCTATAATTCATAATCCCTCGAACTTCCTTTAAATTTTACTTCTAAATTAATTATTCCAATTAATTAATCTTCATCCATGAGTCTGGGTGAAATCACAGATCCGCGGAATTTTTACACCCATGCTTACATGTGCGTGAGACGTGCTATGCCTTCGATGAAAGAAAGAAATATCCAATGCACTATGCTGAGGACGGCACACTATTTAGTTACATTCCCACGTATATATATATATAGATACCAAATGCGAATGTGCTAAATTCTGTAGACCTTAGCTGTGCTCAACATCTTTCTGAATGAAATGGCTTAAAATAATATTCTTTGGGGACTTTTTTCCAATCTCTTAACTCAGCTTTAATGCTGCTTTATTTTTGCAGGCATTCATTTAATGATGTTGACATTTTTATTTTCCCGCACATAAAACGTTTTACAGATCTCAAAACTCGCCGAGATGATATCCTAATCCCTGCTTGCATAACAGGTTCACACAAAACCAAATTCTGCTCATTTAGGGTTTTTGAGAAAGAGCTCTGTCACTGTGACGCGCTGAACAGAAGTGACTTCTTCCTTCCTAAGCCACTCTCCTTCCTGCTTGTTCATTTCTCTATCTTCCTTCGCTTCTCTTGGTGACTGACACCCTAACCCCTCGTTACAAATGGGGCGGAGTGAAGGAGATACCATAACGTCATTTAATGCACTCGCTTCCGTGAACCTATGGGAAATTACACAGCTTGGTCATGAATGACGACTAATTGGTCAAAGTTCCAATCTAAAACTTCTGAAAATGCACTTATAACATAGATATATACAATAACAATACATAAGGTAATAAAATAAATTTGAGGGACACGACAATCATCATTGGAAGCATCATTGGTGAGCAGACTAACTTGTGGTGCATAACTGTGTGCATGAAGGAGAAACTTTCAGCCATGATTTCCACAGTTACCTATTCTTCATGAGAGCTCTATATGGCAGCCATAATTTATAGGGGAGACAACGCAACGCAACCCCTTTTCGATCATACCTGGAATGATATACATATATTGCACACATGATCCAACCCTCTAAGGATAGGAGGTGACAAGCAACTCAGGATTTGAGACTGCACAGTTGAGGAAACATTGGTTCTGATAGATCATTGATGATTGAACTATAATTTATTTGTCAAACAACCAATTTTCTCCTAATTGCACCAATGATATTCTAAATCATTGGATGACTGATTGATGATATTTATTATCGTATATATGTTACCTTAATAAACCAAGACTTGTAAGAACTATTTATGCCTCAATAGAACAATCTCGTTTTCTGCGAATCAAAGAAGATAACAACGCAATGCCACTGTTCCGCTTCGGTAGCACTGAGGTATTTGATTCGAATCGTCAGGTCGAACTCGATTAGTTCGCAATAACACTGCAACTGCCAAGATCCGGGTTAGAGTTCCGGGCTGTCATGGTTGTTTGTCTGTGGACTGGTAGTTGCAACTGAGGCAGTGGTCAGCAGTAACTTAGTGTCTTAGTGAGGCATGTCCTTGTTTGAGAAGGCATGTACAAACTAGATAGTTTCGAAGACCCTTTTACATCCTATAAATTGCGAATCAACCAATGGCTATAAAAAGTTGTATATCTACATAATTTAAAACCACATCATTGCCAATTGCTATAGGCATTTTTATCGACCAATGCTCATTTCTATCTGGATGAAATATTCAGTTTTATCTGGTTGAAAAACAACATAATGTGTTCACCTTGCTGTCTGTCTCTCTGCAGACTTTTTTTTTGCTTTCAGAGATATATTAAAAATATTTTTCGGTTGGATAGGTATTCATGAAATATTATGATTCTCACTTTTCGAATCTCCTAAAACTCATAATTGCGCCATATAATGGAGTCTAATGGAGTTGAATATTGCAAAATATCAAACGAATATTTCAAAACGATGCATTTATACTAGAAATCTGAACTTTTGTTTGTAGGAGGTGAATGTCATGGAATTTTCATTGGGAAAAACGAGTTGACCCTTTACTCCCATGGGAAGTGGGAAACACATTTCTTTAAAAGATATAATTGGAAAACTCTTTTTAATTAAATTGGTTCTAATGAACTATTATAATTCGCATTTTTCAAATACTTAGGAAGTTTTAATTTATATCGTTAGAATAATCTCGTGATATGTTATATAAATATAATATTCCACTGACAGCAACAGATTGTCCCTTTTCTCAGAGTGGTGTAAGGAAAGCAACTTTTTAAACTGAAGGAATAAAAGGCAAATACTTTTAATGATTTATAAGTACTAATCAATTAATACTATTTGTTTTTTTTACCCATCACTCATTATCTCAAATTAAAACTTTAAAAGAGTGAAAAATGTAGGAAAACAAAAAACTTCATTCTTTTTGCAAACGAGATTCTCATATGCCCCAGAGACGATATGAGCCTGTCGGTACAATACTTATATTCCTGAAATAGATACACAGAAGTGCCAAGGCATTATGAGCAATACGTCTTTATGCAAATCGAATAAACTGCAGGTAAACGACGGAGCGTGTGAAAGTCATGAAACGGTATGAATAACACCTGATACTGAGTTCTCTTAATTAGCGTTATTCTTGCTTTTCAGATGGGAAAAGCAGCGGACTTAAGCGATTTTGACAAAGGCCAAATTGCAATGGCAGACGCATTTCCGATACGGCAAGGTTTGTGGGGTGCTTACAGTCAGCCATGGTTAATACCTTCGAAAAGTGGTCCAACTGGGGAAAAACCACGAACCGTCGCCAAGGTGTGGGCCGACCACGGCTCATCGATGGTAGAGGTGAGCAAAAGCTATCCCATATGGTACGAGCCAACAGAAGGGGTATTGTGTCGAAACTTGCCCGTAATTTGAATGTTGGGGACGGGAGTAATGTATCAGAACACACAGTACGTCGAACTCTGCTGAAAATGGGTCTGCGTAGGCGCAGGCCGCTCCGAGTGCCCATGCTAGCCTCGGTTCACCGTCAAAAGTGCCTACAATAGCCATGAGCATCAAAACTGGACCTTCAATGATCATGAGCATCAAAACTGGACCTTCAATGATTGAAAGAAGGGCATCTGCTCCGATGAATCTTGTTTCCTGTTCTACCATGTGGACGGCCGGGTACGTGTGCGTCGTTTACCTGGAAAAGTGTTGGCACCAGGATACACAAAAACAAGCCAGTGGAGGAAGTGCCATGCTTTGGGCAATGTTCTTCTGGGAAACCCAGGGTCGAGTCATTCACGTGTAAGAAACTATGACGTCTACCACCTATTTAAACATCATTGCAGATCAGGTACAGTCGCTCAAAAAAGTATCCGAACGCTATGGTTGCATACAAAATTCAAAAAAAATATCTGGCAACGATTTTTTTAGAAATTAATGATCTGGCAACCTTCGTGTACTGTACACGAAGATTGCCAGATCACTAATTTCTAAAAAAATCGTTGCTAGTTGTTTTTTTTTTTAATTTTGTATACAACCATAGCGTTCGGATACTTTTTTGACCGACTGTACATCCTTTCATGACAACGATATGTCCCTCTAGTAGTGACTTCTTTCAGCAGGATAATGCTTCATGCCATACTGCCTGGATTGTTCGAGAATGGTTCGCAGGACATCAAGAAGACTTCCAGGTATTGCCCTGGCCTCCAAATTCCCCACATCAATCCAATCGAGCATCTGTGGTTTGTGTTGGAAGAGCATATCCGATCTGCGGCTGCTCAACCACGTAACTTACAAGAGTTAAAGGATCTGCTGGTAACGATTTGGTACAGTAGCTCAAAAAAGTATCGAACACTGTGGTTGATTACAGAATTCAGAAAAATATCTGGCAACGAATTTTTTAGAAATTAGTGATCTGGCCACCTTCGTGTCACATGACACGAAGGTTGCCAAATCACTAATTTCTAAAAAAATTGTTGCCAGATATTTTTTCTGAATTCTGTAATCAACCACAGTGTTCGGATACTTTTTTGAGCGACTGTACCAGATACCACAAGACACCTTTAGAAATCTTGTAGCGTCCATGCCTTGCCGGGTAAGAGCTGTTTTGGTGGCACATGGAGGACCAACATCATAGTATGCAGGTGGTCATAATATTTTGGCTTTTCGGTGTATATAGACGCTCTCTAGACGACATAGAGAAGTTTTGTGAAGGTTAGACATCAGCAGAAAGGCAACAGAAGAAATGAAGGATTAATGGCTTAATCCAGTGCTCCATCCCAGGTCCATTTGATCAGCAACCAATACTCAACAGAAAATATGATTCGCGTAAATGTAACTAAAACAAGTGCAAAATTTATTGGAAATACCCCTACAATCGAAATGAATGAATGATGAAACAGAACATATTTATGAGAAAATAACGGGTTGGCTTATTTTATTCTTTAGGTGCACTTTTTTGCACACAACAATGCGCTAAATGGCCAGGTCAAAAGGATTACAAAGACTTGGACAAGGTTGGAGGAGAAAACCCACTGGACAACTGGTAGCAAATAGATGGAAGTCTCCCGTCAAGACCATCCATTGTATTCTTTAACATGCACAGGGTATGGCTCTCCTGCACACAGAGCCACGGCTTAACGTCCCAACCGACTGATGGCGTCATTTCCAAGCCCATCTCTCACCCCTACTAACCGAGGTCAGGTGCGAGGTTTCGTGGAGATAAATCTCAACGCTAGCCCAGCTGGGAATCAAACCTGGGAATAGTAAAATACGAACCTTGCACGCTACCGACTGAGATCCCCCCCCCCCCCGTCCCAAATGAAATAATGACAAAGAGAAAAATTTTCGGTACAGGTTACCGATAACTTTTTCTTTTGAAATTCTGGAATTGTTTCTTTGTACTGATTCTGTATAAATCTCTATGTAACATGTTACTGTTTGCGAAAATGTTGTTTCATATGTAAGAATATTTTACTGAATGTGTTTTGGTTTTATAATTTGTAATTATAACCCTGTAGAAGTTAAATACCCCCTCAAGCAGCTGCTTGCCACAGAGGTCTTACAGGAGTCTGTCAGTTTATATGCCAAAGAGAAGATCTGAGAGGATGGCAGGACCTCAGCAGAAAAACGACACATACATCCATGCCTTACCCGGGGGCTCGAACCCAGGTCCCTTAGATCAGTAGCCAAGCGTGCTAACCACTCGGCCATGGGACGGCAGAAGTGTATCATTTTATGCTTTCTAAACGAGGTTTGCATGGAAAAATACAGTGGCACAATGCCACCCCAACACTGGTAACATGGTAACTGCAAAAAAAAAAAATGGATGTTATCAAAGTGGTCTTAAATGAGACCTAAATAAATGTACATTACGGGTCTATTAAAATATATAAAGTGAAAATACAGTCTATATTTACAAAGTAAAAAAAAATGCAATATATGACCCCTGAATATTAAGTTATTTTATAAACTCAATTTCCTAAATTGTTCAACTGATACAAAAACCATTAAATAAAACTAAGAATGTAAAACACGTTTTGGTGAACAAATAAATCTCAATTACGAAGCTAAGTTAATACAAAATTATTTCGCTTTATAACACAAAATTTAGATAATAAATTTTTAAAAAATATTTATTTTCAACAAAACACAGAAAGACGTATGTGCATTGTGTTACATGCTTTGTAATAGTGTGATTCATGTAACATTTCAGCAAAAAAAAGGAAAACTAAGGAAAACAACTGCATTTCAGAAAAACAAAAAAAAGGCTTTATTCATTTCCATGCCAGTTGGTTAAAAAAACACAGGTAACGTAAAACAAAATGCAGGAGAATAAAATCTACAAACGATTTCTTCTTTAGAAAGAAGGATGCTAGTTACAAAAGACGCATTGCTCATTACTCAGTGTGCTTATCATATGTTTTTGTGTTTTCGCATATATTAGGAAGTTTTCTCTTACGTTACATTTAGAACCAGAGCCGTTTTCCCCTCCCTTTCTTTAACCCCTTTTTCTAACGTCCTTCCTAATTTCATTACGTATGGCAAAACATATGCGTTTCCGAATCTCTGGAGTAGTTATGTAGGAGCCAGTAAAAGACACAGTTCCGTTTTGATGCTGCACCATCATCAAATTCCCGCATCAGACGAATGCAGCTGTAAACGACGTTCTTTTTTCTTTGTGTAAAGCAAACGCAACGAATACACGAGTGCAATGGTTTCAAAAGAAATGTCAAAAAAGAACGAAGTTTAAATAACACTCTTAAGCCTTATACGTGAGGTTATAGTAGACATGTATGCGCAAACTTGGGAAAGCAAATAAAAATGCAAATAAGCCTGCTAAAATATTGCTTTAACTGAGGAAGAATTTATGTTTTTTATTAAAAATATTCCCTACCTAAGTCAAATTGAATAAATTCACCGAATGCAATACGTGTCTATAATGAAAGCATCGGGTCTTTTACCTAGATATTCAGGTGTTTGTTTGAATGCCTCAAAGAAGTTCAGGCATAGTTTTGAACTATTGAAGATGTTCACATAACTGAGTTAACTTTTAAGAAAGCATCTTTTATCTGTGTTACATTTTTTCTTGATAAAATATTTTATCCTAGGGAACTAATCAACTCATTTAGTTATTTCCAAACTTCTTTTGCTGTGACTCTAAATTAGATAGCAAGAAGACTTCTCGGCTATCACATTTCTGATATGATTTTAATTTTTGAAGTAAATATTAACGCAAATGAAAGATATTATTTCACTCTCCCGACAGTATCTCCTAGTAAAATACGTTGTCGTAATGTACAATGTGTTAATATAGTCATTGCGACTGCCCAGAATTGAAACAAATGGAATCCACAAATAATTAGGGCTTTTAGTATGTAGAAATTTCAAATGGAAATTTCATGTTAAAATGATAGTAAATAAAATAAAATTTTATTTAGTTACGCTGTACAGTTCAGGAAAAATAGTTTATGGTAAACTTTTAATAATTCTGTATTTTGCTTGGGTACCATCTTTTAGAAATACGATTTGATTAGCTGGATGGGGCACTTGTATGAATATTATTGAATGAAGAGGTGAGGCCTGAACAGAAGGAATTGAGACTGCTCAATTGAGGCTTCAGTGGTTCTCATAGATCTGTGTTTTATTGTGGTAATAATCACTTATAAATCAACCTATGATTATGATATCATAGGTTCTCCTAAGAGCCCATAGGTTGATTTGAAAGTTTTGATAGTTATCTATGAGAAAGTTTCATCAACTGAGCAGGATCATTGCCTCAGTTGTTCTCACGGACACTCGCCGCTGATGAATGTACATAGGTACAACATAAATTCTTATGGGTTATGACGTTCCATAATAAAGTCCATCTGAGTAAACTTATTAGCGATTGTAAAATCTTTAGCCGTTCCAGTGGTCGAGTGGTTGATGGTCATGGTCATTGATGATTTGTGTTGCCTTTCTACCGAGGTCTCGCCTTCCTCACAAAACTTCTCTACAGCGTATTAATAGAAACGCTCCTGTCAGACCTCTGTGGCAAACACCTGCTTGAGGGGTAATTTATTTACTTTAATCCTTAGTTTGATGTCACTATATACTAACAGCGAAGCGTAGTGGAAGCAATTGAGATAACGAGACTGCGCAGTTGGTGAAACGATGATTCTCGTAGATCATTGTCTAATTGAACTATCAGGCACTTTTCAATCAACCAGTGATAACTGATGCAATTGCTGATCCATAACGATATTGTCTAATTGACAAGTAACTTACAGTTCCGTATATTAATCAGTTGTAAGAATCATAGATATCGCAACTGCATAGTCTCAATGTCGTAATTGCTTCCACTCGCGGTTCGCGCCTGCTGTATGTATTACAATTATTTTAAAAAATTCAATAGTTTTACAAATTGAACATAAAGAGTACATTCCTTATCCATTTGTTCTATTTTGTGTAGTTTGTATAATGAAGAAGGTGATAGCTTATACGTTTTATATAATACTTATAAGTATAAAATACTTACAAGTATTATATATACAGGGTGAATCTGAAAAAGTGGGCAAAACTTTACGGGGTGGTAGAATGCAGCTATACGAGCAATATTCGTCATAGAATGTATGGTCGGAACGCAAGCGGTGAGAAGTTAAAAGGTAGTTTTCCACTGTCACATTTAAAGAATGAACACAAGAAGGAGAGGAGACACTTCAGAAAACATTTTATTAACAGGAATGTAATTGAGGTACATGCTCAAAGAAAGTGCATATCCGCCATTTCGTGGTTAGTATAACCAGCCATCCTCTCGGTAATCCACGGTAGAAATGCCGTTGGGTGCGAGGACCGACCCTTTTATACCATTTCCAACGCCACCTAGCGGCTCGCCGTTTGCGTTCCGCCCATACTTTCTATGACGAATATTGCTCGTATAGCTGCGTTCTACCACCCCGTAAAGTTTTGCCCACTTTTTCAGATTCACCCTGTATATACATTATAAGCTTTATAATTTATAAGTACTTATAAAGTATAAAATGATACTTTATAAATTTTAAAAGGACACTTTATAAGTTTTTTATATAATTTTTGTTTGGCACCGAGAATTTATAATTCTTTAAATCATCAGTTTAGAAATGAACGCTCATGCAGTATTCTTAATTTGAAATTAATGAATATTATTATTGCTGCATCAAATATTGATGAATTCTTTAATGTTATAAAATGATAATATTTCTTTTTAATTAATTGAACATGTTTTGGCCACAGAAGACACTGGTGTGAAACAATTAAATTTCGCACTTTAAATGAGCAAATACCTGAAAGGCCTGCTAAAACGTAGCTCTTAATTTCGAATTTCTTATCATTTGTATTGTTTTCTGACTTGTATATGCAAGACAAAAAACAAGTGGTGATTTTCACCGAAATAGAATATAATATCTACGAGAATTATCGTTTCTTCAATTGCAGAGTCTCGCTGTCTCAATTGTTTCCACTACACTTCGCTGCTAGAGCATTCTTTGCTAAGACTAGTAAACAGATAATGGCCACGATTCTGTAAAAATAATTTCTCCTCACGCATGTGTCTAGGGAGCAGATTATAAGATTTTTATACTCGTACAAACTTGCATGTTACACCGCTAAAATTGTGGTATTCATATTTATTTTACCATATGTTGAAAAATATTGTACTTTATCTGCATTATTAATTAGTATAATTTATTTTGGATTTTGGTATTGTTTCTTTATTAGTGCCTACTGATAAAAAAGAAAACAAAATACGGTACTTTATTAACATCGCGGGTTCAGATCTCACCCGGCTCAAGAAAATTATTCTCTATGCCCACGTTGACCTACATACAGCATAACAGTGTTCAAAAAAGTTGTAGATTTGTTAATTTAAAAAATTCATGAAATAGTAAAATTATCATACATATATAAGTTGGGGTATAAATAGAGTACCCTTTGACATATAAAAACATTGGGAATCACATCCTCTAGTTACACCTATTGTATAGGACATTGTATGAGAGAAAGCTTATTTTAACTGAGCAAACATTTTGGATCATGGATCAAACCATTAAATTTCATACTATCTGAGCTGCGAAACGTTATTCAGTTCCAAACATTAGACTATTCTGCTTCTAATTAACTCCCCCCCCCCCAACACACACATATTAGACATTGTAGGATACGTTTAATAACATGTAAAGCATAACGATAAGATTAAATAATTTTATAAGGATAGTGCTAACTCCAAGGCACTTAATAAGAAAACGGATGAACGCTTTCATAGCGGTGACGATGGGGTACAGGGATTCCTGTACACAGCGTCATCACAATTGCTTGATATGCATGCCAGACGGGGATTTTTCATATAGTGAGAGATACTCTACTAGAATCTGCTGTAAATTGCCAAGATAGTGAGAGATATTCCACTGGAAACTACCGCGAATTCTCCAGATAGTGAGAGAGATGTTCCATTGCAAACTGCAGTGAATTCTCTAGATAGTGTGAGATAATCCACTGAAATCTGAGTGTTCGTGAGATGTGCCTATAATTGTTAATGTGTGTATATACATATGAAATACCAACACTCTACAGTACCGTTTTCAAAACCGGTAAAAAATAGTAGATCTGTGGTAAAATAATATACAATGTAATATTAATTGTCTAAAAAGAGTAGTTATGCTATTCAATTGTTGCTTCGAGAATGGTCTAACTGTAAATTATATCATTGTATATATATATATATTGCATTTGTAAGAGTTAATATTAAAATAAAGAGTTAGCATTATTTTATTTCCACATGATATGAATTCATAAATTTTCTTTACATATTTACATGGAAATAATTGTTACTCCTTATGTTCCAAATGGCATAATTGCCCTGGAAAGAAATTTCAAGATTATCTGTGAATTTCCGCTAAGTGTCAAGAAATTCAGGGCTGCCAAATTTAAAGTAGACCTGATGTTTGACCCATGTTTGTCGTGGACATGTATGGCATCTGTGTAAGTAAATCTCTCTTTGAAAATTTCGAAGTCTTAAGGAACTAGTCATATAGAAAGATATATTTGTGAATTATCGATCTTCCTGTTATCATCAAAACCCTGTAGTGAGAATAAAGTTGATTTTACCCTTTCACATTCTCCTCATTTGTAACAATACACTGGCAATTCTTAAAGTTGGCATAAAGTTATGTTTCACATTTCTGTAAATGAAAGATACTGATTAATTTTAAGTATATTTTGACCCTTTCAAGATTGATAAAAAATGACAGTTAAATAAATATATGTCCAGAGACAGAATTACGAATATTAGAATGTTATCGAATTGGGCGAAGCGTGATTGGAAGAAACTGAGACCCTGAGACTACATAGTTGAGATATCTATGATTTTTACAGGTGATAAATTTACAGAATTGTAAATTACCTGTCAATTAGTGAATAGTATCACGAATCAACAATTGCATTATGGATTATTGGTTGACTGAAAAGTGATTGATAGGTCAATCAGCAAATTACCTACGAGAATAATCGTTTCGTCAACTGCGCAGTCTCATTGTCCCAGTTTCTTCGACTACGCTTGGCCTCTGTTAATCGAAATATTTGATATTTTTTATACTAAATATAAGTCTATGGAACAAATAGATAATATTGAAACGTGTAGGCAGGTTTCCAAATATCCTCATAAATTTGAAATGGTTTCTATCAGTTTAATTTTTCTGTCCCTTTGAAATTTTTAGAAAAACAAAATGCTGCTAAAATGTCTGCTGCCCTTCAAATCAAATATAGCTCTATTGACATTGTTCACCTACACCATTCTAGGTCTTTCCTATTCTGAATCTATTAAACATATTATTCATAACTAAATTTTTTCAGCTATTTCATGAGTCCCATTTCTACAGGACATCTGTGATACTTTACTACTGAATTCCTCATCACGTAGTCCATATTTACTTCCTGAGCATTTTAGAACGTGTTCCCATTAACGATCGAGTCAAAGCATTTGGAAGACATTCCCCCGCAGGGCAATTAGCGCTCTGGTTGCATCTTGATGGATCACCAGAAGGATTTGAAGCAAAGATCGACAGTAGCTGTAGTGGAATATTTTCCTTCAAGTTGCGAAAAATGGGAACACGTGATATTATATCATATCAATCGATTTCAAGCTCGGATTTAGAAAACGATAAGAGGGGGAGGGGATTAGGGGGATACTATTTCCGGCCTTCTTCGGTTAACATATGTAACTATTGTTTATTCTCTTAACATCTGTAAACTAATTTGCAATATGCCTATGCTTCATTAATGATTATTGTTTTTGCCTTAATGACCATGGGTACACCAAACATGAAGTTACCAATTTTAAACCCATTTTTCAGTACACATTTCAAGAGAAAAAAAAAACGTTTTAAAAATGTTTTTCATGCATATTTCTATATGGAATGTCCCAAGGAGGTTTCTACTTAAATGTTTTTTTTTTATCTTCCCTGTCTTTAACCATTTCTTCTTACTTTTATTTTCTTACGCACATTTTTACTCTGAAATGCCATTAGCTGATATCCAAACTAATTATGTTTTTTTTGTCTAGCCAATAATTAAAATTTGTTTACCACACAAAGCTAGTATAATTTAATTTATTTCTTCCATGAGTAATAATTTTCATCTTGTCGTGCTCAAAGATAAGATTAATATAAATGTTCGTTGCCAACTTTACTGATTAACTGTTCCGTAGCTTTATAAAAAGCTTTTGAAAGCTTCAGAAGATCTTCCCGTTATTATTTTTCATTAATCTTACAAATGGTTTCTTCTATTTGTGTTTCTTTCTTCTTCAGTTTACACCACATTAACTAATTAGTTGCTCAGATTCCATTACATTTCAACTCAATCTGCAGTCTTGCTCAGATTACTTTTCAAGTTTCATAAATATATAATCTGTTTTTCCTAATGATTCTGTTTTAATTTCTGCAACCATTGACTAGAAAATTCTGTCGTAGGAGTAATTTAATTTACCATTATCAAATCAGAAATCATTTAAATATTCTTTAATATGTTCCTTGTTAGTGTAATTTTGATAATACGTAAGAAGAGCAATCCAACAAATGAAATCAATATTAATTTATTTGCCCCGTAAATAATAAAGGGGAAATTGTTAGTTGTGCCCTAACGGAATTTTGTTTAATGCTTTCTATATCAGAACTTAGGTTTAAAACGATAATATAGATATATTATTTTGCATATTAGTTTTATTTTATATGCTAATTTTTCCATTTTCATTATTTTTAGGTCATAAAAATAAATCATTTACATAGAGTGTGAAAGTCAGTTATTTTGTTATTTCCGCTTCGGAACTACAATATGATTTACTGCCCAATAAGTAAAGCAGTCTGCTCCAAGTTTCCAAAAATGGGATTCCTAGACTCCTGAGTGTTCATGAAGCGATATTCTCGGTCCATTTTACACGCCTCTAGCATGCCTTATTGCAAGGACACGGATTTTATTGGGTGAAAATCAGATTATGAGGATGAAACTCCGATATTTTTACTTTTACTAAACAGGTTGAAATTGGCTTAAATACAAATGATATTTTTATTTTTTTATTTAACGTTGTGTATTTAACATTATGCACAACAACATGACAAAAACAAATTATCGTAAAATGCTTTAGTTCCTTTCATCACCATCTTCTACAAGTGAGCATTAACGAAAAAATGAATCAGTATAATACTGTTAAATAGTGTAGATTTCGGCATAATGTTTTCTATATATATATAAGAACTTACGTTTCAATTAATAAACGATTCTGTTTTTATTTTTCACATTATTTTTAGCTTTTGTTTGGTAAAAATTCATTGGGGTTCAATAAAATTTCATTGGGGCTCAACTAACAATATCTTCGCGCTCCAAACATTGTTAGTTTAACCATATATATTTAGGACTTAACGGAATAACAGCTCGCCTCGCCAAAAAAAACAATTTCTTTCCAGAAAGTTTTATTGTTTACTAGCTGTATGCGGTCCTGCCTAGGCTCATCTTTAAGATGCAGTCTGTATATTCTGGTTTCCAACTAACTTCTGCGTTGTGGCAACATGATGAAGTTCGAGCCAAAAGAGCAGGCGCGGTTGCTGGTGCTGAGCCCATAGTTACCATTAATTATTTTGCTCTTTTTGTTTTTTTTTTGGGGGGGGAAGGGAATTACTTAAAATTTTAAAATCCATTCGTGAGCAAAAATCACATAAAAGTTTTAAAAATTGTACAGTCGCTCAAAAAATATCCAAACACCATGGTTGAATACAGAATTCAGAAAAAATATCTGGCAACGATTTTTTTTAGAAATTAGTGATCTGACAACCTTCGTGTCACGTGACACGAAGGTTGCCAGATCACTAATTTCTAAAAAAATCATTGCCAGATATTTTTTCTGAATTCTGTAATTACATAGCGTTCGGATACTTTTTTCAACGACTGTATGTTCTAATTATTCCTTAAGTCTGCGTTAAATATCAGTATATATATTACGTAGGTTTCTACAACATTAATCAAATTCACCAAATGATCCTTCACTGTGTGACAATAATGAAAGTCAATTGAACTATGTAAAATATAATGGTGTATAGCAATCATTGAATAAGGAGGGGGATATATGAATTTTCGTTTTGCTTAATTAGGAGTTTCACATCTCTTAAAAAGAGATATGGGGATAATTGAACTTGTAAACCTTGTGAACACATTTATTTAGTCAAAACTCATATACGTACACTTATGGTAGCTAGGTAGTCACTGGAAGGAGAGCTATGCATCAATCCCCTGTGATGATGCATAGAACCGGCCAGGCCTAGCACCTAATGTCCGACCCCGCCTTCTCGTGATGAGGACCGTTAGTAACTTTCAAAAGAGATACTCTCTTGTGGAAGTGAACGGAAGGGGAGGGCTGACAGATTAGTGTGGCCTACTGATCTGGACAACTATGGCTACTTTTTTTTTTTTCTACCCTGCTGAGGAGTGGTCAACCACACAGGGTCCTGGTGCTGACCATATAAACCTACTGGACTGATATATGGCTCTGAGCTTGATTATGGATCCTGATTTTGCTGCACTGGTGGGCTTCTGTGGAGGGAAAATCTTCCGCTGTGTTTTCTGTTTGTTTGTGGGTTGACAGCCCCAAGTGAATAGATTCACAGGATATGTTTATCAGCTGGTGGATAATCCTGAGCAGAAGTCATCGCAGGCACCTGGACTCTTTGCTTCTTTTGGCATCGTCAAATTCTACATTGGAGGAAGTCTTCCAGTGTAGATGGCTTCAGCCTTTAGTAGTGGGGGAACGGGTCTTTGCCCCATGTCTGCGATTAGGGGGCTGTTTGATATTGTCGGCATTCCCTCTCTCAATAAACATAGTTTCTTTAAAAATCCCACTAACCATTTTCTCTCCATAGGTAGTTGGAATGTGAGGACTCTGACAGAGCTTTTTCTCTTGATGTCCTCACACAAGAATTCCACCGTTATAGTTTAGATATTCTCGGCTTGCAAGAGACCAGATGGACAGATAAAGGTCAGATTCTTAAAAATAATCTTAAATTTCTCTTTTCAGGGAGGGACGACAATAAGCATCACCAAGGCGTGGGTCTGCTTCTCAGCAGACACGCTAGCGATGCTCTTCTAGGATATGAGTGCATTAATGAAAGGTTTCTTACAGCAAAATTTCAGAGAAGCGTTAAAGACTTGAATGTTATCTGCTGTTATGCCCCCACTGAGGATGCCGATGAGGATGAGAAGGATAGGTTTTATGAACAACTTCAGGATATTTTGAATTCTGTCAAAAAAGGAGATGTTACCCTTGTTCTTGGTGACTTCAATGTCAAAGTTGGTACTGACTCTACCCTTTGGGAAGGAGTAATAGGCCCTTTTGGTATTGGTAGCTGCAATGGCAATGGGCAACGTCTCCTACAGGTAAGTAAACTCAATGGATTCAGAATAACTAACACTTATTACAAACACCGCGACATACATAAGTACACATGGGTTTCACCTGATGGGCTGCATAAGAATATGATTGATTACATATTAATTAACAGCAAATGGGCTAGTTCTGTAAGGAACACCAGGGCATATAGGGGAGCTGAAATTGGATCTGACCATTACCTTGTTAAAAGTGTGTTGCAACTTAAACTTAAAAAGTGTTGTGCTAGGGTTAAAAAATTTACTTTTAATACTGAAGCTCTGAAAGATCCAGTTATAGCCAAAGCTTACCGTGATAGGTTACTTAGTCATTATGACAGTCATGGTTTGCTTACTACTGAAGTTGAGGAAGAATGGGATAATTTTAAACAGGCTTTTTTGGACAATAACAGTACTCTTTTAGGAAAAAAGGAGCAGAAGAGGCAAAATTATCTGAGTGATAAGGCACTTGAGCTTATTTCGGAAAGAAAGAACTGCAGGAATGCCCTTAATCAATATCCTACTAGTCCTAATAGAAAGCATTACAGAGACCTTAATAAACTTGTAAAGGATCAGTTAGCTGCTGATAAGAATCTTTGGCTTGATGGTTTGGCTGACAAAGCCGAGGAAGCAGTTAGACAGCACAACAGCAGAGAGCTGTACCAGATAGTTAATGTTTTGTGTGGTAGAAAACGGACAGGCATACAGGGATTGAAGGATAAACAAGGTAATGTTATAGAAGGTGAGGATTCTGTCATGGCTAGATGGGCTGAGCATTTCAGTGATGTTCTAAACAATGCGGTTAGTTCTATTCCCATTGTTTGCAATGATGATAGATGCATTGGTGGCTTTAATGTTGGCCCTATAACACAATCTGAAGTTATTTTGGCTGTTTCTAAACTTAAACTACATAAATTCCCAGGGGTAGATGAATTTACTACGGAAATGCTTAGAGCTGGGAATGTTTCGGTTACCACTTGGATGACTGAAATTCTGAATATCTTTTATGATAAAGGCATGGTTCCTAAGGATTTTACCAGAGCTATTGTTATCCCTATTTTCAAAAAAGGTGATCGCAGTTCTTGTGATAACTATAGGGGTATCAGCCTACTCTCTGTTCCAGGTAAAGTTCTTTCCATTATTGTGCTTAATAGAATTAAGAATCTGGTTGACAGTCAATTGCGTGATGAGCAATGTGGATTCAGAAGTGGTAGGGGATGTGTGGATCAGATATTTTCACTTAGGCAGGTTCTTGAGAAATGTTTAGAGTTTCAGAAACCTTTGGTTGCTAGCTTTTTTTGATTTCAAAAAGGCTTTCGACTCTATTGATCGTCATAATATGTGGTTGATTGTGAAATCATATGGTATACCAGACAAGTTAGTTAACATTATGAAAGCTCTCTATAATAACACTGGGTCGTGTGTGAGAGTTGGTAAGGCTTGTAGCAATTGGTTTAGCATTACTTCTGGTGTTCGACAAGGGTGCATTTTGTCTCCTTTTCTCTTTAGCTTGGTTATTGATAATGTTATGCGAAATTCACTTCAAGGGAAAGATTTTGGCCTTAAATGGGCTGGAGATACGAAAATTTCTGATTTAGATTTTGCTGATGATTTAGTCCTTTTGGCAAATGATGTTGATGAGATGAACTCTTTCATTCGAACTGTTGATGAGACTGGTAGTAGAGTAGGTGTGGTTATAAACAGAGAGAAAACTAAAGTGATGAAAATTGGTCAGGCAGACTGTGATTCAGTTAATCTGAATGGTTGCAGTCTTGAGCAGGTGTCACAGTTTAATTATCTTGGGAGCTATGTAACAGATAATGGTGATGTGCTGCATGAGATTAACAGACGAATAGGGATTGCTGCCGGGACTTTTAAGAACCTATGGAGAGTGTGGAGAAATAGGCGTATACACCTAAAGACTAAAATTAGACTGTATAATAGTTTGGTTCTTTCTAGGGTTAGTTATGGTAGTGAAACTTGGACACTTTGTAAACAAGATAACAGGAAACTAGATGCTTTTGATTCCAGATGCTTACGCAGTGTCTTGGTCATTAGGTGGTTCAACTTTGTAACTAATGATGAGATTAGGCAAAGGAGTTTGCAACCTCCTTTAAGCAGCAAATTGTGCAGAGTGAGACTCCGTTGGTTTGGCCATGTTGCCCGTATGAATAATTATAGATTGGCGAATAGGGTTATGAACAGTGTGCCTAAAGGCCTCAGAAAAAGGGGAGACCTAGGATGCGGTGGGCAGACAATGTCAAACAAGACCTTGTTAGAATTGGTGTGCAGTGGCCAGATGCAGTAGATGTAGCTCAGGATAGACTTGCTTGGAGAACTAAATTGCACGGTCTGGTTGTACCTCCGTAGCCCATGGCTGCTTGAGGATGATGATGATGATGAAGCTAGGATCTGCTGAAAAGTCTAGCTCAAAATTAACCAAGTCACCGTAATTCAAAATTTGAAGTACATATCGATTATTTTTATTTACAAAGCTATTTCTCAAAACAATGAGCACTCGCTTCATCGAAATTGAACATGGGTATTTAAAACAATTTTTCCTATGATTCATGAATTTGGGGATTTGGCCGCAATCTTTTAAAATCTAAATTGTACGTCCTAACTACTATTCAAAACTACGAACTGTATCTACTTTGAAATAAACAAATCAATATATATTTATGTAGATAAATACAACATTTATTACACTCTTAAAATTCTTAATACATTATTAATATTTGATTTCCATCTTTAAGACAAATGAAGGCACATAAACAGAAATGCGTAGAAAACGCTACATCGAGCATTTCCCTCTCTACCAATAGAAAAGTGCACAGTTATCAGTTTTAGCCCAAGTATGACTTGTTAAGAACACAAGTAGAGAAGTGAAGAAGATAAGCGAACACGAGTCCAGAAGTTAAGCCACATCAGCTGCAAGAGGTGCTCGGGTAGCAAGTCTTGATGGTTTCTTGGCAGATACGAGTGCTCCTGGATGACAAGTAGATCGTAACAGTACTCCTAAGTGGCTTCACGTCGCACCGCAGCGGATTATGATTGCTACTTAGAGGAAGTTAATAACAACTTGTTAGTAGCAGAAAAATGGGCAATTTTCAAGGATGAGGCAAAAATCGCCTAATTAGATGCGGATAAGGACTGCTTCAGAATTCAAAGATAGATTATATTGATTTGAAAAAGGCTGACTGGTGAAATATTTTAAGCGAAAGAAAAGAAAATGGTTTAAATATTGATGGGAAATTATCTTTTTTTTAATATTTAACCGCGAGGAACTAACAAATGTCGAAACACAGCATATAATTAGATTTGATTTGATATGTAAAGGACATGAAGTCAGCATTTGAGAGATCAGAGTCCAGATACAGTTTATGAGTTTCTTGCCCAGGGAGAATGTGGTACGTACTTGAAAAGTGAGTTTTTCGTGTTGAAAAATAGAGCTAAAATTTGAAATGCTAATGTACAGAGTATCAGCAAAAGTACTGTAATCCCTCAAATTCAATATACTTTAAAAAAGATGATAAGTATTACACTCTGGTAAATAAATTTTATTAAAATTACACTCTGTAAAATAAATCTATTAATTTCTGTGGCCAAAATTTCATCAACATACCGTAAATGTTCGAATATAGCCAGTAGAGCAATTTAAAAATTCTTCCTTCTCTTCAGTTACGATTTGAGCATAGGCTACTATTTAGGCCCCGGGGGTTAATATATTTTATACGGTATATGGAGTTAGATTGCACAGCGATATTTTATAAAGCAAACACGCATTCATATTTAAAGTTTTGGCGCATTATATAATAGACCATCAGATTTGCCCCGTCGTTGATCGGGTCTGAAATCCTCTAAAGCAGGGGTTCTCAACGTGGGGTACGCGGTAAAAAATTTTGGGGTACGCCGTGAGAGCTCAAAGGTCACTAGATCTAGTAACAAAGTCGCTAAGTTGACATTATTATACAATAACTATATTTTATCTATCTATATAAAGGGCACGCTAGTTACATACGCATTTCCAGGGGGTACAGGAAGCATAAAAGGTTGAGAACCACTGCTGTAGAGTACAGAGTAAATTACATTCCACACGTCGCAAGCGTTCATTTGGCATAAAACATATTACGACCGTTTCGTCCTCCCCCGCTACCCTCTCCGGATAAAAAATTTATCCCGTCTTTTAGAGGAAGTCTGAAATTCTGTAAAGTATATAGTAACTGGTACTCCCCATATCCCAAGCTTTGATTTGGCGAACAACTCTTTACACTCTATTCGTCCCCACTTCCTCGGTATAATTTTTCTCCTCTTTAGGGAAAGTCTGATATTCTCTAAAGTTTTAGTAGATGGCACTCTCCACGTGAATTATTTAGATAACTGCTAATGTTACGTCTATGAGAGATAGAGATTTTTAACCGCTAATGTTAAATCTCTAGGGATTTCGACACTTTGAAACCCTCCCACCCTAGTTTTAGTTTACCCTAGCTGGTTCGCACATAACCTATATTCTTCCCCAGGGTGAAGGGAACTTTCATGCAAAGTTTGTTGTCTCTAGCTTTTCTCGGGTCGAGCACATAAGCGGACAGGGAGGGTAACAAAGAACAAAAAAGCAAGCAAAGACATAAGCGAACAAACAAATAAATTTTCTTCTGTATATATTAGATAATACCCACTTAATAGGAACGAATTTAGAGGGACATTTGAAGGTTGGTGGAGGACTCAAGACAAACTGATGCTTTATGGGACAGTCCTGCAAGTCCCGGTACATCTGATATCCCTGCATAAGACTCTGCCACTATTTACAATAATTCTGCTCTTTTAGCCGGCTACAATTAAACACAAGCTACTCTTTAGGCCCCAGCGCTTAATATGCTATTGATAGGTCGCGGACCTATTGGTATTTGTAATTTCATCTTTTTTACTTTTGAGATCTGGCAACAAGACTCCGTCCCACTTGTGAGATAACTGCGGACGTTGTGTTTGCCGGGGATGGCATCTGGATGGCCCCTAGTGTTGGAGAATTCCTAGGGTTGCCTGAGTTATTGCCTCGCTTCAGCCGGTGAAGGAATTCTGTGCGGGGTGATGGTGTTAATAGGACCCGTGTTCGGTCTTCCGTCTTCGAAATAATTGTTCATTGTTTCCGAGTGCACAACGGTAGTCCAGCGGAACTCCGTTTTCGTTATGGATAAATCTTCAATCAGGGTATAATTATTTTAATTCATATGAATCTGATTGTTGTCAATTTTCTTTAATATTTTGACTGTCACTTTATAATTGTAATATTTGAGTGGATTGGAAGTAGGATAACATATTGTAATGTGAATTTATCCACCTTTAGAAGTTGGTGGAGGAATTATGTTGATTTAAAAAAATAAATTAATTAAAATACTTTTTTGTTATTGTTTAAACCAAATTTGCATTTGTCTATTATTAAATCATCTACTCATCACAGCTACAGTTAGAGAGTACATGAAGGTGTATTACTAGCTTGTGGGTTGTTCCTGGTTCGAACTCGAATCCTCTGAGCCACTCTTTCAGAAGTTTTTGTTAGAAAGTAAATTTGTGTTTGAAGTCTCATCGACAAGTATAGATATGTAGTTCTAGATGTGTTATAACTGTGTATGGATAATTATCTTGATAAACGCGGAGTATAATTTTAGTTCATGTCGCATACCTTGAAGAGGAAAAGATGCGGGTGACACTACATATATACGGTTTGTACTTTATAATTAATGTCGAGTATATATTGCTAGAAATCCGCAGATCTTTGAGTGCCTATGTATGGTTCTATATAAATACCATTACTAATCATAAGCCTTGTATCTATTATCAGAATGATAACAATGACAGAATTATTAATAAGGTTTAACGAACTTTTCAGGCAAAAGTATTTTTACACAATATATCTTAGGGAGTAACATTCTATACGGGCCATAGGCAATGTCTCCTTACAATTGGTTCTTTACAGGAATAAAAGTTCTAAATATGTGTTAAATTATTATTATATTGAACGTTTCAGTGGCGAAGTGTAAATGGAGGCAGTGGAAACAATGAGACTGCAGAGTTGGCTCATCGAAAATCCTCATGCGTCATTGGTTGATTTGATACGTAAAAACCATCAGTCTTTTCTCAATTAATCAATAATCGCATATATCAAAGATCATTGATAGCTTACTTAATCAATGACTTGGAAGAATCTTGAATGCGTCAACTAATAAGTCTCATCCCTTCAATTGCTTCCATCCTCGCTTGGTCAGTGCCTTTCTTCCTCATCATAATTAGATCCTATATATGGGCGTTTGGGTGTACAGAAAATCTCCCGTATTCGCGAATTCAGTATGTGCGAATTGTCTTATTCGCGCTAAAATAAAGCAACCATTTATTCAATATCAGAGAACCAAAATTCACTTATTCACGTTTACGACCGAGGTGCACTAAATGATTTTTAACCTATTATTTTAGATCGAAGCATGGAGAGCCTGTGAGGTTGCAGCTCTCTCTTATGTTTCGCATTTGAAAGATATTAGAAGGCAAGTTAAATAGTTAACTTTAACCGAGTTATTCAAATTCATTGGCAGTACCTATTCTCAATACTCTACAAGTTCAGGCATATTTGTTCAACCCTCTACAAGTTCACGCACAATTAAAGCATAAAGGAAAAAACCTGAGAAGGGAAAAGCATTATTATTTGAAGAAGAAAACATTATAGATGACCCATAGATGGATATAGATGAAGAAAGAGAGCTGGAGGGGAGAAGTGCAACGTAATAAATGTAAAGTAAAAAAAAAATAAATAAATACCCCCTCAAGCAGCTGCTTGCCGCAGAGGTCTGACAGGAGCCTGTCAGTTTATATGCAACAGTAGGAGATCTGAGAGGATGGCAGGACCTCAGCAGAAAAACGACACCCATATCCATGCCTAATCCGGGGCTCGAACCCAGGTCCCTTACATCAGTAGCCAAGCGCGCTAACCACTCGGCCACGGGACGGCGCGATGCAATAAATTAAAGTGCAATGTATTAAATTGTTTCATTATCATCATCATCATCATCATCATCATCCTCAAGCAGCCATGGGCTACGGAGGTCCAACCAGACCGTGCAATTTAGTTCTCCAAGCAAGTCTATCCTGAGCTACATCTACTGCATCTGGCCACTGCACACCAATTCTAACAAGGTCCTGTTTGACATTGTCTGCCCACCGCATACTAGGTCTCCTCTTCTTTCTGAGGCCTTTAGACAAACTGTTCATAATCCTATTCGCCAATCTATAATTATTCATACGGGCAACATGGTCAAACCAAAGGAGTCTCTCTTTGCACAATATGCTGCTTAAAGGAGGTTTCAAACTCCTTTGCCTAACCTCATCATCAGTTACAAAGTTGAACCACCTAATGCCCAAGATACTGCGTAAGCATCTGGAATCAAAAGCATCTAGTTTCCTGTTATCTTGTTTACAAAGTGTCCACGTTTCACTACCATAACTAACCCTAGAAAGAACCAAACTATTATACAGTCTAATTTTAGTCTTTAGGTGTATACGCCTATTTCTCCACTCTCCATAGATTCTTAAAAGTCCCGGCAGCAATCCCTATTCGTCTGTTAATCTCATGCCGCACATCACCATTATCTGTTACATAGCTCCCAAGATAATTAAACTGTGACACCTGCTCAAGACTGCAACCATTCAGATTAACTGAATCACAGCCTGCCTGACCAATTTTCATCACTTTAGTTTTCTCTCTGTTTATAACCAAACCTACTCTACTACCAGTCTCATCAACAGCTCGAATGAAAGAGTTCATCTCATCAACATCATTTGCCAAAAGGGCTAAATCATCAGCATAATCTAAATCAGAAATTTTCGTATGTCCAGCCCATTTAAGGCCAAAATCTTTCCCTTGAAGTGAATTTCGCATAACATAATCAATAACCAAGCTAAAGAGAAAAGGAGACAAAATGCACTCTTGTCGAACATCAGAAGTAATGCTAAATCAATTGCTACAAGCCTTACCAACTCTCACATATGACTCAGTGTTATTATAGAGAGCTTTCATTATTCGAACTAACTTGTCTGGTATACCATATGATCTCACAATCAACCACAAATTATGACGATCAACAGAGTCGAAAGCCTTTTTGAAATCAACAAAGCTAACAACCAAAGGTTTCTGAAATTCTAAACATTTCTCAAGAATCTGCCTAAGTGAAAATATCTGATCCACACATCCCCTACCACTTCTGAATCCACATTGCTCATCACGCAATTGACTGTCAACCAGATTCTTAATTCTATTAAGCACAATCATGGAAAGAACTTTACCTGGAACAGAGAGTAGGCTGATAACACTATAGTTATCACAAGAACTGCGATCACCTTTTTTGAAAATAGGGATAACAATAGATCTGGTAAAATCCTTAGGAACCATGCCTTTATCATAAAAGATATTCAGAATTTCAGTCATCCAAGTGGTAACCAAAACATTCCCAGCTCTAAGCATTTCGGTAGTAATTTCATCTACCCCTGGGGATTTATGTAGTTTAAGTTTAGAAAAGCCAAAATAACTTCAGATTGTGTTATAGGGCCAACATTAAAGCCACCAATGCATCTATCATCATTGCAAACAATGGGAGTAGAACTAACTACATTGTTTAGAACATCACTGAAATGCTCAGCCCACCTAGCCATGACAGAATCCTCCCCTTCTATAACCTTACCTTGTTTATTTTTCAATCCTTGTATACCTGTCCGTTTTCTACCACACAAAACATTAACTATCTGGTACAGTCTCTGCTGTTGTGCTGTCTAACTGCTTCCTCGGCTTTGTCAGCCAAACCATCAAGCCAAAGATTCTTAGCAGCTAACTGATCTTTTACACGTTTATTAAGGTCTCTGTAATGTTTTCTATTAGGACTAATAGGGTATTGATTAAAGACATTCCTGTAGTTCTTTCTTTCCGAAATAAGTTCAAGTGCCTTATCACTCAGATAATTCTGTCTCTTCTGCTCCTTTTTTCCTAAAAGAGTACTGTTAGTGTCCAAAAAAGCCTGTTTAAAATGATCCCATTCTTCCTCAACTTCAGTAGTAAGCAAACCATGACTGTCATAACGATTAAGTAACCTATCATGGTAAGCTTTGGCTATAACTGGATCTTTCAGAGCTTCAGTATTAAAAGCAAATTTTTTAATCCTAGCACAACACTTTTTAAGTTTAAGTTGCAAGACACTTTTAACTAGGTAATGGTCAGATCCAATTTCAGCTCCCCTATATGTCCTGGTATTTCTAACAGAACTAGCCCATTTGCTGTTAATTAATATATAATCAATCATATTCCTATGCAGCCCATCAGGTGAAACCGATGTGTACTTATGTATGTCACGGTGTTTGTAATAAGTGTTAGTTATTCTGAATCCATTGAGTTTACTTACCTGTAGGAGACGTTGCGCATTGCCATTGCAGCTACCAATACCAAAAGGGCCTATTACTCTTCCCCAAAGGTCAGAGTCAGTACGAACTTTGGCATTGAAGTCACCAAGAACAAGGGTAATATCTCCTTTCTTGACAGAATTCAAAATATCCTGAAGTTGTTCATAAAACCTATCCTTCTCATCCTTATCGGCATCCTCAGTGGGGGCATAACAGCAAATAACATTCAGGTCTTTAACACTTGTCTGAAATTTTGCTGTAAGAAACCTTTCATTAATGCACTCATATCCTAGAAGAGCATCACTAGCGTGTCTGCTGAGAAGCAGACCCACGCCTTGGTGATGCTTATTGTCGTCCCTCCCTGAAAAGAGAAATTTAAGATTATTTTTAAGAATCTGACCTTTATCTGTCCATCTGGTTCCTTGCAAGCCGAGAATATCTAAATTATAACGATGGAATTCTTGTGTGAGGACATCAAGAGAAAAAGCTCTGTGCAGAGTCCTCACATTCCAACTACCTATGGAGAGAAAATGGTTAGTGGGATGTTTAAAGAAACTATGTTTATTGAGAGAGGAAATGGCGACAATATCAAACAGTACCCTAATCGCAGACATGGGGCAAAGACCCGTTCCCCCACCACTAAAGGTTAAAGCCATCTACACTGGAAGACTTCCTCCAATGTAGAATTTGACGATGCCAATAGAAGCACAGAGTTCAGGTGCCTGCGATGACTTCTGCTCAGGATTATCCACCAGCTGATAAACATATCCTGTGAATCTATTCACTTGGGGCTGTCAACCCACAAACAAACAGAAAACACAGCGGAAGATTTTCCCTCCACAGAAGCCCACCAGTGCAGCAAAATCAGGATCCATAATCAAACTCAGAGCCATATATCTGTCCAGTGCAGTAGGTTTATATGGTCAGCAACAGGACCCAGTGTGGTTGACCACTCCTCAGCAGGGTAGAAAAAAAGAAAAGTAGTCATAGTTGTCCAGATCAGTAGGCCACACTAATCTGTCAGCCCTCCCCTTCCGTTCACTTCCACAAGAGAGTATCTCTTTTGAAAGGTACTAACGGTCCGCACCACAAGAAGGCGGGGTCGGACATTAGGTGCTAGGCCTGGCCGGTTCTATGCATCATCACAGGGGATTGGTGCATAGCTCTCCTTCCAGTGACTACCTAGCTACCATTTACTATATTATACTATTATTCTTATCATTTGCGATCTGTATCTTGGCTATTAATACTGTATCTTGGTCTGTAAATAGCTAGGTAGATCACTGGTAGGAGCTAGGTAGTCACTGGAAGGAGAGCTATGCACCAATCTCCTGTGATGATGCATAGAACTGGCCAGGCCTAGCACCTAATGTCCGAACCCGCCTTCTCGTGGTGCAGACCGTTAGTACTTTTCAAAAGAGATACTCTCTTGTGGAAGTGAACGGAAGGGGAGGGCTGCCAGATTAGTGTGGCCTACTGATCTGGACAACTATGGCTACATTTCTTTTTTTTTCTACCCTGCTGAGGAGTGGTCAACCACACAGGGTCCTGGTACTGACCATATAAACCCACTGGACTGGACAGATAATATGGCTCTGAGCTTGATTATGGATCCTGATTTTGCTGCACTGGTGGGCTTCTGTGGAGGGAAAATCTTCCGCTGTGTTTTCTGTTTGTTTGTGGGTTGACAGCCCCAAGTGAATAGATTCACAGGATATGTATATCAGCTGGTGGATAATCCTGAGCAGAGGTCATCGCAGGCACCTGAACCCTTTGCTTCTATTGGCATCGTCAAATTCTACATTGGAGGAAGTCTTCCAGTGTAGATGGCTTCAGCCTTTAGTGGTGGGGGAACGGGTCTTTGCCCCATGTCTGCGATTAGGGGGCTGTTTGATATTGTCGACATTCCCTCTCTCAATAAACATAGTTTCTTTAAACATCCTACTAACCGTTTTCTCTCCATAGGTAGTTGGAATGTGAGGACTCTGCACAGAGCTTTTTCTCTTGATGTCCTCACACAAGAATTCCACCATTATAATTTAGATATTCTCGGCCTGCAAGAGACCAGATGGACAGATAAAGGGCAGATTCTTAAACATAATCTTAAATTTCTCTTTTCAGGGAGGGACGACAATAAGCATCACCAAGGCGTGGGTCTGCTTCTCAGCAGACACGCTAGTGATGCTCTTCTAGGATATGAGTGCATTAATGAAAGGTTTCTTACAGCAAAATTTCAGACAAGTGTTAAAGACCTGAATGCTATTTGCTGTTATGCCCCCACTGCGGATAGATTTTACGGACAACTTGAGGATATTTTGAATTCTGTCAAGAAATAAGATATTACCCTTGTTCTTGGTGACTTCAATGCCAAAGTTGGTACTGACTCTGACCTTTGGAGAAGAGTAATAGGCCCTTTTGGTATTGGTAGCTGCAATGGCAATGGGCAACATCTCCTACAGGTAAGTAAACTCAATGGTTTCAGAATAACTAACACATATTACAAACACCGCGACATACATAAGTACACATCGGTTTCACCTGATGGGCTGCATAGGAATATGATTGATTATATATTAATTAACAGCAAATGGGCTAGTTCTGTTAGAAATACCAGGACATATAGGGGAGCTGAAATTGGATCTGACCATTACCTAGTTAAAAGTGTCTTGCAACTTAAACTTAAAAAGTGTTGTGCTAGGATTAAAAAATTTGCTTTTAATACTGAAGCTCTGAAAGACCCAGTTATAGCCAAAGCTTACCATGATAGGCTACTTAGTCATTAGGACAGTCATGGTATGCTTACCACTGAAGTTGAGGAAGAATGGGATCATTTTAAACAGGCTTTTTTGGACACTAACAGTACTCTTTTAGGAAAAAAGGAGCAGGATAGGCAGAATTATCTGAGTGATAAGGCACTTGAGCTTATTTCGGAAAGAAAGAACTGCAGGAATGTCCTTAACCAATACCCTACTAGTCCTAATAGAAAGCATTACAGAAAAATTAATAAACGTGTAAAAGATCAGTTAGCTGCTGATAAGAATTTTTGGCTTGATGGTTTGGCTGACAAAGCCGAGGAAGCAGTTAGACAGCACAACAGCAGAGACTGTACCAGATAGTTAATGTTTTGTGTGGTAGAAAACGGACAGGTATACAAGGATTGAAAAATAAACAAGGTAAGGTTATAGAAGGGGAGGATTCTGTCATGGCTAGGTGGGCTGAGCATTTCAGTGATGTTCTAAACAATGTAGTTAGTTCTACTCCCATTGTTTGCAATGATGATAGATGCATTGGTGGCTTTAATGTTGGCCCTATAACACAATCTGAAGTTATTTTGGCTTTTCTAAACTTAAACTACATAAATCCCCAGGGGTAGATGAAATTACTACCGAAATGCTTAGAGCTGGGAATGTTTTGGTTACCACTTGGATGACTGAAATTCTGAATATCTTTTATGATAAAGGCATGGTTCCTAAGGATTTTACCAGATCTATTGTTATCCCTATTTTCAAAAAGGGTGATCGCAGTTCTTGTGATAACTATAGGGGTATTAACCTACTCTCTGTTCCAGATAAAGTTCTTTCCATGATTGTGCTTAATAGAATTAAGAATCTGGTTGACAGTCAATTGCGTGATGAGCAATGTGGATTCAGAAGTGGTAGGGGATGTGTGGATCAGATATTTTCACTTAGGCAGATTCTTGAGAAATGTTTAGAATTTCAGAAACCTTTGGTTGTTAGCTTTGTTGATTTCAAAAAGGCTTTCGACTCTGTTGATCGTCATAATTTGTGTTTGACTGTGAGATCATATGGTATACCAGACAAGTTAGTTAACATAATGAAAGCTCTCTATAATAACACTGAGTCGTGTTTGAGAGTTGGTAAGGCTTGTAGCAATTGGTTTAGCATTACTTCTGGTGTTCGACAAGGGTGCATTTTGTCTCCTTTTCTCTTTAGCTTGGTTATTGATTATGATATGCGAAATTCACTTCAAGGGAAAGATTTTGGCCTTAAATGGGCTGGAGATACGAAAATTTCTGATTTAGATTATGCTGATGATTTAGCCCTTTTGACAAATGATGTTGATGAGATGAACTCTTTCATTCGAGCTGTTGATGAGACTGGTAGTAGAGTAGGTTTGGTTATAAACAGAGAGAAAACTAAAGTGATGAAAATTGGTCAGGCAGGTTGTGATTTAGTTAATCTGAATGGTTGCAGTCTTGAGCAGGTGTCACAGCTTAATTATCTTGGGAGCTATGTAACAGATAATGGTGATGTGCGGCATGAGATTAACAGATGAATAGAGATTGCCGGCAGGACTTTTAAGAATCTATGGAGAGTGTGAAGAAATAGGCGTATACACCTAAAGACTAAAATTAGACTGTATAATAGTTTCGTTCTTTCTAGGGTTAGTTATGGTAGTGAAACTTGGACACTTTGTAAACAAGATAACAGGAAACTAGATGCTTTTGATTCCAGATGCTTACGCAGTATCTTGGGCATTAGGTGGTTCAACTTTTTAACTAATGATGAGGTTAGGCAAAGGAGTTTGCAACCTCCTTTAAGCAGCATATTGTGCAGAGAGAGACTCCGTTGGTTTGGCCATGTTGCCCGTATGAATAATTATAGATTGGCGAATAGGGTTATGAACAGTGTGCCTAGAGGCCTCAGAAAGAGGGGGAGACCTAGGATGCGGTGGGCAGACAATGTCAAACAGGACCTTGTTAGAATTGGTGTGCAGTGGCCAGATGCAGTAGATGTAGCTCAGGATAGACTTGCTTGGAAAACTAAATTGCACGGTCTGGTTGGACCTCCGTAGCCCATGGCTGCTTGATGATGATGATGATGATGATGATGATGATGATGATGATGATGATGATGATGATGATGATGATGATGATGATGATGATGATGATCTTGGCTACTGAAACTTGAATTATATTATGGATGTACGGTTTTCTATTCAATGTATTGATTTGTATTGTCAAATCATACTACATGTAAATGTTAACATAATGTCAGAAACACTGTATCGTTTTATTTACCCCAAAATAATAGGAGAAAAGTGATAATCATGCTGTGCAGGAATCAAAACCTATTTTTCCTAAACGTTATTAAGTTCGGTATTCTAGGTATTTCCCAAGAACATAACTGTCACGAATTGGGAGGGATTACTGTGTTTATAAATGGGACTCTCGAAATATTTGGTTGTAGGAGAAAATTTACAAACTCTTTTCCTTTGAAAGTTCGCCGACCCCTGCAGAAATAGATAAAAGCACTGTTAAAACAGTGGAGAAAGTATATATGATGGTCCAGACATGGCGTTTGCAACACAAAAGTTTGAGGCAATGTTACTGTTATTGTTATTAATGTAACAGATAATGTATACTGAACAAATTTTAGGCGGTGCGCGAAAACCATCTTTCTAAAATGAAATTTATTAACAAGTTCTGAAGTTAGATTTCTTTATTTGCTCTAATGGGCACCATTCAAAAAATAATTTATATTTAAATGATAAAAAAATTCTAGATCATATAATTATGAAACATGCAAACCAGGATTTAGAATAAAACAGGGGTAGGGTGGTTGCAAGAAAAATCAATCGGGCTGTAAAAATTGTGGAAGAGGAACGGAGAAATGAACTGGATTTCCATTGCAGTATAACGTTTTCCTTCAGATTTAGAGCTCTGAAAAGTTTCGAAAAAATTAATGAAAGATAAATAAGTTCTATCACCCTTACTAGCAGTCTCAAAGTGAGAGGCATAGTTTCCTTAACCCCTCCTCCTAGATCCGTCACTGAAACATAATGTTAAGTTCGTGATCTATAATGAATAAATGAATAAATGAATGAATGAATGAATAAAGAAGGAGTATAGAAAAGCACATTTAGTCTAAATTCTTCAAATGGTAAAGTAAATTATCAATTGGCCATTCCTGTTAGTCATCAAGGGTATCTCACTGGTCCACAGAGTTCTGGGCTGCATTGAACTTTTGACATCCGGGCCACTTTCAACTTTTGAGACCCCCTAGCCAAAAGCGAATTTAATTGTCTTTACTGTTATTTACGAATGTTTTCGATTCTAATTTGACAGAATCTATATAAAAAATGTATCCCTCAAGTATACTTAGTATAAGAAGGGCATAAGAAGGGTATAAGAAGTATATATTGGTGTAGTATTGGACATGCATCTGTAGATCAAAAACCATTGCACTTCAACAAAAATTTAGCTGTCATTCAAAGTGCTCCTTTCCAGAATCTATGCAAAGTTGCAGACGTATACACCAATTCTGGAACGCTTGGTGGGTACTCCTGTCGAGTAACTTTCCTCAACTCTGAATGAACGCATTTGGCAAGGTTTTGCACCCTTGAAAAAGGCTTCCCAGCACGTTCCTTTAAAATTTTTAGAAACAACAAAACTTTCGTGGTGCAAGATGGAGCGAATATACAGTATGAGATAGCTGTTTGATTTTTTCCTGCTCCAGATAGGCCGTAACTTGCCGGGGTTTGTGAGCATATTGTGAGCTTCATTGTCATGAAGTAGAACAGTTGACACCGGTTGTTGGACGCTGTTCCTTCATCTCCTTAACTATTTTGGGCAAAACTATATTGGTGTAGTATTGGACATTTATAGTCATTTTTTTCGTATAAGGTATCCATGGCTACCATTCATTGGGAATAGGAAATAAATTGTGAACATCCTCTGTCTTCAGCGAAAGTCTTGTCGGTAGATTTGGGGTCGTTGTCATCCGCAACCTAAATATAGTTGTCAATCTTTCTGGGAGTTGTATAGTAATAAAACCACGTCTCATCACCTGCGACAATGTCTGTTAACCGTATGGGGCCACTAGGCTCAAACATTATCAGCATCTCATTGCACGAGTCGACCCTATTCCTTTTTTGCTGTTCTGTCAGTTTGTGGGATATCCATGTGACACATATTCTTTCGGCACTTCAAATGTTTTGATGAATAATTATTTCCGCATTGCCAATCGATACACTTGACACCTAAATTTATTACCTGAACGTGATGTGTGGGTTTTCCTTAATGAGTTCTCGAACAACAGCGATGATTCTCTCGTTCATTGGCTCCTTCGGTCTTCCTGCACGAGGGAGGTCTTCAAAGCTCTGCCGTCCTTCTCTAAACTTGCGCATCCATCCCATAATATCCCCATACCTCCTGTGATAAATCAGCATGAAGTTTTTTTGCGTCCAAGCTGCATCTTGTGAAAATGTAAATTCTTTCCCCTTCTTTAGTAGGCTCAATTTGCAGACCGAACTTTATGAGCCTCCAGAAAAGAGAGAATGGATTATCCTCCTTTGTTTTAAACACATAATGACAAGTTTACACATGCTTTCAAATATGGCGCAGCTCGTTAACTTCTGAGAAACGAGTGCAAATCTACAGTATAGATTCTGTCATGCACCTTTTGAACGCCCTCCGTAATACCCGAAAGAGAAGACATCACCAGAAAGATACACACAAAAAAATAATTCATTTCAAAGAAATATCTGAGATTCTTCAGCCAAAAAAATTATATCACGCATTTTATTGTTGCATATAATATATAAAGAAAAGTGTCAAATTTGAGGTCCATTCCAAATGTCCTTCATCAGGCACGTACTTATGTTTTAATTTCGGTGGGGGAGCGGGAGATTTGGGATTTAGTTTCGGGCAGGGTTAGAGAATTAGTCGTATGAGGAGAGAGGTCACAGAACAAGACTTGAGTACGGTTTCAATATTACTAAAATATTCCACCAGAAAACAAATTGTTAAAATTATATTCTACATGGAATAAAATATTATAATTGGTTTTTAAATCATTTTTAGTGTTGGATATATACTATGGGGATAAAATGAAATTATACAAAGATAGCTGTTTGAGACTTCAAAGCAGGGAGTCAAATTTGAGATTTCATATAAGACGATCCTATTTTCGGTGGGGGGGGCACGGACCCCCCTGACCTTCATGAATATCATCACCTTACCTCTGAAAGGCCCTGGTAGTCATGAATATTACATTATTATCGAGAAGAATGTTTGGGCTTAATAGTGCTATTTATTAGTTGAGATTAAAATGCCTAAATCTACCCGAAATCTTTCAAGTCTGACAATACTGATCTGGTAGCATACGGACAGAATAAGGAAATATATATATCATTGAACTTTCGAATAAGTTCAGAAGTCTTTTAGGGCGAGAGATGTGTTCGTTAATTGAACAAAGTCACAATTCTTTAGCATATCGATTGTTCATAAGTAATAATTGTTCGCAACTTGTTTATGTGTTGAGATCCAATGATACATTTTGTGTATCTAAATTTGTGAAAGCAACGTTTTTTGGTTTAATACCTTTTTTTCGTTTTATACAAAAAGCAAGAGGCGCTTTTTTCTTTATATAATGCAATCAACAACCATGTACATTTACAGTTGAGTTCGGCCTCGGGCTCAAAATAATTTAATTAAATGAAAAGGAATATTTATCTTGTTAGGAAAGTACAAATACATATATTTTTACATTTTTGAATTCATTATCAGTCTGAAACAGAATTAAACGCAGTAATCAATAACAATTTTAAAATCGAAACTGAAAATGAGATTGAATTCAAAATTGAAACGAAAAAGTAAAACAAAGGAAAAATTATGTTCATTTTATATGTGATAACCAAGAAGCAAATATGCCTGTTCAGGTTTCAAAGATTTTGTCTGCAAAACGATTTTGGCAACGGCTGTCCTAAGCATTATTTATAAATTTTAAAATATTTAAAAAAATATTTGTTTACCTAAACTGCAAGAACAAAGAGCTAGCTTAATTTACCCACTAAAAACCATTTCCCTTTCAATATCACATGTCTTTAATATATGATTTCTTAGTTTCTTTTTAAACGCAGAAATTATTTTTTATTCATTACGTAGAAATCTAGGGAAATTAAACAATCTAGGAACCAGAAACAGAAAATGTCGTTGCAAAATATTCTAATTTTCTTTGGATACAGCAAACGAAGTTCCCTGTATTCGAGAGTTAAACATTTTGCATTTGGCATCAACTCAGGTAGGATTTAAGAAAAAGGAATAAGAGTATTCTCTACAAGTAAATGTGTCTGATTTCAGAAAAATGTTTTGGTTCATTCACTAAATTTATTTGCAAGATTTATTAAAAATACTTTTGACAATCTTAAAATGGACACAGTTTAGTTTTGCAAGATTCACTTTATAACAGATGCAAATGGAAAGCACATGAGACCTTGAGACTGTGCAGTTGAGATATTTATGATTCTTACAGGTGGTTGATTTATGGAATTACAAGTTTATTGTCAATTAGCCAATAGTGTCGTGGATCAACAATTCCATCATAAATGATTGGCTGATTGGAAAGTGACTGATACCTCAATAAGCCAATGATCTACAGGAATCATCGTTTCGTCAACTGCGCAGTCTCATTGTCTCATTTGCTTCCACTATGCTTCGCCGCTGCTTTATAATCTTATTAAATTTCAAGTATTTCTTGTAAACGTGAAAAAAATAAGCAAAAATATAAAATGCTTTTTTTATTATAATTCTAACATTTTAATCAATCTTTAGTAATTAAATATAAGCATCATGCGGATGTTGATTTTTTGCGTGTTCTTTATATTTAATAAATTAATGACTGCGTTTATAATAATTTTACCTACGAAATTTTAAAATCTACTAGCATTTCAAATATATTTCGTTCCATATAGCATTAACATTTACGTTTTGTCATAAAATGTTTATAAATAATAATATAAGAATAAAATAAATGATTAGCGACATACATCTCTCTATACGTCACGATCCCTCACAGAATATTTTCCGCACATCGGGTGAACTCGGGATCATTAACTTAGGCACAGGGTCGAAAAAATGAGCTCTAACTCATCTCTGATGTAGATATATAAAAAAAGCAGTTGCGAAGCGTGGATGAAAGAAATTGAGACAATGAGACTGCGCAGGTGACATATAAAAGATTTTCATAAGTAATTGGTTGATTTGTACTAATCAATCTCCAGCCCGTAGCCAATAATATTTTATCTATGACACAATCGGTTGATTAACAAGAGACTGAACTTCAGGCAACCAATGGCTTATGTGAATCGTTAACGATTCAACTGTGCAACCTCAGTGTCTCAATTGCTTCAATCCACGATTTGCTACAGATAAAAAGAAAGTTCAGTCTTCAAAATATCATTGTCATACAATAGTGCACACAAAGGACGAACTATGAAGTTATAATCTCTTTTCTCATAAGGAAGGGATGACCATTACTTTGCCTATGGGCTATCGGTTGCCCTTTTGGAAGGCCTGTATCGCCCACGCATGCATCCAGGCATTACACTTATATGACTGGGTAAAGAGATTTGGTGATAATAAAAAAGCCTGTCAAGTAGCCCCCAAGACAATTACCAGGCTGAAAGTAGCCCATGATATCAAAACATATGTACACCCTTGCCTTTGCGGTCATAATACACTGCTCGACATAGAAAATGCCACACCATGAAGGAATGTACGAAATGAGACGAAATTTACCACACATGTAGACAAGTAGGTAGGAAGTGATTTAATATCTGATCCCGTACATGCATCCCATGGGCGATGAAAGAGTACAATGTGTTCCGAGTCAGTAAGTCGTATGACAGCCATGCTAGGCTATACATTCGGCAATAAGACATGGCATCGAGAGGAAAAATCCACTGATGGTGTGCTGACGTACCACGGATCATGCATCGTTGACCTGTGTTCATAATTCATCAACATTGCGAGGGGGGAGGGGATCGTGCAGAGGTGTGAAGTCATCTACCAATGACGTCCCTCACAATCTCTATTGGGGAGAAGTCTGGGAATCGCGCTGGTCAAGGCAGTACCTATACACCTGATAGGCACTGTCTGCTGATGTTGGCAGTGTGCAGGAAGGTATTATTGTGTTGAAACAGAACAAGAGCGATACCACAAAGATATGGCAACAAAACGGGCTGCATCATTTCATCAATGTATTGTCGTGCTGTCACTGTACTAACTATTCATATGAGCAGTGAACGGTTGTTGAAACTAATAGCGCCCAAACCATGACAACAGGCTGATCAGCGGTGTGACGCTCACGGATGGAAGTAAAATTAGCCCGATGACCATGTCATCTCCAGACTCTCAATCCGTGAAGAGACAGAAGTGAGACTCGTCATTGACTACGATATCCCGCCACGCATGTCTGATACCGTATCACTACACCATGTGCGTGATCATGTGCTGCAGTGAGTGGCAGTTGGCGTAATGGCTGGCGAGAGCACAAACTTACGGACTATGAATCAGCCAATTCTGCGATTCATAGTCCGTAATGACACAGGGATGTCTATAGATGCCTGTATACTGCAGTGACGAAGCATAGTGGAAGAAAATGAGACTGTGCAGTTGACGAAGAGATGATGCTCATAGATCATTGGCTTATTGAGCTATCAGTCATTTTTGAATCAACCAATGATTTATGATGCAATTGTTGATCCATGATACAATTGGTTAATTAACAATAAACTCGTAATTCGGTAAATCGTTCACCTGTAAGAATCATAGATGCCTCAACTGTACAGTCTCTAGGTCTCAACTGCTTCCACTCACGCTTCGCGCCTGGTACACTGCATCAAATATCATCTGCTGTGGATTGTGGGGCTGCTATGGCTTGCCGTCGAATGGGGCGATCGAGGCCTTCAGACGTTCATTTACGTGCACCAGTCCCACTACGATGCACGTTACCTTCCTCCAACCAATTTTGCCAAATTCGGCCAACAGTTTTTTCATACCGATGCGTTTCTTCTGTGATGCAACGCAGGGACCAACCAGCCGTACGTAGCCCTATGATAAAGTCTTTGGTAAAGGTTAATGCACAAAATCCTGAACAGTTCTGCAACAGTGTGTGCTTCACATAATCTTATTTCCTTGTCTATAACACATGTAAAATAACCAAGGATCTCTTCTACCCTTTTCGGATATCCAATGAAATTTAGTTTATCGCTCTATCATCTTTGATTTGGGAAGGACTACATGAATCATCTTGAAGCAAAACCGGCATTTCCACTTTGTTCCATGAATTAGTTAAAGGCAGCAATGCATTCGTTCTATACAAATGCATATCCTAATTATATTAGAAGTCGCAAAAACTAATCTTTTCAACGACCTTCATCACCTCGTAAATGAGAAGTACACAGAGGAGAAACGTTTCTAGTAAAAATTCCTCTCGTTTGCTGAGAATTTTCCAAAGGAATCAGGGGAATTCATGTCGTTTAATTCAGGACCTGAATCTGTGACTCCACATATGCTCTGAATACACATCCAGGGAATTTATGCAAATGTAAAGAATATAAAACATTTAATTTCAAGGTCAATATTTGTTACCCACATATTCTAAAACTCTATCTAACTCTTAATTTATATCTTATTTTGGTTCGTATGAGCTTCTATGCGTTTTCGGCGATAAATTCTGGAACCTTTAATATATATATATATATACAGGGTGATTCAGTTAAGTGTGTACAAACTTCTGAGAGGGCTAGGTTGCACAAAGACGATTTGAAATCATATAGCAATGCAGGGTCGGTAATGGCATCTTCATGTGGTAGATGGCGTTGTTCGACGCAGTAGATGGTATTATACAGCCACAGGAGTGCACAACGTCCTCACAGGTAACTGTCATTCGCGAACCACCTGCAGAAGTAGTAGGGATGGCCAATTACACAAACGTGGAGTTGGCTGATATGTATCTCGCATACGGGCTACGGAATGCAACGGATGAGTTGCTGTGCGCATGTACCAGGAACGTTACCCAATGAGGCGTACTCCCAACCACCAGATGTTTGCACGGCTGCATCAGAGGTTATGTGACACTGGTTCCTTCCAGAGACCTGCCAGAAGTCGGAAACGATGGGCACGGAACCTTACATGGAGAAGAATGTGGTACATAATACAGAATACACTCCAAGTGCCAGTACTCGAGCAATCGCCCACCAGGTCGGTCTTTCCCAATCCACCATATGGAGGATTATGTACGATAACCAATTGCATCCATATCATGTGCAGTGCGTCCAGACACTGAAGCCTGAGGATTGACACATTGAATTTGCACAATGGTACCTGCAGAAGAGTGTGGCAGAACCCCAATTTCCTGCTTCTGTGCTGTTCACAGACGAGGCATGCTTCATACGGGAAGGTAGCTTTAATGCACATAACTGCATGCATGGGCGGTGGAGAACCCCCATGCTACACGAACACGTGCAGCACAAAACCGTTTTGCTGTAAATGTTTGGTCCGGCATTGTTGGCGACCACTTAACATCTGGACGGAAGGAGTTACCAGATATTTCTGGAGGACGTCTTGCCAGAACTTTTGGATGAACAACAGGTCTCTCAGTCGCTGTGCCGTGCAATGTGATTCCAGCACGATGGGACCCCCGCTCATTTCATCCATGAAGTTCGTCAACACTTAAACGTGGCATTTGGACAACAGTGGATTGGGCGTGGTGGTCCCGTTCATTGAACTGCAAGTTCGCCGGACCTAACATGCCTTGATTACTTCTTCTGGGGTTGCATCAAAGGACTGGTGTTCGACACCCCCATTGAAAGTGCTGAGGACCTTGTGGCACGCATCTCCGTAACTGCCTCGGAAGTCCGAGACACGCAAGTAATCTTCCAGAATGTACGTGATTCCATGCGCCGACGATGTGATCAGGCCTGTGTTACAGCTCGTAGTCGCAACTTCGAACACCTTCTGTGACTTCTGTGCATTTCGCAAATGCACCTATTGTGATTAATAAAAACCATTTTGTTCACTTACGTGCTGCTCTTTCATTCACGTCCTCTCTGTATACTAGCACATGTTGATGCCGTTACCGACCCTGCATTGCTATATGATTCCGATTAGTCTTTGTGCAACCTACCCCACCCAGAAGTTTGTACACGCTTAAGTGAATCACCCTGTATATATCATTGTAATTGATTCTTGAATTCTAATACAATGAATGCTACTGTCATTCAGCTGTAATGCAGTCTAATCAAATAAAATTTATCAATTCAAAAAAAAATGCTTTTTTTAGAAATATATTAAGTCGTAATAAACACTAATTAAATATATCTTTTTCGTAATGAATATTTTATCGTGCAAATAACTTAACCTTTACGTCTTTTACTCTGATTAAACATTTGAAAAGTTTTAAAAATTTAAATAGTTTTTAATTATTTAATAATAAATAAAGCATCTTTCAATAGTATTTAGCTAAAAAGGAAAAATACAGACGCATTTAGCTTTAAAAAAAGGCTAAAATCTTAGAAGACAATTGAAAATGTAAGTGATATGAATCTAAATTCAGTACTGACATCTCCGAAGAAAATAATGACGCAAAGATGGGTAGAAATCACATTTAAACTCCAATTTCGTTTTAATAAACATCATGAACTAAGTCATCTCCTTGGATTCATAATCTTCGTTCAGTCCCCGTTATAACAAGAAAGAAGTAAAGACGCTTCAAATGATATCATCATTCGAGAAAGTCATCCTATTCAGGGTACAATGCCAACTGTCGGTGTCAAGTATGTCTCACAGAAATTCCCAATACTTGTAATGTCCGAAGTTGAAGTGGTGATAATAAATGGTAGTTAATGTGTAAGACGTTTGCTGTCACCGTGTCATCAGAGGAACGCAGCTTTTTGAAATTCAAGTTAATTAAAACTTATATTCCCTCATAGTTGAAAACAGAAACACTTCTTTCGATTAGATGGGATTGTTATTGAAAAGGTTTTATTTCAGTTATTTGGATCAAAATCAAAAAAGGAATTTAATAAAATGTCACGTTGTTCAAAAGCATAACTTCAGTTCTATTTTAATTAATATCTTGAAATATCTGTAACGATGCACACAATGCAATGATTTATTTCGAAGTGAGCAAACTGTTATGTTCATTACATTTCATTGTAAAAACCTTACCAAAACAATGAAAAGTTTAGATTTTCCATCTTAGAAGCCTTCAATACTCTTTATTACTTTTTCTTATATTCAAAATTCCAGAATATGATGAAGAATAACGCTAACATTTTGAGTGGATTTTATACGGTTTAAGCTAATTGAAAGTTTTAAAAGATATAATTTAATAGTACCATTAAAAAATATTGTTAATACAGGTATCCCTCGAAATACATTAGTTCGAGATACGCTATTTCATTTAACGGTTACGAACAATTAAAGACATGGTGTTATGACCACCCCCTAATATATATTTAGGACGGTACAAACACTTAGGCCGTGATGCATTACTTGCCGCCAAAACCAAGGCAAATTCCCGGACCACAACCAAATTAACAGACATTTGCAATAATGAGAACTGATATAATTTTACATTTAACAAAAACACAACATTTATTAACAAAATTTAGTTTTAGACATTTTGCCCATAACTTGTTCCCACTTTTGGGACAAATTCTACAGCGCCTGTGGCGCGGCCCTTTTCAATCAAGGGAAACTTTGTACGTGGTGGAGAACAGCCCATAAAAACAAAAAAAGTTCACGATGAACGAGCTACTTGCTCGTGACTCTAATTGTCTTTAACAGTTAAGAAGGTCCCACTCGGGACAACGTGACGGCAGTTCACAGTAATAATTTCAGGGGGAAAAGCGAAACCAGTTTCAAGAAATGTTCCCCCTACCTTATCAAGTCTGCTGTCTCTAGGGAAGAAATCGCTGGGCCGTTGGCCGCTAGCAGGCTGCGTAGCGCTCTCGTTGCACACTCATTGTTCACACATCGGAGCTCCGTTCACTGGAGAGGATCGTTTGCTGTCCACCACACATCCCGGACGAGAGAAGACTGACTTTTTCAAAATGTTTTTCTGCTGCTTTTCGCTGGCCCACTCGTGGAGGTCACCTTTTTGACCTGGCGTGGATGATGCCTATTGGTCGGGCTGGACGAGGTGCGAACAAGCACCCATCTGTTGTTTTCCTGTTTACCACACCGGATCATGTAGCCTCAGTTCTGAGACCTGAGGGGACCAACGGATCCATCGCGAATGTTCCATGCCAGCGGCAATGGCTTTCCTCAGCAAGAGCTGAATGCAGAAAATTGTCACAATTAAGATGGAAGGCCATGTTTGCTGCCAGTCTTTCTTTCAAAAAGTCCTGTCCACGTTATAAAATCACGTGGGCATGACAATGATTCAGATACGTGATCTTCACTCGCTTATAAAACGGATCAGTTTCATGATCTGAGCTTGCTATTCGTCACGTTTATAAAACTAGTCTTTTGCCTGGAGGCATTATCCAAGAAATGGAGATATCCAAGAAACGGAGAGTGGGAGGCATTATCCAAGAAATCCAGATATCAAGCCACTGAAGCACTGGTAAACGCTTGAATTTACGTTTCCTAGTGCATTTTAGCTGCAATCATATATTTTTAGCAAATATATGAATAAATAAAAAAAAACCCTCAAGCAGCTGCTTGCGACAGAGGTCTGACAGGAGCCTATCAGTTTAATACGCCATATAGAAGGTCTATAAGGATAGCGAGACCTCAGCAGAAAAACAACACATCCATGCCTTAATTTGGGCTCGAACCTAGGATAAGGCATACCGTGCTAACCACTCGGCTACGGGACTGCCATATATGTATGGATGTATAAATATATTGTATGTGTCTATTATAACTATGTAAAGATTACTTTGAAACTTTGGTACTGCGAACACATCATTCATTATAAGTTTATATGGGAAAATTCTACCGGATAATTTTTTTTTCAGTTTTACAAGAATGCATCCATGACGTAGCTTGAATAAAAGCTGTAGAAATGATATGCAAGGTTAATTTACCTACTAATATATTTTAAAAAGAATTTGATGGAATAAATTGGATAATTAGTTATAAGAAAATTTTTCAGTATTATCTTGAACATTATTTCCTATTCAAACTGTTGCTTACTTTGAAACTTCTAAATGTCGTATATGTGAATTAGGTACTATTTTAATTAAAGCACACGGCGATTTATGTTCTTGCTCGTTTTTGTCTAAAGAACTATGTAATTTTTACATAATTATAGTGGACGTAGTTTAAACATCCATACACATGTATATTAAAAAATAAAAATATGATGACAATTGAAATACACATTATTTTTAATTTCTTCAAGAATTATGGTTCTAATAATATAAGTATTTGTTAATATTATTATTCATCGAACTTCGCAGAATTAATATCTACATGAAACAATTTCAATAACATCTGGAATACTAATTTTTTTCTACCAATACAACGTGGGCATGGAAGCAATATAGACAGTGAGACTGCGCAATTGACGCAGTGACGATACTCATAGGTCTTTCGTTGATTGAGTTTTTAGATATTTATCAATCAATCAATTGCATTTGATCATATGAGATCATTACTCAACTGACAAGAAATTGATAACCCAATGAATCACATGAAAATGGTTGCTGCATCAAGTCATTGATTCTGCAATGATAAACGTGTTTTTATTGCAAACGATTAAGAGTAATTACTAAAGAAGTGCTGTTTTATAAACCAAGAGGCTTCACAATTTCTGGGGGATATGTTTTTGAAATCATCGCGGAAACTGAAACTGAGTAGAAGAAGGTTCGTACAGGGCAGGAAAATGAGTGGAAGGGAAGAGGGCCCGGGTTTCAACGAAAAGAGGGGCCCATTTGGCCCTATTACCTAGCATTAGTTCACAAAATTAACATATTATTGAACTTGTACAAAATTTTAAATATGTAGCAACAGTTTAAAGAAGGGGATATAAGGTCGGTGCTTTTATTTATTTACTCATCGATTTATGTTTCATTTCTGATAAAAATGAACCTAAAATCTTTACGCTCATGTGCCACGCAATTCATTTAATTCATTCCTGAGTTCATAGCCTACAAGGACAAACATATTATAACAATAAAAATATGTTTATACTAGCATAAATCTGATTAAAATTCGACGAGGGAAATCTAAAAATTCAAATGATTAACTAAAGAAAATGAGGAAAAAAATAGTTTGAAATTTACAAAAACAAATTCTGTGTAAGAAGCGACTAGAAATTAAATGCAACATTAGTGCCACGGGAACCGCACCAGTGTTGCCGTTCCCATGGGAAATATGTAAAACTGTATATTTAAGTAAGTATTTGCATAGTTACGGGGTGGAGGAAATGGGTAAAAGGCGTTAATTGCAAAATTTACATCGTTCAACTTTCAAATCGGGGGAGAAAAGCGATAAATGGTTCTATTACAAATAGATTTTTTCCACCTAATATGGAATGGCAAGAGTGGCACTCGTGAAGAAATCTCAGACTGTACAGTGCACTATTTGAGCAGTTACAGAATGATCAAACAGTGCTAAATGTGAAATTTAAAACGTTAAACTTTTAGAACAGGAATAGAAAGCCATTCAAGTTCTAAATCTTGTTGTATTATAGGTAAGGACTTGAATTTTTAACTCATTGCGTGGCGTCACACGGGAAACCCTTATGTGGAATTAGTCAGTCAGCTATTTGGGAAATTACTGGGGGCGAAATCTGTTAAAAATGATACATCTGTTTCAACATTTGCATGGTATTTAAACACTCGCCAATACGATAACTCTGGAAAGCTCTTTAACTCCCAACAGCAATTGGAGAGCTGGAAAGAGTTATGTCAGCATGTCGTGAAAAAAATGCATGCATTGTTAACTGGTGTCCACTGTTCACAAGAGACAGATTATTTTATATTTGCAAATACACAAATGAATTTATTATAAGAGAATTAAATGTATTCACTGTTAAAATAATGCAAAAGTCCTTGAAATGGTTTGCAGTTAATCACGATGATTAATCCGATGTGATAAAGATGAAAACATTCATGAAGTTAGAATTACATGATACTCGCTTACGTATATTGACAAAAGAGGAAATATTAATATGTTTTAAGGACCATTTGAATTTGGTCTGTTGAAGAGGAACGTTCGAGGAAATGATACAGAACAAAATCTAAATAGGAGCTTTAGAACCCAAATATGGATCTCAGATCATCGTCAAATTCTCGTTACCTTAGTTAGCTCTTTAATGAACCCAATTACCTGCATCGGCGTAAGAGGCTTATGGAAAGTAATTTTTCATGAAACCTAATCAGTAATTGAGACAATCAGAAAAGCCGATAATATTCAGTCGGTGTGCAGATGAATAAAATGTGAAGCACAAAGCGAAATATTAAAAAGCCTTGCAAGCGCGCATTATTCTATAGTGCGCTAAATAACACCAAGTACAATTAGAGGGACCAATAAATGCTTCCAACCACGATACTGAAAGAGGTATAATTACTTAAATAGATTGCGAATAACCGAAACTGGAGAAGCAAAGAGAAAATACGTGCTTAAAAAAATTAACCGCGAATAATAAAAACTGGAAATGGCAACTCTAACAGAGAGCGCATACTGCATCTCTTCATAAACGAATAAGCATACAAATTTTAGAATTTGGTGATAGTTAAATCTAAGCGAATTTGCACGAATATTTTGAAATCTTTTAACTTGCAATAAATATGTATATTCTGTGAACCAAAATCCTGTTTGTAGTTTTTTTTAATAAAGATTTAAATTTTACTTTATCTTTTATTTATTATTACATTTATTTAAATTTTACCTAGCTGAACTTTTTATTATGAGAAATAAGCGAAAAGAACTCAGTGTATTTGACATCATAAAGTCGTCCAATAAATTATTTGATACCCTAGTCAAGTTTACTAAAAATTATTTATTAAGACTAAAGTTTTGGATAGATTTTTTTCTTACATTACTGCATCGTTTACATCTCATCGTGCTTGAAAAAAAGAAGCATCTGTATTTTCCACCAATTAAAATCAGGTTCTACAGAAAGTTTTGAATTACCTCATTTCGGGAAAAAAAACTAAGTGCATTAGCAAAAGGAAATGCATGAGATATACTGGAAATTCTAAAGGAATAAGATGATGCAGGTTGCCTGAAGCCCAAAAAAGGAATTAGTCAACATAAGGAAAAATTGGAACTCAGTCAAGAGAAATGATGAAAGCAAACAAATAGTGGAACTTCACCCTCTTCCTTGTCTTTATTTAGAAGACGAAGCTATTGGATATGAAAGCAAGCATCGCAGTCAAAGCATTAAATCATAAAAAGAGATCACAAAAGACGTAAGTTCCGAAGGAATACTCCCTTGAGAAAAAAATAAACAGTGGAAATGATAAATACATAAAAGCAAGCTAACTCCATCTTACAAAGAACAAGATAGCATTACTTCAAAGAAAATAAATCTCAGAAATAGATAAATGTTAGCAAAAACATCAGAGAATCAATAACATACTTAAAACCAATACATTCTGTTATTTGCATGCACGGACTTTACGCTAAAGCATTTATGTTATAAATTTAGCAGCCATTGATCGATATTAAGAAAGAAACGTTTACAGTTCTTGGAAATCTAGTGTTTTGCAAGACAACATTACCACATTATCCAGTATAATCTTAGCATGCCTTATTGCTCTTATGTTTTATCAAGATTCATTGCACTATTCACCATTATGAAAGTGTCTTACACTTCCCTTTTATAGTACGCCTCAATTTTGATATAGATATATTATTGTTACTAATTTCATGCTTGGACAGTATGGTTTATTTTGAAGGGGCACAGCAAATAAAGAAATAAACTTAGATTGTTATGGAAGGGGGCGGAAGCTTCATTATGAAGCATATTGTTTCTTTTTATATTGATTTAATATAACTGTATACTTTTCTAAATTTAAAATTTTATAGGGGAGAGAAAATGATTTCTTTACTTCTAATTACCTCTGTGTTCATTTCTATGACATTTTTTGAGTTTTTAACGATGGATTAATTTCTTTATGGTTAAATCCTATAAAATGGGCTGAACCCGTGTTCCAGATGCTTTACTTTCACTGTTCTGATTTTGGTTTCAAGCATAAAGCAACATCCTTTGTTTATAAGACCAAAGCAAATCGATATGGGAGCATTAAAAGAATGAACTTCCACATTTCAATCGAAGCATTTTTATAACGTCATTACATATTTTAAATGATTTGAGGCCAACATTCTGTATTTACAAGTTTAACTTATGATACACAAAGGAAAGAAAAACAAACAAAAAGATTCTTCTATGGATACCCATAGTCCTATCTTGAAGTGCATGTTGCTTAACGAATACGAAAAATATCAATTTTGTCATTATGAATTGCTAACATAAATAGGAAAACCTGATTTCGTGAGAAACAGTGGAAAGAAGATGCTGTAGATTAATTAAATGATAAAAAAGATGAATATGGAACAGACCGAATAGGTTGAAACAGACCCTTCAATAATTCATGGGAAGAACATTGCGGCCTGTCATTCCCTATTCCTGTGATTAGATAAATAATTCCAAAACGGATAATTAAAAATACTAATGTTTCCATAAATTAAGGAAAAATCCCTATGTTATGTCAATGGAAAGATAAAGTCAAAGCTCTATAACTTCTAAAATAAGCTATTTTTTTAATTTGAAAAATGCGATTGTAGATAAAAATTCTCAATCAAATAAATCAATATCTCAATTTTCAACAATATTCGTTCAGTATTTAATGAGTTATGCAAGTTTGAATATTTATCGATAACAATGCCAGCCACAAAAATTGACTTCAGAAGTTAATTAAAAATAAATAAAATAAAAAAATAAATACCCCCTCAAGCAGCTGCTTGCCACAGAGGTCTGACAGGAACTTGTCAGTTTATATGCCACAGTAGAAGATCTGAGAGGATGGCAGGACCTCAGCAGAAAACAACACGAACATCCATGCCTTACCCAGGGCTCGAACCCAGGTCCCGTAGATCAGTAGCCAGGCGCTCTAACCACTCGGCCACGGGACGGCCAGTTAATTAAAGCTTAGTAATAAGTATAGCTTAGTATAAGCTTCTTAAGACTGAAATTACTGTTGTAAAATATTCAAACTTGCATACTCATTAAATACTGAACGAATATGTTGACAATCGACATATTGAGATCTTTGTCTGCAATCGCATTTTTCAAAACAAAAAAAACTTATTTTAGAAGTTATAGAGCTTTGACGTTAGCTTCCCATTGACCTAACATAGAAATTTTCTTAATATATGGAAACCAGTGTAAAATTAAGATGCACATGGTATTTACATTCTAAACTAAAACTTGGGAAGACGTATTAAAAAATGAAAATTAAAATCCTTTTGATGAGAAAACTGATTTTTTAGATTCATTAATGCTCGCAGATATCTTTTCGCATAGTACTTAAGCGAAGAATTGGTCGAATCACATAAAATCTATTCATGTAAAATCCGAAGTTTCAGAGAAGGAAACACAGTTTGCAATTATACATTCTGCCATTGTCAGATTGGGTCAATAAATAATGTCCTGAGTGGTTCTACCCTGGACGTAGATCAGGTGTCAATAAACAACGGACTTAAAATAAATTTAGTTGATATAATATTTTCTAAGTGTATAATGTCATGAAATAATGCAAACCTCAAAATAAGAATGTTCCCTTGTCTGTAACATACAGGTACCAGGGGCGAAAGGTGAGTGGAAGCAAATGAAACTTGAGACTGCGCTGTTGAGACATTTATGATTCTTACAGTTGATTGATTTACCGAATTGTAAGTTACTTATCACTTAGCCATTAGTATCAAGTATCAACAATTCCATCTTAGATCATTGGTTGATTGAAAAGTTACCGATAGCTCATCGGCCAATAATCTATTAGAATCATCGTTTCGTCAATTGCGCAGTCGCATTGTCTCAATTACTTCCACTAAGTTTCGCCGCTGCCAGTTACCCTTCTAGTGAATACTGAACATATATATATACTAACTATTTAACAGTGTCGAATCATTAGTGGAAGTGATTCAGACAAATGGGATTCTTCAATTGAGGCATTAGTGGTTCTCACAGGTTTATTGTACCAACAATCACTATCAGTCAACCAATGATACGATTGGTTGAGCTAAGAGACCATTGGTTGATTAAAAAGCAATTGATATTTCAATCACCAATCACCTATGAGAACCTTCGTTTCGTCAACTGCGCAGTTTCATAGCCTCAGTTGCTTCAATTGACGCTTTGCATCTCGTATTTAATCACTATTAAGCTGTTTAAGTAACAGGATGAAGAATGGTGTAAAGGAAAAACTGTCTTGAGTCGGGTAGGATCTGAGTCCATGACCTGATAACGTTTTAGGTGCTCTGACTTCTGAACTGCCTGACGCTGATCAATCTCACCTCTACTGCTGATGTTATGCTATACACTATCAAGTTAATCATCTTTGAATACATTTGGGGACGCTATTTCTTCAGAGATATCCCAGGAAATCAGGAAGCTCTTGAAGCGTGGCTGGTAGTGTGCAAATGATTGTGATGGTTCGAAAGAAAGAGTCCCCAAATGCACTCAAGACAGTGATTGACTCGATGGTATGTAACATAACATCAGCACCAGAGAAAAGAGACTGATCAGCGGCCAATAGCCTAGAGTAGAGATTCTCAACGAGGAGTACGCGGTAAAATATTTTGGGATGAGCCGTGAGAGCTCAAAAGTCGCTAGATCTACAAATCAGTGTTTTATTTTATTCCTATTGTTATACTATAACTATAGTTTTATCTATATATACAACGGGTATGTCAGTTACATACACGTTTCCAGTGGGTACGTGAAACATGAAAGATTGAGAACCACTGGCACTTCAAGTATCTGACATGTCTTCAGGAGGTCATCGGTTCAGATCTCACCGGCTCAAGACAAATTTTCCTTTACACCCATCTTCATCCTGGTACTTAACAGCTTAATTATTGACTAAATACTTAATAATTCAATCACTATGAATTAGTTTGTCTAAATATTGAATATATATATTCTTCGAGAAGAATTTCGTATTCGAAAAGTGGTTATAAAACTACCGTCAGAACCAGTCTTTTTTGTGTTTGGGAAACGGAAAAAGAAACTAGGTCTGTCTCTAGTTCAAAGACCTCCGTTTACATCCTAATATTCTTTTTTTGACTTTAAAAACCAGAAAAACTAGTTATAATTCCTTCAAAAACCTTTTTGAAGAATTCTTGGATTATTTCAACAACCTTCAGATGAATAAGTGACAAAATTAATTATTTTTATTTCATTTTTTGAGCTCAGTGAAATTGCTAAGATCGTTTTTAAATAGAAGTGTTCCAGAAGTTTATTTTTATTTTTTCCTTTTTTTTGGAAAAGAAATAAACAACCTTATACACTTTATCAGAGTATTATTAAAAGTGTTCAGTTTCAAGTTAGACTAAGAAAGCTTCCCCCAAAAAATCCTATTCAGCATTTTGGGGTAAACAGGGTGAGCACAAAATAATGTCACAAAATCAGCAGCGAAGTATAGTGGAAGCAATTGAGACAATGAAACTGAGCAGTTGACGAAACGATTATTCTCGTAGACCATTGACTGATTGAACTATCAGGAACTTTTCAATCGACCAGTGATATCTGATGCAACTGATGATTCATGACAGTATTGGTTAATTGATAAGTAACTGACAATTCTGTAAATCAATCACCTGCAAGAATCACCAATGTTCCAAATACGTAGTCTCAAGGTCATTTGCTTCCACTCACGCCTCGCGCCTGCGTAAAATTAAACAGTAATGACATGTGAAGTAATGGGGCATATCTTTGAACCAATTAATGTTACAAAGTCACAAAAGATGGAAATGTTTAAGCAAACAATTCAACATGAGCATTATTCGTTGTACGGACCATCTGCATTTGATAATCAATCTTAATTCATGTCAGTTGAAATATATCTGACAGATGGTAGAAATGCTGTTACAAGACACAAAAGACGGTATCTTTTTTAAGCAAGAAAGGTTGGGACCCTTCCACTGTACTCTCGTCTTGTGAGTTACCCTATGGATATAGAATTTCATGAGAGCTGGATTGGTCTAGATGGACCAATCATTTGGCCTCTGCCAGATACAACACTTCTTTAATTTTTTCCTTCGGTGCTATGCAAAGGATATCGTGCACACTAATCCTGCTACTGAATCTCAAATATAGGTGACTATGGGTACTTCAGGCAGTAGGACTGAGAAATAAAATGAATATTCAGAATACAGTGTCGCATTTAAGGTCAAATTGGGGTCTGAATGATGGGATAGAAATCAAGAGGTGGCGAAGGCACCAATTGATTCTAGTATAAGATAAAAATCAAATGCTTAATTCCTAAGCTTCAAAATATTAAACATTAACCAAAATATTTTATAGAGTTTGATTCAAAGCTTCACTAAAATAATTATATTTGAATGAATTCAGTTCATAGTTTTGAGTACTAATATTCTTGAATAAAACAATTCATGCACAGTATTGTTTTAAATGACGGAATAACAGGATAGAAAGCTAACAATAATATTAAATCAAGGATGGACATATTGCTCCTCTGCTTGCGACAAATATGTGATCTGTGTGAAGTAGTTTATGTTCATTTCTATTCTACTATGTATTGTATTATTATTTATCCCCGAATTCATATATACGCTCTTGGCGATTTTGAAGTATTCCTGTTGATTAATATCTTTATTATTTTAATTCAGGCCCGTCCAACCCAAACTTAAAAAAGTCACTAGGAAAAAAATATGTTGTTAAAGAGCCACAGGAAAAATTCCGTACTTAAAAATGGAACTATACATTTCTAATGAGTAAGGAATTGGAAAAAAAATATATTTTTAAAGAATTAAGAAAATAACTTTATTAAAAATCAAAAATATACATTCTAATAAGCATTATATATATATAAATATATATAAATATAATATAAATACCCTCTCAAGCAGCTGCTTGCCACAGAGGTCTGACAGGAGCATGTCAGTTTATATGCCATAGTAGAAGGTCTGTGAGGATAGCAGGACCTCAGCAGAAAAGCAACACAGACGTCCATACCTTGTCCGGGGCTCGAACCCACGTCCCTTAGAACAGTAGCCAAGTGCGCTAACCACTCGGTCACAGGACGGCCCAATAAGCATTACGAATTGATAAAGGGGTTTAATTATGCACTTAAAAGTTTTTTGTCAAAAGAAATTAAAAGAAGTGAGTCGGATATATTGACTATTTATTTTAATGACGCAAGTTCTACTTGCAATGAACCACAGATTGGACGGGTTTGTTCTAATTTAGTTTCTGGTAGAATGTTCACCTTGGTGCTAACAAATAAGTGCTATGAGCAGTGTCGTTTTCAAATATCATTCCGAAAAGGCTAAATATCTGTGAATTATACCAAACAAAATAAACCACGAAATGTTCACCTAAAATTTTCGAGACACATTTTCCATAAAATCATGTCTGAATAATAATATCAGGATCCAGGCCCGGATCTAGGAAAAATTATTGGGATGGAGGTGGGGGGGGGGGAGAGAGAGAGAAGAGACTGGATTTCTATTCCGGTGTAAAATTTTCTCCTTCATTTTAGAGTTAGATTTTTTTGGGGAAAAAAATAAAATGCAGGAGATAAGGACAAATTTAATAATTTTTGGTGTCCTCCATTTTCAGATTTTTAAACTAATTATTAAACAACACTTTAAAAATGTTAATACAGTTGTTCCTTTCATTTTTTTTTAACCTTACCTTAAGAATACAAAGAAACTGGGAAAAAATTTATAATGTTTTAAGGAAAAGGAAACATGAAGCGAAAACCTCCTTAAAAATATCGTCAGAAGTTTCGGCTTTGTCAAAGGAGGAAGGAATCTGCAGAATCCATGACGACGGGGTTTCTAAGAAATACAAAAGGATGTGAATCTAAGGCTAATACCGCAACAGATGAGGATCAATATTCGAAGGGAAATGCAGATACGACAAGTAGATGCTGAGTTTCTTTCCTTTCAATCCTCCCGGCCCCTTCAATTTCCATTTCGTTTTCTTCTTTTTCTTCCCTCTTCAACAATTTCCTTTGATCTGGAAAGCTTATTTTTAGACTGCACCGTACGATATGAAGAAAGACAGTGCAGAAATAGCTGATGGATTTTGAGAAATGGTTTTTCCTACCACTATCCGTGTTATTGAAGAAATGAGTTTATTTAAAAGTAATCCATTAAGCTTTAACAGAAAATGTGAAAGGTTGTAGCTGATAATGAAGAACATGAAATGTTTGTCATAGTCATTCTAGTGTTATGAAACACAACGGATATTAGCAGACTTCGTTTCATGAGGTGACAGATTTCTGTGCTTTTATATCAATGAACATTTCACTAAGCTGCCAAAATGAAAGAAATTTTTTTTCAGACTTTGCTTTAAGCAATTGTTATAAATATTGCTCCATATGTACAAACTTGATATAACTCCTATATAAGCCAACCTCGTACTTTTTGATTTTTGAAAATGCACAAAATTTCTAAACTTCTACTCGAGTATCTGCGGTATATTCTTAAAGAGTAGCAAAGAAACATTCTCTACTTAAAAACGAAAACATAATTGCGCCTGATCTACAGGCCTATAACAGGTAAAAAAGTAGTGCAGTCCGGCCCGGAACTAAAAAATAATCGAGGGAGGAGAAACTTAATAGATCAGGAAGGAAGCAATGTGGGGAGAGAGACTGGATTTCAATTGCCGCATAACATTTCTTTATCCGATTTAGAGGTCTGTAAAACATTTCTCGAAATAAATATACATGTTTAACAATTCTTTGCATATTTTCCCTTACTAGTGTGTGCAGGGGTGGTTCAATTGGTAAAGCGCCAGGCTCGTAATATTCAGTTACCAGGTTCGAGTTGCACTTGGGCCAGCTTTAAATCTATCTCTTCAAATTCCCCGTCCTGCAGTCTGTCAGCAAAATGCACCAAGAGGCTTGGAAAAGCGCCGTCCGTTGGATGAGACTTTAAGAAGTTGCCCCGTGTGCGTGAGAGCCATATCTTGCACACGTTTAAGAACACGCTGAATGGCATTGTTGGAGGCTACCATCGGTCTCCTAAAACTATCCAGTCAGTCTCCTCTCTCAACCTTCTCCGAGTCCTTGGGATCCTCGTGACCTTGCCATTTAGCCCATTATGTGCAATGCAGTGTCGCTCAGAGGTAAAACAATCCTTAAAAGAATTCAAGAAGGGGGAGGGGCATGACCCCTCTTCCTTCATTTATTAAAGCGTCGCAGTTTTTTATCTTCATTTCAATATGCAAATCATTGTTTTGCTATTGAAGAATCATTAAAATATTAACATTGAAAATAAAATTGCTTCAAGGTGTCAAACAACTACTAAAAAGTGCGAACAAGTACTGAATTGTTTTATAGTGAGTACAAGGGTACACATTCCCTGCTGTTCATTACAACAGAACAGGAAGTAGACTGGATTCCGTTTTAATTTGCTAACTGGAAGACGCATAGAAAACCGCAGGTGAAATGTTTCAAAAATAAAATTTTACAATGGATTTATATTTATACTTGCATTTTTGATTTCTGTGCTTTTTTTCCTCAAATTTAAAAACTTTTTACAACATTTTTCTCGAACATTGAAAGAGAGCAATCCAGGTTAACTGCTGACATTGTCTGTCTGAGGAGAGAGCCATGGAGAGGGGTCCAGATTTCGATTGATAGAAACAGGGACATTTCAGAAAATGTACTGGTTTCAGAAAGCTGAAACAGGGGCAGCTTAGTTATAGGTTCCGATTTCAGTTTATGAAATTTCTTCTTGAGCATTTCTTCTCGGAAATTTCTTATCGAAGTGTAACCCAACAGAAGAAATTGAAACCAAAACAATTGTACAAGGCAATAAGAATGACGAATGCATGACAGAAGGGGCGGGGTGTCTCAGTCAGTAGCACACCAGGCTCGTAATCTGTAGTTCCCAGGTTCGAGTCCCAGCTGGGTCAACGTCGAGATTTATCTCCGCAAAATTCCCCGCCCTGCCCACGGTCAGTAGGAGCCCGGAAACGGTCTATGGGCCCGGAAAGACCGCCGTCTGTCGGATGAGATGTTAAGCCGTGGGCCCGTGTGCGGGAAAGCTATGTGCACGTTAAAAAACACGCTGGATATCTTTGACTTTAAGTGGGTCCCCTCCCCCAACCTTCTCTGAGCCTTCCGGGTCCTTGTGACCTAGCCATTTAGCCCATGCTGTGAAAAAAAGTGCCGCTCAGAAGTAAAACAACCCAACCCATGCGTGACAGACAATTCACAATAGGTGGGATAAGCAACAATTAACCCACTCTAAAAGCGTTAAGTACATATTTTACCTTTATGCTGCATAGATTGACGATCCCTATGTTTCACAGAGAGATGTCTCTCATCTCCTGGCAGGGATAATTCTAAGTTCTCACGTGTCATGCTTGCGCTAAAGTTTGTACTTCGCCGACAACACTCAACTACGCGCCAGCTGTATCGAATATTCGGTGCAAATATATAAATAAGATGTTTCACTTAAATAAAAAAGGCGTAAATACAGGGACATAGCTATTCCAAACACGCGTTAATTAAATGCACGTAAATCGAATGCTGATTGTACCTCGTCAAAAAAAGGGACATTTCGAAGTCTCGAAAATATGTTTCGGGACATCGGGGACAGTTCTCTATAAATCGAGATATAAGGACACTTTAGGCATGAAAGCCGTTTCGTCCGGGCCTCAATTTTAGATACTTGTTATTTACTTATTTATTTTTGATGTTACATACAGCAGTAAAAGGAATGATTTAGCACTAAAAGATATAATTTTTTAATCGAAGAGCCTCAAATAAGGCACGGATGTTTATTTTCTGGTGTTGTCTTTCTTTTGATGTCTCGCCTTATGGAACTTTTTTGTGGAATATATACAAATAAGAGCTTGTCGGAACTGTGTGGCAAGCAGCTGCTTGAGGAGTAAATTTTTTGTACATATTATTACAAATTCGAATTGAAAATTTCACAAAAATTTACCATATTTATTTTGTCTAGTTGTTTCAAAAGTTGAAAATGACCAGGGGTTTTACAGATCTGTGAGAGAACCTGACTATTGATAAAAATGTGCAGAATAGTAGATGGTTTATTTTATCTTACACAGTGACGAATCGTGGATTGAAGCAATTGAGACAATGAGACTGCTTAGTTGATTCATCGAAGATTCTCCTAAGTCATTGATTAATTGAACCATCGATGACTTGCCATTTAACAAATCATCACACAGATCAAAGAACATTGGTTGATCGACAGGTGATTGATCACTTATGATAATTCTCCATGCGTCCACTGCTAAAATTCAGTGTCTGAACTGCTTTCATTCACACTTCGTCGTTGATCTTACATATGTATCCAAATGTCAATGTAAATTGAAGCTGATACTTGTAAACAAAGAACAAAGAAAATATGTTATTTAAGAGAAATCGCAACTGAAAAATTTTCTGAATTAACGAATCGGTGTCAAAAGTATCTCTTTGGGCTTACGAAAGCTCAATTTACTCTCATTTCCAATGTTTGCTCAGTTACGAAGATCATAAAATTATGTCCGATACGAAGTCATACGGACGATATCACAGATCATTCATGTCTTCCCACTGTTGTAACTACCCCTGAGTGTTTTGGAGGTGGTACAACTTTAGGGGTGAACTCGCCACAGCATCATCATCATCATCATCATCATCATCATCCTCAAGCAGCCAAGGGCTACGGAGGTCCAAACCAGACAGTGCAATTTAGTTCTCCAAGCAAGTCTGTCCTGAGCTACATCTACTACATCTGGCCACTGCACACCAATTCTAATAAGGTCCTGTTTGACATTGTCTGCCCACCGCATCCTAGGTCTTCCCCTCTTTCTGAGACCTTTAGGCACACTGCTCATAACCCTATTCACCAATTTATAATTATTCATACGGGCAACATGGCCAAACCAACGGAGTCTCTCTCTGCACACTCACACACTCCACACTCTCCATAGATTCTTAAAAGTCCCGGCAGCAATCCCTATTCGTCTGTTAATCTCATGCCGCACTTCACCAGTATCTGTTACATAGCTCCCAAGGTAATTAAACTGTGACACCTGCTCAAGACTGCAACCATTCACATTAACTGAATCCCAATTGTGAGATCATGTGGTACACCAGACAAGTTAGTTAACTTAATGAAAGCTCTCTATAATAACACTGAGTCGTGTGCGAGAGTTGGTCAGGCTTGTAGCAATTGGTTTAGCATTACTTCTGGTGTTCGACAAGGGTGCATTGTTTCTCCTTTTCTCTTTAGCTTGGTTATTGATTATGTTATGCGAAATTCACTTCAAGGGAACGTTTTTGGCCTTAAATGGACTAGAGTATATTATATTTTAAAAAATTAGCACAGAAAATATACTCTCAGCAAAAAAGCATGTCACATAAAACATTTATTTTACAAACTTTCACAATAAATTCTTATTACAGGCGCCCACGGTGCTGTCTCTCCTGCTCAATGGAAAAGTTCACTTTCGGGCTATAGTGCCCAGTTTCGGCTCGTAATCACGAGAAAAATGTTCCTATAGCCTAACACAGTTAATAAATCTGCATCTCCTAATGCGGGAAGCGTGGCGGCAAGGAACTACGCTACACTTTGCTAGGGAGCGCTAGATCAGAGAAATTGACCCTTATCTTGTCCTTCTTCAGTGGGCTGGAGAACGTCGCTCCCTTTTCCCAAGAGGGTTTGCTGCAGCTCGGCAGTCGTCCGTTTGAAGTTGACTCATGCACGGCGGTCTTTAGCTAGGGTAGCAGACAGTTTGGCTCACTGGAATATCAGTCATCAGCGACTCTCCGTACATAGGCACTTTTTGCAGGTTCGCTTTTTCCATTCGCAGGAAAGACAGGAAAGCACATCCTCCTGCGTTACTGTCCAAAAACGAAGTACCTCTCTTTTCCCTCTTTTTGCCGCGCTCCTTGGATCGTGCTCCACAGAATTGCTACCATCTGTGGGAGCGTGGACTGCACCATTGTTCCGCCTGGATCGAGGTGCGAATCCCCAACCCATGTGGCGCGTGTTGTTATGGATCGCCGGTCATATAGGCTCTCGCCATCTAAGGTCTACTGGACCGTGTTGATGAATTTCTGAGTCTGCCGGCTACTTCTTCCTCGTCGTCGATTGGGCACTCCAAGATGGAGGAAACTAACAAGCAGTGTGATAATTGCGGCCTGATTCTCTCGTACAAACCGTCGGGTTCACATTTTACAAAAAATGTGAGCACCACACCACCAACGATATCATCGATCATTGGCTCATTTATAAATGATTCTTAGCGCAATGGGTAAAAGCTCTATGAGAACCACTAATGCCTCAACTGAGCAGTCTCAACTGCTTCCACTCACGCTTCGCCCATGGTTGGATTATTACTAATGAAACATTATAATTAGCGTTTCTCAAATCCTAAATGGTTTTAATTTACGTCACTAAATGTGGAAAAGGTGAAATTTTTAACAAGTATTAAAAACGATTTATTTATGGTAGAAAACTGAAAATTCACTGGTAGAATGTTAAGAGATATTCCCTGATATTAAAAATCTGCCCCTTTTAATCAGAGGGGTGTGAGAAAAGCAACTTTCTAAATTGAAGATATGGAAGACAAATAATCTTTATGTTGTATAACTACTGTTAAAATGCTACTATTTGCATTTTCCCAATCATCCTTTATTTCGAATTAAAATTTTTAAAGAGTGAGAAAGTAGGCAAACGAAAAACTTCGCTCTCTTTGAAAACGAGGTTCCCATATGCGCCAGAGGCGATATGTGCTCTTTCAGTTTCGTACTCACTTTTGAAAGTCAGATACAAGGGAAATTCAAAAAGAAATATCAAGCCCACTTTACAATGACATTTGAGAAGCCCTCAGGTCGAATATTGATTCTCTGAAGTAACTAGAAACAAGCTGTTAAGGATGACATATTTTTTCCAGATTTTAAAAGTAATCCACAGATAAATGTGACTGTATTGTATTTACTTAACTCTCTCCTCTACTGTTATATTATTTTCGTTTTGTCGCCTTCATATTTTTGTATGTTGATGTAGTATACAACAGGTCTATAAAAAGGTTTAAAAAACTTCCTCTCTTAAGCATCTAAGTCTTTTTTGGGGAGGAGATATATCAAGAAAGAAATCAATATTCTGATAATCTTGAATACAAATCACGAAAATAACCTGTAAGTTTTTGGCATCTGCTAATTTCTCACATAATAAACAAATATTTAGGCAGAGATATGTCTGTCTCGAAAATCATCCACGTGTCAACTGTGCAGTGTCATTTTCTCAGTTTTTCCCACTAAAACATTGCGTCTGATTAACATTAGAAAGAGTAAACAAAGCTAAACTACCAGTCATTGCAAATAATTTTTCGACTTTTGAAATATTTAAAAATTAAAATGTTATATTTTTAAAATTTCGCGTCAGTGATATAAAGCAAAATCTCTTTCGAAATTAAGTTGCTCTATTTCAAATGCAAGAACAATTCTGATATGAATTCCGAACAACCTGAAATCGTCCTGATCAGAGAATGACTCAGAATGTATAAAACAGTTTCGTTTTTATTCCACAATTTTCGTTGTATAACACGCTAAATATTCATTTCACAAGGATGTAATAGCGAATAAAGCCACAGAAGCATATAAAAAATACAAATTAGAGCATCCGATGAAAAAAGAATTCATCTTGACAACCTTTAACGTTTTTATGACTAATCGCTATTGCAGATCTAGAGAAATACACAAAAGCACAGCACAAAATCCCACATTGTCAGTAAACTGTATTTACTGCCAGTTCACAGACATATTCATAGCCAATGTTCTTAGAAGTAATATCACGGAACACGGCCCTTGGCATTCCCTTAGTAGAAACAAAAAAGAAATGCTTTGTGTATCTGTCAAGTCAAGCAAAAAAAAAATCTGTTTGAAGTGTATAATCTTTCAACTACGATACTTACTGAAAGCATGCATTTTGCAATTCAAGTCGTCTTGAGAATTTAGAGAGCTATGTAGTGTAAACATTTCGGAAAAACCTGCATGACACCCAACAGGGAAAACACTCTGCAGCATGAAAACATCAGTTACCTTTTAAACTCTGTCCCAAAAGGAAAATGTAAAGGACTTCTGCGAAACTCCATGTGGAAGAAACTATTTTTCCATGTATTGAAAATGTAAAGGACTTCTGCGAAACTCCATGTGGAAGAAACTATTTTTCCATGTATTGAAACTAAAGCAAAGAAGAATATTTATTTTTTATTTGCGTTGTGTGACCACTTGAGAGAATTCCATTTCTTTTTTTCCGTTCCTTCCGACGTCTACATTTCCTCCATTTAAAAACATGCTATTTTGTTGGTTTACTGGCGTTTCTTACATTTGATTCCTTTCAGTTCTATGCAGTTTTTTGTTCAAGTTAGCTTTTGCTCTGTTCCCTGCACATTTAAGAGAAACGTGTGTATACTGCGTAGCTTTTGGTAAAAATTAAAGGTTTTTCTGTTTGAAACAGGATACAAGGAACGTTCGCGCCAGTAATACTGTGATGGCAAAAAACTGATGACCTACCCTTAACTATATTCCGTTTCAGATAAGGAATGGAGCTGTAAATCTGAAGATCAAAGAAAGCGATCAACCAATGGAAAAAACTCATGTGGCCACACCCACATGAGTTCTTGCAAGAACAACTCTCAGATTTAATTCCACCAGAGTAAATAGTTCCACATCTTATGCGAGAAATAACACTTTCTCTAATGTACTCCTATATTATTAATATGATACTTTATGAAAGTGAGCAATTAAAATTATTTTTTTTTAATTTCGGAATATTGCAAGCAGGGATATGCCATGTGGGGATATGGAAGTCTCCCCCTCCCAGGGACTAAATCCTGGGTACGTGCCTGATTGGATAATACAAAATGAAGGCATAATTTCTTAGAGACTGGAAAATTTACCAGGTATTGCTTGTTATGGGTTCTCAACGTGGGATACGCAGTAAAATTTTTTGGGGTACGATATGAGAGCTCAAAAGTCGCTAGATCTAGTAACAAAGTAAAAATAACCATTGTTATACTACAACTATAGTTTTATCTATGTATACAAGGTGTACGCCAATTGCATACACATTTACAGGGGGTACGTAAAGCATAAAAGTTTGAGAACCGCTGGCTTAAGTGGTTGCTGATGTCAGCGGGCGCTCTCATAGCCCATGGCTTCGTCTACCAAATTATCGAAATTTTTATTTCCGTTTCGACATATTTTGGTCCTGTAATTCACGAGATACTTGATCGAATGTCGGTATACGCGGGTCCTCTCTTTGAGACCCCATGTTGGGTGAAAAAATGAATTTCTACCTGCATTTTTTTTCTTTCACATTGGTGCGATGCATTGCGATGTGAGTATTTTTGTTAGTGCCCATGACATTTGCCTCACGAAAACGTTGTTGTAGAATATGACTGATGGGAATTATTGTTTCGTACATAAAATGTTTAAACGTATTGACACCAAATAATATATCAAATCCTCCAAATGAGAAACTTTTCTGTTACTTAAGAAATAAATGTCTAGTTGTTCATATGGACTTTCACTTAATCACTTTAAATATTAAAATGATAGTGATGAAAATCAAGATTCATGCAGATTTGATTTACACATTTAAATCTTGTGTCACTTTTTTTTCCTTTTCGGAAACAGCTGATTTAGGTAATAACGTAATTTAGATCTTGCTTTAACCTTGATGTAACATGGGAATGTCTATGAATACACTTACGAGAAAGCTCTATCCTACAACGTTCGTACGATCACGTTTATACCTGTCAGCACGTTACTTTTTAAAGAATTCAAATATAACGTGAAAGTCATTAGTATGAAAAATAGTCTGATTCTAAAAGTTAGTTTGGAAGTTACTGGGATTTTGTTTGTCATGAAATGCTTTTTCGATTATATCAAAAATGTGCCAAAACATTTCCTACCAAAAATATTTAACACCATCATAAAAAGCATAAAAATATGTACAGTATTGTTGTGTCCTCTAATTTATTTTTATTTATTTATTGCTGTATTTTTGTTGTATTTTATTATTGCATATATTTTAATGTATAAAGTGTGTTCTTGAGTCCTGATGGGGGTGTGCGTGACTCATAGGATGTTGTTTTAGTGTCTGAAGCTTGCTGTTTGCATCAGATCAGTTCCAGAAGTCGTTTACGGTGGTATGTGACTGGCTTGGGGTGCGGGGTCTGCGCACGAATCTAGGGTGAGGAGATTGTACGTAGCTGTCAAGCGAAGAAGGTCGTTTCGACATGCGTCAAAAGGACGCCGACTTACTCGAAAGAAACCCTGAAGGGAGGGTGCGATTCCAAGGGGAATCGAGATTCTTGTGTGAATCTGATAACAGTTTTGTGGATTCAGAGTGAACCACAGTATAGGAAAAGGTTGATTATCCTTTCTCCGAGTTTGAGGTCTGTAAAGAGAGAATTTGCAGAGTGTACGATTCTCCACCTCATTGTTAATGTGTGCAGCAGCAAAGCAGCAAAGGCTCACGGAGTTGAGCGCATCCCCAGCGCTTGAGTGTATAAAGTATAAATAAACTGTGTCATCCATATCCAACTCTCGTGCAGTTAATTGATGGACTACTTTTATTCAACATTCAACACAGCAAATCAGAGGCATAAAGTGTCACGGGCATAAAAACCCGGAAACCTGTCTTTTCACCGAGTGAGGGTGAAGTTTATTAATTGAGAATTTCATCGTCTACGAGAGCGTACGATTAATTGTCTCTCCTACTACAACCTGTCATCACACCTGGCTTAGTCTGACAGAATCAGAGAAACCAGTCATCACAAGTATCTTTAAGAACAATTGCAAAAATCTCGATGAAAATATACTACAATTATTATTGAAAATACACTACTTTATATCAAAAGCTGCCAAATTTAAGAGTAAAATAAAATTCAGGTTTCATTCAATTAATCCCAGCAAAATTAATAGTCCAAATACATCGTAGATTGAGTTTCAGTATGATATATCAATTATATGATTCGGAGAAAAAAAGCTGATTTTGAACTTTATCCCAAAGGTTTCTCGTTTTGCAACCCCCTGCATTACTATTTTAATTACTTTAATTTAACTAGTAGTTCCTTAGAAAACTATTTTGAATAAGGATTATTACGTTTTGACGTAATAATCAGGGCCGGATTAAGGGGATACAGGGGGCCCATTTTTTACTACTAATATCTAGCGTTATTTTAAATATAATTAACATAATTTTTGATTTTTGAATTTATGTTAATTTTAAATTGTTAACAATATTATAGTGAAATAAATGTAGCATAAGATCGGTGCTTTTATGTATTTACTCATTATTTATATTTCATTTCTGATAACATTGGGGGGGAGAATCGTTAAGTGTCCTAGGCCCCTGAATACCATGATTTTGTTACACTTATTTAAATGCTAACAAGGAAAGGGAAAAAAAAGAACTTTATACCAGATAAAGTTCAAGATGATAGTAATATCGAAACTTTCTATATACTATATATATACACTATACAGGGTGAATCTGAAAAAGTGGGCAAAACTTTATGGGGTGGTAGAACGCAGCTATACGAGCAATATTCGTCATAGAAAGTATGGGCGGAACGCAAACGGCGAGCCGCTAGGTGGCGTTGGAAATGGTGAAAAAGGGTCGGTCCTCGCACCCAACGGCATTTCTACCGTGGATTGCCGAGAGGATGGCTGGTTATACTAACCACGAAACGGCGGATATGCACTTGAAAAGCCTAATCTACGAGTGCCCCATTGAAACCGATATGGATCTAGTGGCCAGGATCGCCGTTGTTGCCGGCGATATTCGGGAAATGCCTGGTGTCTTCGCAAATGTGCGTCGGTCCCTATCCCGCAGGTTCACACCTGAATTACAGCATGGCGGTGAAGCCTGCATTACAGCTGGCGGCAGCTCTTTTGAGCAATTTCTTTGAGCATGTACCTCAATTACATTCCTGTTAATAAAATGTTTTCTGAAGTATCTCCTCTCCTTCTTGTGTTCATTCTTTAAATGTGACAGTGGAAAACTACCTTTTAACTTCTCACCGCTTGCGTTTCGACCATACATTCTATGACGAATATTGCTCGTATAGCTGCGTTCTACCACCCCGTAAAGTTTTGCCCGCTTTTTCAGATTCACCCTGTATATATATATTGTATATATCCTTAAAATCTTCAACCAGTTAATCACGTAGATTTACACTAATATTAATGATAAATCATACTTAATTTTATCAAAATAGTTGCTGCTTCTGCAGCTCCAGTGGCATGCTGATTGGAGTAATTTTTTAATATCTTTTCAGAAATCTTTATCGCAAATGTCATAACTTTGATACATTTGAAATACATCTTTGAAGTGTTTCGATAAGTTGTTTGTGGTTCGTTTAAATTTGTAAAAACTCTACGAGAACTTATTACGGACGAAGTTTAGATCGTGTTCTTCAATGTCCTTTAACTCATTTAATTTTTTATAGAAATATGTCTGTAAATAGTTAACTTAAAATGTAAAAAAGTTTAATTGCAGAACTTCTTTTAATTTATCAGATTACATGTGAGATTTCAGAATTTTTTGTATGTTCCAAAATTTTAATTATCCCATTAAAATACTTGTGTACATCTACTTGAAAAGCTTAAGTATGACAAGATAACTTGTTTTATGCATTTTTTATGGCTATTTGAGCTTATATAATAATTATTGCGTTTAATCTAATTATGACATTTCTAAGAATATCAGAGAAAAATAAACATACCTTTTTTTTATTCTGCTTTGTCCATATGTATTGCTCTGGCCTTGCACAAACTTATCGACGGAGAACTAAATAACTCTTATGCTGGAATGAATCTTGTACTTTTGACTTTTTTCGTTTGTAGTCGGTGTTTCAGTTTCCTTTTGTCGGTGTCCTCTCTAATCAAGCGTCAACTTCAACTGCCTCGGAACAGAAATTAATGATACCGAGACAGAAAACTCTTTTGACAGATTCCAATTAGCGATGTGTTATTGAGATAGCGGCAGTTTTAAGAAGACTATTGACTATTGCTTACAACCATTTATCTTCATTCAACAACGAATGTGTAAGTAGATGCGGCATATTCGTTAAGTATCATTTCGTCCGTAAGAAGATCCAACGACTCAAAACTGAGGAATGTCCATACTTAGCTACAATGTAGGCTGCTTCGGCGATCGGTAAAATTTCCTATCTTTAGAAAATGATTGAGGAATTTGTTAAAGCTCACGGTATTAGTAAGGTTGTATCGGAATTTTAATTAGGTAAACAATTGCAAACGTGAAACAAGCTGGGTTATTTATCGCTACAAAACTGCTCGTTTCCAACGCACGAGCTGTTAACAACAATGTTTCCCGGTTGCAGCAGTAAGATACGTTTTCGAAGAATGTATGTAGATCTAAAGCGTAAATGATTGTTTACCGAACACACAGTAGATAATATTTGGGAAAAGGAAATATTTTGGTTCGCATTGCTTTGAATACATTAGAAGCTAAGACAACATCAGCCAGTTGTCAATCGTAGTTGCCGACATCAAATAAATTTTGTCGATCCCTATTTATGGTATTAGAGAATTGATACTCGTGGCGAGTCGCCCTGTGAAATATCCACTTATGGCTTGGGTTGTTTGGGTTGTTTTACCTCTGAGCGGCACTTTTTTGCACACCATGGGCTAAATGGCCAGGTCACAAAGACCCCGAAGGCTCAGAGAAGGTTGGGGGAGGAACCCACTGGAACAGCTGTTGGGAGACAGATGGTAGCCTCCCGTCAAGGCCATCCAGCGTGTTCTTTAACGTGCACAGGGTATCCTGCACACGGGACCACGGCTTAACGTCCCATCCGACGGACGGCGGCCTTTCCAAGCCCATCGGTGTCCTCTACTGACCGTGGGCAGGGCAGGGAATTTTGCGGAGATAAATCTCAACGCTGACCCAGCTAGGACTCGAACCTGGGAACTACAGATTACGAGCCTGGCGCGCTACCGACTGAGCCACCCCCGACCCCCACTTATGGCGATTGGACCCAGACATCATAACAGTGACTCAACATTGACCAGACATCATAACAGTGACTCAACATTTATGTATATAATAATGTGTCATTCATTCAGTTTGACTGGGGAGTGAGATATGGCCCATTAGGTAGCGAACTGGGCTCGTAGTCTGCAGTTTCCAAGTTTGATTTCTTATTGTAGCAGCTATCTGAATTCTCTCCGCTAAGCTCCATTGTGCCTTCGGTGACAATGCGGTTTACCAATGAATTGGATAAGACGCTGTCCGTTGGATGGATGGGACTTTAAGACGTGTTCTATGTGCACCAAATCCAAAACTTGCGCGTTAAAAGAAACAAATAGAGGAACTCCTGTATAGTCTTGACGGGAGAATTCCATCTGTTACTTAACAGTTGTCCACTGAATACCCTTCCACAAACCTCTCTAAATACTTCGGCTTGTTGTGATCTGGCCCATTTTATTCACAAAAGTGTCAATCAGAGGTGAAACAAATTGACTCAGTTCATTAATATATAGTAACATAATATTATTAACACAAAGTTACGATATTTGATGGTTGTTATTAATACATAGTGCTTTTATATTATTATTTTTATTTTTAAATTATTTTTTTTAATGTTAGGTGGTAAAAAATCTCCGATAGAATGAAAGGTGAGTATCGAAGTGATTGTATAACAATGATACCTTGTAGAAAGTCGAAGCGTAGTGGTAGCAATTGAGACAATGAGACTGCGCAGTTGACAAAAAGATGATTCTCGTATATTATTGGCTGATTAAACTATTAGGCACTTTTCAATCAACTAGTGACACTTGATGTAATTGTTTATCCATGATACTATTGGTTAATTGACAAGTAACTTACAGTTCGGTAAATCAATCAACTGTAAGAATCACAGATATCTCAACTGCGCAGTCTTAAGGTCTCAATTGTTTCTATTCAATGTGTCATCCATTCAGTTTGACTGGGGAGTGAGAGATGGCCCAGTAGGTAGCGAACTGAGCTCGTAGTCTGCAATTTCCAAGTTTGATTTCTTATTGTAGCAGCTATCTGAATTCTCTCCGCTAAGCTTCATTTTGCCTTCGGTGACAATGCGGGTTACCAATGAATTGAATAAGACGCTGTCCGTTGGAAGGATGGGATTTTAAGACGTGTTCCATGTGCACCAAATCCAAAACTTGCGCGTTAATAAACACAAATCGAGGAACTCCTGTATGGTCTTGACGGGAGAATTCCATCTCTTACTTAACAGTTGTCCACTGAATATCCTTCCACAATCCCCTCTAAATACTTCGGCTTGTGATCTGGCCCATTTTATTCACAAAAGTGTCAATCAGAGGTGAAACAAACCGACCCAGTTCATTAATACATAATAACATAATATTATTAACACAAAGTTACGATTTCTGATGGTTGTTATTAATACATAGTGCTTTTATATTATTGTTTTTATGATTTTTATTTTCAAATTAATTTTTTTAATATTAGGTGTTAAAAAATCTCCGATAGAATGAAAGGTGAGTACCGAAGTGATTGTGTAACAATGATACCTTGTAGAAAGGCGAAGCGTAATGGTAGCAATTGAGACAATGAGACTGCGCAGTTGACAAAAAGATGATTCTCGTATATCATTGGCTGATTAAACTATCTGGCACTTTTCAATCAACTAGTGACACTTGATGTAATTGTTTATCCATGATACTATTGGTTAATTGACATGTAACTTACAGTTCGGTAAATCAATCAACTGTAAGAATCACAGATATCTCAACTGCGCAGTCTCAAGGTCTCAATTGTTTTTATCCAAGCTTCGCGCCTGCTATTATTACATAAGAAGCGAAGAGAAAATTGTTAATACTTAATGAAAGGAGATTGTCAAACTTGGAAATTAGACCGTGTTGGCAAAGAGTTTTTAAAGAGAAAGCTAAAATAATAATAATAGATTTATCCCCAATAGATCGAAAGAAATGTAATACACAATTCAGAGAAATATGAATGAAATATTGAAAAAGTATACATTATTTTTTCTTAATATTTTACGGCGGTTTGTGGGTCTTTGCAAGCCGGCTGCATCGTGAGGGTGGGGTTCACTCTTTCTTCACCCTTTTTCCTAATCGTATGCTGACGCTCACGGGTTGTCTTCCCACCCACTTCTTTTTCTGGTTTCCCAATTGTGATTCTTGCCGTCTGTGTCTTTTTCAAGCCTGCATTCCTTCCTAAGCTGATTGCATTCTCTGGTATCTGCCGCTCTGTCTACAGTTTCTTTGGCCATTACTTAGCTGTTGCACTTTCCATCTTCGCGGGTCTATTGTCTCTTTGTGCTCAGAACTCACTCTTTATTGTATATCCACACTATAGCACACACAGTTCCCCTCTCTCTTGGTCACGCTTGTCGATTTCAAAAAGGAACCCGCTGCAACTTCTCATTGGACAGCAAAGTTCGTCGGTGACAGTGGTGAACAAAGTTCATTGGCGTATCCGATTTTCATTGGAGATCCCAGCCACTGGCGTGATCCTGAGTCATCCTTGTCCCACTCTTGGTGACCATTGCTGCGCATTTCGAAAACTCCTTTCTTTATTGCCTTGTTTACGCTTTTCTTTGACAGGGTGCCATGTGCAAAACGGCCTAGATGGCCCGTCGCTCTCAACACGGTGGCTCGAGCTGCCTTTTCATCCGTCCTACTGAGGGAAAGGTCGGGTGGCTGGAAGAAAATGACGACAGATAGGTACGTCGAACTCCGGATTGCAAAATTCCGTGTACGACGGTAACAATTGAAACAATGATACTGCGGAGTTGACGAAACCATGATTCTCGTACATCATTGGATGATTAAGTTATCAGTCACTTTTCGATCAACTATTGATCTATGATGTAACTATTAATCCATGATACTATTGTCTATTTCACAAGCAATTTACAATTCGGTAAATCAATCATCTATACAAATCCTAAGTGTCTAAACTGCACAGTCTCAAATTCTCACTTTACGCACCTCGCTTTCTTCTCGCCCCTGAAAACTTAGCAAAGGTCACTTGAAGAGCTTCTTACTAAAACGTACTTCTTGATTAACCACGTGCTTCTTATTAAAAATAACCCATGAAGTTGAGGAAGACAGATAAAATATAAAGAGAGATTGCGTAGATGTCATCAGTGGACTAACCAATTGCTAATGTGGCTTAATTGTTGTCATTACTTACCTGTTGATGCCATGTCTAAATTTTTGCTATCGTGACCTAATTATTTCTACCGTGATCTAATTATTTCTATATTGTCCTAATTCTTTCTAGCTGCTGAATTATTGATACTTTGACTTGTCCTTCAACAGACCCAGTATTTCTTGAATTCGCCGTGTGTTTACTTACCAAATTCACACATGGTGTCCAATTTAAATAGAGGCTACTGATAGGTCGTAATGAGACTAGAAATCCAAATTCAAATAAAAAAAAATCTAAACTCAAATGAAATTCAAAATTTATTGCCAAAAACTTTGAAAAATAGCAAAAAATGAGGATATATAGTATATATATATATTATTTATTTATTGTTTTATGATAGATTTGAACATTTTAGAGTATTAAATTTTAGACCTTAATTTGTTGATCAAATGTGATTTTAAAGTAAATGAACTATGATTTTGATATTTCGCAGCGTGTATTAGTGTCACACATATATTACTGCCCATTGGGCATCTAAACGTACATGTGCATTTTTACATTAGCATTATCACTGCCGTATACTTGAATCTGAAACTGTTATCACTAGCTAAGGGGCAAAGAGGCAAAGTCCCATGCTCATCACCAACCTTTGAGAATGCTAGTAACCTTAACGGAGGTGGAAAAATATTGAATATTTATATATTATTTGTATTTTTCAAAAAAAAATTCAAAAAAATGTTAAAAAAATACATTACAAATGAGGAAAAGTTTTTTTAAAACATTTCTACCGGGACGACGTCCGTTTAATTCCGCCTCTGTCTCCCCCCCTCCAATTTATTTATTCTTTCTAAATCCTTATCTGGGAAATTTCAACTATGAATATGAGTAATGAAATTTACCAGGCGCGGAACGTGAGTGGAAGCAATTGAGACTTTGAGATTGCGCTGTTGAGATATCGGTGATTCTTACAATTGATTGATTTACCGAACTATATGTTATTTCTCAATTAGCCAATAGTGTCATGGATCAATAATTGCATCTTAGATCATTTGTTGCTTGAAAAGTGATTGATAGTTCAATCAGCTAATGTCTCATTGTCTCAGTTGCTTCCAATACGCTTCGCCGCTGAAATTTACAGTTTTAAAGTCTACGTTGGTGCTACACAAAAATTACTTATACCATTGCACATACCTGCCTTACAATATACCAGCATTAAAATTTATTCATAAAGCGAAAAGAAAAAATCTGATTTGCTTAAGAATTGTATGAATTCTGCATACATTCCTAGCCTTGTATTACACAACATAAGGTAATCTATTTAGGCTAATGCATAACATTAGTCACCAGTGACCCATCATACTAACAAAGTATTCATACCACGTTTTGGTGCCAGCTTCTTTAATTAATATACAACAAATGGACTAAGAACTTTTCCTCTAGCTAACATTGAATTAGCATAAGAAGCACCTATACAGCCACATGGGTATTAAAAAACACGCATTGAAGTGCCTGCTCCGCAAATTCTCAATAGACTCTGTAAGATTAAACTAGTAGAGATGTAACTTTGAAACTTGATCCGATTATTTGTTTATTTAAAGAAAGTGTTTGTGTGCGTGAATTTTCGTAACAGATTTCTAACAACAGAGCATTAGCTTTGGGAAACACATTGTGTTCCTTCCCTTGAGACTTTCGTTTATAAAATCACTAGTTGAATAAAATAAATTAGGCAAGACCATATAAATATATTTAATTAAAATTAATGAAAAGTAAGAGTAAATTATTAACTTTTTAAAATTCCATGGGTTGGATTGTTTTACCTCTGAACAATCCTTTTTTTTGCATACTGTAAGCATCTCTTTCTGTGAAGAAAATAACTTCTTTGAACTGGCGTGGGACCCAAGAATTTATTTAAAGCTACTTAACATGTGCAACCAAAGCTTGTCAGGAACTTATCGAGCTGGGTTGTCGCATAAAATATCAACAGACTGTACGATATGTACAACACATTTATTATTTACATGATTTATACAACTATATTTACAAGAAAATTTACATCGGCCCTTCACTAGGGTCTCGTACTCTATTGAAAATGTGCCTGAACAATGGCCCCAGATGAACTATTTTTCCGCCGCCAACTTTGCCACGACAGAGTTCGACTTTTTGTCTCCTCGCTGCTCGAGGTCACGACGAAGACATGAGACAAAGTCTTGTTCCTTCTCTCTTGCACTCGGTTATGGGGATCTTATTTCCACACAGGGGCCGAAAGTACTGATCATCGCTGGTCCCAGCTACCTGCCAAGGGTGCAGATTGATGATTCCTGAAGATGGTGCCAGATATGGGTGGACCCCTGTGGACCCTCCCACATCCGGCAGCAAGGCATTTTGGTTTTCTTGGCGCCGGAGGGGCGAACAGTCATCTGTCCGTTACACATACAATAAACTAAATGGCCAGGTGATAAGGAACCCAAGGGCTCAGAGGTATTTGGGGGAAGGATACCCATTGAACAGCTGTTAGTAGGCAGATGTTAACTTCTCGTTGAGGCCATCCAGCGTATTCTAATAACGTGCACAGGGTATGGCTCTCCTATATACAAGAACAAGGCTTTACGTCCCATCCTATGTACGGCAAATCTATCTGTGTTCCCTTTGTGATCGATGGCAGAGCGATGGTATACGGATACAAATCTCGACGCTGGCACAGGTTGGACTCAAACCTGTGAACAGGCAGATTACGAGCCTGACATGCTACTGAGTCAGCTAATCCCCTTAGAATTCCTACTACTATGCAATGCTTAAATTGAAAAAAAAAATGCATTGAAATATGTATGCTGTAGAAATTTACAGACAACCTAGATAATATATTTAATAATAGTGCATATTGCAAATATTTATGTACATCTAGAGAAGATGTTTTATATGATGTTCATATTTTATTGTATTAAAAGACTAATATATTTATATACATATACAGTGTAATTATTACAGTACCCCTATTTAAAACTGCTATATTCCATTAAATTATTAAGTAACAAAAGTAAATGCGTGAGCAAAAGGTCAAAAAATTCTGAAAGTTTTTTTTGTATGTAATAAACTTCAAAGTTTGGTGCCTATCCATGCGATATTCTCTTCCGTCCATATTCGGGCCACCTTGTCTGATGTAAAACTTGCAACAGCTGCAGTGATTATTCCTTTAAATCAGGCCCGCCGAACCCATGGCTCATTACTGATGAACGTGCGACTCATAAAACAAATAATCAATATACATAAACTAGCTCATTTCTTCAATTTTTAATCAAATATTTTTAGGCGCATAACGAAAGGATTTTGTCAATTCATAATTAAAATTTAATTATTAATAATTAAACGTATATTTTAAAATTTAATATTAACAAAAATAATTATTTCTATATTAAACATTAATATTAAAACATATATTATTAATTTTTAATCAAGATAGTTTCTCGATTCTTTACAAAACAAAATATGCTTTCTTTTCTTCTTTTTTCCTCTCCTTTACTCATTAAAAATATACGTTTTCGATTTAAAGTAGATAATTTTTCTTGCCACTCTTTAAGAATATAGTGTTTAAAACAGAAAATTGCGAATTTCTTCTGAATAAACAAGGTTTTCATTGTATACTACAAAAGAGAGTCCAATGATGTCAAATCCGGAATAATCGGGGGACAGAAATTCGATTCACCTATTCTTATCCAGAGATTTGGAAATTTGGCAAAGACATTACTGTATACGTGATACTAGAGCAACAATGCGGTACTAGAGCTCCATGCTGTCATAAAAAATAAATTGAAAAGTTTGTTCTGGACAATCGCTTTTGGTTACTTAATTATTCAATAAAATAAAAATAATAAATAACCACCTTAAGCAGTTGCTTGCCACAGAAGTCTAATAGGAGCCTGTCAGTTTTTACGCTATAGAGAAAGTGTGAGGATGGCGGGTTCTCACCAGAAAAACAACACAAACATCCATGCCTTAAAAGAGGCTCGAATAGCGCTTTAAAATATGAGCATTCTTTAAAATAACTCTGTATATAGTGAAATTACTGTTTAATTCATTCCTAGGGTAATGGCTTATCTTACACCTATATGAAATCAAGCTTTGTACTAAGGGATGGTAGCAAGGGTAGACATGAGTTTTCCGAACTAGGTGGACGCTCCAAAATCAGCTGAAAAGGGATACCGTAGTTTAGATGGCAATATTAAGTAATGCATAATAAATCTGTTTAAATGATCCAGTAATTATGGCCAAAATACTATAAAGGGGTCGACATACGTATAGTGGATCTATTTCCCTTCGTTACATTAATGGGCTAAAAGCCTCTGGAACTAGGGTGAGCGTTCCCCCATTTCCAACCCTCGGGTGCTATGCATATATATATATATATATTTATCTTCCTATTAGACATATTGCTTATAGTTAAGGTAATTCATTTGCCTATGTAGCTTAAAAAGTATTTCGACAAAAAAATAAAATTACATAATCAATAATATCAATTTAATTTCTAAAATAAAATGATATGAAATAAACACAACTTCTATTGAGAAAAAGCAACAACAACAACATTGCAACGAAAATTAAACATTTGGTATAATCCACAAACGGACCACAGAAAACATTTCGCCACTTCATGAACAATTTTTAATTCTATGAGCATAAGCATCTTTGTTTTCGTAGCCATAATGAACAAGGAAAAAGAAACAGAATAAATAAATATTAGCAACAGAATTTATTCAAAAGCATAAAGCACAACTACCTCAATCAAACGGCTCACAATTACTCTGATTGCGCATTTGTAAGTCTAACTTGTTACCTCCCAAATAAATCAACAATTAGATAAATATAATGTATATAGTAGCCTTAACTGGCATAGTGGTTAGGCAGCTAGCGACTGTTCCAGTAAGGCAAACTTTATGTGTTGTGTTAGCTCTAACTAAGGCAGTGGTCAGCAGACTTCGGTCTTAGTAGGGCATGTCCTTGTACGACAAGGCCTGTAAAAGTTAGGAGTAGCTTCTAGGATTCTTCTCTGTCCTATATGTCGCAAATCAAAAAAAAATGAATAAAAAATATTAAATATATATATTTATAAAATTAAATATCAGAGGGGAAGCAATTTAAACCTTGAGACTGCGTAGTTGAAACAGCTATGATTTTTACGGGTGACTGATTTCCAAAAATGTAAGTTACTTGCCAATTTGTCAAAAGTATAATGGCTCAAAAGCTGACTAATAACTCAATCGGCCAATGATCTACGAGAATCAACTGCGCAGTCTCATTGTTCCAATTGTTTTCGCAACGCTTCGTCGCTGTTAAATACATACATTGATAAAATTTTTAAATTTACAACCACGTATACTGAAATATCAGCGATAAGTTTGATCGTTGTTTCTTAACGGTTTATTATAATTTGGACTCGATTTAGCGAAAGTTGAAGAAAGGAATCAAATTTTTTATGCAAAGATTGAAATCAATGTAATTTTTATTCACTCGGCACTGTGAATGCCTCAGTAAAATTAAATATGATGATATTAAGTAGAAAACGTACAAAATTGAATACAATGTATGAATATTAAATATAGTTTCACATTTAGTGTATCTACGTTGCTATTCTGGAGTTTTCGGGATCTAAAGGCCTCAGAAAATAATAATTTTTTTACTCTCTTTTGTTTCTTCTTTTCTTTTTCTCTTTTTTTTTCTGGAGGGGGGGCAGTAAAGAAGTTAAAAAATACCTGCCATAGAACATAGTTCCTAAACCTTTTGAGAAGAGTACATCACAGTATCCAAAGATGGCGAATCCAAACATTTTCGATGAGCAAAAGTGAAAGTTCAGAGGTAAAGCTCACTAATGCCAAAAAGGAACAGTTTCATCAAAGAGCGTTTGCTTTCTCAGTCAATAATATTTCATTTTTGATGTTTGAGAAACATGGGTGTCGGCAAATAAATTTCCATCTATTTTTATTCATTTCAAGGAGAAGCATTCTTGTTCCGGAAGTCAGGGTTGGAACTAGTGCCAAAGTTCAAGTGTGGCACCCACTTTCAAGAAAGGCCAAAGTTCATATGTATTTTAATAAGGTCACTGCGAGTTTTTGTGAAGGCAGTAGAAGTTTGAAGGTGGGTAGGTGATTCATCTTTGCCCACGTATAGATGCCTATGTGTAGGAAAAACAAAGAAATCCAGATTTAATGAATCTCTGGGTAAATGGTTTTTTCCTACAATAAAAATAGGTTTTCTCTAAATGGAATTAGACAAAATTGCATTAAATAACTGCTCATCTTCTTATAGAACTCACTATGTAACCTAAGTAAAGAAACTGTTTATGCACAGATAAATACAAATGCATATTAAACAATATTGAAATGCCATTTGAAGAATAACTAATGATATATGAAATAAACACAATATGCATGCCAGTTTCTTTTTAGAAAATGTTCCTTCGTCAATAACGTGTTATAAAATTAACAGTGGTAAATATATAGACTATTCCACTCTCATCCCAAGAAAATATTGTAATGAATATTAAACTGTTGGGGAATTTCAGAGACCATAGAAGAAATTTCTATTGCACGGATGTTTGAAATTTTTTCCTCCTTCATGGATAATTTTTTTCTATTTCTTTTTGTAACCATAGTGGATAAAAGAATATATAAACTCAATAAGAACCACTAATAATGGAATTTATCACCTTACACAAAGAACGACCACCTGAGTCGGAAATCAAAGCGACTATGATGCCACAAGAGATGCTGCTTTGGTGTGTGTTTATTATGTGTTTGTTTTTTATGTGTATGCATTGTTTATGCGGTAACGGTTTCCTTCCTACAGGATGAAAGTATGAATATCGATTGTTGTCCTGACCTCAATCGCATTACATCAAGGTATGAATTCTGAGAAATCAAACGAAATGCGAGTTATTTAGTAAATCAAAATACGCTCTATGCTTTATATTAATGCATAGGGTTTCCATTTGGATTATGAAAAAGGTACCCTAAATATGGTAAAGGTATCCCTTGAAATACGAGATTTGCTATTTTGCTAATAGCTACGGAAAATTTCAGGATACCATTCGAGATACGTTCTATTCACTTGCTTATACGGCGAAATGGTTTTGTGATCTGGAATCGTTATTTGTCATGCTTATAAGACTTCTCTGCCCCAGATTGTGAGAGACAGCGATCTTTTTCGAAGAAATCCAGATATCAAGCCACTCAAGCAATAGTAATACTTTAGTTTACATTTCCTAGTGTATTTCAATTGCAATCTTATATTTCAGTACAGATAGGTATGGATGTATAAACTGTGTCTACTATAACTATGTAATTATTACATTGAAACTTTTGAGCTAGGAACACATCATTCGTTATAACAGAAGATTTTATAGGAAAATTCATATCTGTGCAGTCTCATTGTCTCAATTGCTTCCACTACGTTTCGCCGCTGTATCTGATACAGAAAATGATTTACCAAACACAATAATATATCATTTCGTATATAATATTATTTTAATCTTTCCTGTCAAATGAAATATTTTAGCAATTGGGAAACCCTATTGAAATCCTGAAATCTTATTCTCAGACAGCCCGATGCTAAATTCTCGGAACCTACGAAACTAAATTATCGAACTCTTCCCAAAACTAAAATCTCAGACCTGTGTTACCCCCTCTCCCTCCACCCGAGAGTAAATCCTGGTACGTGCCTTTCTCTCGCTAATATTATATTCTTAAAGAAATAAAAACCCGTAGTATTTTCTTTGCACAGCTACCTTGATTGCCAGGACTCTTAATTGAGACAATTCTTTGGATGTCCTTACGCAGAAATTACATCCGTGCAACCTGAATATTTTTGGCTTGAAAAAAAAAACCCCGAAAAAACAGAGATACAGGTAAGGTTGAGACACTTAAAAGAATTTAAAATTCTCCTCTACGAATTTTGAAAACAACAAACATCTACAAGGTGCGGCTATGCCTCCCAGAAGGAATGTCAGTGACGTTGGTAAATTGAAATATAAACGGCATTGTACGAATTCGCCGAATAAAAATTAATATATATAAATGTGTGCATTATTTAATCCAAAATTATTTGTAAATTTCTTTACTACATATGCGAAACATTCCAATTAAATGCAGATATTATTTCAGTACCCAAAGAAATATATCCAATAATTCCATTGCATTTCCTAATGATTCATCCTAAAACTTGAGTGAGTGAAATATAAAGTCTTTTCTGAAGTTTCTTGTTAGAATGCCTGATGTTTCGCGAAACAAAAAAAAAAACATGACCTAATTTTATAGGATCTAACTCTTTTGATGGTGATTGAATCTGAACATAGCATAGAATTCGTTTTTGTTTAAGTTACTTGTCTTATTTCATGTAGTTTACTGCGAATGACATGGTGGTAGTCAATTATGCAGTCAAGGTGAGCCAGAAACATCTCAGTTTTGTGATTTCCGGAGTAGTAAGTTGAAATGGGACATAACCTACAGTGCTGTATTAGTATGAAAACCCTACTGAAATCAGAATATATAGAAAATCTGATATATAGTTATTTATTGCAACATCTGTGACAATTGGTTTACGACGTAAATAAAATTCTACGGCTGTAGTAAAAGACAGCTCAAAGAAAAGGAACATTCAGTAGTGCTATGATTGTCTGGACCTTTACAAGCTAGTTTCAGATTTTCTTTGTAGAAAGTTGTGTAAGACATATGAGTTTCCTTCCTCTAAAAAAAGAAGTGTAACAAGAGTTTCAAACATAGTCTTACTCAACTTAAATTTTTTGTAACATGTAGAGAAATTATGAGAATTAATAGGCAAAGTTCATGATGCACACCTGATGAAGACAGATACTTCTTCCAGTATTGTCTTATTGGTAACAAGAAATCAGAACTTTTACTAACATAAATGGAATAATGGTATAGTGGAAATTGCTAAGATATTATGTGAATTAAATATCAATGTTCATGATGCAGAACTGCTAAAAAATTACTTATAAAATTGTCTTATTGGTACTAAAGAAAGGAAATATAAAACTCTTACTAATATAAACTAACTAGAAGGACAAATATCGCCTCTGACGCATATGACAATCCCGTTTCCAAAAAGAAAGAAGTTTTTCCCTTACCTACTGTTTCATTCCTTAAAAGTTTCAATTTGAGTCAGCGGATGATGGGAAAAATGGAAATAGTATTACATTAGTATTTATACAACATAAAACTATTAACTTATATTATACTAATGCTGTTTAGTTATATATAATATATATTATTTATGTTTAGTTGTACAATAACTAAACTTTTAAGTCCAAAAAGTTGCATTTCCTACACCTCTCTCAGAAAAATGGTTATATTATTGCTGTCAGTGGAATTTCTCTTAAACACCACCACCAATTTTTCAAATTCTTATACTATGTATTTATTATTTGAAGAATTTAATAACCAATCTGCAGTTTCATCATTTCAGTGATCTGTAAAGATATATACACCAAAGAGCCAAATCATTTTGACCAGCACGTCTTTATGCAAATCGAAGGAACTGCAGGTAATAAAGATCATGAAATGGTATAAATAACACTTGATACTGAGCTCTCTTAATCAGTGTTATTCCTGTTTTTCAGATGGGAAAAGCAGCGGACTTAATTGAGTTTGTACCCTCAAAAACTTGTCTGAGGAAGGAAAAACCAGAAACCGCCGGCAAGATGTGGACCATCACAACTCATCGATGCAAGAGGTGAACGAAGGCTATCCTGTATGGTTCGAGTCAACAGAAGGTATACTGTGGCGCATCTCGTCCACAATTTGAATCCTGGTGACGGGGGTAAAATGTGTCACAATACACAATACATCGAACCTGGTGAAAATGGGGCAGCGTAGCTGCAGGCCTCTATGAGTGCTCACGCAAACCTCGGTTTACCATCGAAAGCGATGCATCGAAAGGAAAGCATCGAAAGGAATGTGAACGCCATGAAGTTTCCAATAGAAATTTCATGGCGTTCACATTCCACCGCCGACATTTCATATTTCTATCATTAATGTACCGTTGCAATATTCGTTTGAAATTTTGGAATTTTCGAACTTTATCACCGTTAGAGGGCGCAATTATGGTGTTCGAAAGATTCCTAAATGGCGAATAAAAATATTTTATCGATTCCTATCTAACCCTAAAGAGATTTTTTTATTTATCTCTATATATAAACAATTATCTGCTAAAACAAAAAAAAAGTGTCGTTCCCTCCTCCGGGGCTAAGAAGTCAATTCATTGTTGTCAGTGGAAACATTATGGCGTTCACATTCCACCACCAAAATTTAAAATTTTTAGCCTAAATACGTCGTTTGCAACATTTATTTGAAATTTTGGAATTTGAAAACTTTTTTCACCGTTAAACGGTGCAATTATAGTTTTCGGAAAATTTAAAAAGTGTGAATCATAATATTTTTATCAATTCCTATCTGAACCAAAAAGAATTTTTCATTTATCTCTAAAGACAAACAATTATCTGTTAAAACCAAAAAGTTGTGTTTTTCCTCCCTAAGTTCTAGTCAACCATTTTTGATAATGGAAACTTCGTGACCTTCACATTCTAGCACCAAAATATCAAATTTCTAGCATAAATACATCGTTTGCAATATTCGTTTGAAATTTTGGAATTCTTCACCTTTTTCCAGAAGTAGACGCTAGAGGGCGTAATTACAGCTTTTGAGAAATTTGGAAAGTGCATATCGTAATATTTCATCAATATCTATCCAACACAAGAAGAATTTTTTATCTATCTCTGTAAAGAAAAAAGTTCGATGTCTACTGACTGACGACAAAACGAAACTATAATCTCGTTTTCTTTGAAAACTGGATAAAAAAACGGTGTAAACGGACCCGCAAAATAAATTAAGAATTTGCTATATGTAAAATCCGTGATGGAGAGCTACTGACGACAGTTTATTTACACCATTGGCTTATTGAGAATATGGAATTAGAAACATTTATTAAGAAAATCTGAAAGATATTGCATCATTATTATCTGTCTTTTTTTCCGTTTTTACTTTATAGTTTAAAAGCTGATTTGCAATCCTTAGTAGCTCTTTTGTGCGAAATACGTTTAAGTAATATATAGAAACATTTCGTACATATGAAGTATCCATGTGGATCATTGAATATATAATTGACAAATATTCTAGACCTGGATCCTAGACCTGGATGATTTAGGTGAAATTTTGCATTTCACCTAAATCATCCAGGTCACAAAGACCTCAATGTTAATTCAGGCCACAAAGACCTCAATGTTAATCCAGGTCACAAAGATCTCAATGTTAATCCAGGTCACAAAGATCTCAATGTTAATCCAGGTCACAAAGACCTCAATGTAATCCAGGTCACAAAGACCTCAATGTTAATCCAGGTCACAAAGACCTCAATGTTAATCCAGGTCACAAAGACCTCAATGTTAATCCAGGTCACAAAGATCTCAATGTTAATCCAGGTCACAAAGACCTCAGTGGCTCAGAGAAGGTAGAGAAGGAGATCCGCAGGGCAGCTGTTAGGAGATAGTCGAAAGCCTCCCTTCAAGACCATTCAGAGTGTCTTTTGTGGCTTTCATGCACACGGAGCCATAGGAACTGACTTTTACGTTTTACCACTGGGGCAGAATAGTTATATCTAGGGAGCGAGGAGGTTCAAAATAGACATGCCCACCTCCATTCTTTGAGAAAGCTAGTAAGGATAACGGAGACAAAAAAATATTAAATGTGCATATTTCGGTTATTTTTTTAATTGAAAACCTCTAAGCGGAGGGATAAATGTCATACTGTAATATAAATTCACGCTTGTCTACTTTTGCTTTTTTATCCGGGTCGATTGCGTCATTTGTTATATTGTAATGTTTATATGGCTTTTCACGAAAAAGTGATGGAAAATGACCGTCAGTTTCTGTGATGATGTGCGGAAAAAATCAGACATAATATTTAACTAAATTTTTTTTTCGTGTACAAATTTGTATCTCGCTAATTATTAACGATGTTTATATACGTCTTCAAATATAGGCATTTCTTCTGAATGGCAGGATTTGTCCCTTCTAAACGGTTTAAAATGCAACTTATAATTTTTAATGTAATAAATTTGTCAGATTTTTCTAGTTGTTTCAGAAATACATTTGCTTTTACATGGCGCTTGTACTGCATTAACTAAACACATGCGAATTATTCAAGCAGATCTCGGATATTACAGCAGCGATGCAACAGAACAGACGCAGCTTCTATCTCTATTCAAAGCTGCAACCTCAACTGAAAGAAAAACGTACCATGACGTAAAAATTATCGTCGTTCAGATCATTTGTTTCGATTTGGATTTTATTTCGTACGATACAAAATACAAAATATAATTTACTTTTTTAAATTATAAAACGGCACGGGGGTGAAAAGACACTTTTGCCCTTTTGCTCCCCCACCGATCGAAGGCGCACTTCCAAGTTCAATGTGGGGGATCTTTTGTCCCGTTTTAACGAGGTCAAGACGGGAGTTATCCGAGAAAAATTCTTAATGCATATATGGTTGGAACAGGAACTTGACAACTGCAGATTGTGACTTAGTTTGCTACCGACTGAGCCAACCTTCATACCCACCCCATAGTGTCAGGAGTTCTACAAAATTTCCACATTATCGTCCATTCGGCTGTATTACATCTACATCAAGTTCTTGTAAAATCATCTCTGTCAAGAGCATCCGTAACACTTGCTTGGATTCCGGGCCGTCAAGGAATTATTTTAAACGCATTGGCTGATTTCATTGCCAAACAAGCACATTGCAATGACTCTCTAATTGAAAGTTTCATTCCAGGAGAGGAAGATATTCGTCATTATACTGAACAGACATTTAAAATTCAACTCATGTGTCATGGAAAGTCTTCTATGTACATCGTTACATCCTTTTGAAACTTTATTTGTAAGACCTGCAATTAGACGTTTTTTTGTTCCAGACGTTAGAAGTATTCATTACACGATTTAGACTTACTGTTACTCCATTAAATTAATTTCTTTTTACGTCGTCACATTACTGACAACGACAACTACCCACATTATGGGTATACAACCTATAAGTACCGTTTCCTTCAGAAAACTACATCAAAAAGGCTTTCGATAGTTTGCTCCATATTCCAACACTGAATTCTTCTACTGTCTCTACCAATGCTGATATCTGCTCTGGAATATTACATTTAAAATTCACACAGATTTATATTTTAAATAAAAAAAATAAATACTCCCTCAAGACCGTCAGTCACAAAGGTCTGACAGAAGCTTGACTTAACAAATGCCTGCTTCTTTTTGCCAACTGCCAAGAAGTTTGCTTTTTTTCATCTAGCTGAAAAAGATTTCAATAATCATTGCGTATACCAGTGGTTCTCAACCTTTTAATACATATAGTTTAATACGCCATAGTGGAAAGTCTGTGAGGTTGACGGGACCTCAGCAGAAAGACAACACAAACATCCATACCTTACCCTGGGTTCTAACCCAGGTCCCTTTAATCAGTAGCCAAGCATGCTAACCACTTGGCAGACTTTAGAACAGTTTGATTCTGGTAGACTAAATTACTGGCATTAGAGTGTTAAATATTTAATATGTATATTTCAGTAAGTTCTTTTGCTAAAATTCTTATCACTTTTCTAAAAGATGACTTGAACTTCACTAGATGGATACCATAAACAATGCGTAGGGATACGATTTAGAATTACACCACGAGATAAATTATTATCTCATCGATGCCACATATAAGTAATATATATATTAGTCAAGGCCACAACTCAATAATATTAAGCATCTCGAGCAGTATTGTCCAACCCGCGGCTCATTGCAAAAGAACTTACTGCTCACAAAACAAAATAAACAATGTAATAAATCTAATTCAATCCTTCCAGTTTTCGAACCAAACATTTTTAAGTGCATACTAAACGATTTTACTAATTCACAGTATGGGTTAAAAATCTCTATTTTTGTTTTTTAATCAAGTTATTTTTTCTTGATTCCTCAAAAATAGAGTTTTTTTCTCCTACTTATTGGAAATATATATTCTCGCTTTTAAGTAAAGAACTTGACCTTCGGCTCTTTCAGAACGTAGTTTTTTGCCAGTGACAAGTCACTTAGCAGGGATTGGATTGGCCTGATCTAGAGATAGGGAAAAATATTAAAATGATAGCAAATATATTGATAATATAATATTATGATATGTCAACAAATTTAGAATTTAAACGTTCATATAATTTCCAAATATTTTCTGTCTATTGTAGTTAAGAACATTATGATTAACATTTATGAAAACCTTTTCACTTGCTAGATAATGTGCGTGGATTATGATTTCCTCACTTTATACATATATATGTAGGATTATAGGCATAGTCTTATATATGCATACATATATATTGTTAAAGCTACTACTATATAATTATCTGCGGTTCAATGCATCTGAACTACTAGTCTACAAGGATTTCAGTCGTATGTTCATTCTGAGTTATTGCGTGTTGTTGAACAACTGGGGCACACAATAATCATCAATTGAGATAGAATGCTGCAGCATGAACGACAATTGTTACCTTGGGATCTATCATTTGTAAATTCGGATTCGGAGTGTGCGATACAATTAACTTATTATAAATCTGACTGTGTTTCGTACTACGCGAATCAAACGATTCGCAATTCGCTTGACATCTAAATAATATTTGAGTCCGTGTTATTAAAAGAATGACCATTAACATTTGCATTCAAGGTACAATTACGACATAGAGTTTTTCAATTTAAAATTCAATTGTGTTAATTTTTATTTGTAAAAATAAAAATGTACCTTTAACACTTTAAGTTAATTAACTTTTTCTAGTGTAACAATTTCTACGATTGAACATTTAAACGTTACTTTACCAATGATTGTTTAACTAACTTAAAAAATTAAAAGTTAATGTAAACATTTTACATCCCTTCAGATGAAGAGGAAATATTATAGAGGATAGTTTGCAAAGTTGCTTTGCAAGTTCAAAAGCATATAATCAATTTGCAACGAAGAAAATGAAAGAAATTATGTGAAATCACTTTAAAACAGCAGATTTATTTTGCATCTATTTGCAATTGCTTTTTTTGTTCGTGTGAAATGTTCTGTAGGAAAAGTCAGAAATAGATCTATTACACAGGTGAAGAAAGAGAAAGATTCTAGCGGCGTTTCAGTAAGCAGGAGTTGGACTGGCCTTATTTAGAGACATGATTCTGATATGTCAGAAATAGACCTATTACACAGGTATAGAAAAACTAGAAGTTATCATGTGATTATATAGAATAGACATGATGAGATAAATCAGAACAGATATGTGATTCATAACTGAGATTCACTAATGTCTTGTAAGAATTTTTGATCTTTCAATTGCAAAGTCTCACTGACTAACTTGCTTTCATCTACGCTTCCGCTATTGGTTTAAGTCATCAAGAGGGGACATCTTCATGGAACTAATGCAAAAAAAAAAACTAAGATAAGCAAGCAATAGACTTATTACACCAGGTGTAGAAAGAGCACAATGCGTGCTTTACTTTGGGAAAATGACAACAGCAACAAAGAAGTAAGAAACAAAAAACATTCCCTCTAGCTTTGTCTTCGTAGTTTCATTAAATGTATATTTCATTACCGCCATTACCACAATACATCAACGAACATGGTAAAAATTTGCTGTAAATAACTCCTGCTATGTTTCATACAGCGTCAACATTGAACATCAGCAAACTTATGTATTTATCTTCATTGTCATATCATTTGCATCCGTTTCGTGTAAAAAAATGAAGTAATTATAAATGCTTGACGTTGTAAAGTTCCTTGGGTATTCCATTTACTTATTTTTGTATAGATTTGAGGATTTTGCCTTTAGGTCGTTGATTTTTTCCGTATGTTGGGTTATACTTGATCGAGATCCGTTCATATCGCAGTATAGATTCTCTCGGTTTTCTAGCCTCACTTCGACATAAGAGATTGACCAAACAAAGAATGTTTCAGGTAGTGGCGAAACGTGGATGAGAGCAATTGAGACGAAAAAACTTACAATTGTTGCAAGAAGGTTCTCCTATGTCACTGATTGATCAATCAATCAATCATTTGCCAATTCCCCACCCGGTAGGGGACCACCTTGTCGTGGTGGTGGCATCCGGCATGCCAGCATCCGGTCGAAGACTTTGCTGACCGGATTGGGTCCCCGGTTGGACAGAGCCAAGACCAACCGAGGTCGAAGACATCGCTGACCGGTTTAGTGGTCCGGTTGGACGGTGTCAAGACCTCAACATCAGGCGCTCCGTGGAGCAGTTCAAGGGCACGGCTGAACGGATTTGGTTACCTAGTAGGCACGAGCCCTTTTCAAAGTCTGGGCCCTACTAAGAGTCTACACCTCGGGTGCCGAACGAACTTGGATCTACATATCCTTGTTCATGGCTAACCGGGGAACAGATCAAATTTCAGGTTTCTACCGGTGGTTAGCTTTCCTTCTATAGGACTGCTGCCATGTGAGGTTGGGGATGAGATGCATCTATATGGTGTAATCTTGCCCCCGACTCTAGTTAGTCACGGCTTTCCGTTAACTTGGTAGTGTCGTGAGACGGAACCGGGGATTGCCGTGGTTGTTGAACATCTGGCAACAAATAGTACAATCACTTGCCAATCAACCAGTTATCTCATAGATCAAATATTATTAGCCTATTGACCATATGATTTATAGCTGAGATTCACCATGGCTTGTAAGAATTTCGATCTTTCAATTGCGCATTCTCACTGACTGAATTGCTCGCATCCACGCTTCGTCCTTTTTTCGGTTTAAGCCATCAAGAGGGGCCAGCCCATAGAACTAATGTAAGATCGTGCCTTTTTTGCCAACTGCCAAGAAGTTTGCTTCTTTGCATCTAGCTGGAAAAGATTTGAATAATCATTGCGTATACCAGTGGTTCTCAACCTTTTATGCTTCACGTACCCCCTGGAAATGTGTATGTAACTGGCATACTCCTTATATAGATAGATAAAACTATAGTTATAGTATAATAATGCCAACTTAGCGACTTTGTTACTAGATCTAGCGAATTTTGAGCTTTCACGGCGTACCACAAAATATTTTACCGCGTATCCCACGTTGAGAACCCTTGGCGTATACGATGAAACTTATATAAAAAAATATTATTATTAATTATTTGTGAAAAACAACGCATTTCAAATATTTCATAATTATATATACTGCTCACAAAAATTAGGGGATGTATTATCGCTTCATATTCATTTTGAAATATCCCCTAATTTTTGTGAGCAGTATATATAACTATTGGTACCGGCAATTTTAAGATAAAACATGTACTGCATTCTAAAGCGTATAGTTGAGCTTCCTACTTTTGCTTCACAATAACATTTTTAGAAACTAAAAAATGTAAAATTTAACATAATATTTAGCGATTTATTTTAACTTGTAATTGCTTTAATGTTGTATGCACAGCCCATGAAAGAAAGCATTTCTTCTTTACCGTTTGAAATTTCAAGTGATATTTGTCGCCCTTTACGGTTTTGCTCCTCTGTTCCTTCTTGTGTTTTATACATTCTTTGGACCAAATTATGTACTTACTCCAAGATTAAGCAGCTATCATAAATAGACGACTTCTATACTGGCCGATTTTATCACAAAAACGATGTTGAGCAATTTCAACTGGTCCTCTTCCAACAATAGTATATAAATTTCAATTTTAAAATTAAATAGCTAGGCATCTTTTAATTTAATAGGCTAATTATATTATTCTATTATATTTTCTACAATGTTAATAAGCAAATGCTTTTGTGGTTTTTCTTTTTTGAAAAGAAAATGAATAGTAGTCAGTTCGGAACTGCAAAGCAAGATGCACACACACTTTGAAAGTTAATAGCTGCCTGATTCTAAAGGTGTGCTGCAAGAGTAGTGTCCATTAGTACATTTGTGACATCTAATTATTCTGTGGGTCTTGCTATGCTTGTCAGCAAATGAAACATTAATCAGTGATCTATGGACCTATAAGCCACGTCGTTAGCAAGTTATTATTAAGAATTGGAAGTAAAGCCATGTCCTATGAAAGTTGATGCAAAAGTTTACTTCGTGTCTGGCTAGAGTGAAATCAACCTCGCTGGTTATTGGAGGAATTATCATATCAGGCAGGCGCCAAGCCTGAGTGGAAGCAATTGAGGCCTTGCGACTGCGCAGTTGAGACATCTATGATTCTTACAGGTGATTGATTTATCAAATTACAAGTTATTTTGAATTAGCCAATAATGTCATGTATCAACAGTTGCATCATAGATCATTAGTTGATTGAAAAGTGATTAATAGTTCAATCAGCTAATGATCTAAGAAAATCATCGTTTCGTCAACTGCGCGGTCTCATTGTCTCTATTGCTTCCACTCTGCCTCGCTGCTGATATCAGAAAACAATTCATCTGCAGAAGAAATAAAATACATGCTTTTGATACTTTGGCGTGCAAATGCTTTTCTACATTTTGCTCATCTGGTTCAATACCAATTAAAATTGTATTTTTCCTTCAGATACTACCATAGCCTGTGTCTTTGTAATATTTGAAGAGTTTTGCTTTCCAGTAATGAAACAAAGATGCTGCAAAGAGAACAATCAGTACAATTGCAAAGGGTTAAATCTAACAATTAGTTTGAACATTGTCATTATGTTTGCTGAAGATGCTTTTGCTTGAATATAAGACACCTTGTTCAAGCTTTTCAAAAATAACAATTATTATTAATTATATATTATTTGCGACGCAAAGAAATGTTTTTCAGCTTTTGGAAAGGATTACTATCCTATCCGAAGGAGAGCAGTCACTCTCGGCCATCGGTGTCGACTTTCTCACCGAGGGCAGAACGGAGAGTAGAGAAGAAAATTCCCAAAGCAGGCACAGGTGGGACTTGAAACTGGGAACTACCCACAACGAGCCTTGCGCGGTATCGACTGAGCCAAACCCCAGCTCTGTTTTTTTATGGGTCTCAATAGCATCATTGACATTAGTCGAAGCCATTTTAGTCCAAGAAGACATTTTTAGATCTTCGAGATATTACTGTACTTCATGTAGTATTAAAACTATGAATTATTTCTATTATTGAAATAATGTTTAAAAAGACGTGCTTGGCTGTATAGCAAAGGGATCTCGGGTTTTCAATTTCGGATATGACATTAATGTTTGTTTTTTGGTGAGATATCCTTGTTTTCGTTCGATATTCGCTGAGAATGTCTTGTCAGATCCTTTTCGTAGCAATTACTTGGGAAGACATTTATTCCCAATCTGTTATTTACCGTAGATGTATAAATATTTTTCAACATTAATAGATTTGCTACTGATGCTTGGCTATTGATCTAAGGGACCTGGGTTCGAACCCCGGGATGAATGGAATAATCATCCCGGGATAATCCCCCCGAACCCATGGATGTATATATCATTTTTCTGCTGAGGACTTGCCATCCTCTCAGACCTTCTACTATGGCATATAAACTGACAGGCTCCTGTCAGACTTCTGTGGAAAGCAGCTGCTTGAGGGGGTATTTATTTATTCTATTTTTTAAATAGATATTTATATAATTTATATAATTTATATAAATATCTGTTTAATTGGGGTTGAATTACAGAAAAGAGTCTTTTCTTTTCTTTTGAAGTCATTTTATAAAATTATACTATGATCTTTTCTTAATAATACATTCTAGTTATTTTTTTAAATTTTTAATAGTCAACTTAGGATGCTGTACTGATTTTTATTTATGTAACTATGCGGTCACTTGTACGCATAATATATTATGTAGGCATTTCGGAAAGAATTAAAGTGCTGTCGTAAAGATAGGTTGTTTAAATTACTCTAATTAAAGAATATCAGCAAGTAAGAGAATAATATTAGATTTCAGTAAATTAAGCTACCTGTCTGCAATGTAAAATGTCTTCTCATTCTGAAAGTAGTAAGTTTTAGTTTTTTTTTCCTGCTATGAAGGCACCTTAATTTAAATACTAATGTTTAAGTTTTTTTTTCTTTAATGAATGTAATCAGTATAATGAACGATTTAAGGTGCTATCATAAGTAATCAGCAACTTTTTTCTTTTCATTGTTAAATTTCTTTTACATTCGTTTTTGATTTTTCCTTGACGTGAACAATGTATATGCTTTTAAAATAATTTTCTGATTCAATTTTTGAAGATTAGAACATGATAAAATAGTTCGAAGTTTTATCACATTAGTTTTTCATCTTAACGACAACATTTTTGTTGTAATTAATCCACTTCCTTCGTAGGTTGTACGGGACCAGATATCTCTATTTCTGTATATTTCTAGTTAGAGCCAAAATATCTCTTACAAAGATAAAAATATATGCAGTCCACTGTTAAATTGTTGAAGAAATAGTTGAGAGATTGGTTATAACACGTAAAATGTCACTAGACATTTTCCATAGAGTTAAATTATTTGAGTCCATTGGTTTCATTGTCCAAAGTAGCTAATGCATCGAAAAATGGGAGAGAAAAGAATTAATTAGGCTACGTTGAATACAAAACTCAAAGATCAGCCTTAGTGTGTTGGAGAATAATGCAACGGAACTGTTATAGGAGAGATTGAAACCTTCTACCTTAAACTTTTGCTATTTTATGCGAGTACAGAAACTGGATTTCCTTCATACGGCTTAAAATCCATTCGAACGACGGTAGCTCTTCCAAATCACATCAATGACTCCATTTTCGTCGTGATGAAAGTGTCGGGAAACGGAGGAAACTTCTGTGCTGGTATAATTGAAGCTTTTTGAGATCTCCTTTATTCCAGATAACTGAAAAGTTACGCATGGGCATTCTGATGGTGAAGAATGGAGCAACGGCATGTCGTAAAAATTGTTTCTTTACGTTATTGAAAATTGTGATTTGAGGAAAATTGCATTTAGTTTACACTTAGATATATCCCCAACAACGTTTCCGAATTGCATTATCGACTAAGTTTCTGAATGCACAGTGAATTTTCTTTTTCAACAATTTGTGCATTATTTTGCATATTTTAATATCAATAATTGTATTCGGAAATATCATGTGAAAAAATAACTGAATTGAAAGCGTTATAATTTTAAAATATGTTCTTGATGGAAAATAAAACAAACTAGATTCAAAATGATTAACTCTAACGATATACTGACTCCGAACTATGTTCTGCCAATGTTCAAATAATTATAAGTCACAGTAAGTCCTCGTTTATCATACATTTTCACAATGCAGTTCCCCTTTATCGCAATTCACATTGCACTTACAAATAAACCTCTATTATGAAACTATCTTCATATGGGTTTAAACTTTATTGCAAGAGATTAAATTAAGTAAATATAATATTAATTGGAATATAAAATAGTAAATTAAATAAATTTCTTCAGAATTCAGCAAGATAAAGTGAATACTCCAGATGTTCATAAACACTTTTTAAAGGTACAGAGCATGTATTCCTTCTTTATCAATGACAATGAAACATGTTCTGCGAAGAACATTTCGGTTGCGGAGTTGCGATTGTTATCATGTTCATATGCGATGATTGTTATCATGTTCATATGCGATGATTGTTATCATGTTCATATGCGATGATTGTTATCATGATGTAAGACACATGGACATTTTAAATTTAATATTAATATAAGCAATTTGAAAATTTACCCAGTGTTGCTCGTGTCTAAAACTCTCCAAAGCAGAGGCTCTCACACAGGGGGTCACGAGAATATGTAATTTTTGGTGGTTATTTAAAATTATGAATTGAAATTGACTGAAGATAAGTAAGAGGTGGGGAGGCGTAAGGATGTGTAAAAGCAAAAGTGAGGGGGAGTCTGATCCAGAAACTTTTGGGTTGTTTGGGTTGGGTTGTTTTACCTCTGAGCGGCACTTTTTTGCACACCATGGGCTAAATGGCCAGGTCAGATGGACCCCGAAGGCTCAGAGAAGGTTGGGGGAGGGGACCCACTGGAACAGCTGTTGGGAGACAGATGGTAACCTCCCGTCAAGGCCATTCAGCGTGTTCTTTAACGTGCACAGGGTATGTCTCTCCCGCACACGGGGCCACGGCTTAACGTCCCATCCGACGGACGGCGGCCTTTCCAAGCCCATCGGTGTCCCCTACTGACCGTGGGCAGGGCAAGGAATTTTGCGGAGATAAATCTCAACGCTGACCCAGCTGGGACTCGAACCTGGGAACTACAGATTACGAGCCTGGCGCGCTACCGACTGAGCCACCCCCGCCCCCAAACTTTTGGGAGTCACTGCTCTAAAAGTATATAACAGATAGCACTCCCCATGTGACAAACTCTCTTTAGGCATAAAACTCATTACTATCTATTTACCATTCCCCCACCGCACTGTAAATTTTTTCTAACCCTCTTTTTAGGGATAGAAAGGAACGGAAATATTTTGAGATAGTGCTTGACAATTTCCACATCGAAAGCTTTTAAATTAAAAAACTGTAGTGTCTAGCTCAGGAAATCTCTTTTCAAAACATGTCATCTCAGCAGTAATATGTCAAGCATAGGTAACCTTATAGGAACGAAACTAAATCTGGGCAAATTTTTTATGGCAGATCTAAAATGTACAAAAATGTGCACATACTAAAAAGAATGCATTGCACATTAAAAACTTCATTTATTATTCAATGCCTTTATTAACAAATTTTATGAGATATCCCTTTATTAAAGAATAAATTAATAAAATACACGTAATAAATGCACATTTTCCAAAATTAGGTTGATTATTCTAACGTCCGATAAGAATTCTTAGTTTTCGAAGCATTCATTTGAATAAAGAATCTCCTTGTCCGCACGTGCTCTTTCGAACAACTTCAATGTGCATGAAATGGCTCGTGCTATTTACCCATTTCGGAAACAATGTCTTCATTATGCGAATTGGAGAGGAATTAATGCAAGATTTCCTTCTTTTAAATTTGTTGGTGTAATGATTACTTTCAAACTTTCTACTATTAAATGGTTTTGGTTAACCATTAATATTAAGTGCAAGGGAATTTCGGGTAATTCAACCCATTCTACACCAGTTTTGACTGATCCAATCAGGCCGAGATCCCAAATTGGATTTTGATTCGGATGATGAGTGCATATTAATCAGCTCCATTATTATAACACAAATCCAGAGAACACCATAAATTCAATTTGTTTAAAATTTGGAAACAAAAAAACATTTGAATTTGGTTTCAATTTTCAAAGGAAGAGTTTGCTAATCCGCTATAAGCTTGATGAAAAATTCTTAATTGTCAATAGCAGTAACTTTTCGGTACATAAGTCTTCATAATAATTGACAGGCGTAAAGCCTGAGTGGAAGCAATTGACTCTGAGACTGCGCAGTTGAGACATCTATGATTCTTTTGTTGATTAATTTACCGAACTGTAAGTTTCTTGTCAATTAGCCAATAGTGCCATGGATCAACAATTGCTTCATGGATCATTGGTTGATTGAAAAGTGACTGATAGCTAAATCAGCCAATGATCTACGAAAATCATCTTTTTCGTTAACTGTGCAGTCTTATTGCTTCAATTGCTTCCATTATGCTTTGCTGCTGTTAATAGAAGAGGTAACTGAATTTTCAACGATAGTGGGAGACAAACCTATAACTTTCGAAAACATGTCAGTGCTCTTTCGTATTAAACTATCTACGCTTAGTTTAATTTCAGTAAAGTAGGCTGGGATAGCTCAATTAGAATACTTAAATATTTTCAGGAGGTTGCGGGTTCGTTTCTCACTCTCGCCGAAACAATTTTTTTTCTTCAACTCTCTAATTGCTTAGGTTTAATCAAAAAGAGTAGAAACATGGAGAAATGCGCACATTTTTGTAGAAGTGGTCCAACTGAGCTTTGAAATAGAGTGGAAACAGAATTATAGTTTCCTTTGTCTCGATTGGCTTTTGTGCCATATCTAGAGTGCTGATATTTCGATTGATAAAAACCGAGACCTTTCTGTACATGTTCCGGTTTCAGTTTTCTGAAACGTGGACGGTTTAATATTGGTTTTCATTTGATTGAAACTGGGATATTTCTTCTTAGAAGTGTAACCCCACAGAAAACTTAACTAAACTTAACTAAGGCAATTGTAAAACGGAGCAACAGACATGACGAACGCATGACGGACAATCCGCATTTAATAGGATAATCAGTAATTCGCCCACTCTAAGAGCATCGAATACAAATTCATAGCTATGCTGCATAGATTGACTGTAATATTATGTCCCACAGAGGTGGGACTTTTATTGTTACTCAGAGCGTTTTGTAGAAGTGGGACGTTTCTCGTGGCAAGGCTAATTCCAAGTCCTCATGGCGATGCTTGCGGAAAAAGGAGTACCTCGCAGACAACACTCAACTAAGCTATTTGCTTGCACCGACTGCTTGGTGCTCAATACACATCGCGTTATTCCACTCACAAAATAAGTCCTCGTAAATTTAAAAAAAGGCGTCAATACAGTGACCAATTTATTCCGAAAACGCGTTAATTAAACCGAAGTAAATCAGGAGCCCACTGCACCGGGACCGTTTGGAAGTCCTGAAATGTTTTCGGGACAGTTCTCTAAAAACCGGACACAAGTACAACCTATCTATATACCGAATCCTGAGAGTCGATCACTAGAATTTCGAGTTGTTATTGCGAATTTAATTTCTTTTTTTTTTTTTCAGAATAGCAGTAAAACCTTTTTACTCTTTGTCAGCAACGAAAATATTCTTATTATTCCACCCGCCATAATTCTCTGCCCTTATCGGCCTACTTGAATTCCTCTACGCCTTATATTAATCCTACAAATCAATAGTAAATATTTTCCAACCAACATCCTACGTTAATCCTACCCTACTAGTAAAACGGTTACTGACTATCACCAGAGGGCAAAGCAAAACAAACATGTAAAAAAATGGCAATTGCAAAGAAAGCAGACATCTAAAACTGGCAGTTTAGCAGTTGCCAGTTGACATGTTTTGTTTTTTCGACAATTTTTAGCGATTGCGATTTTTTCGATAATTTTAGGCTGCAAGCCAGCAGGTAGTTGTACCAAAGGACCATGCCTTTAGTATCTTGTTACTTTATTGTTCTAACCTCTTTCGAAGGCAACGTTGAAATTATTTAAATTAGTGAAGTTGGCATGCGAAACATTTATTTTCATTTACTTGCAGATTGATTCCCAATGTTCATTCAGTTTGCGTTCTAAACTTATGCGACCCAAATTACTCTCAGTCCGTTCATGAAAATAAATAACACTCGAGAGATCGGTATTAACGGGCATGTAATTATCGTCAATGAAACGCATTATCTTCACGCCAGTATGCACAAAACGTAAGCATTTTCTGCAAAACATTGAGTAAATTCAGAAATAGATTCGGTACGTTAGTTAAACATATGTGAAATTTGAGCTAGAACTGATGCAAAAAAAATGCACAGTATATTATGAATGCTTTTTTTCTTTGTTTTTAAAGATAAAACTTGAAATGCATTAAATATAGTATAGCTCCAGATTATAACGAATAAACATAATAATATATATAAGGTATAATTTTGTGGAAAAAATAAGTTTCGTCGGTTAGGAGGAATCGAACCCACGCCTCCCAGTTACATGAACTGGGAAGAATGGGTTAGAATCTTACTTATCTCCGAAAATTATTTTTCCATGAAATTGTTTCTTGAATTATATGTATATTGTTTTTCTGCTGAGGTCCCGCTATCCTCACAGACCTTCTACTATGGCGTTTTAAACTCACAGGCTCCTCTTAGATCTCTGTGGCAGGCAGCTCTTGAGGGGGTATTAATTTTTATGTCAACAGTAGCGGCGAAGCATAGTGTAAGCAACTGAGATAATGAGACTGCGCAGTTGATGAAACGCTGATTCTCATAGATCATTGGCTGATTGAACTATATATGCAGGCATTTTTCAATCAACTAATATCTGATGAGATTGTTGATACATGACACTATTGGATAATTGACAAGTAACTTACAGTTCAGTAAATCAATCAATTGCAAGAATCCATAGATGTCTGGGGCGGGGTGGCTCAGTCAGTAGCGCGCCAGGCTCGTAATCTGTAATTCCCAGGTTCGAGTCCCAGCTGGGTCAGCGTTGAGATTTATCTCCGCAAAATTCCCCGCCCTGCCCACGGTCAGTAGGGGACACCGATGGGTTTGGAAAGGCCGCCGTCCGTCGGATGGGACGTTAAGCCGTGGCCCCATTTGCGGGAGAGACATACCCTGTGCACGTTAAAGAACACGCTGGATGGCCTTGTCGGGAGGCTGTCTCCCAACAGCTGTTCCAGTGGGTCCCCTCCCCAACCTTCTCTGAGCCTTCGGGGTCCTTGTGATCTGGCCACTTAGCCCATGGTGTGCAAAAAAGTGCCGCTCAGAGGTAAAACAATCCAACCCAACCCATAGATGTCTCAACTGCGCAGTCTCAAGGTCTCAATTGCTTCAACTCACGCTCCGAGTCTGGTCAACCCGTAATCTGTGAATTTATTATTGATTGATTCAAGCATAAAGCTAATTTCATAAGACACAAAGTGAGGAATCCTATGGTATGATCCCGGTAACGAATACTTGGATTGAAACCCTCAACTTATTATCATCAAATAATAAACTCCAAGACCAGAACAAAAAAAACTAACCTATATATTTTAAATCCAACATTCCCTCATCATCCTGAAGTACCATCCAAATAAAAATAGATAATATTTAAATACCTTTATATTAAAAGTATTCTTTTCTAAAACTTTTTATAACATCACTACAAAATTGAAAAGCCCAATTGTTCCGCCTACTCAGACTCTTCCGATATTGGATATATCCGGAACATTTTCGTTCTACTGAAATAAAAAAGGTTTCCTCTGCTAATACCGCAGTTAAAATAAATATTAATCTCTTTGTCAAATTCAGAGTTCATTAATATGAAATAGGCTTAAAATGAGTTATTTTATAAATGGGAAAATAAGATATAATATTTGCAGTTCACATGAAATTTTTATTATCCAAATGACACACTGATATATTAAACATTTTAACATGCAACTATGGACATAGGTGCCGAAGTGCGATGGAATCAATGAAACAAAGAGAGTTGGGAAAGCAAGTAACCCAATCAAGCTGGAGAAAATTAAAACGAGGGAATAACTAGCGAATTTGGGAAGGAGGACATTGAAAACCAGGGGCAAAGTAACGCAATCAAACTGGAGGAAATTAAACTGATAGGGGAAAGTAACGCAACCAAACTGAAGGACATTTAAAACCAGGACAGGGGGGAAAGAAAGTAACCCAGTCGCAGTGAAGGAAATTTAAACAGGGGGAAAGTAACGCAATCGAGCTGAAGATCATTAAAATCGCAGGGGCAAGTAACGCAAGTGAACTTCAGGATATTTAAAATGGAAGGGCAAGTAACGCAACCGAAGTGCAGGGAACTAAAACGGTTGAGGGGCAAGGACTAGATTTCATTGCAGTATAATATTTTGCCCTCCGTTTTAGAAGTTTTTGAAATGTTTCTCGGAAAATGGGTGAAATATATACAAGTGTTTTCATTTTTGCCTCCACTAAAGGGGAAGGGGGCATGGTCTTTTTCTTCCCTCTCCCGTTTATCCATTTAAGACAGTTTAGTCAAAAGTCTTGGATCACGCTAACTTAAATTATGTAAAATACTGCTATAAGGATATACTACTACAGTAAATACACTAGTTTTCCATAAATATATAAAACTCAGAAAAATTATGATAAACAAAAAACTATATGAATGATTTTAATGAAATTTGATGAAAACTTTAATTACAATGCTAGTTTCAGAATGGCATAAAATATTTTACGCTAGAAATATTTTCCGTCAAAAAATAAAACTTACAGGAACTCTTCCAGACATGAGGTGTCAGAATTCAATTAGCAAAGCTCTTTAATAAGGAGTGTGGTCACCCCTTACAGAATGCGGGCACGACAGCGATGTCCCATGCTGTTTATGATGATGTGAATCAATTCAGTAGGGAGTAACGACCATTGTTCCTTAAGCAGCAAGAGCATCCCACACATATTCTATCGTATTTAAGTCGGGAGATTGAACTGGCCACTCCATGCACAAAATGGTCTCCTCTTGAAGGTATTGTCCCACTAGTCAAGCTCTGTGTGGACGAGCATTATCATCTTTTAAGATGAAAGTTTCACCTATTGCATCAGCATAAGGACATACATAAGGATCAAGGATGTCATCTCTGTACCTTGGAGCATTGAGGTTCCCACTCGTCAACACTGTCTGTGCGTCCACCTAAGGAAATGTCATCCGAAACACACACCATACCTCCGCCTTAACTGTCTCTTTGAAACTGGATGTTTACTAGGATGATAGCGGATACCTCCTTCTCTCGATATCAAACAATATGCGGAATCACTCTGCAAGCTATATCTGTACTCATCTGTGAAGAGTACGGACCTCCATTGCTCTTCTGTCCAGTTAACATGCGTGCTTCAACAATTCAACCGCTCTCTCCTGTGACGTGGCGTGAAATTACTGTCATTCTAACGTACAGACTTCCCTCATGAAGCCTTCTACGCACAGAAAGAAGCTGATACCACCCTCTGAATGGCTTCTGCAAGAGAAGATCGTAGCTGACAGGGAGTAGACGTCCTGTTTCTTCGTGCTGTTAATCGCAGATATCAGTCTTGTACTGCTAATGGTAACTCTAGCTCTTCCTCGGCTAAACCTCCGAGACGCGGAATTCGTACTAAAATATTTTTTGCACAGGACTCACATTCAGCTATCATGCCGCGTCTGACTGACTTTGGCCCACTTTGAGCTGGCTCTCCACCGTACTTCATTTGGCAAATGATGTCTCGAGATCATTCCTGCAAAATGGCTATTTCCAATTCTTTAATCATATTTACAACACAAAATAACGAACTACTCCAAAACACTCGGTTTTATGCCGCTATCCGATAACCCAAATTGACGCAACCTAGACTGATTTGCATACGATATGCTCACTCTTTACTGGTTACATGAGCAAGTCTGATAAGGATCGCACAAGTTTTTGGCGAATTATCGCGATTTTTCTCATTTTTCTGTAATTTATGAAAACCAGTGTATTACTTTAAATGCTGTTGTGATATTTAAATAAGATTGAAATAGTACCTATTTTAGTATAGTAGCACACTAAATATCAATATTTAATGAACGCTTTCTTAGGCGCATCCTAAAGAGAGAGAGAAATCGATCCTGTTACAACAGACAACGGTTTTCTTCTCTACTATCAGTACTAATGAATACATACCAATCAGTGCTAATGATATATTATGGTATTCTATTATTTGTTTTGTTATGGAAAGCAAAAATTTCGATATCTAATAATAATTTATTGTCAGGTTTCTGTTTGAACTTTAAGAACTAAGAGTTTTTTTTTCACATTTTATATTACCCCAAACCCCATCCCCTTACTTTCTTTCCCTAAATCTTATTTTTTAGAATTGGATTGGATTAGATGATAGTAAGGTGCTTTTCACTTTTGTTGTTTTTAGCTAAATTACCTTTTCCTTGGAAAATTTATCTTGACATTCTCTTTGAAAAGTAGTAGAATTATTCTCTGGTGATTTTTTTTTTTATTTTTCTCCTGCTAAGCTGTTTTCCGTGTTACTTATTCTTAACCAATTGGAGCTCGTTTTGATTTATTCGCTTTTTCTTTCCTACTTCAACTTATATTCTTAAAAATTTTTCTTTTCACGTTATTATTAAATTATACCTTGAACCCCTTGTCTAGTGCATCATATCGTGTTTTCTTAAGTATAATGCAGGAATCATCATAAAGTCAAACTAAAATACATATATATGAATTTCTCATTGTTATGTAATAATTTTTAATCAATGAAAATGAAAGGGAATGCAGATATATGAAAGGGAATGCAGGTAATTAATATATTGTTTCGATTTTGATAATGCTCACTTCATTTCATTTTTTTTTCTGTTTCATATTAATGATCAAATAACTAGCTCCAATAATGTTCCTAAAATACCTTAATCTGATGTATCTTACAGAGTTAATATGTTTCACCTCTGAGCGGATTTTTAGTTGCACACAATGGAATAAATGGCCAGTTCAAAGGACCCCCTACGACTTGGAGATGATTAGAGGAAGGGAAACCACTGTGCAGCTGTTAGGAGACAGATGGAATACTTCAATTAAGACCATCCAACGTGTCCTTTAACGACCAGTTGACTAACCAATCCCAAATTCCGTACACAGATTTACCCTGTGACACCTCATGTTGCGCTAAAAATTAGAGTATCTATCTATAATAGAACGTGCTTTAGAACTCCGAATGGCTTTGTGACTCTAGGGGAATCTGACATCAGCTTTTGTCAGAATAATCGGTCGTGAACTTTCATCTGTACTACAAATAATCTTATTTCTGAGAGTTGTTTACTACAAGTTCTATAAACGGAAGAATTGTCATCTGAGAAAGCAACAGGAACTGTACATTGCGAACTTTCTTACAGGTTTCAGCTAATATAATATTAAATATCCTGGTTAAATTATATTAATAGGTTTAAATTCTTAGAATACATGAGCATTTTGATCAGGAAGTTTATTTACTTCTTGATCAAAATGCTCATGTATACTAAAATGCTTTTTATTCTTAAATTGGGTAAAAGAGATTTTTTTTTTATTTTTGTAGCTGCTTTTAATTTTAAGAAACACTATGCAATTACAAAAACGTAATCTGAAAAGAAAAACAAATGCGAAATGACGCTTATTTAAATTAAATTCTAATAATCAACTTTTTTACGTATTCATCTTTACAACACTGCATTAACAAAAACAATTTCAAATGAGAAGAAAACATAAGAATACTGTAAATCAATAGATTTAAAAAAAAACATCCAGCATTACGAAAAAGAAATTTAAAATAAATTAGCCGCTTGTTTATACCACTTCAGGAAAACAACAGCAAAAGTCTGATTTACACAGTACATCTTCGAAACGACGCTAAAAGCACAACGTTGTTTTCTGTAGCATTTCACACACACACCAAGAGATTATAAGTAACTTGATTAAACGCTTTTCAAGTAGACTCATTTCTGAACGTCAGCGACGACACGGTGACAACTAATTAGGGCAGTTGTGCATCCGTAGCTCTGCTGGAGACAAGGGACGTCGGTTTGGTACTCAGGTTACAATTAGTCACACCATGATGCTCCGCATCTACGGCACGTTGGGTCCATTATTGCAGGAACAATGCCAGCAACAGAGGCCAGCAAAGAAAGACTTCTTTTGAGACAAGGCGTTCTTAACGAACTCCTCGGTAACGAGTCAGTGGAGTACTGGCTCTCTTTTGTATCTGAATCAGAAGAAAGCTTGTATCATCTAATGTACGGTGAAGAGGATCAAATGTTTTCCACTGAAGATTGAAATAAATGATTTCGATAGGGCTTTTTTATATTATGAAATATTAATCAGATAGATTAAAATGTTTTTCTATTCGCATTAATCATATTAGGGTGCAGTTTTTTTTTTGTTCTCTCCGTCTCTCTGTGTTTCGGATGTCTTCTTGAACCGAAAGAAATTTATCTTCGCATGAATTTCACAGCGATCTCTATTGTTGAGATCACAAAGAACTCTCTTTTTTCTGCTGTGCTTAAAAAAATTAAATGTTTCAGTTGATATCAATGGTGTTTTGCTGAAGTTATTTTATTATTGTATTAATTTTAATGATTTTTGATATTGTTTGTTGGGTAATTTAAAATAAAATTGAAATGTAAACTAAATTGAAAAATGTGAGATCTTTTTGCTAGAAACCATTTTTGATCTGATGTTTATTACTTTTTTTGCCTTTTTTTGTATTTTTTTCGTCTTGAGTCTTTTCATTTAAAAAATATAATATGGTGATCCAATTATCGTTCTTATTTTTATTTAAAAAATTGTTGTATTTAACAGAATTCCTTTGCTCTTACTGCATATATATATATATTGTAAAATAACATATTACATATTTTAAAGTAATGTAATATATTTATCGCTCCTCAAATTTTATTTTATACTTCCAAATCCTTTTTCTTTAACAAATCCTTTATACAGGTATTCAAATGTAAATAATCAACCATCCATATTTCCTGAGCATTTAATTTCATAAGCATTTCTATCAGTTCATCTTCAAATTAAACTTTTCCTACCATTTAAATTGACATTCCCTGATCAAACGGATATCGCAATACCCTTCAGTTCCATAATTAAAACATGTATTTCAGGCTTCTTCCACACGAAAAAATGTACTATGAAACAGTGGCGAAGCGTGGATGAGGGCAGTTGAGAAAATAACACTACGCAACTGAAGAACCAAAGGTTCTCATTACTCATTGGTTGATTCAGTTATCAGTCTTTTTTCAATCAACCAATGAACTCTTAGATCACTTCATAGATATCTAAAATTAGCCAATCACTTATGAGAACTTCTATGCTTCAGCTGCACACGTTCTTTGTCTAAATTGCTTTGAAGTTATTGCCAGCTCTCACGTTTGACTTAGGACTGGCAATAATAATCACCCAGAATGGATATTCATTCAGATAGTTTACATCATTGAAATATTAAAAACTGCCTATAAAGGAAGAGAATTTACGTTCATGTATCTAATATACATGTAAACGATTGTGAGTGATTGTTTGACTGACGGCTGACAACGGATCAAGCTAATTCTAATAATAATGCAGAAATGGCAGAGCTCTGAAAATTTGCACCTAGGAATATTCCGGGTCGTAAATCTCGGAAAAAATCTTTCACTTCCGACGTTTCCTTCAAGGTTGAACAGAGATCACGTAGAGATCAAACCTTCATCTACGAGAGCTAGAAATTTGGAAATCGATGTCTAGTGGTGTTTCAGGCTGTAGATGTCGAAAACATTACAAAATTTCAGGTACCAAAGGTCCTTCGATGTCAAAGGTCAAATTTAGATCTATTGCTGTAGAGAGCTGAAATTTGGTTCCTGGGGAATATTTTGGGTCGTAGATGTAAGTAATTTTCTCATATTTTTGGATGCGATGGGTCCTTTGAGGTCAAAGGTCAAAGATATACCAGTACTGGAGAGCTAAAATTTGATGAATCAAGCAATAGAACTCGGAAATAAGAGGAATTTTTGGATCTGGTGTCGCAGTCATGATCAAATAGTGATTAAAGTGACGGTCTAGAAATCAGGAGATGCCCAAGGTACCAACTGATTTCTAGTATTGCATGTTGTCATTTGCTTCCATTTGCATTCCGCCGCTGCTATATACAAATTCAGCAATAATTCAGTTTCCTTTCCTGTTTTAAACAAAAGGCGCAAAAAAATGTTATGGTAGGTTTAAGAAAAACAATGATCACTTCAAAATCTGCAAGTATCCAACTTATAATACTAAAAACATAAATGAATGAAAAATAAATAATAAAAAAATAACAAGGGCGTCCGTATTTTGCCAGGGGAAAACTGAATTCCAGATTTCTAAAACAAGCTTTTTATGGGAAAATAATGGGACGAATAACGCGACAGTAAAATATTTGATATTCTGTAACCGATTTTGCAAACTAGGGGCCGCAAATTATTTAGAAACGGTCATAAAACATTAAATATTAATTTTGAATTATCTTACTTTAAGTAAATGAATAAAATGCTACGTTTTGAAACACAACGTTTGAAACACTACGTTTGTCATAAAAAAACGTTGAATTGTGTTGTTGTAGTGTTTCAAAACGTTGAACGTTTTGAAACACTACATTTGTCATAAAAACACTAGTAGCAATTTTTTAATTCGTTTACTTTATGAGGCTGTTTTTTTAAAAAAACTTTATAAAATTAAGCATGATTTAACTGGAAAGAGTTAGCAGAAAAGAAACAATCTCATCGTTCACCTTAAATTAAAAAAAAAATTAACATTTTGTAATTTACCCCCGCGTCTACTACAATATTGACGTTAATTGATATAATTTTGTTTTTAAAGATATACTTCAATTACAACTCAGTTAATTAAAGTTAAAAGGAACTAAAGTTTTTATATGAATCTTGAAATCCATGTCATTTTTAATTCATAGGTCTATTCACTCATCAACACTCAACATAATTAAACCTTCTTGAAATTAAATCTAATGATATTAAGTAACAAATATACAAATTATTATTTTTTATATAGCTAGTGTATTTTCGTTTCGGTGGCTGATTGGTTAGCGCGCTTGGCTAATGATCAAAGAGACCTGGGTTCTAGTTCTAACTAAAGACATGGATACTTGTTCTGCCTTTCTGCAGAGGTCTCTCCTTCCTCACAGACCTTCTGTATGGCGATAACCGGCAGATTCCTCTCAGGCCTCTGTGGGAAACAGTTGCTTGAGGTTTTTTTTTTAACATTCATTGAATTTCATTTGGATTTTTCTTGGTCTAAGGTCCTCAGAAAATGCGTTTAGTTCCACGAGACGTCACGTAAATGTTTGAAAAATCTTGTTCAGCATCCTTTTAAACACTGAATAAATGCTGTCCAAATTAAAGATTTAGGCAGATTACCTTGCGACATTTGATTTAATTATTGCCTTATTATCTCATCAACAGATTGTCCATAAGATGCGTAACTTAAAATGTGTCATTTCCGTTGTCGTTGAAAGAAACGTCTACTTTTTTTTCAACGACAACGGAAGCGACAACGACTTGAACGACTTGAAAGAAAAGTCTACTTTTCTTAAATGTCAAATTTCAACGACTCTTTCAGAGTTTAATTGAAATTGTTTTATTTATTAGTTTTTAATATTATAAGTTTTTAGTTTTATATATTTTTAATATTATAATGTTTTTAGTTTTATATATTTTTAGTATTATAATGTATTTAGTTTTATATATTTTTAGTATTATAATGTTTTTAGTAATATAAGTTTTTTAACTTATAATACTAAAAATATTATGTTTTTAGTATTATAAGTTGGATTCTTGCAGATTTTGAAGTGATCATTGTTTTTCTTAACCGTACCGTAACAATTTTTTGCGCCTTTTCTTCAAAATAGGAAAGGAAACTGAACTGTTGCCGAATTTGTATATAGCAGCGGCGCAACGCAAATGGAAGCAAATGACAACATACAATACTAGAAATCAGTTGGTAGTTGTTGTTGTTTCACGTTACAAGACGAAAAATGGGATATCCTTACTCAGGCTTTCTCAATAAAACTTTTGAATGAAAGTGAACAAATCAAAAAAATAAATCTTTAGTTAAAATTCAATTTTTTTAATTTCCATTCTCTTTCTTTTTTTTTTCCTGCAATTTTCCAAGTTTAGTTTTTTTATTTTATTTTTTTTTCAGAATTCGAGTTTTTTTTTAAATATATATTTTATCCCACAAAGAAGTGGAAATGAGAAAGTTTAGAATTAATTTGTAGATTATAATTTTAGTTTCAAAGGTAGAATAGTTTAAAAGATTTTGAATATTAAAGTCTGAGATTCCTAATTTGTTTAATTCTATGAATAAATTTTCCCTTTGTGTAATATATGAGTCACAGTTTAGAAGTACGTGATTGGTATTTTCTATAAGGTTGCATTGAGAACAGTTTGGAGAATTTATAAGCCGCATTTGAAATTTTTGTTAATTTAAATTTATTGTGTCTGTTTTTAATCTATATATTAATCTAGTTTTCTTGCGTGAGAAAGGTAATTTTTCAATGTAATTTATTTTATTGGATAAATGATATCTAAAGTTGTTTTTGCATATTGCTTGTGCTTGAAAATATTTTTCTGTGAGGGAAAATTCTAGTTTAGATAGTTTTTGCTTGAATGTGTAAAAAAATATATGCTGGGGTGATAACCTCTAATTTATGAGCATTTTTGGCTAGGGTATCAACCAATTCATTTTCTTGGATCCCAATATGACTTGGGATCCATTGTAAACTAATTTTATTGTTTTTGGAGAACTTGGAGAGCACCTTCAGAATCGGAAAATATTACTATATTCTGATTGTCTAAATTATTTAGTATCCATTTAAAAGATTCACAAATAGCTATTAGTTCAGCTTGAATGATTGTTTTCTTTGATAATTTAAAAGATTTTGAAACATTATATAAAGGAACATTAAGTGCAGCAGCAGAGGATCCGGTTTCTTTTAAAACAGAGCCGTCAGTATATATGTTAAGTGTTTTTTCAAAATTTTCAGCAAAATAAGATTTAAAAAGAATTAATGCTACTTTCCCAGAAATGTCTTTTTTTTAGGACAGTAAAGGAATTTCAGTAATTATTAATGGTGAAGGATAGCACCAGTCAGCAATGATGTCGGGAATATCCCCTTTAAGTGTTCTGCTGAAATAATCATCATAAAGATTAGAGAGAAATTCATTATTGTAGATAAATTTAATATATGAGAGTCGATGAAAATGTTTATAGAAAGGGTTTGACGGAAGTTTATAATGTAATTTAAAGAAGTATTTGGTTAGTAAAATATTATGTCTAATTTCAAATGGCGGTATGGCTGTCTCTGCTATTACAGAAATTGTAGGGCAACATTTTACAAGTCCGAGGGCTATTTTCAAACATTGGTTTTGTAAAGAGTTAATTTTTCTAAATTTGGCAAAAAGTGCTCCAGAAATAAATTCAAGGCCAAATTCAATTTTAGGTCTAATGAGATTTTTATAGACAGTAATTAATTGCTGTTGCTGAGTGCCTTCATTTTTGAAAGCAAAGTGTTTAATGCAATTTAATAATTGCAGACTAGAATTATATTTGTTATTAAGATGATGTTGCCAATTTAGATTAGTGTCCAAATACATTCCTAAAATTTTGCATTTATTAACCTGAAGTAGATTTTCTGAATTTATAGATAATTTAAATTTAGGATTATAATTTCTTTTTTTATATAAAAAAGGAATAATAAACTTTTTTTTAATGTTGATCTCTAAGTTCCATGTGGAACAAAATCAGTTGGTACTTTTCTTTCAACGACATATATATAATGGCGTAGTCCGCGAAACACAACACTATTTCTTTTCAACAATTAGATGTTGAATTTGGCATCGCTGTTAAAAATAATTCTTGTTATTGTATGATTAAAAATGCCCAGATAGCGAAATATTTACATAATCGCAATAATATATATAATAATAAATATTTAGATTATCTGATATATAGAATTCAGTAAATACTTAGGTGGAAAAAATATTATTGAGGCTTTATTTTTTTTCAATACTGTTGCTGGGGCCTATAGACAATGTTCGTTTTATGTCCCAATGTGAGACCAGCTGGTCTCATAACTGGCTCAGCTGGAGCAATCTCAACGTCTGCTGGGCCGGCGTTGATATTTATCTCCGCAAAATTCCCCGCCCTGCCTATGGTCAGTAGGGGACACCGAAGGGCTTGGAAAGGTTGCCGTCTGTCGGATGGGAGGTTAAGCTGTAGCGCCGTGTGCGGGAGAGCCATACCCTGTGCACGTTAAAGAATACTCTGGATGGCCTTGACGGGAGGCTGCCATTCGTCTCCCAACAGCTGTTCTAATGAGTCCCCTCCTCCAACCTTCTCTGAGTATTCGAAGACCTTGTGACCTGTCAATTTAGCCCATTTTGTACAAAAAAGTGACGCTCAGAGGTAAAACAACCAACTCAATGTGAAAACATATGTTTTTTTAAATCGATAATTGAACAATTCTTTTAACTTAGGGGACAATTACAACATGTACTGTATAACAGAACAAACGACCATGCCCGGGATTCAAACCCGTATCCCGGCAGTCGCAGTGTCACATCGAGCCAACGGGATACTTCTGAGCTGGTTTTAATGATAGGCAACGTTTTTGTCTGAAGCTAAAACAATACAAAAATCTAAAGGTTCGCAATACAACGAAACAGAAAACCAAGGGAAGCTTCATTAGATATGTTAGAAGCTGTGTACTCTCTTGTGGTCGTCAATGGATGGAGACCTTGAATGCAATGGGTGAACAGAGGTAAACATGATCATGTTTAAAATTCGACTGCAATAGCTAAGAATAGTCGTGTATGGAAAACTAAAAACGCGGTTTTGTTAAATCTCCATGGCCTATGGCTACTTGATGATTATGTATATAATATTATTGCAGTGAAATAATTAAAGTTTTATAACTTTTTAAATACCTAATAAATATTATCCAATATTCGAAAACGAAATTTATGTAGATTTTGTTTTGAAATATTTGAGTTTCGTGATATTTAATTAACCATCAGTATTATTTTCCATACAAAGTAAACGTCAACAAACACAGCAATGGAATCTGCCCATGCCTAACGGGACATAAAAGTAAGATGTTCGGTTAAGGTGTGAAAAAAATAATCCAAGCAAAATGGGCATTCAACAGTTCAGCAGTCTTCCATCCTGTTGGTTAATATGTCACAGTTGTATTTACTTTGGGAGCTGATATTGTAAATGCCCGAATTTAAAAACTACAGAGCTTTGAATTCAGCTTCCTTTTGTCATAACATAGACTAATGCCTTAAATTTTGCACACCACTTTAGGTGACGTTACGAAAATCACAGCCAATATTGAAGCTGGGATCAGAAGGTTGCTATCTTCAGTTTTAATTATTTTAAGTTTTAATTACCTTAAAAATGCCTGCTGAAGTAGCTGCTTGCCACAGAGGTCTGACAGGAGCCTGCCAATTTATATTTCATAGTGGAACGTCTGTGAGGACGACAGTAATTCAACAGAAAGAACTAACATCCATGCCTTATCCGGAGCTCAAATCCAGGAGCCGTCGATCAGCATCTAAGTGCTTTAACCACTGTCCACTTGTCGGTTAGTTACCTCTGGGTGTATGAAATTACTTTCTTTGAATTTTATGCATTTTGTTTATCTTGGCCTGCACTTGCCAATTTTATTTGAAGCGAAAAATATATTAACAAATATATTACCGAAAGTAATCATAGGGCATCCTCATCATTTCATTGCACAGTTAGTTTTTTACCTGTTCGAGCAAGTAAAGGCTATTGTTTCTTTTATAAACTTCCCTACACTTTTCAGTGGGGACGAAATCTTCATTTTAACTGCGATTTTCGCAAAACAACTTTTTTTGCAGAATTTATCTCAGACGACATTTCCTTTGCTTTGTGGTCCGTCTTTAATGGATAATGCATATTCATTTGAGTAAGATGTTCTGTTAAGGTGTGGGGAAAAAACTCCATCCAAGTAAAATAGGCATTTAACACTTTCAGCAGTTTTCCACCATGTTGGTTAATCTGTCACAATTGTATTCACTTTGGAAACTGATATTGTAAAAGCCGAATAGAATTATCATCGACAAATGAAAGATTTTCTAAAGGATAGCGAGTCGTGTTTGCTTAAAGCCCTTAATTGCGTTTTTAGCTGTGGCTGATTTTAAATATGCATGGATGAGAAAGCAAAGAAATCGCATTTTCTACTTAACAAGTCCAAGATTATGCAGAAGCTATTCCCACTTGTGGTATTATAATTAGCTTTTAATGGACACAAAAAAGTGATGATTTCATTTCCACGTTTAGCATTATTTCCTGCATATTGCTTGGCACATTAAAACAGCAAAATATTTCTAAAATATTATGGCTTCTGGACCTAAAAATAATATTTTCTAAACTAGTTGTTTTCAAATATCAATATACATGAAATTACGCCTTATTTACTTAGAACTGGAATGCTCAGTAAATAGAATAATGGGCCTTGTATAACGTCAGGTATAACCTTTAACATTTTATAACAATTTTAATGCATTTCGTCATAAGTTTGTTTCTTGTGAACGTTTCTTAATGAAAAGATTAATAATGATTGTTTGATTCGTGCTGTTTTTGAGATATTTCAACAAGTTGAATTATGTGCGGAGTAGAGAGTATACGGAACTCGCCATGTGATAGTGAAAATTAGAAACGTTTCTATATGTATAAAAATAGAGAGTTTGTGTATCTGTCTGCTCGACATCTCCTCCTTAATAGTCAGAGCTAAGACCATCAAACTCCGTCTAGTTTCATCTAACCGTAACTTAGTTATCGGAATTTCAACCCCACAAACTATCAGGGTTTCAACTCCACAAAAATAGGCCCTCCACTCCTTTCATAACTTTCGCCTCTATATTCATAAGGCAGGTAACGTCAGCACCCCCAGAAATTTCGCACACTTGATGCAGATTCAGTCTCGACCACTGCAGCTAGTAACCCGATCTCTAAGCCCTGAATAGCGAGAATTAATGGGACACCACATCAAATCCGGGACCAATCAGTCGAGTACCTGTGAAGCAGAGCTGGAAACTTCTGTCACTGGTGATGTCACCCTGAATGTGGGTTGTTTTACCCCTGATCGGTACTATTTTGTACACAGTGGGCTAAATGGTCAGATCACAAAGATCCCGAAGGCTCAGAGAAGGTTGGAGGAGGGGACCCACTGGAACAGCTGTTGGGAGACGAATGATAACCTCCCATCAAGGTCATCCAGCGTGTTCTATAACGTGCACAGGGTATGGCTCTCCCGTACATGAGGCCATGATTTAACGTCCCATCCCACGGACGGTGGCCTTTCCAAGCCCATTGGTGTCCCCTACTGACCGTGGGCAGGAAGGGGATTTTTGCGAATATAAATCTCAACGCTGACCCTGGATGTGAACGAGTGCCTATGCATATATTACGAATATGCCTGATACTCTGAGTCATCATATCGAGGACCGGGCAAATGCCGGGCAATTCTGCTAGTATATGTATATAAACTGAATGGACAAATTATTAACTACACTCCGATAACATTATGCAAAGCAGAAGTATCGCGTCCAGTCACGTGAGATGCTGAAACTGTCAATGCTTATGAATAGAGCAGATCTCTACGTATTGGAAACCAGTCACGGAAAAGTAATAATGGGTAGAGACAGTGACGTCAGTGAGTTTAACTGTGACCAGATAGTAGGTGCGAGGATGGGCGGTTATTCAATCACCTCGACCGCTGAACTGTTGGGATTTCCACGCCAGATCGTCGCACATGTATACCAAGACTACATGAAACACAGCAAAACTTCCAGCCAGTGGGAGAAATGTGGACGTAAACGTGAAATTGACTTTTGAGGTGAGAGTAGAGTGTTCTGCATTGTTACAAGGAATCGTATGGTTACCCTGGAGTCGATAACGTTGGAATTGGATGAGGGTAGGTCAACAAGCTTATGCTTAAAGACTCTCCGTCGTACCATGGAAAAAATTGGCTATGGCAGTCGACGTCCACATCTTGTCCCCTTGGCGACTGCAAGACACCAAAGATTATGCTACGGTTTGGGAAGACTTATGGCAACTGGAATGCAGAGGACTGGAAACATGTCATCTGGTCTGATGAATAACGGTTTCGTGTATGGCATAAACCACATGAAGCGATGGACCAACTTAGCAAGTTGGGGTCATACAGACAGATGGAGGTAGTGTAACAGTTTGTGGTGCGTTTACATGGGCTTCCTTGAGGCCCATCGTACCCGTCAAGACCTTCGTCACTGACCCAAGGTATGTGAACATCTTCGCCGGCCATCTACATCAGTTCGTAACGATTCTCTTTCCTCCCCATGATGTTATCATTCAATAGGACAAAGCCAAACTGCATACTTCCCGAATGGCGACCAATCTGCTCCAGGAGCATTTAAGTGAGTTCATCACACTCGAATGGCATCCTCGATCGCCTGACCTCAATCCCATTGGGAATTTGTGGGATGAATTGTAAAGATGTGTTCGAGCCCGCCAACGACAGACAACCATCGATGCTCTACGACAGACGATCCTCGCTTCACGGGCACAATACCACCTCTGTGTTTTGAACACCTCACTGAGTCATTACCAAGACGCCTGGCTGCTGTTGTGAAGACAAAAGGTGGAACAATAAATTTTCAGGTAGGTATATATAATAATTTGTCCATTCAGTGTATATTCATAATGCCTTAAAATGCTCTTGACAAAACGGCCAATGCATTTTTGAAGCTAACATACATCGGCACGCCTTCCGTCCTATTATAATTTTGTTGCTACACTGTTTCGACAAGTCATTCTATACCAGTGAGTCCAGACTAAATGGAGATTCACATAACTAGAACTAAAAGGCTCGATGTAAAGTTATAGCTCTAAGCTGATGTTGAATACGAGTGCCAAGTTGCAGGTGAGTTAAAACCATATAAAATGCACCACATATTGGACTGTCTGAGATATACAGATGAACATAATTCAGCAGCAAAAGGCCCCCAGAACATCAGAAGTTATATATGGTTACATTTCTATACATGGAGGAGGTTGCTTATATGGGTGGAAAGAGTCTAAATAAAGCCATATTGATTTTTAGAGACGTTTCGTAGTGCATTCTCGGCTATGGAAAGGCACATATGAGGGCACATATGAGGTACGACAAGGCGTACATACACCAAGTGACAAACACCGAGAATATGGAGATTATCGAATTGCAGTAGATAGGACTCTCTGTGACACGCATCGCATCAGATGTTTGGTCACGATGTCGGACTATATAACGACGCTGTCAGCATCGTTGAGTTAGAGCACATCAATGACACAATGCAAATCCTCAGCTCTCAGGGACTGTCAACTCCGTTGAATGATATTTTGGGACCACTTCAATACGTGCAGCCAGCTGTGACCTTCAGAAAGACAGTGCTGCGGACTTAGTCTACACAAGCAATTTGACTTTGTTTACAAAGCTCCTTTCTAAGTGCATAATGCAATCCAAATGCTAGCACTGCTAACAAGAAACACAAATGGAGAACTGTGATATTCATCGACGAGCTCCTGTTCTGTTTCAGATGAAATCATGGCAGGACACAACTGGCTTGCACATAAAATAATTACTGAAGCATGCATTGTCCACAGGTAAATATTGTTGCGGATTACAAAAATGGATAGCCACTGAGCGTGAGTATTAAAAGCTATATTTCAAAACCAAATTCAATACAAGGCAAATTGTTACAAAGGAAATATGGATGAAGTATCTTATTAACAAATTAACTATTAACATGCACAAGTCATCAATCTTCCTGCGTGAGCACACAACATCAGCTCTGTGTATTTTACTAAATACTACCTTTTACTTGATTTACCAGGTCACCCGAAGATCTTCACTCGTAAACCAATTCTCGTCCTGTGCTAATAACTTTTCACACACTAGCCGAACAAAAAGACAGTCCGTGTAGACATTCGAAGTTAGCCATAAAAGTTCCCACTTTTATACTTCCGCGTATACACAACACATCAAGTTACTTCTTGATACTTAACGATAAAAGATCCCACTTTTATCCTTCCGCGTAAACACAACACATCAAGTTACTTCTTGATACTTACGCGCACTCTCAGAACAGCTCACCGTCCATTTTCGAACTCCTCGACCGTTACAACACAACGACCGTTACAACACAACGACCGTTAACGCTCCACTCTTCTTCTCCAAATTCTCCCAAAGTTCTTATTCGTTGGCTGAAACTTTTTTCTTTCGGTTGCCAGATTCCTTCTGTCGTAACACTGCCCCCTTCCTAGGTCTTGTTCGTCCCGAACAATTCTGGATTCCAAAGTTTCTTCAGTTCTTCAATGAAACGGGGCCAAACGATCCACGTGAACCACCTTGCACTTTGTAGCTGGACGTCGACGAATGCGATATACCACGTCATTAATCCTGTTAACTATTGTATATGGACCTTCCCAAGGTTTCTGAAGTTTTGGAGATAGTCCTTTCTTTCTATGTGGACTGTATAGCCAGACAAGATCTCCTTGATTGAAAATAGTTCCATTTATTTTACTGTCATATCTTGTTTTGGTTCTGTCACTTGTTATGTCGATGTTATGTCTAACGGAGTGATGGATTTCTTCTAGTCGTTGTTGCAATTCTTGTACGTATTGTGGAGTGGACACAGGCATTGCTTCGGGCCGACCATACAAAAGGTCACAGGGAAGACGTAACTCTCTTCCAAAAAGCATCATGGAAGGTGTCTGTCCAGTTGTCTCATGCACTGCCGTCCTATATGCCAGCAAAAGGAGTGGTACATGGCGATCCCAGTCACGTTGATGGTCGTTCACAAATAATGCTAAATGCTGAGCAATTGTTCTATTGAACCTTTCAACCATACCATCCGACTGAGGGTGTAAGGGAGTTGTTCTGGTTTTCTGAATGCCTAATAGTTGACAGATGCCTTTAAACACATTGGATTCAAAATTCCGTCCTTGATCAGAGTGGAGTTGTAAAGGTACTCCATACCTACTAATGAAGTTATTAACTATCATCTCAGCCACTGTTGTTGCTTCCTGGTCTTGGATGGGATATACCTCAGGCCACTTTGTGAAATAATCCATTACCACTAATAAATATCGATTTCCATCATCAGTTCTAGGAAACGGACCCATTACATCAATGGCTATTCTTTCAAAAGGGGCACCAACGTTATACGTCTGCAGCTTACCCCGACTCCTAGTCTTAGGGCCTTTCTTTGCTGCACAGGCTTCACATTGCCTACACCATCTCTCAACGTCTGCCCTACTTTTCAACCAATGAAATCGTTCCCTGGCTTTGGCTAATGTCTTATTAACACCGAAGTGTCCTCCAGTGGCACTATCATGTACATCTTTCATCACAAGTTCCACTCGGGATCGAGGAAGGATTATCTGCCAACGGATCAGCCGTCCAGTGGGATTCTCCCATCTTCTGTATAATACTCCGTCTTCCATTTTTAAGGAATCCCACTGTGCCCAGTAACTTTTAGTAGTTGGACTATACCTCGAGATTTGCTCCCAATTAGGTCTTACATCAGATTTTTCAATCAATTCTAATATTGGTTTTATGTCTTCATCATCTAGTTGAGCCTTCCTGATTTCAATTGGATTCCAGATGTTAGGGGTGTCACTGTTTGTTTGTGTCGATACTATTTGTCTTATGGGCATTATCTCTTTAGTTCCAAATTTCAGTTCTGCATTATAGCAATGTTTACAGTTGTCAATACATGGGCGCCTGGAAAGAGCATCTGCATTCTTATGCATTTTACCACTTCGATGTTCGATGAAGAAATCGTATTCTTGTAACCGTTGTATCCACCTAGCGATTTGTCCTTCAGGGTTTTTGAAGTTTAATAACCATCTAAGTGCAGCATGATCAGTACGTATAAGGAATTTCTGGCCATAGAGATAATGATGAAAATGTTCTATTGCTTTTACTATTGCTAACAGTTCTTTGCGTGTTACACAGTAATTCCGCTCTGGTTTGGATAAAGTTTTACTAAAGTATGCAATAACTCTCTCTTGTCCGTCTTGTTCTTGTGAAAGCACAGCACCAACTCCTGTGTTACTTGCGTCAGTATCTATTACGAATTGTTTTCCAGTTTGTGGGTACGCTAGCACTGGTGCTGTGGAAAGAGTGTTCTTTAGCTGTTGAAAGGCTATATCGCATTCGGTGGTCCACATAAACCGCTGGCCCTCTTCTGTCAGACGATGTAATGGTCTTGCGATGTTGGAGAAACCTTTGACAAATCTTCTATAGTAGGTGCAAAGTCCAATAAAACTACGAAGTTGATGAACATCTTGTGGTGGAGGCCAGTCTCTTACAGCTTCTATCTTACTAGGATCAGTCTTAATCCCTGCTGTAGTGATCACATGACCAAGGTAATGAACTTCTTGCTGGAACAGTTTACACTTTGTCGGTCCCAATTTTAACTTGGCTGCCTTAAGTTTTTCAAATACTTGACGAAGATTTCTCAAATGTTCTTCAAAAGTTCTTCCAAGAACTATGATGTCGTCCAAGTAAACCAGGCAGACCTCCAAAGACAAACCTTTGAGCACTGACTCCATTAGTCGCTCAAATGTGGCAGGTGCATTACAAAGTCCAAATGGCATCACCTTAAACTGCCAAAGTCCATTCCCTGTACTGAAAGCTGTTTTCTCACGGTCTTCAGGACGTATACCAACTTGCCAATAGCCGCTCTTTAAATCTAATGTTGAGAACCATTCTGACCCAGATAAAGTGTCTAGTGTATCGTCAATCCTGGGTAAAGGAAAGGAATCTTTCTTTGTTACGTCATTTAATCTGCGATAATCTACACAAAATCGTGTAGATCCATCCTTTTTCTTGACAAGAACTACTGGTGATGTCCAGGGACTCTGTGATGGTTCTATAATGCCCTGAGTTTCCATGTCCTTTATGAGTTGTTCCGTCTCCTCTCTTTTTGCCAATGGAAGCCTTCTTGCCGGCAGATGGACTGGAGGAGAATCACCAGTGTTGATTTTATGTTCTGTCAGGTTCGTACGGCCATAATCATTTGATGTGGCAGAAAAAATGTCAGAAAATTCTTTTAATAGGTTCTCGGCCTTAACAGCTTGGTTTTCAGTTAATATTTGTCTGGTTTCTCTCCATAATTCAGTAAGATGAGACGGGATGTCTGTACGATTTTGATATGAATCGGTAACTTCTATTTTATTTATACTTGTTACACAGGTAACAGCTTCACATATTGCTAATTCCTCACCTTTTTTTAACATTCTATTGGATTTGTTACAGTTCATCACTCTGATAGGGATCTGTTCTTTATCTATTCTGACTAAAGTCCTTGCAACCAGGATATTATGAGCCAAAGCTCCTTTACCAGAGGCATCGGTAACTGCCAATCGGAAGGCCCCAGAAGTCTCCGCCCGATGTCCACGGACTATAACTTCACTTTGTGCTGGGATCTCTGTGTCTTCCGTCACTAATATTGGAGTTACGCTTGATAAAGAATCAGACGTCCGGCTAAGCAGAGGAATCTCTTCTGTCTCATAGATGAGTAGGTTATCACTGGGTCTAATGTTGAATCCATGTTTCTTAAGAAAATCAAGGCCTAATATGCATTCGTCGTAGATGTCAGCGATGTAAACAGGGTGGTGTACCAGACAGCTACCAACTCGGATATTAAGTTCTATTTTTCCATGGACTTTTGCACGATCTCCAGTGGCTGTTTGTAGGCTTATTTTAGACTGTGTAGTATTCAAGTTTGGGTGAGGTATTATTTTCTTTATTATATCCGTTCTGAGTAAAGTTACATTTGCACCAGTGTCGACTATCATACGGCAAGGTATTCCATTTATGGCTCCATCAGCTACTAATCCATTATTATCGCCATGTAATGTCGAAACGTGGGCGACTTCCCCTGGGGCCATCCAATCAACTGCCAGCCTTTGCCCCGCAAGACTGACTAATTTCTGTTTCCCTGATCCTGTTGTCTAGTTGATGGACTTGGACTCCTCATTCGTTTCCTAGTGCAGTTGGTACGAATGTGTCCGGTCTTGCCACAATTCCAACACTGAAGGTCTGTTGTAGGTTTTGAAGAAGAACCTTTTATATCTTTCAAAACGGATAGTATGGCTTTGGTTAGTTCTTTCATTTCATTATCCTTTTCTACAGTTTCTTCTGCACTCACAAATCTCACTGCACGTTTGTTCGCTCGGGAGGAAAGCCTGGAGCACTCGTATTTCATAGCATGTACCACAGCTGACTTTAAGGATTCACCTTCCAACATCCTCAGAGATTGCTGAGTGTCAGGGTCAGCAATAGCATCAATAAATTGTAATTGAGCTAAATTATCTTGAATTTCTGGTGGACAGTTACTATAAGCCAATCTAGCTAGACGCTCAATATCACTAGCAAGCTCTTGCAAAGTTTCACCACTTTTCTGCATGCGATGTTTAAATTGAGTCACGTAATATTGTTTTAAATAACTATCACCAAACCTTAGTTCTAATGCAGAAACTAGACTTTGATAATCAAGTCGTTTTTCTTCTGGAACAGACTGCAAAACTTCCGCAGCAGAATTTCTTAAGGAAGCTGCAAGAAAACTGGCCTTTTGGAATTCATTCCACTCATTGGCTGTAGCGATAACTTCGAATTGTGTTTTAAATACTGTCCAAGATGATTGACCATCATATGTAGAAGGTTTAGTTGTATTTTTAGCGATATGTGTAATAACATTATTTCCACTAGAATTATTATTATCAAAAGCAGAAGGTAACATTTCATTTCTCAAAATCTGAAACTGGCGTTCACAATCAGTTTTTACAATTTCTATTTCATGTTTATAATCTAACTTAACAGTATCAAGATCATATTTTACACTGTCAATTTCAACCTTTAAACAATCACATTGTTTATTAAGTTCGGTTTTAATGTCCTTACACTGATCAGTAATCTTATCAATTTGAGAAGCCACTTCAGCTCTCATCTCAGTATTTTGTGCGGCCATTTCGGCTTTCAAGTCACCTATTTTATCGCTTTGGGCAGCTATATCACCTTTAATCTCAGTATTTTGTGCGGCCATTTCGACTTTCAAGTCACCTATTTTATCGCTTTGGGCAGCTATATCACCTTTAATCTCAGTATTTTGCGCGGCCATTTCGGCTTTCAAGTCATCTATTTTATTATTTAGGTCACTAGAAAGTTCACCTATTTTATTAGCCATATCGGCTTTCATATCAGTCATCAGCTTTATTAACTCATCCATACTTCTAGTGAAAGGCATTCAATTAAATAATTATAATCCCACTTCTGACACCAAATGTTGCGGATTACAAAAATGGATAGCCACTGAGCGTGAGTATTAAAAGCTATATTTCAAAACCAAATTCAATACAAGGTAAATTGTTACAAAGGAAATATGGATGAAGTATCTTATTAACAAATTAACTATTAACATGCACAAGTCATCAATCTTCCTGCGTGAGCACACAACATCAGCTCTGTGTATTTTACTAAATACTACCTTTTACTTGATTTACCAGGTCACCCGAAGATCTTCACTCGTAAACCAATTCTCGTCCTGTGCTAATAACTTTTCACACACTAGCCGAACAAAAAGACAGTCCGTGTAGACATTCGAAGTTAGCCATAAAAGTTCCCACTTTTATACTTCCGCGTATACACAACACATCAAGTTACTTCTTGATACTTAACGATAAAAGATCCCACTTTTATCCTTCCGCGTAAACACAACACATCAAGTTACTTCTTGATACTTACGCGCACTCTCAGAACAGCTCACCGTCCATTTTCGAACTCCTCGACCGTTACAACACAACGACCGTTACAACACAACGACCGTTAACGCTCCACTCTTCTTCTCCAAATTCTCCCAAAGTTCTTATTCGTTGGCTGAAACTTTTTGCTTTCGGTTGCCAGATTCCTTCTGTCGTAACAATATATATGATGACAAGACCCACTAGTTCTACCTAAAGCACTACCAGTATTGGGATAATGCTATGTTTACCCCTATCTACGGTCAGGGGCAAGACAGTACCATATAGATACATCTCATCCCCGACTACCTAATGGCGAACAGTACTATAGGAGTAAAGCTCATCCATCGGTCAACACCTAAATTTAATCTATATCCCGCCACAAACAAGGATATAAAGATCCAAGTTGCCTCGGCTCCCGTGACGGGAACTCTTAGTCCGGCCATCTTCCATCTTGGCCTATCCGACCGGTCCCACTCCAGTCAACATAGCTTTCGACTGCATTTAGGCCCTCAAGCCCCCCCGCACCTCGACAAGGTGGCTCCGTATCGGGGGGGGGGGATGCATTGTCCACAGATCACTTGGGTCGTTTTTTTGTTCTAATGCTGGGGAGTATCACCTATGGCAGATTCATATTTCCTGTTGAGGACACTGAAACCGCCAGACGTAATATCGATCTTTTTACATAACCAGTTTTCTTACCATTCCCGTGGAATGTTCGAAGCAGTATAATACAGACGAATGATGTCCCCTCATACACTACACATGTTCCCAGAGACAGCTTATATGGCATCGACATCTTACCATTGAGCAAGTCTGGAATTATATTGAATGACAACTCCACTGGGAAACTTCTGCTCACTCATAACAGAAGCTGCACGAACATATTGATGCTGAGTGGAAGAACATCCCCCAGGACACGATTGATGATCTAATCGAGAATATGCCTTCTCGTCCCATATCTCTTAAAGCCGCTTGGCGTGGTCTTACTGCATATTGAATGAAAGGTAACGTCATGCACGTTTCTACCTCCAACTTTAATCAAGTGCCTCATACATGTGGACGATAGCTTGGGATTCTCTCATTAACTTCCCGGTATTGCTGTTTATGTGTTGTATATATTATAAGATGACTTGGTAGTCTATGAGCAATACTTAATAAAATTGATGACTCAAAGATCATTCTTCCTGGTACCCATACACAGCAAAAATTAAAATGATAAAAATATAGTTGTTTAACATTATTTAGCGACTGTTGTATCATGGATGGTTATCGCTAAAATTTTAGTTTCAAGTGACTAATTAAAACTTTGGACTTGTTTGGCAATTTGTTGAAAAGAAGTTGTTTGTTGAAAAGAAGGATAAAATATTCCTTCCTTAGTAAATTCCAGGCGAGAAGCGTGAGTGGAAGCAATGGAGACCTTGAGACTGCGCAGTTGAGATATACATGATTCTTAGAGTTGATTGATTTTTCCGAACTGTAAGCGACTTGTCAATTGTCCAATAGTGTCATAGATCAACAATTGCATTAGATATCACCGGTTGATTCAAAAGTGTCTGATAGTTAATTAGTTGGGTTGGGTTGTTTTACCTCTGAGCGGCATTTTTTGCACACCATGGGCTAAATGGCCAGGTCATATGGACCCCGAAGGCTCAGAGAACGTTGAGGGAGGGGACCCATTGGATCAGCTGTTTGGAGACAGATGGTAACCTCCCGTCAAGGCCATCCATCGTGCTTTTTAACGTGCACAGGGTATGGCTCTACCGCACACGGTCCCATCCGGCGCACGGCGGCTTTTCCAAGCTAATCGGTGTCCCCTACTGACCGTTGGCAGGGTGGGGAGTTTTGGGAAGATAAGTCTCAACGACCCAGCTGGGTAGTTAATTAGTCAATGATCTACGAGAATCATCGCTTCTTCAACTCCACAGTCTCACTGTCTCGGTTGCTTCCACTACGCTTCGCCGCTGATAAATTCACAGATTACCTGTAGAAATAGACTTCAACAATGTTAAAAACATCTGTAAAAATTATTGCTGACGCGGCGGGAATCGAACCCGCAACTCTCTAGATACATCTGGCATGTATCTAGAGGTGGGGGTTCGATTCCCACCACGTCAGCAATAATATTTTCAGATCTTTTTAAAATCGTTTTTGTTTAGAATGCATTGCTTTACCTATGAGCGGCGCTTTTTTGTACACATAATGGGATAAATGACAAGTTTTACAAGGGCTTCAAGCTCTCAGAGAAGGTTGGGAAACGAGATCCACTGGGCAGCTATTAGTAGACAGATGGAAACCTCTAGTCGAAGCCTTCCAGAGTGTTTTTTAAGCATAGAATGACACATACAGCACATACTCGACATGCAACGGCTTTTCCAAGCCCATCGGTGGCCTTTTTTTCACCTAGTACAGGCTGGGATAAATCTCAACTCTGAAAAAGTTGGGACTCGAAACGTTCTAGAGTATTTAGAGGAACAAATGAACAAAAACCAAGAAAAATAAACTAAAAGTTCGGAAGAAAAAGAAGCTTCTCTTCGTTGGGAAAATTAATTTTAAACAATCAGTAATGCAATTAAAACTTTCCATTTTCTTCTGGTGTTATAACCTACTTAGGATTATGAACGGGGAATATTTGTATATCACATTGAAAAGTATCCTTTTTGATTCATTGCTCTCTCTCTCTATTGACACTAAAGTTTATAAGAAAATATTTTAAGGAATCGATTTCAAGAAATATTTTAAAAAATGGGATAAAAATCGGCAATGATCCTGGTATATGACTCACAGTGATGGTTCTTGTACTGCGTGGGAAAAATCGCTTTAGTAAATAATTATTACTTCATGAGTACGAATCACTATTCGCAAAAATAAATGTTAATTTTTCTGCATTATGATTCCTTTATTCTTCGGGTAAAGCACATGGACCAACTCAGAGTTGTCATTGTTCGTGCAATACCTGAGATTTGCAGATAAACAAAATACATTAATTACTAGAGCATTATCATCTGTCCATTGTTACCCCTGTGTAACTGGCATACTTCAGTTCCACTACAATTAGATCATAAATTTGGGTCATTATAGGATAACTGACAATAGGAATAAAATTATCTGTTATTAATAATATTTTTATTTCGGGAAATATATTTCGATGCAAATAAGAACATAAAAGAAAAAGAAAAACAAATTATTAAATTAAAAATAAAATGAAAACATATCGTTTTTAACATTTCGTGAGAAAGGAGTTTAAACCCTTTCCAGGCTACAAAATTTCCTCCTACATACTTTCCGTATACATCGTTTTCTGTCCCTGGGGTTCACTACTGAAATAACTTGGGCTACTTGGGCTAATAAAATTACCTGAGATTTATTAATTTAAATAAACACTCTAATTATGAATCCAAGAAGGTTTTTTGGCTTAAAATATTTTCCACTTAATACTGAGAAAAATTAAACATATAGCAATGAATAAAATAAAATAACTGAAGAATAATATAATATAGACTTGATGTAAACAGTGGATAACCTCATGTAAAATTAATTCAAACATCTGTGTAGAGTCTACATATAAATATTGAAAAGTGTTCGGTAGTATTTTTCTCATAATACAACATAGTTATTATTTTCATAATACTATATTTATCCTTGTAAATTGTGAAGTTTGTGATTTAGATATAATTTTTTTTAGATTCAATGTTAATTCATATCTTCAGAAAATTATTAGGAAACCTAGTGGCGAAATATGGTATCTAAAAGCTTTAGTCACAAAAATTCAATAAACCACCCAAATAAGTGTATGCTTCGTCTCTGAACTACAGGAATCCTTTCATAAAAATAATATGCATGTAAAAATATGAATACTTTAAGTAAACGTTACAGAGATATTACCGAACACAGAATCATGAAATTACCAAAGGTTCAGTCATATCAGAGCTTTCATTTTGCTTGATGAAATATGTTCAATTTAAGAGAGGAAACGAAAGAAAAATATTTAATATTTGCTTATTAAGAGCAAGCATTGTTATTTAATAAGCAATATTTGCTTATTAAGAGCAAGCATTGAGCAAGCGTAGAAAGATATGTCGATTCCCCCCCCCCCCCAAAAAAAAAGGGCGGTTCTGACACGTTACTTGTTAGTCCAGGACACAAAACAGTCCAAGATTAATAAATTCTTATACGAAACGTAAGCGAATTTACTTCATTTGAGATTTACACAATGTAAGCAAGGCTTATTCTGATGAGATACTAAGTGATTAGAATAAAGATGTTTCGTAACGAGTTTAAGTGAATAGGACAATGTTAATAAGATGCCCATCAAATACTTTGTGTCGATATGATTTTAAAGGGAGAATGGAAATAGACTTAATCGAATGAAAAGGAGAGAATATTTCCTGAGAGAATTATAGGATTATATCCATTTTCTGCACGCATGCAGTGCTTTGAAGAGACATACTCAACAGGATTAAACATTTGGTTAATTGAGGACGTCAGGGTGAACAATGCGGTTTTAAAAGCAACATAATTTGCTTGATCCCGATGATTATTTTGGACGAGAATATTTAGTAGGGTCCAAGCTTCGAATTTCTCTAGTATAGTCCTTAATCTTCAAGGACACGTGATTTATCGGTAAACGTAATTTCGGCATATTTCAGCATGAGATCTTAGGAAATATTAGAGACATTTAACGACATAATGTTTGCTGTTTATAACCTTCGAGCGAGATTAAGTCAGAGTAGCAGTGGTTGGTTTAAAATTGTAGTTAAAAGAGTTACGACAGTACAGTAGTTTATTAATCTCCCAATTAAAACTCATTAATATTTTGAAATATAGGGGATAAGGTAAAGAAGAGGTAAATTAAGGAAGTTAAAATATTTTGCTTTATATTAACGATTCATATTATTCAGTGGCTAAAAAGTTGGGTTGCTTTACCTCTGAGCCGTACTTTTTTTTTGCACACAATGGCCAGGTTACAAACACCACAAGGGCTTAGGGAAGGTTGGAACACACTAGAGAGTTCTTAAGAGAAAGATGGCTTAGAATAGTCTTTGACCTGCACAGGCTATGGCAGATTAATATAGTTGAAATTTAAGACAAATAGATTTACTTACTTGTGAATAAATATTCTAATATTTCGACCATTGAATGGAGGCGTCATCAGGCTAAATCACAGCTTTAATGTCCCATCCGATGGACTGCGGTCTTTCCAAGTCCATCTGCATATTTCGGACTCTAAAAACTGCACCTTACGAACCTGACGTGTTACCTAGTACTGTATTGAGCCGACACTACTCAGTAATAGTTGTTGTTTGGGTTATTTTATCTCTGAGCGGCACTTTTTTGCACACCATGGGCTAAATGGCCAGGTCACATGGACCCCGAAGTTTCAGAGAAGGTTGGGGGAGGGGACCCACTGGAACAGCTGTTGGGAGACAGATGGTAGCCTCCGGTCAAGGCCATCCAGCGTGTTCTTTAACGCGCACAGGGTATGGCTCTCACACACACGGGGCCACGGCTTAACGTCCCATCCGACGGACGGCGGCCTTTCCAAGCCCATCGGTGTCCCCTACTGACCGTGGGCAGGGCGGGGAATTTTGCGGAGATAAATCTCAACGCTGACCTAGCTGAGACTCGAACTGGGAACTACAGATTACGAGCCTGGCGCGCTACCGACTGAGCCACCCCCGCCCCACTATTCAGTAATAGAAGTATATAGTAGTAGTATATTACTGAGCCGACACACCACCTCACTCAGTTCTTTGAACACTAAGGATTGAAATCATTCAGTAAATTATCAGACTCTTCAAAATGTGATTCTATTAAGTGCGTTTTTTATCGTTGAATAGAATCGTTGAAGGAAGATCCATATCCTCTTAAACCGCAGAAGACCTAAATCCGGTTATCCTATTTTTTTCGACCGGTATTCCTAATTAGACACCCATTTCAGCACATGATCCTCTTTTCTTGTATGCATTAAGCTACTTAAAGCTTAGACGTTCTGTAATACACAAGCTCACTAACTAAAAGGAAGGATATTATTAGGTGTAAATATCAGTTGACATACCCTAAAATATATCCTTAGATATTAATACCCACTGAAGTATCCTGAGAGAGATTCCCGGCTGCAGTTATACGTTAGGGTACCCAGAAGGACCTATCCATAGCTGTACCCAGAAGAATATTCTTAGATGCATTTTTCTACTGAAGTATTCAATCGATCATCAGATCTATATCTTAAAAGAAATCATGCAAGTAATTAAAGCCAACTGTGTTTTTAATTGAATCCTTCAGCTGTATTGGAGTAAGCAATACAGCCTGAATTATTAGTGTTGCTGAGTTATAAGGCGACTCCAATGACTGAGTTCGTAAAAACAAACCATCACAGATCCTTAGAACTCTGTGGTTAGGCTTACTAGGAATAAAACTAATAGAAAGGGAGTAATATACTGAAATTAAGATTTCTCGATAGCAGTATTGAAAGATGTTCACATCATTATGTTTACATTATAAAAAAGTACGTTAAATATTCTACAAATTCTGCAATTGAAAACGGTTATTTTGAATCGTCAATTGAAAACGAATATTTTTCATTCGTTTTGTATTTGTAATATTACTAAGACCTTTTCTTTCATACTCCCTTCCATTATCGTTAAACATAATACTTCTAGCTAATTTTACAGGTATGCTACCGTGCATACATTGGTAATTAGTATTTAGACTTGCAGATTTCTGAATACCAAAGATATTGGTTTCAGAGTCTTAATTTATGTTGGGTACTTATAATAATTCCTTCAGCAGATCTCATTTTATACAATGGAACATGAGAATTTCATCGTATAAAATCGGTACTTTTCAATCAGTTGGACGAAATGCGTATTCCCAGAACATCAATCCCTATATCACTCCGAGTCATAGAAGACGAAACACTGTAAAACAAAAAGCTTGAATATCAACTATAAATGAACTACTTTTCACAATACTACGAAAAAATCAGAAATCCCTCGCTTCTACAACTAAGATACTAAAATGAAATCAAAAATTCCCTCGCTTCAAAAACTCAAACTAATCAGCAAGCAGCCACTGGAAAACTGCCAAGCACTGCTAGTTGTAGAGAAGATTACTGATCACCATTGACTGAGGCAGAGACAGTGTAGTTGGGTTGGGTTGTTTTACCTCTGACTGGCACTTTTTTTGCACACAGTGGGCTAAATGGCCATGTCACAAGGACCCCGAGAGCTCAGAGAAAGTTGAGGGGAGGGGATCCACTGCACAGCTGTTAGGAGACAGATGTTACCTACCGTCAAAACCATGCAGTGTGTTCTTTAACGTGTTTAGGGTGTGGCTCTCCCGCACATAGGGGGAGTCACGTCCATCTATGTGCGTCCCATCCGACGGACTGCGGCCTTTTCAAACCCATCGGTGTTCCCTATTGGCCGTGGGCAGGGTGGGAAGTTTTGCGGAGATAAATCTCAACGCTGGCCCAGCTGAGACTCGAACCTCGGAACTGCATATTACAAATTTAATCAATATTTATCCACTATCAAGCTGTTTCTGAGTAACAGGATGAAGATGGGTGTAGAAGAAAAATTGTGTTGAGCTGGGTGAGATTTGAACCCACGATCTCCTGAATGTCAGATGGAGACCGGGTATGTTCAGATCCTATTCAGCTCAGGACAATTTTTTTTCTTCACCCATATTCATCTTGTTACTCAAAAACAACTTGATAGTGGATAAATATTGATTAAATCAATGATGAGCTAAGAACTCATATGTGCACCAATGTTTAATTCCGCTGTTATTTGCCTGGTTGTGGCCTGTTTGTTCGCTTGCGCGATTATCACCAGTCTATTTTGAACCCTTTGATTCAAAATCTGTTTTCGTCCACAGGATCGCTGATCCATTGGAAATTTTTTTGCTTTTTGCACCATTTTCTGGAAACTTTTTAAACGGTTGTCGGCGAAAAGTCCACGAGGATGGCCGTTTGGGAGGTGCTAGAAACCGACACGCCTAGCACCAACTATCATGCCACGTTCAAAGTAACTCACATCGCTCGTTTTGCCCATTCTGATGCTCAATCTAATTCTAAGTTGATACGCGAAGAGCTGGTCTGCCTGATTCATACTGTACACGTGACGTATTACTCGTATGAAGTTACGTATTACTTGTTGGAATAAACCTTTTATGTAACTAGAAGTTGTGCACCCAATAAACTGCCATCTCAGTGCATATACAAATATTTTGGGAAACATATATTTTAGCTTTCGGAGTAAAGGAATCTCGTTCACCTCACAGATCTTCTCTATAGCACATTATATTGAGAATCATGTATGACCTTTATTGTCAAACAGCTGATTGAATGTTGGCTCTTACCTCTAACAGGCCCTTTTGTGCATACAATTGGTCTAAAAGGCCAGGTTTGGGTTGCATTATTTTGTCTCTGAGCGGAAACTTTTTTTTTTCAAACAACGGGCCAAATGTCCAGGTCACAAGGGCCCTAAGGGCTCAAATAATGTTTGAGGAAGGGGATCCATTAGACAGTTGTTGGTAGACAGATGGTTGCTCCATCAAATCAATACAGCATGTTCTTTAACTTGCACAGGGTATGGCTCTCCCCGATACGGGCCACGGCTTTATATCCAATTTGACGGACGACGTCCTTTCCAAGCACATCAGTGTCCCTTACTAACCTAGGGCAGGGTGAGGGTATAGTGGATATAATTGATAATTCTCAATTCAGACACAGGTGGGATTCGAACCTGGGAACTGTAGATTACGAGTCTGGTAAGCTACCGACTGAGTCAACCCGCCCCTAAAAGACAAGGTTACAAAGATTCAGAATAGGCTGGGGAAGCGGAACTCACTGGGCAGCTGTTTGGAAACATAGGTAAGTCTCCCGGCAAGACCATACAATATGTTCTTTAATATGCACAAGGTGTGGTTCTGTACATGGAACCACGGCTTAATATCCCATCCCACAGTCTTAACAAGCCATCGACGGTAGGGGATAAGAGAGACAAATATTAATGTGGCATAGTTAGTACTCGAACCTAGTGACTGCAGCTTACGAGTCTGGCAGGGTTATCCACTGAGCCAACTCCTGCCCCTCTGCTTGAGGGATAATTTGTTTTTATATTATTTAGGTAAAGCAGTTGAAGTTGACAGCCTTACTTAATGTTCTAACTAGTTAAAACTAATTTAATGAATGCAATTAATATTTATTGAGTTAAATTTGTTAGGAAGATTTAATACTGACACCATACATATAAAAATGCAAACACTGATAAATAATATCTTCATAGAACTTTGCCTTCTTTACGGAACTTTACTAATCCGTTTGTTTCCAATACACTTGACCATACCGGGCTGCACTGCCTTCACGATCAATTAAATGCCATTCTAGTTGAATCAGTGAAACTGCATTTCATCTAAGCGTAATATTAAACTTACATTAAATGTTTCGGCAATAATTTCGAAACAGACAAATTTCGGTTCTTTTAACTATTTGAAGTTTCATTTACACTGCTTCAACCTCTTCCTCATGCATATGCCCGAACAAGATGCACTGCAACAACCAGATTAAACCCACCTAAGCTCCTTTTAGCACAGACCAGAAGTTTTATCGGTAATTGTTGCATTACATTAATTAATGACTATGTCCTATGGCGATGTGCCAACTGTACCCGTCAGCCTCTGTAACCAACCTGTGGCAGCCAGCTTACCCGGCATACGCTCTCTCAGCTCGCATTACAGTTCATCGTCATGCAGTCCCGTCCACTTTCCAGCGTTAGTAGCCAGGATTCTGCTTTGCGTGACACAAACCAGAGAAGGATAATAACTGAAGCTCACACACTAACTCCACGCTCCAGTAACTAGACTTGTTAGCAACCACCATCCTCAGAGTCCATCTCCTGGGAATCACCAGCTTTTCCTACATCCATTCACTTATCCGTATATTCGTAGATGCAGCTTGGATTTGGTCTGCGAGGTATGTTGTTGACTGTCATTTCACACAGCTATCTCGAGTGAACAAACCTAAAATTCACACCTTTGCATGGACTAGTGATTTGCTATTCCATAGCAATATAGGCTTTACTGCATAGAATTTGACATCATTAGCTTCGTATCTTGGTGAAGTGCTTCTTAAATTCTTGTGCGCATACTCCGAGACGTACGCAAGAAAAATCCCAAGTAATAGCCAGTATATTTTTTCTTAGAAAAGGGATTATTGTTTCATATAAAAGCAGTGGCGTAGCCAATAGTTTTGTAAAGGAGGCATTTGAAATATATCTTAGCGTCTCTGCCAGTGTAAATTGAATAACTTAAAAATTTCGTTATGAAAAAAAAAATGGCTTTTATTAAGATAGGGAGGGGCGTGTTGGGGAGGAAGAGAGATGTAATCTACAAATTTTCCTCCTGGTTAGGCCCGCTGATTAATAATAATAATATATCATCTTTTATTTTCTTATATCTGCTGAGATGTGAACCATTTCGCTTCACACTCTGAGAGCAAATTTCTAGTATATATAGATCATTTGTAATGTTCGTTAAAACATTTTCTTTTTCTACATTTAGAGTCCTATAACGATGAGAATTAAAACCTTCTGGAGAAGTATAAAGTTTGTTAATCATAATATTTCATTAATACCAACTCAAAATAAAATTTTATTTATCTCTTTTAAAAGCTGCTTTCCTCCCACCCTGGCTGTAAGGAGACAGATTTTTGTCGGTTCATCTAAACATCTAAATCATCACACTGCACTATCAACATTTCAACTTTTTAACATAAATATATCGTTTCCAATATTTGTTTATATTTTTGCCGTTTTCAACTTTTTTCCCCACCATTAGAGCCAATAAAGCTTTTGGGTGACTCAGGTAATAATATATATATATCTATAACATATGCAGTAGCCTGTCAGTTTATAAGCCATAATAGAAGGTCTATGAGGATGGCGAGACCTCAGCAGAAACACAATACCAACATACATGTGTTACCTGGAGCTTGAACCTAGAGATCCCTTTGATCAGTAGCCAAATCCAACTCGGCCTATCCAACTCAAAAGGAAGTTTTAATTTATCTCGAAAAACATAAAAAACGTTGAACGTAAACAGGATACGCGAAGACTCTGTGTGAAAGCATGCAACCCAATATACAACAGAAAGAAGATTTTCCGAACTAGTTCATATTTCAGAGATATTTTGCAGGGCAGCGATGGCCAACCTTCATGATCTGAAGATCATAAAATTCACACAAAATTAATTATTATTCACACAAATTTATGGCACACATGCCATAAATTTGGTTTTTAGGATTTAGAGCAATTGACAGTGTCACCACGATCCAGAACCTCAACACTGATAGCCATAAAAAAACATCAACACACCGCATATTGTTCCCTTATTTTTTTTGTTTTTTATTTTAGCTTTTAATAAATGCATTTTCAAAGGTAAAGGTAGAGAAGAGAAATATTTTCAATAACATAAAGAGATATTTACATCATAAATCACTATAATTATCTAAGTGTATATTTACATTATAAATCACTAAATTTATATAAATTGATATTTACATTATAAACACTACAATTATATAAATTGATATTTACATTATAAACACTACAATTATATAAGTAGAGATTTACATTATAAAACTATACAATTATATATTTACATTAATAATCGCTACAATTATTTAAGCAGATATTTACATTATAAATCACTACAATTATATAAGCAGATATTTATATTGTAAATCACTAGAATTATATAAGCAGATATTTGACATTGTAAATAACCAACTGTTTTCAAATAATCAGTTTCATAATTATTAATAAAGAAATGCAAATCATCGAAATGACTGTCAATCAAACGTGTCCAGCATACTCAAATACATATAAAACAGCGAATATTGTTAAGAAGAACAGGAAGGAAGCTGAATTTAATTTGAATAAAATGATTTAAACAATTGTATTATATTTTTGAACGAATTTAAAGAGATCGAATTAAAATTCCCCGGTATCGGCCACGCGGTCTCCTGGTTCGTCATTCCTGCTGTACAGAAACAATTCTTTTTACTGTTTAAAAAAAGCAGTACAGAAAAAAACTAACCATTTTGGTATTGGAAAAACAATATATTCTAAACAACTTTATATCTACCTAAATGTGTCCTAAAAAAAGCTAAAGAAAAAATTAAACATTTTGCGAACAGTGGAATTACTTATTAAATTTATATTAATTCAGAAGAACGTAGGGCGCATAAAGCTTTAGTGGTGCTACACCATTCAGCTCCAAACAAGCAATTAATCAAAGGAAGACTTAAAATACAAGCAACATTTTTGCAATGGGTAATAGAAATCCGTTTTACTGCACTATTTTTCTTTGAAGTTCATATAATACCTTTGAAGATTATACTTTAAGATGCTACCTTTTAAGAAACGTATAAGAAGATAAAATTTACTTTTTGTTAAATTTATATAGGGATAAATTAATCAATTTTTCTTTTTTTGTTACAGCTTCTCAGGGAATTTTGTGTTAACATCACTTTTCTTTACTCTACTTTATAGGGAAAGAATAATTATACCTCGATATTACTCTGCACTTTATAAGCTTTAGTTTGCCGTATAACTCGTTTCAATAGTTCCATGTTTGTAGAGATAATGTTGAAGAATGGGACTTTTTTTAACCTGTATACTGTATACCTGCGTTGCAAACTTTGACACATAAAGTGCTACGGCTGACCATCGGGTTGGTAAGATATGTTGAGACATCAGTGGTAATAAATCCGCAAACTGACCTATAATGACAAACTGAAAGTAATAGGAATTCAAAAGGAATGGAGAAAAGTATGTAATTATTTTATAGTGTGATGGACAGCAGCGGAGAAGCGTAGTGCAAGAAATTGAGACAATGAGACTGAGCAGTTGACGAAACGATGATTTTCACAGATCATTGGTTGAGTGAACTATCAGGCACTTTTCCATCAACCAATGATCTATGATGCAATTATTGATCCATGACATTATTGGTTAATTGATAAGTAACTGACACTTAAAACTTAACTTAATAAACTGACTTGTAAATCAATTATCTGCAAGAATCACCGATTTTCAACTGCGCAGTCTCAAGGTCTCAATTGCTTCCATTCACGCTTCGCGCCTGGTTGACAGTATTTTAGTTAACAGTCTTTCCTGAATGAATTGTTTGTACCAAGCACGTACTGAAAAGCTTCATAAGATATTATTAATGAGGTTGATAGAGTGTTAAGATATGTATTATAAACATGAGAATGAAGTTTTAAATTGTCCTGACTGCCTTGCTTGTTTGAACTCCTTTACTGCCTTTAACAGCTGAAATTCGAACTAATGGATGATTGGAAAAATGGAAATAGTAATATTTTATTACTCCCTATAAGACATAAAAATATTTTTTTCATTTATCTCTCAAACAAAGAAGTCGATTTTTTTCCACACCACGTGGTGTGCGAAACAAATCATTGCAGTAATGTAATGTTGGCAAGCACAGTCTACCACCATAATATCAAATTTTATCATACAAAAACTTTTGAAATTTCCTTTAATTATTTTTCCTCTTTTCCACAGTTAGAGGGCACTATTAAAGGTATTTAGAGATTCAGAAAATATGAATCGTAATATTTTATCAATCCTTATCCAACTCCAAAAGACTGTTTAATTTATCACTAAAAACAAAAAAAGGTGAATGTCTACAGAAGGACAGACTTACTTGACGACAAAGTGAGAACATTAGATCGTTTTTAGTTTGTCAAACAAGTCAGCTCTTCGGAATAGCTTTTGTAATCCTTAAATAATTTCCCTAAACAAGAATCATTGTTTGTCTAATGTAGAATAATGGTCCCTTAAATGACTCTGAAACTAAAAAATATGAAGGACAAAAAAAATATTTTCATGGAGCACAGGAAAAATATCTATTCAAAAACAAAAATAATGTTGGCAACTACTTCTCTTTTCGTACTTCAACAGTAAACAACAGCGTTTAAAGTGTCGAACAAAATATGTCGCGAGAATATTTACTTAACATTACATTTGTATATCGACAGCACGAAGCATTTTGTTTACGTCCTCTTCAGATGAGCTATCTTCAATGACCCACCCTGTATCAAGAAAAGTTGTTAAATTTTCCTAATCTCATATTCATACGTTCATCTCAGTGTAATGTAGACATTGAGGAAAAGAAACATAGGAAAGGAGGAGAATAAGTCATTGTTTGCCCATTTACCTAATCTCGTGTATTTCTTCGCAGACGATCTCATCAGTCAAGAGGCAGTAATTTCCAGAACATCGACAAAGCGCTTGTATTTTAAAAGTAACAGCTTAATGATCCGTTTCTACCGTCGTTATACTTCAGTATTCGGAATTATCGTGTGTATTTACTGCAGGCTAATGAATAAGGCATGAGAGTTCCACCATCTGATTGCAATATGTTTCTCTCTCTCTTGGAGAGTGAAGAGAATCTCGTCGAAAACGACTCCAATTCGCAGTGACATAAATTATTTCGACAGACAACGGTCGAAGGGAAAATGTTCTCAAGTAATAGAACTTTTAACTCTATAAATGTCGAAATTCCTTGTCCCTGATATATTTCCTTCATCTGTTGAAGGCAATTGACCATAACAGAGATGTATGGTTATGGAGTAAGTTGTTATGAGAACAGATATCTATAATGATCGAGTCAGACAGAACGATGCAACATTGTTCCAACTATCAGAAGTTCTTAGGGAAGGGGAAATTTAATAGCACGGGAAATTACCATTGTCAGTTTTGTGTTAAAGAAACATTTCTGTTACTCAGAAGTGTTTTTAAACGAGAAATATATTAAAGACGATTTTATATAATACAATAATAAACAGTTAATTATATACAAATCGTCTTTAATATATTTCTCGTTTAAAAACACTTCTGAACGACAGAAATAATTCTTTAACGCAACACTGTTATTAGAAAAAATATATTAAAGACGATTTTATATAATACAATAATAAACAGTTAATTACATTCAAATCGTCTTTAATATATTTCTCGTTTAAAAACACTTCTGAACGACAGAAATGTTTCTTTAACGCAACACTGACAATGGTAGTTTCCAGTTGTATATGTTTCGGTTTTCAGCCAAAAAATTACCTATATTTTACTGATAATATACAAATACAAGGACTTCCCATACGAATTCAAATATTTGTACAATAAGCGTTAAATATATATAGTCAAAACCAGTGGCAAAACGTAGTGAAAGCAATTGAGACAATGAAAATGTCCAGTTCACGAAACGATGATTCTCATAGATCATTGAATGATTGAATTATCAGGCACTTTTCAGTCAACCAGTGATATCTGATCAAATTGTTGACCATAAAACTATTGACTAATTGACAAGTAATTGACAATTCGGTAAATCACTCAATTATAAGAGTCATAGATATCTCAACTGCGCAGTTTCAAAGTCTCAATTGCTTCCACTAACACTTCGCCCCTGGTCAAAACAGGGCATATAGTTGAGTTGTTTTACATCTGAGAGGGATCTTTTTTTTGCAAACAATGAGATAAATGGCCAAGTCACAAAGACTCCGATGGCTCAGAAAGGTTTGAGGCAAAGGGCTTAATTTCTCATATCAGAGACGATGACCTTTCCAAGCACGGTGCTTTCTCACCGAGGGCATGATGGAGGTTACGGGAGATAAATCTCAAAGCTGGCACAATTGGGTCTCGAACCCGGGAACTGCAAACGAGTCTGGCGCCCTACTGTCTGAGCCAAGTTTCGCTCTATATTTTATAGAAGCGCACTTCCTACAAACACAGAAAAAAAGATAATTTCCCTCTGTTATACCAGCCCGGAGTCTTTAAAATAGACATTTTAGGAGAAAATATAATTCAAGATAAATTAAAGGTCGCAGTGAAGCTTATCTAAATATCGTTTTTCAGCGGTCTTCGTTTAGCGTTTATTTATTGCGGAAGGTGGAATATTTAAAGAGAGTAACGAAAAATATTTTGCTTCACAATTAATGCTTATTAATTGCTATTTCGAAACTTTTGATAATATATATATATTTTAGAAGTTTGTATATATATATAATTTAGTTTTTTTTTTATAAACTCCGTAGAACTGGCATTATAAATAAAAATAAATACTCCCTCAAGCAGCTGCTTGCCACAGAGGTCTGACTGGAGCCTGTCAGTTTATATGCCATAGTAGGTCTGTGAGGATGGCAGGACCTCAGCAGAAAAACAACACACACAACCATGCCTTACCCGGGGCTCGAACCCAGGTCCCTTAGATCAGTAGCCAAGCGTGCTAAATACTCCGCGCTACTGTTTAATATTGCAACTCCAATAACTCTTCAAATATTGACTAAATCTCTATGAAATTCAGAAGTTAGACTTTAGGTATACTTTTGACTGATCTTTAATTATATTTTCCCATAATCAAAAAAGCTTATGTAAAAAGATGAGGAATATCGACTTTGTTTTTCAACTTAATGACAGGAAATGTTTTTTTTTTGTAGGCAGTAACGTTTTGACAAACAAGGTAGACTGCAAAATATAGCAAAATACTTGTTTTACACAAGAACATTATATGAGTATAGAAGTAGGGTGAATTTCTTCGGAGATCTAAGTGAGACATCTGATTTCACTGGAACTTTCACTTTCAACACTTTTGCTAATGTGGGTGGATCGCAAAGTGAGAATGCCCTCAACTTCCCCTAGCAGGAACGGATCGAAAAAGAGGCAAATATAAATAGTCCCCTACTAACACGATAAATGAGTTCTTAAAAAAAGCCGTGTAAGGTGAAATCATGTTAGTCGGACACTAATGTTTTGGTAAGAAACAAAGCAAATAGTGGGGGATTCATTCTACAATCCTAATCTCATTCACAGGCACCCATCCCTCATTTTATACGGTGGATAGGTTCTAGTTAATCACCATGCAAATAGGGACAAAAAACTTATGGAAAAAAGGAAGATAAATTTAGAGAACCTTTTTGTTATGAATAAAAGATAAATTGGAAATCTTATTTATACATATTTCTATAAAATTTCAGTTCAGCAGTAGCGATAGCAGTAATATAATATTATTTTGTGCTTTATTTACACTAATTCGGATAGCTGGGATTAATTTCTCATACATTTCTTTTTGGTCATGAAAACTACTCATCGTTGATGTACACGTATACTGTCGAATTTGAAAGATGAATTAAATATAAATTAGAAATTAAACATTTATAGCAATGCTAGTGCATTATTTTGTAAAATTAATATTTATATGATATTTTAAGAAACACCGTACTTACGAATCATATCTGTTTAGCCAATATAATAGTCTACATATTTGAACTTGTAGCTAAAAGTGAGATAAAACACAGATTTTCTTAATTTGAAAAATTCAATCTATAGAAGAAGTCATCTAATAGAAGAGTCAGAGAAACAGGCTTCATTTCATTAAGATGTCGCGATGCAGATTCCATTAGAATGGCAAGAATAAAATATTAGCAAAGAATATAAGAAGGAGTGAAGTGTGAGCAGAAGCAATTAAGATCTTGAGACTTGTGTAATTGAGACATCTATAATTCTTATAGGTGATTGATTTTCCGAATTACAAGTTTATTATCAATTAGCCAATAATGTCGTGAATCAACAATTGCATTATAGATCATTGGTGGATTGAAAAGTGATTAATAGTTCAATCAGCCAATGATCTACGAAAATCATCTTTTCGTCAACTGCGCAGTCTCATTGTCTCAATTGCTTCCACTCTGCTTCGCTGCTGAATATAAGTATAACTTATTACAGATGACGATTTTATTAATATGTGAATTATTATCATCTGTTTATTCTTCAACATAAATGATATTAGTTAAAATCATTTATTGATTTTCGCTTTGAGATGATGAATTATCTTCCTTAACGCTATACCACTGATAGTTTATATGTATTATATCTATATGCATATAAAGAAAAAACGCAATCCGTACTGTGTAAGACCGAATATATAATCGTATAAAATGAAACTGGTTGCATGATTTAGGTGATTGTTTTTGAAATATAAGGGGGTATATTTTCCTCTCTTTTTCACACCACTGCTACTCTAAATGCAAATACTCTTTTGAAATAGTTCGCGAATAGTGTTATTGCAGCTGTTCCATAGAAATATTTGTCATATTTTAGCCAAATATATGCATAATTAAGCAATATTCATTTACATAATAAATCGATATCATGAATTAAAAAAAATTCATAAAACCCTGAAGTAAGAAAATAAGACGTCTTAACGCTAAACAAATGTTCGCGCGTAATTGACAACTATGTTTTCTTATTCATTCAATATTTAATTAATAAACTAATTTCGTTAGATTGTTTTCATAGATATGTCAAGTAGAAAGCTCTCCTAATAATGAGATAAAGCGATACACTGGTTTTCATAAATTAAGGATCGACCCTCTATTATGTCAATGGGAAACTATCGTCGAACCTCTAAACTTTGAAATATTTTTTTTGGTTTAAAAAAATATCATAGCAGATAAAGATCTTAATAAATATATCAATATCTCGATTTTCAACAATATTCGTTCAGTATTTAAAGAGTTATGGAAGTTTGAATATTTGAAAATAATAATGCCAGTCACAAAAATTGACTTCAAAAGTTAATTTAAACTTAGTAATAGCATTGTATCAAAGTGTGCATTTTAGAAGTTTGTGCAAAGAATTATTTCACTATTCATCAGTTTTGTATAATTTCTTCAGGACTGGCATTATTATTTTTAAACATTCTAACATCTACAACTCATTAACTACTGAACGAATATTGTTGAAAATCGAGATATTGATATATTTGATTCAGATCTTTATCTGCTATCACAATTTTTCCAAACATAAACATTTATTTTGGAAGTTAGAGAGTTTCGATTTTAGCTTCCTGTTGACGAGTGGTTAGCGTGCTTGGTTACTGATCTAAGGGACCTGTTTTCAAGTCCCGGGTAAGGCATGGATGTGTGTGTCGTTTTTCTGCTGAGGTCCTGCCATCCTCTCAGACCTTCAACTGTGGCATATAAACTGACAGGCTCCTGTCAGACCTCTGTGGCAAGCAGCTGCTTGAGGGGGTATTTATTTTATTTATTTATTTTTATTGACATAACATAGGGTTGTTCCTTAATTTAGGGAAACCACGATAACTAAGTGTTATAATGAAGTATATAATGAAAAGTGAAACTATGTTATTATTTGTGTGTGTAATGTTGAAGAGAAGTAATCAAAATTTTATGGGTGATTAAACATATTTTGTCCATCCAAATTTCATAATATTTAAGTTTTAAAACATGAAATATCTATGGGCGCCTCAATGAAGGCTACGTAGGGTATTTTAACATTTTTAATGGAAGATGGGCGCCTCAATGAAGGCTACGTATGGTAATTTTAGCATTTTTAATAATGTCCAAGCATAGATATAGCAACGTTAGAACAACAATGCTATATCTATGCTTGCACCGTGCTCAAAAATGAGAACAATAATGTCCAATTATTTGAAACTTCTTCCTACAGCGCCAAGAGCAAAAAACTCTTTTTCACATATGATTGAAGAGACACTAGGAGTTCTTACTATGCTAATAAGCGTCGCAGTGCATAATTAATGTCTCTTCTGCATACGTATCCGCAGTTTAATGTTCTTTGTTAAGGACAGCATCCTTTCCACTCCCGAAAATCAAGAGGCATGCACACCAAAAAACTCAGCGCTTGCAGACGCATTATTGATACCTAATTTAAATCAAGTTAATTAAATACTCATTAATACATTTTTCTTTTTAGAAGCTTCAAATGTTTAAGCGCGTAGTTTTACTTTTGAAATATTTACCATAAAAACGATCATTACCACTCTTCACTTATAAGTCTATTCCATTTATGGATTATTAAGCAATATCATAAAAAGACAATTCTGGAAATCCACGAGGTTTTTATGACCCTGAATCTTCAAACGTTTTACCCTAAAAACACGATTCCAATCTCTTTTTGCACCCTATCGCTGATTATTCAGACATTTAATAACTCTTATTTGTTGCTGAGTGTCAGCGAGGTCTGTCGCCATGTTGTTTTTCCATTGTACACATCGGTTACGAAAGAGGCAAAAAACACAGTTTCTAATGATCGTGTCAACCAGCACGAAACCGATGATTTACAAAATGTTCAATTAGAAAAAAATAATGCTTGGGAAAGAAAAGGAAATGCCAGGCATGGTGCGGAAGCAAACGATGAAAACATTAAGCGACTAATGATGTGAAATAAACCGGGATTTATTTATGTGGTTGCACTGAAGTTTCACTTCCAGCAAATGTTGATGGTGTGCTTAAACTAGTTTATTATGTCTTTACTGTGGCAGTTGTTAAAGTCCAGATTCCAACCAATGATAATTCTTTATTTACTGATGCACTATGCAAAGAAATAAATTTTGTCTCCGACAATGAGTTTTGCGAAAATATATTTGCAACCTTACAGTTTCTCTTTGAGAAAAGAAATTTCACAATATTGAATACTTCATAGTCATCAAAATTTATACAGAGGCGAGGGTGACTCACTTGGTAGCGCACCAGGCTCGTAATTTGCAGTTCCCAGGTTCCCTCGAATCTGGGAATTGCAGATTACGAGCAGACGATTTGACAGACACGATCATTAGAAGCTGTTTTTCCTCTTTCGTAACCGTTGTGTGCAATGGAAAAACAACATGGCGACAGACCTCGCCAGCTGGGCCAGCGTTGAGATTTATCTCCCCCTCCCACCTTCTGACCACGGTCTCTAGGGGAAACTGATGGGCTTTGAAATGCCACCATCCGTCGGATGGGACTTTGAGCCGTGGCCTAGTGTGCGGGAGAACCATATTCTGTGAGCCTTAAAGAACACGCTGGATGGCCTTGACGGGATGCTACCATATGTCTCCAACAGCTATCCAGTGGATTCCCTCCCCGAATCTTCTCTGAGCCTCCGTGGACCATGTGACTTGGCCATTTAGCCCATTGTGTGCAAAGCAAGTGTCGGTCAGAGTTAAAGCAATCCAACCGTTCAAAGTTTATTAGCATATTTGTTACATTTTTAGATTTTTAACAACAGAATGTGGTTTTAAAAATATTGTTACGACAGATGAACGTGCTACAATGAATTGATGAAAAACGCACATGGACGCTCGCGTATGGTACAGCGTGAGAATTACGTCACCAACGATATCGAATGACTTGATTGAAAGAATAAGAAATAATGTTTTGTTATGAAGTGCAAAAGGAAACGTGGTTAGTCTATGTTTTTACACGACAAGACATTCCAAAGAAGAGATGTTTTATATGGTGAGTGCGTGGGAGGTTAGTGCAGACTTTTGTTAGTAAAACTAGTAAGAAAAGACGAAGGATTGTAATCTGCTGAAGTGAAGGTTATACAAGAGACATGAAAATCAAAATGAAGAGGTAATATGTTAGTCGAGTCGACAGAGCTGGTCTTCACTTTTCTGCAAGAAAAGTTCATCACTTGATGTGTAATTACATTTTGTTGTTTGTAAGATTTGGTACGGTTATTCTCGATAGATTGTAGTTTGCTCACATATATGATAAACACTGGTTGAATTTAGTTTGTATAAATTATTTAATCCATACTTTTGTAATAAATTACATTGCTTTAGAATTATCATTGTTATATACTATTTAATTGAACTCACGCTCAGTTTCATCCATTTAATTTGTAACAATATATTTACTAGGTTCTTATTTTTCATACAAAAAAGTAATGTGATGTATGAGTAGCAGAAAAACCTGGAAATAACAAAGGTTATCAAACTTGAACACCAAATTTCACTACTCAAAACACACAAATAGAAATTTTTGCATTTTCCCCAAATTCACTAACCAGTTATGGAATATTATATTTATTCGGAAAATTCAGGCACTCTCATATAATTGAATCAGTACTCTACCGGGTCATAATTCATCAAACCCTGTTATAATGGCGGAATAATATCAGATGAATGATACTATTCTATGAAATTATTCTCATACGCTCAAATTTATCATGGTGATGAGTTACAGAGTTTAAAATGAAAAATACGCCAGAGCTAAAGGTAATAGTTAAAGAGGAAAGGCCAGAGTTAATAGGTAAGCATTGGTCCCAGTGCATATACAGTCTATTCTCGTTAACTGGAACCTCTATATCTCGAATATCTCGTTAACGCGATTTTTTTTTAAATTCTCAGTCGAATATTTATACATTTATTCTATTTTCTTTTTCTTTAACTCGAACTATTTTTTCATCCTCCCGTCGATGACTCGAAATTTTATGAAGAATATTTGGAAGAAAATCCCTTTTTGTTTTATCCATATTTGTAACAATATTTTGTTTTACATAAAAATTTGTTTGGTGCTAAAATGCACTTAGTCAGTTTAAAAACTAGTTATAGATCTCGCAATAAATTCCCACCTATTGTAATGTTTTTGGTTCTACATTCGGAAAGAATGAGGCATACAGAATTTCCTGGTGATGCTGAGTTGCAGAAATTTTTGCCAGGTGGGCAAAGCGATTCTCATTGGCTAGCGTTGTTTCGACTGCTTGTAGGTGGACAGTGATCCTTATTATCTATGCATTGCTTCCACCGTCCTCCGCACAACTGACGGAAAAGCATTTCTCCCATTCGTCATTGAAAGTGCTGGTTTAATTTTAGTTTAGAAGTAGTTTCTATTGGTGCAATTTGCATTAAGTGATAAAGCAAAAGTAGAAAGGTAGGAGAAGGAAGAAAACAGGGTTTGTCAAGGAATTCGAAATTCCTAGGAGTGCTCTATCAATCAATTTAATAATTGAAAAGGCTAGACTGCGATAAGGCAAAAATATATAAGCATGCAGAATTGCTATAATAATTTATTCAATGTTGTAGGAACAAAAGCATGCTGAACTTTACAAAGCAAACCTTATTTTTTATTTATTTTATTTATTCGTTTTTTATAATTCGTGTTTACGTAAACGTTGATTTTTCCATAATAATTTAAAGATATTTGAATTAAAAAACTCGTATCTGATGTTTCTTAGATAGTTTCAAAATTTAAATGAATATGATACTGTTGTTTAAAAGAACGAAATTCTCTGAAAGTATCCTGAAATATTTAAAAATAATCTTTAGAATAACATTTTGAAAACATTTATGAAACAAAAATAGAATGTATTAGACTGAAATCGGCCTATAAAGGGGGGCTAGGAAATAATGTTTAAGATATGGGAACCGACATTTCTATAATAGAACCAAACACAGTGCAGATAGAAAGACGGAAATTATTTTTTTAGAATAATGATACCTACAATCAACGCAATCACATAATTACTCCACTGAAACGACTACTAATATGATATATTGTTTCATATCCCCCAACTAGTACTGACTACTTTAAAGATAAGCGAAGATCTGACAGCAAAATTAATGATTGAATGAACCTGAGACCACCTAGGCGTTCTGCAGATCCGTTAGGCTGAAATTATTCGATCCACATTTGACCTCCATATACGATAATATTAAGTTGACCAATTGCTATACATCTCATTGCAATTTATAATAATCGCAAAACATAATTTGTGCTGAATAGCTTTAGCTTATATAGAAAAATGCCGATGGGTTATTAACTGGAGAATCATGGAAATATTAGTCATTCAATTAATATGTCAGTTGTAATATACGTAAAGATATAAAGCAAGTTTTTTAGATCATTACAAATGTTACCACAGCTTTTGCAGATTGTCATGGGAATCTGTGAATACAATTGTTTGAGTTCGGATGTTATCTTACATTAGCATGCTATGATGCCGATAGCAACCTTTTCGTGGAAAGTGAGTTTTGGACGAAACATTGGCGACATTAAAAATTTTCGGACATTAACACTAATAAAAAAAAAACTCTCAAAAACTCAATTACCTACTAATTGTGTTTTAAAACTTGAGATTTCTCTAAATATTTAAGTTTGGCAGAAACTGACACACTTGTTTTTTTCATTATTAGACACTAAATGAAAATAAAGGGACAATTGAAGATGGTAGCCTTCTCTCAAGACAATAGAGCGGGTTTAGCTTGCACGACTCATTTGCGACCCATTCAACGCACGGCGTCCTTTCAAAGTTCATCCTGTCACCATTCTCTCTAAATGAAAAGTAGGAGTTAGCGGAGAAAATTTCATCATAGGCACAGTTGGGACTCGAAACTAGGAACGTCAGATTACGAGCGGTTACAAAACTGGCGGGTTACAGATCGAGACAATTCCCGCCTCAGAACAGACAGAATCATTTGTCTGACTCTAATTTACCCTCCTGCCTTAACATTCATATACGCATATATATATATCTCGGTCTGGTTATGCAAATTTATAGAGCGTTTAATTAAAAAATAGCTCCGCACATCAATCTAAATCTCGATTTTCATAAATATTTATACGGTTTTTAAAGAGTTGTGGAAGATTAATTAGTGCCAGCAGTACTAGTTTGAATAATTGGTTTGGAAAGTTATTTCAAATAGGTTAAAACGAAAGCAATAACAGTTGTGCTAAACTTTACTACGATCATTAAGAGTATTTTTTAGCAGTTCACGTAGTTATAATTAAAACTTTCGCCAACATTGAATGATTATTCGCAGAACGAGCTAAGTTCTGCAAAAATGTACTATTTTCGCATACCTAAATCAAACTGAGGAAGGTTTGTTGGGCCGCAGCCATTGGTTTATTTATTTATTTATCTCATTTACCCACTGGTTTATTTCAACTGGAAACTAATCTGCATCATAAATTCGTTAGCATGCTTATATCAAGAAATAAAATTATTTAAAAAAGCGATTCCTGCCTTCAATGCAAAGATTTAAAAGTTTCTGATCTTGACTGTTTTAACAACAAGCAGACTTGAAATTAATTTGCGGAAAGTAAAATGTTGGGAAAAATGTGATCTTTTAAAACGCTGTTTCCCTTTTTCTTTTCTCAGCTTTCGTAGTCTTACATCACCAAAATATCCTATGAGAGTAGCGCAACTAAATTGGGAAGAAAGAGGCAGTATCCAGTGTAGTAGTTTCCAAGATCGAGCCAATCATGGTGAAATAAAGAAGTTTGTTGTTGCGCTATTAAATAGAAAAATTTAGGCGGGGAAAATAATGGGATTCTTGTCGTGGGCTTAAAAATCCACGCAACAATGTCTGATCAATGATGAATTTGATATATTGCATTAACCAATTGTTAAAAAGCACTTATTGTAGAATTTCTTAACTTTTAAATCAAGATCAATTAGATAAAGGTTTAGCGAAATAAAGGTTTAGCAAAGAGACACAAAAATAAAAGAAATATTATGTTCTGCACCCCATTCCATTATATATGAAAGTTATCGAAAAAAGTCTGATAAATGAGAACCCTTCTTAATATCCTGAAGTCGCTTTATCATATATTGATAAAATTGAAAAAAGTAGCAATGACAAGTTCTTTTCCGTGCTTCAAGGAGAACGTTAAGCCATATACCATCAATTATGGTACTGGTATTTAATTACGTAAAGTTCCATTTTATGCCAATAGTAACTGATATTCAGAACTCAGTAAATTTTTAAATGTATTATATAGAAAAATGTGAATAACTTAAAGATCTCATACAAATCTGACTAAATCTAGATTTTCAACAATATTCTCTCAGAATTAAAGAGTTATAGAATCTGAAACATTTAATAACTTAGCTCGTTCTGCGAATAATCTTGCAGCATTGACAAAAATTAAAATGATGGCTACATCTACTGCTAAAAATACGCTTAAAAATTTTGGTAAACTTTAGCATAACGGTTATTGCTTTCGTTTTAACCTGTTAAAATTTACTTTTCAAATCAGTTTCGAAATCTTGCTTTTCTGTTGTTAATAATTCCATCATCTCTATCTTTTTAAATATTATAATATTGTTGAAAATCAAGAGTTAGATAGATCTGACTGAGGTCTTTGAATTATCTTCAGTCACATATTTCCATAAAATGTTTATTTAGGAAATTACTGAGAACACAAAGAATATCTGAATTACAATTATGGGGAGGGGTGTAGCTCAGTCTGTAGCGCGCCAGGATTGTGAACTGTATTTTACAAGTTCGAGTCCATCTGTGCCACTGTTGAGATTTATCTTCGCTAAACCCACCGTCGATCAGTGAGGAGTCAGTGAGTCGATCAGTGAGTGACCTTACTGACTGTCGGTCAGTAAGGGGACCCGATTGGCTTGGAAAGGCCGTCGTCCGTCGGATAGGACTAAAAGCCAGGGTGCCATGGAGGGAGTACTATATCCTTTATACGTTATAGAACATGTTCGAAGGATTTGACGAAGGCTACCTCTTCCCTCAACCTTCTCTGAGCAGTCATCGTGAAGAGAGTGGGCCTGAATGAAGAAAACGTAACATCAGAAGACGAGTCTGACGGTAAGCGAACTGCCACGCAAGTAACTAAACTAAGCGCACAGGACAAAGCGGACAATTCGCTATATACGAAACTATGCTGAATATAAAATTCTGATCTCCTGTAGCGTATTTCTTTACAAATAAGCTATGAAATGATTTATTGAAGTTCTACAATCACTGTTTATTACTGAAAAGCAAAATTAAACGATTTCTAGTGCAGAGAAATTTAAAATGAAATACAAATATCAAAATACTAATATAAATCAAAATGAAATACTAATGTATACATGATTTTTTCCTTTTAACACGGAAAGCAGTTATTGTTTGATTAATATTTGCTGATAATTATGATATGATTCATCAACTGAAAAAAAAATTGATAAGCGAATTACATCTAAAAAATTCAAGAGTTTTTAATAAAAAAATGGATTTATTCAGATATAACTTCAAAAATTTGCTATAGCCAGAAGATTACTTCAAGCTGTACATTAAAAAATATTTCATTTTTTTTTTAATATGTGGCTAACAAAAATAACCTTTTCAGTATGAAATATAGGATGCGCATATTACAAAAACTCGCTAGTTCTTTATATTTTTAGGAAATTTATCGGTAATTGTTTTATTTGCTTTTTCTTTTTATTCAGACGATTAATTTTTTGTCATACCTTTTCCCATATATTTTTAGCTATTACTATATTTTTTAATATTTAGTCTATCCTATTTAAAAATTAATTGGCAGAGAAATACCAATGATTGTTTGCAAGAAATTTTGGCTTTGAACTCCAGTAAAAATATTTTGTCTTTCTGCTTTTTCGTTTATGGTAGTTCATTTACCCATATTGAAAATACAAGGAAATTAACATAATTTGAATGAGACATATTATACTTCATTTTTCTATGGTATCAATAAATAAAAATAAAATATTTTGTGATTTGCATATTGAAGTAATTATTGACCTTGGAGTTTTTATAGGCATTCCAAATATTAAGATTCAGAATAAATCCAATGTAAATGAGTATATAACATATATTCATATATAAATAAGTACCAACGTAACTATTTTAAGGGCTTGCAGTTTTTCTGGTCTGATTTTTTGTAATTCAGTTAGATGCTATGAAATGCTATGAATACATTATAATGGAGAAATCTATGCCAATGAAATTATTTTAAACTTGCTAACACCATTAGCAAGTGGAAATTGAACAATTTTGCTTTATCAATGTTACATAATAATAATTTTTAAAATAAATTTTAGCAGAAATCTCTAGAAAACAGATATACATATTTGAAAGATTTTGTGGTATGTGCATTTTGTAGTATGAACTTTACAACTTTGGGGATAACTTCTAAAAGTGCTTTCATAATTATGTCAGTGACACGTGTAATGAGAGTGATTGAGATGACTTGATGGAATGATTAAAATGCATCTGTTTTAATCTATTTCTTAGAAATATCTATCTATATATATGGGGAAAATATCCTTATATAATATTTGGCATATACCCAAGAATTGTTCATTTCAAATCCATTCTGATACAAAATTTGAGAATTGAAATAAAACTATACAATTCCTAACTAATAAAAAGCAGAATGTTTAGCAAGCCTGGCTATTTCAGTAATTACTTATTAAATTATGAAGGCTAAATCTTGACATCATTAATGTAACTTGTAACTCACGAGATACCACAAACCCCCATGGTGTTGTTTAAGATTACCATTTAAAAATATTCATAAACTAATTCTGGTTGAGAAGAAATATAAACATACAAGGTGTTTCAAATAATGTACACATTTCATAAAAATTAGTTTTTATGTATCACCTACTTTCTGTAACCGTAGAGATAAAAGTACAAAGGTAATATTCAGCACATTTTCTTTATCATAACCAACAGTTTGGAAAATTATCATAAAGATAGTTGTCATCGCAATGAAAATCGAATAAGTAGAAATTGCACATTTTCCTTATTAATGTCTATTCTTTCAGGAAGAGCAGGTATATTTTCTTATGCCGTTATTTGACCAACTGTACAGAAATGGTATTTAACATCTTACCTCGATCAATTAATTCTTATGAATGCTGTTGATTAGGGTAATCAACAGCATGTAAAAGAAGCAATGGGAGAAAAAAAGGCTTGAATGAAAGTTACTATAATTTCTACAGATATAAAAATGATTGAAAAACAAAGTCAAACATTTTTGGATAAAACATTGCACTCCTTCTGACAATATATCATACAATTACTTCAACCAAATACTTTTATAACTTTATTTTCCATTTTGTGGTTTATTAAAATTTAATATCACTATGAGTTTGTAATGTTACGCATCTTGCACATTGATATGGTAAAACAAAATTTTCAATCAATAGTGAAGAAAGAATATTCTTATCAGTGCGCCAAGTTTGCAAATATTACATACACTTAATCACTGTTTAGTTTATTATTTTGTTCCTGTAAGAGTTGAGAGTTCTCTTTCATTTTTAATTACTCTTGCAATTTGGTCATTTTTCACTTTGCAATAATTGTTTAGTAGTATATTTGACAACACAGACAAACCTTTTTTTGCAAGAGTCAGATATAACATACCACACTTACATGATCCTAGAGGTAGGAAATTCAAAATTTGTATTCTGTCATTTGACAGCTGAATTAAAATGCGTTTCTGATTATTTTTTGAGAGATACATTTCTTCAAACTGTTCACCAATTAAAAGGCTTATTTGACTGACATTGAAAGGTGCTCATCGTTGGGACTCAGCGGAAAATCTCAAGAGCATGCAGAATGGAAACGATTTAAAAAAAGTCTCACAATCGTGGCAAATGCGGGAGGAAAAAGATTGATGAACAGAAACAGGCGTTTGTTGGCGCGAACTGCACGTCAAAATAGAGCTGTTGCATTTCATCAACTGAGAGAGACGATCGCTAACAATACTTCAAAACAGATTTCAACAAGACCTATGAGCAGAGAATTGAAAACTACAACATTAGGGAACTGTACCACGATACATACGACGAAGCATTAGGTAGGTGTTCATAATAATTTGGCCAGACAGTGTATGTTTGGCTTTAATTTTCATCAACTACTAGGGACAGTTTAAGAAACGTATGTTCACGCTGCATTTAAAGTGAAAGTGGGTACCAAAGATTTATTTATAGGCTGTATCCAGTAGTATTTGCCATGAGTTTTGAATTTCATCTAGTCACACGTTTATGATAATCATTCGACTAGAATAAGTCAGTTTTGAATTTCGGACCATGATCATAGGTTACCGTAAGCAATAAGAAATGCCGTTGTTAGAGGGCAATTTTCCCGATTACAATCTATATCATATCGAGAAGAGACCGTTATATAAATCATCTTGTCGAGAAACTGTTCGTTTTGTCCCGCCCATGAGAATCCAGTCTTTGGCAACTAATTGCAGCTTGACCTGTCACCCAATGTAACATATGACTGCCAGGTCTTCGCAGGTCAGCTTATAGTGCAACCTGTGACCTTTCTAGAAGGTGACAGTGACAGTGACAGAGAATTTTTCCGAAACTTTTGGAAGAGTAACACTTCTGAGACGTTTTACGTGTATGTCAGTTTTTCACATCGACCAAAAAGTCAGTCAATCATTGATGATTGTCTAATATTGAAATAATCATTACACAAACTTTTAAAATGTATATTTTATTGAATGGTTTCAAACAATACTTGTTATGCAAGTTTTAATCATTTCTGAGGTAAATTCTACTTACGCATATTTAAACTTTCAAAGTCTATAAATTATTGTCTCTAGAGTTCATTTGAATGATCTACAGATGCAGAAAGTCAACAAAATCACATCTCTAACACTCCGATGAATTGAGATGGAACCATTACCAAGGAAAGGCCGGGATGTTTTGCGGAGATAAATCTCAATGCTAGTCCAGCTGGGACTCGAACCTGGCAACTTAAGTTTACGAGCCAGGCGCGCTACCGACTGAGCAACCCCCTCTCCAATGTACCGGGAATAAAATATAGAGAAATATGAATAGCATTCTGTTTTTTTTTTAGCAATAAAAGCATGAGATATAATACATGTAATATTCAGGTTATAACAGCTAAAATTAAAAAAAATATCCTCAAACATACACTTATTGCCACAGAGATCTGACAGTATAACATGTCAATGAGAAGATTTCTGAAAAAGGCGAGACCTCATCAGAAGAACAACAACAGTACAAGGAAAGAAACATCCGTGCCTTATTTTTGTCTCAATCCCAGGTCCCTTTGGTCAGTAGCCAAGCACGATATTCACTCCGCCACCGTGATTGATAAGCAACTAGAAAATAAAAGATATCAAAGTATAATTCGTATTGAAACCACGTGCGCATATTGTATCATGAGGTGCTCTACATGTTTTGAAGAATACGTCATGACTGTAGTAGAACAGACAGTTAAGCTTGAAATGCAATTGAATTCAACGCAGATTTTTCGTATATACGCGGAAAGTAGGTTTATGCTGCCTTGTGGAGGAGTTTATGACAAACAGCCATTTAGTTAGTAGCTGTGTGAGATTAAGTAATAAGTTGTTTAGATTTTGTCTAAGATGAAGCCTAGTTTCACCGGTGGTAGTAATGAGAGGCCAAAAAGAAAAATAAAAGAATTTAATCCAGCTATAGATATCTTAAGTCTTATACTAAAAATAATTATCTTGTATGTCAAATTAATCAGTTAATGATTTTACATGAGTGTAGTTTGAACATTTATTCATTAAGCAATTTTTCAAATTATCATACTTCTTTTAAACATCTTGTTTCATCTGTTAAATAAATTTATTTTACATCACTTTGATTATTTAGAACAGAGTATCACTTTAATTATTTGACACAGAGTACTATCAAGTAATCATTATTGAAATTTCGCAACAATATACTACACAGTGAATTCTGCAGTAAATAGTAAAAATAAAGCCGTAGTAGAGTTTTGTTTACATGTGACTCACTGATGGCTAATTTAATACCTTTGTGCTCATATGCGAACACGCCTGAATTATGGTATAAATTCATTTCTCATGTTCACTAATCTACGTATGATCGATTTATTTTCTTGATATTCTCTATCAACAGACGCTCCACTCGCACTGTCACATAATTTGTTTAAAACGGCTCTCATATCAATCAAAGTCATTAACTTGAGTGATTTATTGAATGCACCAGTACTTTAAGAGGCTTTAAGCTCAAGAGTCATAGTTCAATTAAAGAAAGCTTAAGAGACAAAAATACAAAGTTTATTAGTAACAACCTTAATGAAATAATACAAGTAAACTGACATCAAGAGCGCACAGAAACAGTTGAGCGTCGACTACATATCAAGGAATTCTCTCGTTTCTGACATGGATGCTTCTAATTTGCTTCTTTTGGCAAGCGATGTTGACGAGATTAATCCTCTCATTAGCGCTGATGATGCTACCAGTTGTATATTGTTGGTGATTAACAGAGAGAAGAATAAAGTCGTTCAAATTGGTCACGCTGGTGGTGTTCCAGTTCTTATGAATGTCCGGAGCAGGTTTGTGAGTTAAATTATGTCGGGAGTTTCGCAATGGATACTGGTAATATGCAGTATGAAGTACGGATAAGAATAGGCATTGCTATGAGAACTTTTAAGAATTTATGGATATTGGAGAAAGTAGTTAAAATTTGGCTCTTTGGTTATCTTTTTTAAAATTTGCTATTGTAAGTGAACTTGAACTCTTTTTGCAAACAAGATAACACAAAACTTGATGTCTTTCATTCTAGATGCTTTTGCAGTATCTTTGGCATTAGATATTTTGATTATGCAAGTAATGACAAAATTAGACAAAGAAATTAGCATTTTTGAGCAGCTTCTTGTATACCTATATTTTAAACTTGAGTTTATTTTCATGTGATCAAAACATGACTAACAAACAACTCAAATATTTGCGATAATCATGTTATTAGCGTAAATGTTTAGGTATGCTTGCATACAGTGTACTTATATTAGTCAAAAAATGATCATAGTTTAATATAGATTACATACAATCCTAATTCTTAGTTATCATAACGTATAGGCATAACGTATGTCAGCGAAATATTTCCTTGCAGAAATATTTTTTTTCTCTATCATTGTAGTGAGTTGTGTGATGGCGTAAATAGCAAGATCCAAATTGCTGATTGAACTTTTAAAACGTGGAACATATGCAAAAAAAGTAGAATCATCGTAAAAGCATAAATCTGGGATTTATACCAGGTTAGGTTTTACCCACCATCTCAAAAGTTAGTGAAATAATGCTAGGTGGACTCTAATGTCTAAGGATAGCAGGTGACGCACTACTAATGACTCCAGATTCTTAACAGTAACTTGAGAGTTGGGTTCTGTTGTTTTACCTCTGAGCGGCACTTTTTTGGCACACAATAAACTAAATGGCCAGGTCATAAGGTCCCCGAAGGTTCATAGAAGGAAGACTGGACAGCTATTATGAGACGCAGGGTAGCTTCCCGTCAAAGCCATCCAAAGTGTTCTTTAACGTACACAGGGTATGGCTCTCACACACACGGGCCCACGGCTTAACGTCCATCAGATCGGTATCCCCTACTGACCGAGGGCGGGACGGGGAGTTTTGCAGAGATAAATCTCAATGTTGGTCCGTCTGGGACTCGAATCAGAACTGAAGATTACAAGCCTGGCGCGATACCACCTCAGTCATCCACGTCCACGTAGCTTGAGAGGTTTAATTTTTTTGGAATAATGGTGAACTCGTTAGCCACCTTTTTTAAATTTTATATATTAACCGGAACATTGGGGACGATCTGTCCATCTAATTCAACAACTTCAACGCATGTATAGTTGGGACTCAAATTTGTGAAGACTAAAGTTCAAGTTTAACGCACAGTCGACTAAATCAACCTTTATCAATCATCATTGAGCAGTTGCTTATATAGGGAGATGATTTGTTGGGTTGGTCCCGTCGGTCATTTAGAGTAGGTCACTAAAGGGGTTCTCGACGTGTGGTACGCGGTAAAATTTTTAGGTGTACGCCGTGAGAGCTCAAAAGTCTCTAGACAAAGTAACAAAGTAAAAATAACCATTGTTATACTATAACTATAGTTTTATCTATCTATACAAGGGATACGTCAGTTACATACACATTCCCAAGGGGTACGTGAAGTATAAAAGGTTGAGAGCCACTGATTTAGAGAATGGAGTAATACACTGGTTTCCATAAATTAAGGAAAATCCCTATGTTAAGTCAACTGGAAGCTAAGGTCAAAGCTCTATAATTTCTGAAATAAGTTTTTTTGTTTTGAAAAATGTGATTGCATATAAAGATCTTAATCAAATATATCAATATCTCGATTTTCAACATTATTCGTTCAATATTTAATGAATTATGGAAGTTTGAATATTTAGCGATAACAATGCCAGCCACAAAAATTGACTTCAGAAGTTAATTAAAACTTAGTAATAAATATGGTATAAAAGTGTTTAATAAAATAAATATGTATTTTAGAACTTTATGCAAAGAATTCTTTCACTATTCTTCAGTTTTGTATAAGTTCCTTAAGAATGGCATTGCTGTTGTTAAATATTCAAACTTCCATAACTCATTAAATACTGAATAAATATTGTTGAAAATCTATATATTGATTTATTTGATTGAGATCTTTATCTGAAATCACATTTTTCAAAACAAAAAGAGTTTATTTTAGAAGTTGTAGAGCTTTGACGTTAGCTTCCCATTGACTTAATATAGGAATTTTCCTTAATTTATGGAAACCAATGTATAAAGCCATAATTATTAATAGTGCCGACAAAACATGTGAAATCCGACATACTGGAAATGAGTAAGAAGATATTTACTACGACAAGAGGGGAGAAGAGTTTGCTCAGTCAGTAGCGCATCAGAGTAATCCGATGTTTCAAGATTTGAGTCCTAACTGGGCCCTGCATTGAGATTTCCGTTAGCTCCCGTTCTCCTTCTTTTTATGAAAGAGGGAATCTTTGGGCTTAAAAAGACTGCATCCGTCTAATGGAACGTTAAGACGTGACCTCGTGTACAGGAGAGCTATACTCTGTGCACGTTAATAAAAGTGCTGGATGGCCTTGACCGGAAGCTTTCATCTATTTCCCATTTTTTGTCGAGTTGAGCTCCTTCCCCAACCTTTTCTGAACATTGGTGTCTTTGTGACCTAGTTATTTAGAATAGTATGTCGAAAAAAAGTGCCGCTCAGAGGTAACATAACTCAACTACGACTAAAGCATTAGTGGCAGAATTGATGAAAACGTAATCACCGTTTGGGAGCGCTATAATTCAAATTCAATTATATACAACACGAAAAGAACTTTTCATTCATCTCTTAAAACGAAAAAGGAACTACTTTTTCCACCACCCCCTGTAAATCTCTGTATTTTTCTAACTTTTCTACCCTTAGACTGCACCATCAAAGCTATTAGGAGGTTAAAAAAATCTAATTTTTAGTAATATTTCATCAAATCATCAATAATATTTCATCAATATTTCATCAATATAATCAAATATAACATCAAAGTTTAGTTAATATTTCATCAATTTACCCAACTTAAATAGAATTTTTAATCTATCTCTAAAGGTTAGAAACGCAAATGTTAATAAAGTTAAAACATTAGTTCGTCTTTTTTTCTCTGAAAACAAGGTAAAAAGGAACTGAAAATTTTAAACTTCCTTTTTTTGTCTTGAAGATTTATTTATAAGTTTTCACACATTCCTGAGATTTTTACTACGTTTGCTATGGAATAAAGTTGCCAAAACGAAAAAGGTTGGAAGTTGTTCGTTACAAATTGATCTGTCAACATCTTTCAATCCGTTTATGAATGCTGTCACAAGAATTGAAATATTCGTACACGATTTGAACTTAAAGGTTTAATTCATAATGATACGTTTAACACGAGGAATACAAGGCCAAAAAGCCACTTTTTGTTTCATAAGATTACTTGCACCTCTCTGATCTATGTACTGAAGGTCACAGCAACAACACCATCCAGTAATATATGTCTTTTCAAATGGTTTCTATCTGATGAATATATTTCAAGTTACTGCCTATTGAAGGGTCATGCCTGTTTTAGCAAATAAAAAACGTAATTCATTCTTCTAAAAATAATTGGGCTAAATATAGGGAAACTAAGTTATTTGTTATAAAATATAGGGAAACTAAGTTATTTGTTATAATATGTAGAAAAAGCGAGAATAATTATTGTGAAAAAAATGTGATTAGCCAACCTACTTCTCATGGAGTGTATAAGTACGTTTATTAATGGTTTAAATGCGCATTTCATTATTATTTCAATCATCTTTAAATGAAAATTTGATTTCTACATCATTCTTCCCTTCTTTCAAAAATATGTTTACCTGAGTTTATGCTCTGAGTAGCACTTTTTTTTATCACAATGGGCAGTCCAAAGGACCTAAGGTCTCACAGACAGTAGGCAAAAGGGGGAATCATTTGTTTGGAAACGAATGGCTCTAGACTCTAAGACTCTATCGACTGAGACGTCCCCGAAGAGGGCTGTGGTGGGGGGGTTTCCTGTAACAAATATGAAGTTCTAACCTGTGATTGCAGTATTATACGTTTTGCCAAAGTAAATGGATTTAATATTGAGGAGGATAAATGTTCAGTGTCTTTGATGGTCTAGTCTACAATAATTTACTGAAATTGCATTGTTTTAAGTTTGGCACTTCCGTTGTAATACTTATAGAACAAGAAATCTCTAGTTCTCTAAGGATAACGATACTTTAATGTACAGAGTATAAAAACTTCATATCTGCGATACAACGAGATGCCAAATAAATGAGTTTGGACCCGCATTTTTAAGGCACAGTCAAAATTAAAATTTCTAACTTTTCTTACAATTTTGAAAATAATAAGTCAATTATATAAAATGAATGATTTCTTCTGAATTATTATTTAGACTTTTTAATCATTCTTTAATAATAAAAAATAGCAAAATTCAACCTTTGATCCTTTCTAAGGTATTTAGTTTCTATTTCTTTAACGAATAGTTCTTATCATTTATAACGATGCTATAAACAATTTTCATTTTCTAAAAATTGTTTCTAGAAGTTCTCAATTCTCGTTCCAAGTAACATTAATATTTTCTTTTTCTTTTATAATAATTATAGTTATTTTAAAGTGTTTAAAAGCGTCTATTATGAAGACTGAAAAAATGGTTTAACTCTATGATCCATCTCGGTGAACGAGTGGTTAGCGCGCTTCACAACTGATCAACGGGAACTGCATTCAAGCATCGGGTTGAACCCGGTTCCCGTTGCAACAGTTTTGTTGTTTTATGCTGAAGCCTCTCCTTCCTCGCAGATCTTGTGTTTTTCTTTAGTGGCAAGGTTGGTTGTTTTACCTCTGAGCGGCACTTTTTTGCACACAATGGGCTAATTGTCCAGGTCACAAGGACCCCGGAGGCTCAGAGAAGGTTGGGGGAGGGGATCCATTGGAACTGTTCGGAGACAGATGGTAGCCAGCCGTCAAGGTCATCCAGCATGTTCTTTAACGTGCACAGGGTATGGCTCTCCCGCACACGGAGTCACGGCTTAACGTCCCATCCGACGGACGGCAGTCTTTCCAAGCCCATCGGTGTCCCCTACTGCCCATGGGCAGGGCGGGGAATTTTGCAGAGATAAATCTCAACGCTGACTCAGCTGGGACTCGAACCTGGGAACTGCAGATTACGAGCCTGGCGCGTTACCGACTTGGAAGGCCTTTTTTCATTTTTTAACTGCATGCATTTCTGAAAATACATTTTATGATGCATGAAATAATTTTTCCCCCAAGTGGGCTCAATAACTATCGAAATGTTTCGGGCGCAGGCTCGATAAATTCATGCCTGGGCAAGAAAATGAGAACCAATCTCTAAACGAGTATAGAGAACACAGCTACTCTTTAGGTAAAAAAAAAGAACAATCACAGTTTAGTTTTTAGTCTCGCATAAAATGAAAGAATGAAGATGAAAGAAAAAGAAAACCTCTTACAGCTCGCATTTCCCAAATACGAGTAAAACACGTATCAACGACGCATCTGCTTGGAGTTTAAAAAAAAAAAACAGAATTTTTTTACGTCGGAAAGGGGACAAATTTAAATATCATGCTTAACGTTTGGCAATGTAATCACGCTCACTGCGTTTTCATTCGTCGAGTTTCTGAGGCTTCCGAAAAGGTTGTCTTTATTCCGTCCATTGTTTAGCGTACAATCTAACGCTTTTTGCAAATGAAGACAAAAATGGAATTTAAGAACACTGGGAGGTGATGTTTTTTCCTTTAACGCGGAAAAAATTCACAACGAATCTATGATTGGCTGAGTTTTATTCTTGAAAGATAAAGGGAACTCCAACAAAGCATCACTTGTGAAACTAACAAAATTGAAATGCATTAAAATAATTATCTTGCGTTGATTTTTTTATCTTTTTTACATTTTGTACGAAAGAGGAACAAATATCTTAAAAAAAAAATGAAGCCATAATTGATTAGAACGTTTTGTGATAGATACCAGACAAACTAAAGAATTGTTATCGAAACCTATTTCAGTTAGGAAATGTCTAATTACTAAGCATCATGATATTTTTAATCCAGTAATAAAATGAATGTTGGTGTCAAACAAATAAGCAATAAGTATTGAATTATGACAATGCTGATTTTTTTTTTTAATTAAACCAATTGTAGATTTCGTATTTTATTATTGACTCATATATTTTGTCGCCGTCCCGTGGCCGAGTGGTTAGCACGCTTGGCTACTGATCTAAGGGACCTGGGTTCGAGCCCCGGATTAGGCATGGATGTGTGTGTCGTTTTTCTGCTGAGGTCCTGCCATCCTCTCAGATCTCCTACTGTGGCATATAAACTGACAGGCTCCTGTCAGACCTCTGTGGCAAGCAGCTGCTTGAGGGGGTATTTATTTTATTATTATATTTTGTCTGTTCACACGTGAAGCCTCTTTTGTTTCTAAATAATATAAACAGCCAATTGTCACTCACGTACTCGTCATAATAATCTTGGGAACAAAGCTATATTAAGAAAACGAATTTTATAATTGGAAGAGAAAAACAACGGAAATTTTCCGGAAAAAAAGGAAATTTTGCTTATTGATTAAATGATAAATTAACAGTTCAGGTTCTTACCATTTAATCTACTTTACAGTAAAAATATTTGTTTCGTAAGCCTGATATCTGAGATCTTGAATTAAATGTGAGGGTATTCCAAAACGAAATGATATTTAAGTAACGTGTAAAATATAAACCCCGAGATCAATGTTGACACCACTAAAAAGTGAACATTCGAGTGTCCAGACCCAGACTTTGGTCACCACACTTTGGGGCTTTTAAATTGGTTAATTACCAATGTGTCATAATTAATCAACAAGCTGATTATTTCATAAGGATGATCTCCCACATCCTCAAAAAAAAAAGGCCTACGAGTGCTTCTAGATATGAGCATATATGTGGTTAGTGTTGGTCTGCATTAACGGTCTTGTTCTTTACGGACTTTTCATACACCTATTTTGGCCAAGAACACTTATATAATGGATTCTTTGTTTTAAAACATCTTCTTTAGCTCTACCACAATTCTATTGGAGTTTTAATCGACAACAATCTGAAACACTGTTTTTGTAAAAAGAGGAGCGTGGTTTCGCATTGTTGATGAAGTTTTTTCGTCTAACGATTTTCATAATCTTTCGCTATTTTAGGTGAATGTTTTATCAATTTTTCTAACAATACTATAGTTAAACTTATTCAAACCTAGAATAATTCTAGGAAAATTACTAAAAAGGTATGAAGAAAATATTCGAATTATTTGATCGTTAAATGAATTGAGAGTTTAGTAGTTTGTTTGTTGGATAGTTTATATATATTGTGATAACCGGACACTGTTGGTTTTAACTGTACTTTGCTTGAAATAGAAAAGATTCATACCAGAATTTATGCGAACCTGAGAGCTCATATTTACAGATTGCTACATTTTTATTCAGTTTTTCCAAATATTATCTAAACTTAAATCAGCATAAAGTATTTACCTTGTAACATATTTTTTTTATAAAACACAAAGGACAGAGATAACCCAGAAGCTCTATTAGGTTGTCCTGTAGGTTAGCCCGTCAGGTGCCCTAACCACTAGAGTAGGTATGGTGAATAAAAATGATAAATTATCCCTCAATCAGTTGCTTGCCACACAGGTGTGACAGGACCGTGTCAGTTTAACACGCCATAAAAATATCTTTGAAGAAGGGGGAGACCTCAGCCGAGAGACAATACAATGAAGAAAACATCCATACCATTATCTGAGTCCCTTTTTTTAATTAGTAGTCAAGTACGCGCTAACCACTCAGTCTTGAGACGGTGGCAATTTAATAATGCCTGACGAAATATTCTCCTTCCTTCTAATATAAAGAATTGAAAAGTGTTTTAACAAGTATATTACAGTCGGTGAGATCGGATATACCAATCGGTTAAAAAGTTGCCATTCATCGTATATTGTGTAAAAGAATGTCACTTTGGCTGTTGAAAAATTAGACTGAACGATAGTCTCATGAGATTTTATGTGAATAAAAAAAGCATCACAGATGATATATTACTGTTAGAAGAATGAAATTTTTATACTCTGTATCACAAAGAATAAAGCGGCGTCTCCCTCAAAGAGATTCTTGTAGGTAAAAAAAGTTTCCATTTTCGCTTAGTACTCTTTACATCATAGATATCTCACAGGGGTGGCTCAATCGGTGGCGCGCCAGGCTTGCAATCTGTAGGTCCCAGGTTCGAGTCCCAGTTGGGTCAACTTTGAGATTTATCTCCGCAAAATTCCCCGCCCTGCCCACGGTCAGTAGGGGACACCGATGGGCTTGGAAAGGCCGCTGTCCGTCGGATGGGACATTAAACCGTGGCACCGTGTGCGGGAGAGCCATACCCTGTGCACGTTAAAGAACACACTGGATGGCATTGATGGGAGTCTACCATCCGTCTCCCAACAGCTCTTCCAGTGGCCTCCCCCACAACCTTCTCTGAGCCTTCGGGGTCCATATGACCTGGCCATTTATCCCATGGTATGCAAAAAAAAGTGCCGCTCAGAGGTAAAACAACCCAACTCTTAACCACGAAAACTAGTGAATGTGACTAAAAATGAATGAATCCTTAACTCTTCAAGGAGCATATACAACAAGTAATTTACATTGCGAACGGGCCTGTATTTAGAAATAAATAAGGAGTGGAAGGCAAGTGACTCGATCAATTCGGGGAAAAAAACTCAAACAGAAGGCGAAGGGACTCGATTTTAGCAATATAACATGTTCCCCTCCTTTTTAGAGATATTTAAAAATTTCTTGAAAAATGCGTACAATATGTATAAGTAGCCTTTTTGCTTCTCTTACCTTTACTAGCATTCTCAGATCTATAGAGCGGATCATTGCTGTTCCCCCTCACTCTATCAGGACCTGATCCTGAATGCACCTGGTGTTAAAGAAATTATGCTTCGTCCTGACTTTACAATATTCCGAAATTTAAAAGGACATTTCCAATTGTTACTTCCAGCAATTATAAACAATATTAATTTATGTTAAAAACTATTTGTTTCTTTCAGAAAATTAGGGAACTATGTATTGTAACGAAGCATTAATTCTGCTACTTTTTTCGTATGCTGTGACTACGTGTTGGTGTGACTCGTTTTCATTGGTTCTTCGGTCTTCAGATTTTGCCGCTAAATTCTTTATGCGAAATAGAGTATAGGGATGGAAATCATCATTAGTAGCCTTATTACGTCACAAAACGGACTTTCTGCTAATGGATATTAAACATAAACCTACAGAACCTCAGTTATCGGAACTGATTATGCCTAATTTATAAGCGATGTTATGCGAAACAATCACAACTCACACTTTATGGGAGCGAGATAATCTCAATATTATCGCCTATCCAGTAAGATGGAATATAGACTGTGGCTAGGCATTCAGCTTGATCACTTATTATACTATCATTTTTCTTACCAACGAGAGTACAGCAGAAGACATTTTGTCAGCGGCGAAGAGTAGTGGAAACAATTGAGACAATGAGACTGCGCAGTTGACGAAAGGATGATTCTCGTAGATCATTGGCTGATTGAACTATCAGGGACTTTTCATCAACCAGTGATATGCGATGCAAATGTTGATCCAAGACACTGTTGGATAATAGACAAGTAACTTACAGTTCGGTAATCAATCATCTATAAGAATCATAGATATCTCACCTGCACAGTCTCCAGGTCTCAACTGCTTCCACTCACGCTTCGCGCCTACATTTGAAAAAAAAATTACTTGGAGTATGTATCGTTGGGCTATCTGCCGCAGATGATGTTTTTCCATGAGGGTATTGGGTTAACGATATTTAGGTTTGAGAATTTTTTTATTATTTTGTGAATGTTTTATTACGTATACCGAGCACCTAGCCAGAGAATGTTTTCTATGAGGAAGCAGAGAATGAGGACGTTAAATATAAAATAAATGTATGTGGAAGAAAACATTTCGTTATTAGTACAATTTTTTTTATTGCTGGTGTATTTACTCGTAATAGAAAACTAAATGTTTTAAAAAAAAAATAAATGCACCCAATATTGTTTTGTTAAACTTTAGTCATCTTGAATGTTATTTATATTTTATATATACTCTTACACTACATATATTAATTTATTTATGCTTTTATTTATAAGAATACGGGGGAATAGGGAACCTTGGTGTCATTTCCCTGCTACATACTTGATATATGCTATCAGACCCGGATCTAGAGAAAGTAAGGGGGAAGACTGCATTCCCATAGCAGTTTAACATTTTACCCTCCGCTTTAGAAATCTTTCAGAAAATTCTTCCGAATTGAAATATATACAAAAGTTTAATAATTTTTATCTACATTGCTAGCATTCTGAAAGCAATAATCCCCCCCCCCCACAAATATCCCTACTATCTACTTCAGTGTAAAGCAACTTCTAATATACTATAATCTTTCGTAACAACTTTACGTGAGAGTGATAATTTATTTTATTCCATCCACTTTCGCAAAGATATCAAAATACAACCAATAAGCATCACCGAGCAGTATCACAATATTTTCGACGTAGTGAACGTTTATGTCTTTACTTATCACATACACCACAGCACTTAAAAGACAGCTCTACTAACTTACGAATTAATCAGAGTCCTGCAAGAAAACCCGAATGAAATTAATATAAAATTTTTCAAACATATAAAACAGTGTGGCTAAATATTACCTTCTCGATAATAAGAGGAAAGAATATACAAACGCAATAGTTAGTGTGAAGGATGGATGTGTATAGTTTGATCGGAATCCTCAATATCCATTGAAATGTATGTTTCTGTTTTTCGGCACACCACTAAAAGTTTAATTAGCATAGTTTCAGATAATCTGCTTCACAAGGTAACGAGTATTCCTGAGGTATGTCATGCATAGTTTCAGATACCCTCTTCCCTAAGGTAATGAGTATGCCTGAGGTATGCGAAGCACAGTTTCAGATATCCATTTTCTAAAGGTAACCGGTATACCTGAAGTATTCCAATCATAGTTACGTATCTCCTGTTTGCCAAGGTAACAGGCATACCCGAAGTATGTCAAGCATAGTTGTAGATACCCTATTTGCCAAGTAACGGGTATACCTGAGATACCTCAAACATAGTTTCACTCATCCTTTTCCCCCAAGTTTAGTATAGAGAATGCGAAACATAGTTTCAGCTATCTCGTTTCCCAAGTAACTGTGGTATGTGAGTCATAGTCTCAGATATCCTTTTTCCCAATAACAGGTATATCTGATGTATGTGAAACATAGTTTAGATGTTCTGTTCACCAAAGTACCAGATACATCCGTGGTATGTGAAGTTTTGTTGTTTCAAATTGATCTTCCTTTTTTTTAAACTAGTTGTCTATCAGAAATATTTTTAACAATCAGTTCGAATGAACCAGTACAAACCGGCTGGATGACATTACTAGCAAAGAACATGGTTCCCTTGTACACGGAAAAGAGGCTTAAGTTACCTCCGATGGACGGCGGTCTTTCCGAGCCCAATGGTATCCCCTTTCTAACCGATAACAGATCGCAGTCAGAAGACATCTGAATATAGTAACAGTGAGGACTCGAATCTGAACAACTTGATACCTCAATAGATTTCTATTGCTGTATCAAGTTGTTCAGGTTCGAGATAAAGGATAAAAACTCCACGGATAAAAACAAATTTGTGTATTTACGTAAGGAAGTCAAATTGGGTGAGCTTCAGAGGTCTGAGGGTTAGTAGTATTCATAAGATTCCTATCGTTCTAGTTTTTATGGCAAGAGAGCAGCTAAGGCGATGTTACGCCATTATTCATACGTTTTGGTAAAATAATATTATTTTCGAATTTTTGCACATTTTTTGATGCAGCCGTTACCAGCGAGTAAGACGTTTAAGAACTATGTGGTGGCGTTTGTTTTTATCCTTTTCTGTAGAAAGACATTAAATGGAATGCTGAATACTTATTAAATTAATATGGTTATGCACGTTTTATTTCGACAAAATACTTTGAAATTCACAGATCAGAATACTTGTAATTTGTATATACGATGAGTATTGTTTCAACTGGCTTTATGTAGGAAAATTATTTGATTTCCATGAAGGGAGTTTAAAAAAAATAACATTTGCTCAAAGAAAGCGTTATGCCCAAAACAGTTGGTTTCCGCTGATTTAATGTGTGAACTAGCTATTGTATTCAAATTTTTGATGCTCTTTGAAAATTACCAAATCATTTAACAACTTTCAATAGCTTTTCCCAAATCGCGAATGCGATATATTTACGTCGCGACGATATTCTAAGAGAAGAAGAATAAATTTAGGATAAGAGAACTTAATTTTTACCACATGCTTCCTGGCGTTGCTTGATGGAACCGAAGTTGCAAATCACAGCTATGTTCAATTTACTTGACTAAGTGAAGGCGATGAACACTCTAATTGCAGCAACTGCTGTAGGAATAATTTGTTGCAGGTTCGCCAACATCTACAGTAATAAATATGCTAAATAGGTTTGCGAAAGCAACTGTAACCCAGGGCGAAATAGATTAATGGAGACCTCTACTAACTGTGCATTTGCAAACGGACGAAACGAGAAAAGTGAGAGAGGCTCTTCTTGAATGCTGAAATTCCAGTAGTCGCTGTAAGAGAAAGGAACTAAAGAGAGAAACACGTACAAGCTCGCCTTAGATGATATGATACTGTCTATAAATGGAAATCGTGTTAAGACCCGAGAGGAAAATTATCCCCTTTATCAGTACTTTAAAGATTATTTAAATTTAGAATATTCGATGTCGAAGATTGTATGTTAGAGAATGGGGCGACATTGGGAGTCTGAGACATAAATAATTTATATGAAATGCGTGTTAGAAGCACAGAGGATTCTGACGCAAAAGAGAATTTGAGTCACTATAAATAACGACTTAGTCAAGAAGTGATGAAATTTATTGATCAGAGCAATAAGGCGACTCTTCGATATATGAATATACAGTATAGAATGATATATAAGGCTTGAGTTGATTTAAAATTAACATGCTCTCATCAATTTTTCATGAATCAAAAAATGAAGTAAATGATGAAAATTTTTGTGTTGAAAACTTACAAAGCCAGCAAAAGGGTGAATCAAGAGATTTTCGAAATCCATACGAGGACGAAAACGGTGAATTTGTAAAATGCACAAGAAAATGATTCTTCATTAGATGTATAATGATTCTAGCAGAATGTTCTAAAGCACGGTTAAGGTAAATTAAATGCTATTAAATCATCGATTGAACTTACAATGATTTCTAATTAAATTTTCTGTAATATTGAAATGCAGAAAAAACGAAATCACATTCGGTATTAGAACATTATTTGATGTTTCGAGTCAAATTTCAAATAAATATCATTAACGATCATCTTTTGTCGGCAATAAATTAAAAGATTCGAAAGTCGATTAGCAGAAGAAATGAGATATTAAAACCAATTTCTTTTTTTACTGTAGCACATGGTAATAACAACTGTTTTAGGAATGTAAAAATTGCAGAACAGTGTGTATTATAGAGATAGTTCGGTCCCTTGCGGCTTGGGGCTCAAAATAACACAGACGCCTTCAGACTCTGGTTCAGAATAATTTAAATTTCAAATGTTTCTCGTAATGGTGAAAAATATGTAAATATTATCGATCGTAATTTCAACATTTTAATCAATCTTTAGAAATTAAAAATAAGCACCATGTTGCTTTTCTTTCTTTTTTTTACGTATTCTCCTATTTCTAATAAATGAATGGCTCTTTGCGTTTATAATGATGCTACCACGAACATCCACTTTCTACAAATGTTTCTAATATTTTTCGTTCTAAATAACATCAACATTTTATTTTTTTAATAAAATGATTATAATAATAATACAGCAGTTATTATTATTCGTGGTAATCGTTAACTTGTCAGAAATCAAAAAGTTCATCGTTTTAATACCTACTGCTCGCAATGTGAAAACAGAAACGAAAGGGATATACGTGTAGAGTTCAGTGTTTGGGCGTGGTCTAGTTGATTGTATTCCTCGCTGTTATATACATAAAAAGCAAATGGGGAAATTCATTTCGCTTATACACTAGTGCTCAAAATTAAAGGGTAATCGACAAAAATGTATATAGCTGCCAATATATGCAAAAGAATGCACTGAAAATGGGCGAACACGGAAAATACGCTACGCGGAAAACTATCCCTCATTTACAGTTGCCGCACGTAAGACGGAATATGTAAATTAGGAATGCGTTAAAAAGACGCAAGTCTACTCGTAGCTTGTAGCTGTTCTAGGCAATTCTTGCTTTCTCTTCCGAAGATATCGTATGGAAGAATTTCAGCGGCGTAGAGCGATTGGAAGGATGGAAGCAGGTCAGTCCCAGACAGAAGTTTCCAGAACATTGAACGTTCCACAAAATGTCCTGTCAAGACTGTGGAGATAGTTTCAACAGACAGATGTTCGTCGTCGATCAAAGAAAGGTTGTCCCAGAGCCACAGCTGCTGCAGATGATTGCTATATGAATCTTACTGCCAGACGGAACAGAGTGATGACCGCTAGGCAAATGTTTTTGGAGCTTGCAGCAGCTACAGGAACGAGGGTTTCAAGGCATACTGTTTACAGGAGATTTCGCGAGCAACGCCTTTATTCCAAGAGATATGTTATTTGTGTCCCTATAACTCCCGCCACCTATAGAGCTCGTTTAATGGTGGAGACGCCAACATCACACTTGGAAATGTGGAGATGCCACCATCACACGTGAAAATATGGAGACGCCAACATCACACCCAGACCAAGGGTGCATGTTATGTTCACAGAAGAATCGTGATTCAGTGAAAATACTGATTCGCGACGTATTCGCATGTGGAGAGGACGAGAGACCACAGGAGTCCCTCTAACATCACAGAATGGGACTACCTGAATGCCTGGGAGTGATGGTTGGGGCAGGAATCATGACGAATGGGTGTACAGACCTTCACATCTTTCTGAATGGCTCTGTTACTCCCTTCGGTACAGAGACAAGTTCTTGAACCCATATGTCAGGCTATTCTGGGAAGCCATTGGTCCAGATTTTATTCTTATAGACGAAAACGCCCGCCCTCATCGAGCTCATGTGGTCGACGATTTTCTCGAAGAGGAAGATATTGACCGAAATGATTGGTCTCCCAGACCTCCTGATCTCAATCCCATTGAGCACATATGAGATGTTTTATGGAAACGCATTGAAACTCCTCAGCCCCTTCCCAGAACACTCCATGAACTCAAAACAGTACTTGTCGAGGAGTGATCTAATCCCTCATGAGGGGTCGTTGCTTGAGCTGCATGGCTGTTAGAAGTGATCATACTCCATATTAACATACCGCATGTCATACGTAACAGACTTTAAGTATTGTTCCATTGACTGCTCCTTCATGTCAATTGCACGATTATGATCTTCACACATGTACATTATACGATTATGAATTTCTTCGGCTTGTTATTATTACTTTACATTTGTAAAGCAATAATAACCTATTTACCAAATTTCATTGCATTCCATTAACAATATTTCGAGTTATGTACGAATTTATGTATATATCATCCTTTAATTTTGAGCACCATTTTTTTTTCTCTCGGTGAGAAATAAAGACACCGCTGGGTTTGGAAAGGTCGCTGTCGGTCGAATGCATCTTTAAGCCATGAGCTCGTATGTAGAAGAAAAACGAGCTGCCTGGCCGTGATGGGAGGCTTCCTTCTGGATCCTAATAGTTTTTCATTGATTACCCTTTTCCTATATTCCTGAGTCTTTGTATCCTGGCCATTTAGCTCCAAACTTTCTCTGAACTTTTGCGATCAGGCTATTTAGCGTTAAACTTTCTCTGAGTCTTTGTGATCTGGCCATTTAGCACCAAATATTCTCTAAACAATTGTGGCCAGACCATTTAGCTCCAGACCTCTCTTAGCTTTTATGACCTGGTCATTTAGCTCCAAACCTTCTGTGAGCTTTGTGATCTAAGCTTTTATGACATTTAGTTCATTATGTGCTAAAAAGTGGTGCTCAGAGGTAAAAACAGCCTACAGCCATTGTTTAGTCACAATGTAACTCACGACATGCTATTGAATGTAACTCACTGACATTACAATATTAGTGTTGTATTAAATACAAGAAATTGAGATTGTCTTCCAAGTTGTTTTACAGCTATCTGTTCAATCCCTTTACACGATAAGGTCTCCTTATTGCCATTTTTTCCGCCCAAACTATGTTGTGCTCTATATGCATTTTGCTATTTTGCCTCACGAATAATAACGACGTTTTTTAAACTTCTAAATTAGACAGAAGTTAAGACAAAGAACTTATTTTTGTAGGTAGCTATTATGAAAAAATAAACTCTGAACCTGTTATATCGTAGCAACGAAAAACCTATTTTTTATCCTCGGAAATCTCCTAGATGTCGAATTATCACAATTTATGTCCAATGCTTTACATTTCTACACGTCTCCTGAGACACCTTCTGACATTTTTACCTTCGTCTTTTAATTAGTTTCAGCACGATATATGAATTGCAAACTTATGAAGTAAAAATGGGAAACATAATCACCCTCATATTCATCAACAGTGAATAATACAACTCCGGGAAAAAAAACCGTTTTAAGAATCTGTTTGTAGAAATCTTTCAAATGCAGCATCTTTTTTTCTTTTGCCCTCTTTCTGTTTCTTTTTTTTCGGCAATTGGGAATAAAGGAAGACGACGTCATGTAACGTTACCGTGTAACAGTTTCCGAAACACCTCTAATTTTCTATTGATCTTGCTTGAGGAGACGCTGCAGCAGGACGCCGACAACTACAGGCACAACGCATCCAATTACTGCATCAGTGTGCGGTAATGACTAGTCTTGCTGGTAGCTCTCAGATTGGTTTAACGAAGTGGAAGATGCTGGCGTGAACACGGGATTCTGGAAGATTTTCGTTAACATCTGCAGAAAACGTTCACAGCTAATAAACGCTGCACAGCTTTCTGTGAATCATGCTTGTTAGGAACATCCTGCATTTCATGTCTCGGAACTTTCTCATTATCATTTATTTTGCTCGATCAAAGAAAGGGAAAAAGATAGTGGAAATGAAACTTTCTGCAGCAAACCGTGAATGACCGCATAAAGAAACCAACGCTACGTAAAGTTTTTCCGTATGAGTGTGTTTCAGCGTTTATGTGTTCGTTGTGGTTGCTGTACGGTGAACTCCCTCGATTATACAAGTAATGGAGAGAAGGAAATACGATGGTAATGCAAAACAACGGCAAATGAAAATCTCATTAAAAATGTGTATTTGAAAAGCATTTTAATATTTGTATTTAGAAAAGAATACTGATAACTGAGATTTTACGTCCCTATATATATGTGTGTGTGTGTAACACCCAAGAGTTCATAAATTATTCAACCTTAAGGCTCAATTTGTTTTTCAAATGGGACAGATTTTTGAAATTTATTTGAATTCCATGTCCTTATACGAGCCGGGAGCTTGAATAAAATAGCGCACATATCTATTGGGTGAACCAAATGTTCGTTCGGATTTTAGGCAAACATTCAAACGCAGATATTAAATAGTAAAAACTACCTTTAATCAGTAATGTAGCCACCATTTTGTTTGAATACCTTAAGCCATGAACTCGTCGGTGCAGAAGTGGTTTTTCGTTGAAGAACCGATCAAGGTGGATTTTGATGGCGTCTATAGATTGGAACTCTTTACCTTTTAAACAGTTTTGCAGCGACCGGAATAAATGGTAATCCGTGGGTGCAATATCAGTAGAATATGGCGGGTGGCACAAAACATCCCAACCCAACTGCAATAGTTTTCACCGGGAGGTGAAAGACACATGTGGTTTCGCGTTGTCATGGTGGAACACAACTCCTTTGCGATTCGCCAATTCCAGACGTTTTTCATTGATAGTTTCCTTCAGCCAATCCAACTGCAAGCAATACTGATCTGAATTAATCGTTTGATTTCTTGTCAAGAGCTCGTAGTGAATGATTCTCTTCCAATCCCCCCCCCCCCTCACACTGAGCTTGATATTCTTTGGATGCAAGCCGGCCTTGGGTTGCGGTAATGGACGTTCACCTCACTTGCTCCAGGATCTTTTTATTTGGACGTTGTTGTAAAGGAACCATGTTTTCATCGCCCGTCACTAATCGCTTCAAAAATGGGTCGTTTTTGTTGCGTTGTAGGAGCGAATCATAAGCAGAGACAGTGCACTAATGTTTTTTTTGCTCAATCGATATGACACCCACACATCCTATCGATTCACGTATCAAAGCTGCTGCAAATTCCTTAAACTGATGTTTGTGACATTTTTTGTCTCTCAGCAATTTCTCTCATGGCGCTGCGCTGGTTATTTTGGATTAATGTGGTGATTTGGTCGTTGTCAACAGTGGAGGGCCTTCTTGAACATGGGGCATCTTCCAGATAGAAATTCATAGTTTGGAACTTCGTGAACCAGTTGTGGCATATTTCGGTCGTTTATGGCATCGTCTCCGCATACTGCATAAACCTTTTTTCGGTTTATGTTGCATTTTTATCCTAGAGAAGAAAAATGAAATAGGATGGCGAAAATGCATCTTCCTAACTCCCTTTTCTAATTGAGAGCGAATTCAAATGCTACGCGAATATCATTCACTCAAGCTGCACAATTTGTTTTTCAGAACACGTTAGCAACTGTCCCCTGTCGAAACCTCACACCACTGGCGCTGGGTTTTTTAATTCTCAGGTGAGGGGGGACGCACATACAATAACAGGATACCAGACATATTTATTTTATCTGTTAGATATATAAGAGAAAATTTTCAGGGGGTGCCGAGCCCCTCAGACCCCCTACTCGGCGCCAATGGCTCACACTATTTATAGCTGCTAATGCACGTGGCTGTGCAGATCACATCCAGTAACATTTCTTGGGAAAAATCTGAACGAACTTTTGGTTCTACCCAATACTATACAGGGTGATTCAAAACTAATCGTTCAAATTTTGTGGGGAGGTAGGGAATACGTCAGGAAACCGATTTCACATAGGAAAGAATGTCCGCAAATGTACGCATGCGTATGTAGAGGGCGCTGTGTGTACCCAACCAGTGTACAGCTCGCCCGACCACTCCCGCTGTCATCAGTGTACGAGCTGACTTACTAGTGATAAGATGAATCATTTTACGCATCAAGAGCTAGCGGATATGCATCTCGCATATGGGGCAACTGGCGAAAGCGGCCGCCGAGCTAGGCAAGTTTACGAATACCTTGTTGCACGAATAGTGGCCGCCGCAGGCATTGTCCGTGATATGCCAGGCGTTTTTGAAAATGTTCGGCGGTCAATGCAACGGCGCTGTGAATCCTGTGTCCGTGTAAATGGTCGCAATTTTGAACACCTACTGTGAACCTGTACTTTACCTTGTTGGAATAAAAGTCACATTCGTTACCACTTAACTGTACTGTTTCCTTGTGTTCACTTTACTTGTCCATTTTGTTCATGTACATGACGTTTGCGGACATACTTTCCTATGTAAAATCGGTTTCCTGACGTATTCCCTACTTCCCCACGAAATTTGAATGATAAGTTTTGAATCACCCTGTATAGTTTAGAAAGTTTGTCTGCTTGTCTTTCATAGTTTGTTCAAGAATTTCTCCTAAATGTAAGAACAAGAAAAATCAAATTCCGTTTATAGTTTTATCTCATTGTAACTTAGTGCAATGCAAGGGTTTATATAACATAAAATCCCTCCACCTATAAAAAAGAGAAACGAATTAATATGTAATATAAGCGTAACGAGTTCTTAATCATAACCAGTATTTCCTACAGAATATAACAATGCACGTTGACGTAATAATTACGTCGTGTTTACAGGAGATTCGTCGCTTAGTGCCGTATTAATTGATTGATTATTCAATAAATTTAATTCTTCACTCATTTCAGAAAAAAACGAAATAATCTGTTCTTTTTGTGGTCGGTTTGTCTGTCTGTAGACATCGAGCTTTTTTGTTTTTATATATAATGTCAAAATAATTGTTGGGTTAAATATAATGAAATGAAACGAAATATTGCGATTCGCACTTTCCGAATCTCCCAAAAGTTATAATGCACCCTATAAAGGTGGAAAAACTTTGAAAATTCCAAAAATTCAAAACGAACATTGCAAACGATGTACAGTCGCTCAAAAAAAGTACCCGAACACTATGGTTGATTACAGAATTCAGAAAAAATATCTGGCAACGATTTTTTTAGAAATTAGTGATATGGCAAACTTCGTGTCACGTGACACGAAGTTTGTCATATCACTAATTTCTAAAAAAATCGTTGCCAGATATTTTTTCTGAATTCTGTAATCAACCATAGTGTTCGGATACTTTTTTGAGCGACTGTACTTAAGCTTGAAACCTGAAATTTTGGTGGTGGAATGTGAAAGTCATGAAGTTTCCGTACGCAACGATTAGTTAATCCCTTAAACCCAGATATGGATGGGAAAGCGTAACTTTTTTGCTTTAAGAAAAATGTTTGTTTTTAGAGATAAATTAATAATTATTTTTTGGTTCGATAGGTAATGATGAAATATTACACTTTTCGAGTCTTCGAAAGCTGTAATGGCGCTCTCTAACTGCGAAAAAAAATTTTAAATTCTAAAATTCGAAACGAATATTGCAAACTATAGATATGCATGCTAAAAATTTGAATTTTTTGTGGTGGAATGTAACTGTCACGAAGATTTTATTGGCAATAATGAGTTGACTCCTTACTTCTTCGGTGGGTAGGAAACGCAACTGTTTTGTTTTAAGAGATAATAGGAAAACTTTGGATTGATACTAATGAAAATATTATAATTCGTATTTTTCGAATACTTCAATAGTTTTCATTTATATCATTAGAGATCATTAAATATGGAAACGGCCAAACATTTACTTTTCAAAAAATGGTCGAGGGGGAAAAGCCATGAAACGCCGGCAAGGTGTGGGCCGACATCATTGATGATAGAGGTGAGCGATGAATATCCCGTATGGTACAAGCCAACAGAAGGTATACTGTGGAGCAACTCTCCCGTAATTTTGACAGGAGTAATATGTCTCAACACACAGCACATCGAACCCTGCCTAAAATGGGGCTACATAGACGCAGGCCGCCCCCGAGTGCTGATGCTAACCTTGGTTTACCGTCGAAAGAGCTTACAATGGTCACACGATCATTAACACTGGAACTTGAATGATTGGAATAGATACTTTGGTCTGATAAATCTCGTGTCCAGTTGCACCATGTGGTTGGCCGGGTACGTGTAAATCGTTTACCTGGGGAGGTTTTGGCACTAGGATGCATAGTGGGATGAAAAAAGCAGGTGGAGAAAGTGTAATGCTTTGGATAAGGTTTTGCAAGAAAATCCTGAGTCCAGTCATTGATGTGCAGGAAACTATGTCGTCTACCACCTACTTAAACATCATTACAGACCAGGTACATTCTTTCATGGCAAGGTATGTCCCTCTAGTAGTGCCTTCTTTCAGCAGGATAATGTGCCATGCCACACTGCCCGGATTGTTCGAGAATGGCTCGCAGAACATGAGGAAGACTCCAAATTCCCCAGACATCAATCCAATCGAGCATCTGTGGTTTGTGTTGGAACAGCATATCCAATCTGCAGCAGCTCAACCACATAACTTACTAGAGTTAAAGGATCTACTGCTAACGTGTTGATACCAGATACCACAAGGCATCTTTAGAAATCTTCTAATGTCATTGCCTCACTGCGTAAGAACTGTTTTGGCGGCACATGGAGGATCAACATCAGAGGCAGGTGGTCAAAATGTTTTGGTTCTTCGGTGTATACTACTAATAATTACCTGAAAAGAATTTGGTTTCGTTTTGAATGGGATTCGAACCCATATGTCTCCCAGAAGCATGACAGGGATCATAACCACTAGACCAAAAGTTTCCAAACTTATTTGTCCTACCGCCTCCTTTTGAGAAAAAAAATTACTCAGCGCCCCCCAGGAAATCTACCTTCTTCAAGCGAACAAACAGAAAGATGTAGTGAGAAATTTACGTTCTTTTATGTATCTATATTTTTAATTACGTCCTACAACATAGTAAAGAAACATGTTGTTGTAAATAAGACATCTTGAAGCTTGAAATTATAAAATTATTTATTAAAATCAACCATAGTAAAATTCGCATTACACAACAGAAAATTAAGCTAACGAAGAATAATTTTATGTGTTTATTTGGAAAATAAAGTAATCACTACGATTTTAACTCTATGTTATACAACAGATGAAACATATACGAACTGATTTTCAAAATTTCTTTATCTTCCCCTCTTTCTTTATGCTTCCACCGCCCCCAATTGCACCCGAGGATACTACCGACCTCCTGGATCGTTCCAGCGCCCAGCAGGGGGTGGTATCGCCCACTTTGGGAAACATTGCCCTTGACCATCAGCGACTACCTGTTTTCTTCAGCAACGTAACATTTCCTGTGATGATTCATTACTGAATTATTTATGTAACGCTATCAGGGTGAGGACAAATATTGCTTCCATCATATGTGGCAGCTTGGTTGCCCAGTCCTGACATAGATGGCGCCAGTGGCAAATGAACAATATTTGCGGGAATGTAATATTGCTGAAGAAAGCTATTAGTCTTTGATGATCTAGTTGTTATGACGTCTCCCATGCTTCTGAGAGACATGAATTCGAATCCCATTTTAGGGACTTGGTCAGCTAGGGCAGAAAGGAGGAAGAGCCAGGATCGACAATTTGGCAGCTGGGTCTTTTTTGCCTAGCATCAGCGCCAGCAATTGATCAAGTTTGGGGACTGGGTGAAGAAATGCAATATGTGTGCGTGGTTAAGGTCCCACTGTCTCCTTATATGGGAATGAGACAGTTGACGTGGCACAGGGAATTGTCTCCATGTCCCATTGGCCGAGTACCATAATGTCCCTGAAAAAAAAAAAAAAAACATCACGTGACAACATCTGCCAGTTCTTTCGAAAGAGAGAACTCTTTGAAGAGGAAGAGAGTACGCTCTGAAAATGAAATATTCTGAGTTTTGATTTAGCCATTTTCTTGTTTCCAGCAGTGGGAACGCTAAGTCTACTTGCAGCCTGTTCTGCTTCAAAACAAGTGACTGTAACGGTTGACATCTCACTATTAATTGTATATATATATAATAATATATGTATATTAATTGCAATAATTGTTGTATATGGATAAAGTGTACATATGCAAAAGAACATATGAGTTTCTATTAATCTGCCACCTAGATAGTATTAACATCCTGACCAGGCAGAGTCGCACCCACACGAATTCTAGCAAGAACAACTACCAGATGTAATATTCAGCCACAGAAAAAGTTCCATGTTTTATGTAAGAAATAAGTACCTTTTCTAACGTTGATTATTATTATGGATAGCTTATGGAGGTGAGCAGTTAAAAATGTTGTTTGGTGTACGTAAGATATGCCATGCCTTTGATGAAAGAAATAAATGTCCAAAGCACTAAGTAGAAGACGGCACACTGCTTATTTACATTCACACATATTTATTTTCATAAATATTTTACATCACACATATATATGTGCTCGATTCTGTGGGCCTTATCTTTGCTCAACACTTCATTGGATGAAATGGCTTTATGATGCCTTGGTGACTTTCTCCGATCAGCTTAATATAGCCTGAATGCTGCTTTTGCTTTTGTACGCATCCACTTAATGAGGTGGATATATTTATTTTCCCGTATAGAAATCGATTTATAGACCCGAAAACTTCGGCGAGAGGATATCCTAATTCCTGTCTACATAAATCTGGCTCACACAAAATCGAACCCTGCTATTTTAAGGCTTTCGAGAGAGAGCTACAGCACTTTGACGAACTAACCAAACTTGACTTCTCCATTCGTAAGGAACACTCATTCTGAATTGTTCATTTCTGCATCTCACATCGCTTCTCTTGGTGACTCACACCTTAACCCTTCTAGCTACCAATTGGGGCAGAGTGATGAAAGTGCAGTAAGACCAGCACTTGCTTCGTTCAACATATGGTGAAAGGCTCAGCTTCACCACTAATAAAAACTAATGATCAACGTTCCCATCTACGACACTTCTGAAAATGCAGTTATAACATAGATATATACAATAACAATGAATAACATACAAAATAAATTAGAGAGACACGACAGGGTCGACACGACAGACACGACAGGGTCGACTTGCCACTCCATTCTGTACGTGAAAGAGAACGTAGGTATTTAAATTTCAGAAAATATTTATTAGGAGAAGGAATTGACAGCTACCATGGATCAGCTTTCTCTGCAGAGAGATGTTGCATTGATTTGACTACGATGCTTGCATTGTAGTACCATATATTAGCAAAGAGAATAAGTAGAAACTTGAACATGTTCTAAAGTTATATGAAGGAGCTTCGACGAAAACTCTGGTGCCCAAATTCAAACAGGATTTTTGGAATTGGTCTCAATGCTCCAATGAGGCGATTCTTTATTAAGCCTAAGAGTTCAGAAAGAAACGTTTCGCAGTCAGAATGGTTGGAATGCTTTAGTCTTTAATTACTTAAGATATTCACGAATACTCGTATTCTCTACTATTTTTTGAGTGCATGTAGACAGGGGGAATTTACTGAAGAACGGACTAAGGGGCCGTACCGTCCGGCTACCCAGGGGCCTCTAAAACATTCTATGAATTGCTTTCATAATATTAGAGGTCATTTCAATTACACACCACAGATTTCCTAAATAATGTTCTACTTAGGTCCCCTGGACGTCTAAATCCGCTACTGCATATAGATATTAAATTTTATAAAATTCGGGAATAGTATAACAATGTTAAAAGCATCTTAAACTGATTCCAATTACGAAATTTCTGAAATTTAATAACTTCATTTTTCCAAATGTCTGCTTTCTTTCCCTTTACTCTGGAAAGTTTCTTAATTTGCCAGCCGATCATACTGCTTTTGATCGATAATTAGAAATTCGGTATTGAGATTAGTAACTATGATTTTGGGGTGATATTCAATAAGCTGTTCTTTGAGTTGTCTGTTCACACATGTTTTCCAATAACATATTAAACAACCAAGGTACATTCAGTTTTTTCGGATAGGATTCACCTTTTGAACGACCAACTGATTTCCTCGTGGATTTGTTTCCTTGTGTTGGAAAGGTAAGAATTTTAAACTCTGAGGTGATACCTAATACATAGGTGGCTTTTATCGTTGAAGGTTCGTGCTCATATTATATTATTAAGTATAATAAGTATTGCTGGTATTTGATGGCATACGACCCTCTATGAAACATAAAACTATGTACATCGAGATTGAGATATCACTTCCAGGTCTAATCCATACCTAGTGGTTAGCGTACCTAACCACTACACCAGCGGTCATGTTCTTGTGTAAGTGTTTGTATGTTGTTCCAGAACAACTTCATTTTTTGAAAAAAGTAATTCCTTCTCCTCCATGTGCAGACTTTCCATTAATACAACAGTCCAAAACGTTTTCTCCGACAGTTCTCCAGACGCTGAACTGTGCATACGATTTTGCATAATGCCTGCCAGTATTGACAGAAGTCTACGCAACGGATTGCAGTATTCAAAATGTTTTCTTTTGTTCTGCCAGGGAGATTTTCATTGCAGTTTAGCGCAAGTATATGGCTTTTTTTAGTTTTCTAAGACACTGGAATAAATCGGAATAGTATGTTACTTCCTCTTTTTCAAAAAATACGGCATAAAAAATAGGAAACATGAATAGCGCGTAGGAACCACCTTAATCGTAGAGAATAATTCCATCTAAATTTTGACTCATTTGAGAACATTGACTATTGAGTAGGACTGAGACTTCAGTGTTCTTGGCATCATAATGTCCTCGCTATATAATGAGAAGGAGTTGATAAAGACACAGTATTAGCTTTCGAGCATAAAAACATACGTTAAACAGTCGATGTCTGACTGTTTCGTTTGAAATCTGAACACTAGATTTTGTTTGAAATTGTCCTTTCGCATTTGGTAATTAGCGAGTGAACTGTTTACGGTCTTTCCTCATCAACTTCTGTCTCTTGAAACCAGTTCCAGAGTCTAGAGCCATGTTTTCCAAACTTTTAACAGTAAAGGAACCCCTGAAAGCTTTTGTGAAGTTCTACGGAACTCCTCAAGGTATTGTCAATTCCTAAGGAACGATGAAAAATACTAAAAAACAGATTCTTTTTTTTTAAGTCACCTTTCCCCCACCTGAACAAAATAGATGATATTAGATTAAACAGATATTTTTCAAATTTAATATAATTAATCATTGCATCGCAGAATTATTAGAAGACATTTTAATAATCAATTATTCAGAGTGAGATCTGAGCGTTTTTTCACTTGCACAAGTCATAAATTCTTGGACGAATTTTGGATAAAGAAACGCACAGTTGTTCTTCCAATGGCAACATACGATTTCTTTGTTTATTTTCAATATTCCTCAGAGATGATTGAAGTAAAAGAGGAATAGCTACTCTTTTTTGCAATTTCAGGATATTCTTTTGATCTCGGGAATACAGTCGTTTCGCAGAATCCCGAAGACTGCTTGCGGAGTCCCTGTTGAGAAATACTACTCTAGAGACTATATTTAAAGTAACACCAAGACATGAGGCTCTTTACTCTGATTATGGACTACTTCGATTCTCTCTATCGATCGTCAACTGTTCCCACTCGCTATTTCAGAGTATTACATTTTATATATATATTTACCAGATTTATTTTTTTCAAACCGAAATAACAAAATTTAAGATTACCGCCAGCATGAACTGATAGCGAAAAGTCACTTATTAGATAATTTCGAGTAATAACGACTTTGAATATTTAATAAAAACTATTACCTTTTATTTATATGTAAATGCGATATAGGGATTATATTCTTTTAAAATATTATAACACTTCGTTTTCACGCTAAGTATTTACAACATCGGGTGCTCTCTAACTTTATTTTTGGGCATGATACAGAAAGTTTTGGCTACGAAGAAGATTCAAATGTCCTTAAAGAACCTTTTTGGGAGTAATGAGGGATTCTGCTGGAAGGTTTCTTAAAAACTAACAAAACATTTTCCGAGCTTTCAGCAAATTAGATAACAACCAATATTGCCAATATATTGCCTCGCAACTGCATCGTTACAAATGAAAGCCGATAACTACACTGGCGGAAATAGAAAAAAGAACACAATTAACAATTGAAGCTTAATCTATGAGATTTATTCAGTAGAAACAACTTGTTGAGAAAGGACAGTGATCACACGTGTGAAGTGAATCAATGTTTATTTTATCTTTTAATGAGCATTACATTTTACAGGACGAACATTTTAATAAGGTGTTGAACCTCCTCGTGCAGCAATACAAGCTTCCAATCTGGCATGCAATCGGTTATGCAAATGCTGGATATCACGCTGGGGGATACTATTCCATGCGCTTTCAAATTAGACGCGTAATTCAGCGATAGTCTTTGCCTGCCGCGGTTCGCGGAAGATTCTTTGTCCGATCCAGTCCCAGACATGTTCCATTGGAGACAAGTCTGGAGAGCGTGCTGGCCAAGGGAGTTGGTGCACTACCTGGAAAGCATGTTGAGTTGCCCAGGTGGAGTGTGGGCGGGGGTTATCCTGCTGGAATATCACATTTGGGATAACACGGAAATATGACAGGACAACCGACTGTACGATGACGCTGATGTACGTATTGCTATTCAGTGTACCTTGTACAAACACCAGACACGAACGAAAGTGTAGCTAATCGCTCCCCACAGCATGATGCCCGGCATGGAACCTGTGTGTTGCTGGCAGATGCACGATGGAAGTAGCCGCTCACCTTGTCGCCTTCGGACGCATAAACGACCATCAGACACTCCTAAGTAGAATCGGCTTTCATCACTGAAGACCACAGACTGCCATTCTTCCCTCTAATGAACTCGTTCTTGACACCACTGCAAACGTGCTCGACAGTGATGATGTGATAGTGGTAACATGCCTGCAGCACACGTGCCCGTAGTCCTGCTTGCAAAAGACGATTGTGTATCATTCTTGTAGACACCCTTTGTACGACAGAAGATTGTAACACTGTAGCTGTCCACTCTGCCACAGCCACATTCCTGATACACCGATCCTCTCGTGCGTCTGTAACTCTGTGTTGCCCGGAACCACGTCTGCATCGCACCATTTCCGATACCTACCATCCAATGCGGTGTGCAATTTGACAAAAAGACCAGCATTCTTTCCGCAGAACCACTATACAACCTCACTCAAACTCCGCTAATTGAACAAATGTAGCACGACTGTGTCATCCAGGCATGATAACTTCTTCAAAGAGCACTGAACAACACGACACAAAACGAATAACTTCTTCACGCCTTAGTCCTTAAATACGCGCTGCGTGCATTTGCATGTTGTCGTCCTCAGTGACGTCATTATTTCATCCAATGACTTTCAAACGGTTTCTTCTGCCCTTAACTATTAACTATTAACTAAAACTTATGACGTTCCTAAAGGAATTCATTCTGGGTGTTCTTTTTTCAATTTCCGCCAGTGTATTTGTAGAAAGTCTTACGAACATAAACACTTCCATTAACCAAACTAAATCTATGAAAAAGATAATGATTTAATTTTGAAGTCTCTGTTGTTTTAGCTTCAGAGGTTTCAAAAGAATTTGTGTGTATGAACCAAACAGCTCACATTTCATTTCTCGTACTGTTTACGGTTAGTGGGCTGTTTGTCGGGTTTTCTTATTAAGAGTCTCCAACTAAAATTGTTAGAATTTGAGAATGTCTATCTGGTAGTTAACGAACGAGATAATGATTTGAATTAACACTTAATTATAATTATGTCCATGGCCGAGTGGTTAGCGCGCTTGGCTACTGATCTAAGGGACCTGGGTTCGAACCCCGGGTAAGGCATGGATGTATGTGTCGTTTTTTCTGCTGAGGCCCTGCCATCCTCTCAGATCTTATACTATGGCATATAAACTGACAGGCTCCTGTCAGACCTCTGTGGCAAGCAGCTGCTTGAGGGGGTATTTATTATTATTATTATTATTATTATATTTACTTAAACTAACTTTACAGTATATGCATAAAGGTCGACCATTATTGCTGCCTCCTACATATCTCCTACAGTTTCCAACCGAACAGATTCTATACCACCTCCAGCGGAAAGTAACCTCTCCGATTAAACAAAGAACGGATAAGGAGTAGGATCTGACACGATTCTTCTTTCGGTGATTAAAGAAAGTATCACCGAAAGAAGAATCGTGTCAGAAACCTTCTCTATTAGGGAAACCTTCTATTCTTACATCTCTTCTCATTCAAAGTTCCGTAGCTGCAGCAAGAATCACCTATCAGGTAGCCTCCCTGCAGACTTGTCCAATCACATGTCATCACGATTGGTCAGTTCGGCCAGTCTCCGGGCAGCACCATTCTCTGTCGACATATTTTTTCCTTGGTAAGGCTAGTACCGAGAAGAGATAGGAAAACCATTCTAAGAAGCATTATTTTTCAAAGCTGTGTCTTTGTTCTTCATTTTTTAATGACACAGCAGTTTTTTTTTTGTCACTGCTTTTGATTTTAAAATTTTACTCTCATTCATTAAAGGTATTGATAAAGATCCAGATAACAGTAAGCTCAGTTTTAAGCAATAGTTTTTTTGTGCTAAAACCTAGTTTTTAAATCTGTAGTTTTCCCGTTCGAATCCCAATGGTGAAAGCGTTGAAATGTATTACCGTTAACGCCAATTATGCCGTCAGTCAGAAAGGAGATACTGAGAGGCTGTCATCCGTCGAATGGGAAGTTAGCCATAAATTGAGATTTTCTAGAGGAGAGCCACACACTGGGGGCACCTTGAAACATAACACGGTATGAACTGGATGGGAAGTTTCCATCGCCTTATCTTCACTGAAATCTTGGGGTCCATGTGCTCTGGTCATTCAGACCATCGCGTGCCAAGAAAAGTGACGCAGAAAAGTGTTACACTTTTCCAACATGTCTTGGCATGTTCGTTGGTTAACGAACATGCCAAGAAAAGTGTTACAGGTAAAACAACCCAATCTAAACCATGCTAGAATTTGAAATTTAATTATTAGAGTGTGGTGGGTAATTTTGAAGTCTGCGATAAGTCCCGTTCTAAGTATTCTAGGTAATGGGAAAGTAAACTTTTGAATGAGAAGTAGAAAATATAAATTAGAAATTGAAAAAAATGTCTATCTTCCAATATGCATCCTGAAAACTAAACAAAATAAAAGTAAAGCATACCTATGGTGAAATCACTCGCTGAATTCGTATTCGATTCAGGGGAATACAAGGAGACAGTAATTTTATTGAGTAGGTAAATCGGCATCGTATCATCCCTTTTTTTAATCCTTCCTTATCCCTCCAAATACAATTCAGCGAGTGATTTCACCATTGGTATAGTTTACTTTTAGTTTTTACTTTTTAGGGTGAACATAGGAGGATAGGTATATTTTTAATTTTTTTATTTTATTTTTTTCTACTTTGTTACTAGAAACATTGTCCTTAGAAGCTTTCATTTGATTTGCGACTATTAAGATTTTCCATCCATTTTATTGAGGTAAAGAGTGCGTGAGTAGCTCACGACGTAATAGATGTTACAAGCTTTAATTTGAGATATGATTCTTTAAGGCAGATCACTTCCTCCAAAAATTCCGCTTCCTTTTGGAAGGGGGAAGAATGGTGGAGACATAATTTAAAGTATGACATTAGTCCCATGATTTTAAGTATGACATTAGCCCCATGTCCGCTCCTTCCACACGAAATTCATAACTTTGGGCCTCGCATTCGGGAGATATAGTAGAACGACATTTGTATTTACTCTGTTTTTAGAGTAGAAAACAGGTGGGTAAATTTTGATAACCCTAAAACCCTCCACGTCACAAGCTATCATTTGACATACGTTACGGCCATCTCGTTCGAAAGATATAGTAGAACAATATTTCACATATATTTTCCAGTTTTTCTAGAGGGGAGGGGCGATTAGAAAGCATGGAGGAATTTTTTTTTAAACCTGTTACATTCCCCATTGGCACAAGCTTTCATTTGACGCAGAGAGCGTGACTTTCAATTCACCCATTCCGAAGACAAAGCAGAACAATCGTTTTCATATTTTCTCCTTTTTAGGGGGGAAGAAAGCATCGGGAGTATTTTTTATAGCCTATAACATTTCACGCGTTACAAACTTTCATGTTGCACAAATCATTAAGTTTGTCGATCGCATTCGAAATATATGGTGAAACAACTGTTTTGACAAATCCCCAATCCGGCAAACCGACAAATGACGACCAAAGCAACAGGAAGATAAGTAGAAAAGACAACGTATAACTCTGTCTCTTCTAATCACCAAGAACGAAGGTGATTCACAAGAAATTAGCATGTGTCTTAATCGATTGCACAAATTCCAGTTTGCTATGAGGTTCATCTCCGTCGTCGATAACAATTTTACTTTCAGAAGCCAGAAAGTTCGGCTTCTGAAAAAAGCAGAAAATGGATTTTTAAACATTTTTAAACTAAATAACTATGACTCCCTATACAATTAACGAACACCTCTCCTGCAGTTACGAACATCTGAATTCTACTTATTGAAGTCTGAACCTGTTCAAAGGTGTTATACTCCCCACTTTTGTCCAGGATACATGGGGAACGGGGAACTGAATCAGGCTCGTAAACTAAGTTTCCCAGGCTCGTAAACTAAGTTTCCCAGGCTCGTAAACTAAGTTTCCCAGGCTCGTAAACTAAGTTTCCCAGGCTCGTAAACTAAGTTTCCCAGGCTCGTAAACTAAGTTTCCCAGGCTCGTAAACTAAGTTTCCCAGGCTCGTAAACTAAGTTTCCCAGGCTCGTAAACTAAGTTTCCCAGGCTCGTAAACTAAGTTTCCCAGGCTCGTAAACTAAGTTTCCCAGGCTCGTAAACTAAGTTTACCAGGTTCGATTACCAGCGTCGAGATTAATCTCTAACCCACAACATGCCCTCGTTCAGAAAGGAGGCACCAAAGGGTTTGATAAGACCGCCATTCGTCGAACATTAAGCTTTGGTTCCGTGTACAGGAGAGCCATATCCTATGTACGTTAAAGAACACTCTGGATGGCTTTAACAGAAGCTACCATCTGTCTCCTAATAGCTTTCCAGTCCTGCCTTCCCCAACCCTCTCTGAGCACTCTCTGATCTCCTGACATATTTATTGTAATCTATCCATTTCGGCCATTGTGTGCACAAAGGAATCGTTCACGGATAAAACATCCCAACCCATGATACATGGACAAGGTTATCAACTTTAGGGAAATTTCAATGATCTCTCTAGGATGAAATTTCACGTCAGACTGTGCAACCACTCCCAATGCCTCCGGAACCCCATCAACCTGCCGTTGACTTCACGTAATGAGGTCACGGTGGAGAAATTTATGGTAACAGTGGAGGATGAGGCTAAAGCCTTGCATCGTGAGGCTGGGGTGTTCGAGAGCAAGTGCGAACTGCCCAAACTTCACACCCTTCAGTCGTACCTGTACCCTGAATACAGAATCATCGTGTTCGGAGCGCAGGATGACTATCAAGTCATCTTTGCAGGCAAAAAAACGCAGAAAACTTCATTTATCTGCTACACGACTTAGAACATTTTTTCGTCATCACTAAACTGGCAGGGTACTTCCACGCTTTGAGTTTCTGCGTATCCTGCCTCAAGCTTATTCATCACAAGCCTCATTTATGCAAGGGCACCTGTCGGGCGTGTATGACGACAGACTGTAGCGAAAAAGGTACCAACATATTCTGCAACTTCTGTTGGGGTTACTTTAAAGGCCAACCGTGTCTGGCCTTCCATCTTCTTAATGGAACCTGTGCTAAGCGGCACAGGTGTGTCGACTGCAAGATCATTTTACAGACCTCGAAGCCACCTCACCAGTGTGTACAGAAAGAACTGGAATGTGTGAAAGTGGCTAAAGAATGTGAAGTGACCGGCAGCCGTCTCTATTTTGATATAGAGATGGTGGAAGATGATGGTTTATTAACCCCCTTTCTATTCATCATCACCTATGAAGACGGCGATGGTGTATGGAAATATGAAGAATTTGAACATACGGACACCTTCATGGACTGGTTGATGTCCACCCAGAATCGTAAGCCTAAATTTAGAGATGTTACTTTGCTAGCACATAATGGTTGTGGATTCGATTTCATTCCCGTTCCAAATTACCTCTATCGAAAGTGCCTGAGGCCGGAATTGATTTTTAAAGGTAACAAAATTCTTCTTAATTTACCCGGCCTTAAAATCAAGTTTATTGATTCTCTCTCTTTCATTCAGGCCCCTTTCCGATCTTTTCCTAAAACTTTCAGCATTACCGAAGTCAAAAAAGGTTTCCTCCCTCACGCTTTTTGCACGAGACAAAATTTGAATTATTCTGGACCCATTCCCGATGCCAATTACTTCGAACCACAGTACATGACCGCAGGTGAAACTTCAGAATTCCGTCAGTGGTACGAAACAATGAACGGGACTCACTGGGATTTTAAATCTGAAATGATTGTGTACTATAAATCTGATGTTCACTCTTTAATGCAAGGTTGTGAGAGCTGCCATACGGAATTTTTAGAGATGACGGGGGTAGACCCTTTTTGTAAAATTACTCTTCCTTCGGCTTCTCTGTTGGTGTACAGACAGAAATTCATGCCCGAAGGTGTGATTGGCGTTTACCCCTCGAATGGTTATTCCTCGGGTGACAGACAGAGCAGGAAAGAGCTTGCCTGGATAGCCTACATAGCAGGGACAGAGAATCTCACCCTCCAGACCGCACGCTCTGCAAAGGGTGAGACAAAGTTGGTCCTCATTATTTGGATGGTCTGTATAGGCAAACCAAGCAGGCCCTGGATTTTGCAGGTTGTTATTTTCACTCATGTCCCGAATGCTTCAGTTCCAGTATTGCCTACACTCTAACAGGCCAACGCATGGGGTTAAATTATTTAAAGACCATGGATAGAGAGCGATGCATCCGACAGCTTTTACCTCATCACAGGTACAGAGTGTGCTGGGAACACGATTTCTACCGGTTACTCCAAACAGATACCGCCGCTGCATGCATTTATCAGCAGACAGAAGAGGTGTGGAGAATTAGTCGGTGCTCCTCCTCTATGGTGGGAGAACGGACATATTCTCCTTGTTTTGTGACACGAAGGTCGAAAATTGTGACATGAGTATTTTGACATAAACTCGCTCTATCCCGCCATTTGTAAGCATGGGGTTTTCCCTGTTAAGCACCCAGGAGGATAACAGAAAATTTTGATTACCCCCCTGCAAAAAATTATTTTGGCATTATTCACTGCACTGTGCTTTCTCCTACCAACCTCTACATCCCCGTACTAACCTACCGTTGTCGCAGCAAACTGTTGTTTCCTCTGTGTAGCACTTGTGCATATTAGCACATGTAGACCCATGTACTCACACCGAAGCACAGAGAGCTATCACAACCTCTTATGTGTCGCTGGAATTGTATAAAGCCGTCTGTGGAGGCTACAAAATTCTCAAAATTTACGATGCTTGGCACTATTCAGCAAATATTACTTACACTAACCAGGACGCCGGCTTCTTTGGAAAATACATCAACACTTTCTTAGAGGCCAAACAGAAATATTCAGGTTACCCATCCAACATCAACACAGACGTCGAAAAATCAATATTTTGCGAAGATTTTTTTCATGCAGAGGGGGTGAAAATAAACCCCCAGGAGGTCGCATATAATATCATTAAAATAAGCCTTTCGAAGGGGGCCTTGAATAATTTATCGGTGAAGCTCTCATAAGACCTTTCTAGATCTGTGTCTCAAATAGTCCACAACCCCATAAAATTATTGGACTTAGCGAACGATCGCTCCAAAATTCTCACTGACTTCCACGTGGTCATATTCTAGTGACTTACAGACCCGCTAAAGGATTCACCCCCACAAACAATAAAGCTAACGTTGTCATGGCCGCATTCATCACCGACAAAGCAAGCCTCACTCTATATGGCATGCTTTTTAAATTAAAACAGCGAGGTCTCTACGCTGACACGGATTTGTGCATTTTTAAAACCTCACCCAGCAACACATTCATTCCAGAGTCCTCTGATTTCATGGGGCATTTTAAAAACGAGAAACTGATCAGTATGGACTCAACGTCACTATAGATCGGTACATCTCCATAGCCTCTAAAAATTACATACTGAAACTTTCTAATGGTGAAACTATAACCCGTGCTAAAGGATTTAAATTGAGTGTGCGTAACAGAGAACACTACACTACGAAGCTTCTGCACGACTTAATTCTAGGAGGTTTCTCAGCCACTTTAAACGTACCCTTCAACGTCCAAATTGATAAGGTGGGTTGTTTTACCTCTGAGCGGCACTTTTTTGCACCAAATTGATAAGCATAAGGCCACCCTCACTAACTGCCCTTTCCGCAAAAGACTCTTTTTTGATTTTAAAAAGGGGATCTTTAAACCTGGTCAAAGTGTCATATTCCCTTTTGGTTTCAAAGCTTAAATTCCAGTTAACCGTTCAGATCAGATAAGCAACCACCAGACCTCATTAAAAAGTACATTGTTATACCATATTTTACATAAATATTTATTAAATACTTTATTATTTAAATTAAATACTTTAGCCACTTTGACTCATTCTAACTCTTTCTGCAGTATGTTATTGTTTTTAACATGCACAGGTTATTTTAAATTATGACATATTCTGATTTGGTAATATTCGGCCACTACTATTTAATTGGACACACAAGTATTATTTTGTAAATTATGGTTTATTATTATTTTTACATTATGCTATATCACTGCTATATTATTCCTGAACTATGATTTTTATGCTATGTCGCTGCTTTATTTATTATTTATGTAGTATGATTGTTATACTATGTCGTTGCATTATTATTTATGTTGCATGATTTTTATACTATATCGCTACTTTATTATTTATGTAGTATGATTTTTATGCTATGTCACTGCTTTATTATTATGGCATTTCTATTCTAATTGGACACACAAGTATTATTTTGTAAATTATGGTTTATTATTATTTCTGAAGTATTATTTTTATATTATGCTATATCACTGCTTTATTATTCCTGAACTATAATTTTTGTGTTATGTCGTTGCTTTATTATTTATGTAGTATGATTTTTATACTATGCTGTTGCTTTATTATTTATGTAGTATGATTTTTATGCTATGTCACATGTCACTGCTTTATTATTCCAGCACTACTATTTAAATTTGACACACAAGTGTTATTTTGTAATTTATGGTTTATTATTATTTCTGCAATATTATTTTTACATTATGCTATATCACTGCTTTTTTATTCCAGAACTATGATTTTTATGCTATGTCGCTGCTTTATTTTTATGTAGTATGATTTTTATGTCACTGCTTTATTGTTCCTGCACTACGTTTTAAATTAGTCATGTTCGTATTATTTGTAAACTCACTCTGTTTTTTATATTTTGCTATATCGCTGCTTTATTTATTTTTTTCTGCTGTATGATTTTAAATTATGTCATTTTTACTCTGACATCTTATGCTATGACTATTCAGGTTATTATTTTGATTAAACCTGAAATGTTTTTAAACCCTGAATTGCGTGTACTGCGATCTATGAGTTTTGTTTTTCTCCTTCAAAGATTAATGATATTACTTACGAGTAGGTTACATGCAATGGAACTGTACTCCCGCAGTATACGGTTACCGAACACTGGGGACCCCATAGCTCTCGATCTTCCAGGTATGGGGGAGATACACTGCCTGCATTCCACGAGCATGGGAAGTCAGGCTTTGGAATTCGTGTTATACAGTCGGAAGGAAAACGAATCTAGACACGTTAGTATGGGGACACATTCTTTTTATTAAGGTGAATACATTATTACTGAGACTAATTAATATTTCAGACGTTTACATTAAAAAATTTCCCAATTCTTTTGCTGTATAAATTCCTTGTGACCGGGGATGTCGGGTTTTCGATTTTTTTCTGACTGTTTCGGTGAGATGGTCGGATAGATATGAGTCTGGTATGGATCTTCCGTAATTTAAAAGCCTACCTCTTGAATCCCATCGAACTGTTTCCGGCAAAGATTTAATTTTTTCTTGAACCTTGCTTTTGAAGTGTCGAGGAGTCATGTCAATTATGTCTTTTACTAATAGCCCTGCAATGATTGTCATTTCGTCTGGCGCCCGGATTTTTTTCGAATATTTTAAATATTTTCGTAAAGCGACCAGATATGCTTTCTGATTGGAATTTCCAGGAGATTTCAAAATACGTTGCATGTCGCTATCGAGATCATCAGTCTTCGCTTTTAGATGGCGCTTTTCTACGGCTTTAACGGAGAGACTCATCGCTGGAATAAATTAGCTGTCAGGGGAACCAAACTTGAGAGAAGAGGAAGCAAAAACCGGCTCCTTTCTGACGTATGCATGCACGTTTAGATTTCACAATAATGTTTTTTGCAGCTAGCTTTCGTATAATGCACTTGTGTTTGACCAATTTTTTCAGTACATTTGAAGAAACTGGTAGATTGGCTCTCACTAAATTGAAACAAATTTGTCGCAAAGCGAGTAGATCACTGTCACTTCCGGTTTTCAACAGCGCCGAACGTTTCTTTGGGGGTGCGTTCAACAGATAACGAAAAAACGGTTCCTTCGTTTTAATCCTCATTCCTCATGAAAATATTTTCAGGAGATTCAGAAAGAAGTATTCTACTTCTAAGACGCTGCTTATCTGGTGTTTTCACTCCACAGCCCAGCAATAAATAGCCATGAGGTCTCTGTGTAGCTAGCTTAAATGCATCCAATAATAATTTCGTCTCTCCAGGAAACATTTGTCTTGCTAAATAACTAATCTGAGAAACGTCCCTGGTGTTTTTGAATAAAACAAAATAATGCGAGTTGAGACTGATATTCCTTGCGCATTTACCTTGAAAAAATTAATTCTGAGTGATGAGGACGACCGTGGCATTCAGATGATGAGACCCCTTTGTGAATAGATCAGACACCCTTGTATCATCTGCAGCTTGAAGAAACATATCATCCAGATTATGTCGGGATTCGGAGATAACACTTTATCTGCACGTCGAATGAGTTTCAAATCAAAAGTGGTTTTCCCACACTGACTAGAACCGCTAACAAGAATTGTACTTGGCGATTGCATAGTGGGAAAAGACTGGCTAATAATCGAGAATGCCATTAAAGAGCGTTATCAAGAGCTCATTAAATCCCAGGTAACAAGAATAACGTTCCTTCAGGAACCGCTTCAAGGACACGCCTCTCGTTAATAGAAAGAGGAAATAGAGACAGTGAACCCCGCATGTGATGGAAACTGGCGACTGTAGTGGTAACGTTGGGTACAATATCCGGTTCATCCCTGTCTTCCTATAATATTCTTCGTTGCTATGCTCCATGCCTAAGGGGTCAAAACTTTCGGCTGTTCTCTTGTTCATGTAGACAGCTATCCAGTGTTCTCCAATAGAGGTCGAATCATCGGTGTTAAAGATAAAAAAAGACACGGCTTCTTCGCAATGTTTGGCAGCTGATCTGTAGCGAACACTCCTAGAAACAAAGCACGAGTAAAGGGGTCATTACAAAGAACGTGAGATAGTTGAAGGGTATCCATCACGCAAAGAAATCAAATAAAATTTTACGATGTTGGTCTATCTCCAAAACGTTCTCGAATTCCACATATTGAATCACGCTCGCTGCTTCAATTAGAGGGGTTCCGAATTTGATCTCCAATCTAAAATTTGCAGTCTTTACTAGATTAAAGTAATCTTCACATTGTTTACCATCTGCAGACAGTTCGAACCTGTACAATATGCATCCTTTCGCATAAGCTGAGCGTCCAAATTGCACCCCTTTGTTGTCTTTCCAGACGTCTAGTGATTCCAATAACATTTGATAAGAGTGTATATATTGATAATTTGGAAAGTCAGGGGTGAGCGATTGAGAGTTGAATTACTCAGTGTCAGCATGCAGAGATAAATAATTTAGATTATAATGCTTGAAGTTGTATGGATTTCTAGCAAAATCCCCGTTCATGGCAGATGAGTCGACGATCCCTACAGTGACTCTTTTGGGCATCTGAGAGCTGAATAAATTATCTCTCATGCACGAAGTAATTCCAGGGCTGAGAGTGAACGATCTGATTTCAACACATCTTAAAGGATATTTAGCCGAGAGCCTGAGCGAGTAGCATCGGACTGCTGACTTTGACTTTCCTTAAATAGAAAGCGGTTTTTTCAAATTTCGCTTTGTAAGGAGGGTTTGCTTCGCTAGTCATGAGACAGAATTCTGCTATTTGACCTCGTCATCCTCAATCAAAGGTATACGTGATTCAGAAAATACCTGTCTTGAAGAAATAAATCCGCATGCACCCATATGATTATTTCGATGCTATGCGAACCTGATAACGTTTTCCTTGTTTTCCAACCGAGATCAGCATCCCCACATTTTTTCATTTTGCTTGCAGCATCCAGATGTTATAGCCCACACGTTAAATGGCTTTTTACGGCGTCAGATCCGAAGTTAAATAAATTTTCCAGATAACTTTTATAGGGGTAAAGACTGGACACGGAGATGTTATACAAATATTCGAATTGGTCAAAATCTAGTAATTTTCACAACCCTTAGGAGGAGGCAGGGAACATGAGGTAATAACTAGCACGATTGATGATTTGCGTATGATTATTAGCCAGTTCCTTGAGGCCATAATGTTTTCTATCTTCCAAAGGCATAGTTTGAAGCACAGCAGAGAAAATAGCTTCCACATTTTCGTAATGACTGTGGGGTATCTGGTTCTCGTTTCCCCTTATCACGGGATGGGGAAGTAAGTAAAAATAAAATGATGAATCGGGGGTGAAGAAATCGCCATCATCCTTTCTGACCTTGCTAGCGAAGTTGACGTAGTTAGGAGTTACCATGTATGGTTCGTCGATATTGAAGAATGTGTTGAAACTCTCTGCCTCTTCAGTAAAAAACAAACCGTAATTAGGAGTTCCAATCTAGAACAACCATAAATCATCTCTTTTCATCACTTCAATATCTATATCTGCATGAATTTTATGCTGAATATTTTTTACACTCCCCATTCTCTTCATAGGCTTTCCAAAGTATTGCGAACTTAGTGAGATCTTAATAGCATCTTTAGGAAAGGAGGGGAACTATCTGAAATGTGTGGAGAAGGAGCTATTCGAATCGTCGATATTATACCAACTCGTAGGAATGTGAATCTCGGATAGCGCTACCTCCCATTCGCCATTCAGCTCAATTCGTTGTGCCAGTCTCATAGTATAATCGCTCTGAGTGTTAGAAGGGTAAACGTCAATGCTGGCGGAGGAAGGGAGAGTTAAATAGAAAGCCATTTTCTAGGTATCCAACTGGGAGTAGGATAATCTCTCCACTTTACTAATACGCCTTTTTTGTGGTCCCGGTCCAAGATTTTTTCCACTGCAGGAGGTTTTATTTTCTGCAGTTCTCGGCTATAGAAAGTTCTACGTATCTTGTTACCATCACTATCCGTCACTTCGTAAATGGGAGGTGTTCTGGGCACTATTCTTTTTTTTACGATCCCAAGAAACCTGGAAGCTATGGAGGGGTGACTCGATTATCCCAGAGTACTGGACAGGATCCAAAGACAGTCAGAGAATGGTTCAAATAAGTATTCAAACAATGTTCTTTATCCTCGGGCTCTATAATCCTAGTCCCGGGTAGCAAGGCTTGAATTTGATCGTGCACCACAATGTCCGTCAATAGTTGCATGAAATGTCCTTGACCCTCCATCAGGAGAGAAAAGAAATGCTAGTAGAAGGTCTCTCTGTTCCGAGATGGCATGTCCCAGGTGAAAATTAACATCGGACCTGCGGTGATGATCCAGGCTGTTTTTCACATCGTCGCGACGGTTTCACATTTCCTCCCAATGGGCCAAGGCGAGATTCACACCGCAAGATGTCGAAGCAGGTAGGGATTTGATGATGTCGAGTCGTCGGCACCCATCACTAATACAGTAAGCGCACAACTGTAGGTTGCTCATCATGAAACAAGTCTTTTTTTCGGTGGAATTAGCGACGTTGATTCTGTCCAACACTGCTAGTAATTCCTGCCACTCAAGAAGGGTTAGAGTGATCTATTCCTTCGTCGGGTAAAGTAGGGTTCCTTCACTGAAGCTGCGGTAATGGCGCACGTGGACCTGGAGGCATTCACAGTACAGTCTAGGCACGACGAAAATTTCACCTTCAAGAGGATAGGTGTGTTCACTAGCAGGCTGCATGGCGACAACTGTTGTGTTTACAGGTGTTTCAGTCGCTTACGTCTCTGGCATGCGGTGATGACGTCACGTTTCTCCCTCCTTGGTTGTGCAGGTTGCGCCTCTAGCGGAGAATCCTCGTACAGGGGAGGGACAGGCTTCCACATCATTTTCTGCCTAGGTTTTAGCTTGAGGGGACGGTGACAGAGTCACGGTTGAGATGGATGGTTCTGGGACCCTCCGTCGTTTAACACATGGAGGGTTGCCTTCACTAATAGGAGGGTTGCCTTCGTTCACAGTTGGGTTCCTTCTTCATTCACAGAAGGGTTGTCTTCAACTGGGCTCGGATCTTCAATCGTAGGTGGGGCGTCCTCGCCAAAATAGTCAGGTTCGTCGAACAAGTTCCACAAATTCATCAAAGGAAAAGCCTCTAATTGTCTGTGCAGTTGACCAATTAACGACCGGTCCAATGCGTAGAGTGCTTCTCGATATACTCGTTCATCCATGTGCTAAATACTGCTGTCTCGGCTTGAGAACAATGCACACCACAACCCTCGTGATAACCGCACTCAGTTCCAGGTATTTTAGGAAGGTTTTTGAAGCGTGGACAGCCGATTTTCACTAGATCCAGCGAGGCTATAACGAGTCTGGCCAATAGCTGCTTCTCGTAGAATCCTCCCTCTCCTTGTAAGCGATGGCAGAAGCAAACGGCTTGTGGTACTTTTCATGGATGTGACGTACAATATCGTCCAGGCAGCCGTACTCCCACACCACTTCACCGACACGGGTATAAAAGGGAAGGCCCGTGACGTGTTTGGACACGTAACGAATTGTTTTCCAGTCATTCTATGGAATGCCTATCGCAAAGGAAAGGTCGAATCTGTAGACACCCATCAGGCCCCTACAGTCCGAATAACGTAGTTCACGGGTCAGTAATTTACCCTTCACGGTAAAACCGTCTAAATCTAACACACAACAGACGTGACGAATTTCACACTGATCTGGATGAGAGTTTCATCGTGGAGAGTTGACAAAATTCAGGTGAGATGTCAAAATTCCAATCTTTTTTCTATAAAATTATGGCGTGTTGGCAAAATCGAGGCAACATCGCAATATTTAGGAGAGTTGGCAAACCTTGGGGGAAATGGAAAAATTCAGAGTGACTTTGCAAAAATCAGTTGAGATGTAAAAATTGGTATATTTTTCTGTAAAATTGTGGCGAGATGGCAAAATCGAGGAAACTTGGCAAAATCTAGGGCAGTTGGTAAAATTCGAATCCACTTGGTAAAATAAGGGCGAATTGTGAAAATTGGGATTATTTTTGTGATATTAAGGAGAATTGATAAAATCGAGAAAGCGTAGCAAAATTTTGGAAAGTTTGAAAAATTTGAAATGACTTCGCAAATTCAGGAGAGATGTAAAAATTGGGATTGTTTTGCGAAATTAAGGAGAGGTGGTAAAATCGAGCAACTTGGCAAAATCTAGGGAAGTTGGCAAAAATGGAAACCATTTGGTAAAGTACAGATGAGTTGTAAAAATTGGGATTGGTTTCGTGAAATTAAGGAGAGTTGGAAAAACCGAGAACTCTTAGCAAAATCTAGGGGAGTTGACAAAATTCGAATCCACTTGGTAAACTATAGGAGATTTGCGAAAATTTGGATTTATTTTGTGAAATTAAGGAGTGTTGGACAAATGGAGGAGACTTAGCAAAATGTAGGGCAGTTGGCAAAATTCGAAGCCACTTGGTAAAATACAGGAAAGTTGTGAAAATTGTGCCTTTCTTGTGCAATTAAGGAGAGTTGATAAAATTCGAAATGACTTGGCGAATTCAGGGAAGATGTAAAAATATCGTTTTTTTTCTGTAAAATTTTGTCGAGTTGGGAAAATTCGAATCCACTTGGCGAAATATAGGCGTGTTGGCAAAATCTGTGGTAGGTGGCAAAATTCGAATCCACTTGCCGAAATATAGGCGAGTTGTGATAATTGGGATTGGGTTTGTGAAATTAAGGACAGTTTGTCAAATCAATCAAGGGAAATTTCAAACTGATATATCAAAATTAAGACGAGAAGTAAATATTGGGGTAAATTCTATTTGGCAAAATTGAAGTGAAATGTGCAAAATGGAGGAGTTGTGAAAAATTGCCTTACCCCCATCCCCTCGAGTGAAAATCTAGACATTATTTGCTCAGTTGGCAAATTTTGACTTTCGAGTTGGAATTTTTTTTTATCCCCCCCCCCCCAACTATAGTCCTTCGCTACACCCTGAGTATAAGTACAATTTGATAGTATAATTTTCACTCTCCTGTAGATAATTTATTAGTTCCATCCAATCTTCCTTATTTTCAAACTAGTGAAGAACTTTCTTCCTGTAGAGAGATAACGTGACGTATGGTGGCCGAGTTGTTAGCGTACTTGGCTACTAATAAAAGGACCTGGGTTCGAGCCTAAAATACATCATGGTTTGTCTGTGTTGCCCTCCTTACAGATCTTCTCTATGGTGGTATTATACCAACAGGTTGCTGTCAGACCTCTATGGCAAACAACTGCCTGAGCTATAATTAATTTATGTTTTATTATATAGGTAACGTTGAATCGAAAGATACAGAAGGCTAAGCATAATGAAGACTTTCCTTCCTCTGGGGTTTATATTATTCAGGATTATTCGTACAATTTATGCTTTTACTCAGGAGCATCCGTTGAAACGTTTTCAAGGGTATGGGATGGTGAAAAACTTATATAAGTATCCGTGAGAAAATATTTATAGTTTTACCCTAGCATTACTAAAATAATGCTTACGTTTAGAATAACAAAAATAATCTACTTTAATGAATGTCGTTGTAGTTAGTGAAATATAAGGTTTGAAAATAAATTTTTCATGTAAGACTTGGAATCATTATTTCCCCTTACTGTGGGAATCTCTGCCAGTAACTTTTTATTGCTTACTTTGACAGATTGCATTTATAGCACTTATTTTACTTAATGTTCCTATCAAATATCATTCCTTTTGATTATTTCACGATTAGGAAAATATAACATTTCAACAACAGTAGCGGTTTCTTCACATCCCATTTCCATCCCTCCTGGACGTTGTGTTCTTGTGACACAAACAAAGAATTCCTTTCCTTCATTCTCCTCGTTATGCGGTTTCCCAAGTACGCCGAGGACAAATGATATATATATACATACGCCGTGAGATTAAGATTCCTCAAAGCTGGGCCTTTTCAGTACTGAGAAAATAACATCATTGAGATTTAAGTCATTTATCACAGCACTTAAATGGGATTAATTGCACGAGACGGCGTTATCTCGAGACAAGTTCATATATTTCTCTGCAGTTAAGAAAGAGGCCCCCATTCCCCTTCGCTGCTCTTTAACGATCAGCTTTATTTCACGTGCTGTGAAGCGTTGCCATCTGCGGATGCTTAATTCTTTACTGCGCGTCGGAACTTAAGATTCTGTGCAATCAATGATACGGCCGAAGTGAACCAGAAGGAGAAGGTTTGATTTTATTTTATAAATGTAAAGCAACATTTAGGTTTGATTCTTCCACTAAACTAATAAAAATATTCGATTACCTAGTGTTTTATGGGTTAATACCATCTGGCAAGCGAAATTGTGTCATAAATTCGCCGATCACAAATTACTTAATATGGAGCATTTCTGCTTCACTTTATGGCTATGTTGCTAATATGAAGGAAATGGAGCCTTATACGATTGTGAGTTAAGAAATGATGTGTTAAATGTTTTAAATGCTGGGGAGCTTACGTAGAGATGAAATCGTTTGGTCAAAAGAGTTGTAAGTGAAAATTTCGTTACTCTCGAAACGTTGCTCACACATTCTAAGAAAAACGAATCTAGAAGAAAAAATTGTCTTTCTATTTATCCTTAAGAGTTTGAAGAATTATATTGCTATTCTTTAAGTGACGCTTAATATGGATTAAGCAGTAGGCAAATATATATACCATAGTTTAGTGGCCGCCAATTGCTCGTTTGATCCAATCATTCACAATGTGCTACCCATTGGTCACATAGGCAGTCTTACGAGCTATACAATCGCACTTAAAACTAGAGCACAACAAAGTATATTTAATACGTACTACATAAAAAATGCTAGTTAAATCCCATCAAAAGTTGGGTGCGAAACATAGTCCATTGATAATTCTTCTTGTCGATATCTTCATTCACAGCTTTCCACCGTTAGCATATTACCCATAATTGTCGTCGGTAACGTAATACTCCATTCACAAGGTAGGCGATGGCAGCGTCTCCAGAAGTGTCAGACATCTTCCGAGGAATTACTCCCGACCAACTGCAGATACGAACCTGATCTGTTAACCCAACAGGACTACAACTAAATGGGACCAACAGACCGAATTTGGGACCAAACCGATCTTCTGCTGAGGTTCCGCCATCCTCACCGTCCTTATACTATGGCGTAAAAACTGGCACCCTCCCGTCACATCTCGGTGAGAAGCGGCTGCTTAAAGAGATATTTATTTATTTTTTTGGGAAAAATATATTAGTTCCAACCGCAGTCTTCTAGCATTCCATGAGAAATAAATACAGATCTTGTTTCGAACTGAATGTTCATTTTTCAAGATATTAAAGTGTTTGAAGCATAGGTGAGGGGATTTATTCGCTTTCTTATCACAGAAACTTCAGGTGTCATTGAGAATTTTATTTTAAGATTGAAAAGATTGCGTGAAATCAGACAAACACCGACGCACATCCCACAACCTGAACTCATTGCATGTGGAGTGACCTTTCTTTGTGAGATACACCCTTATAATGTTGATGATTTTTTTTTTCTCTTTTCTCTTATTTGTTTTTTCTATTTGCGTGACAGAAGGAAGAGGGGCATATGACACCAAATTCATTTGGCTTAGGTCGTTAAAGTGTATTAACATGGACCAGCAGACACAGTCGCATAAATATTATTCACACTATTTAAATCTCCTCTATATGGAACTGAAGGGAGTACAGGATTAAAGTACAGTCGCATAAATATTATTCACACTATTTAAATCTTCTCTATATGGAACTGGAGGGAGTACAGGGTTAAAGACATAGCATAAATGATTCCTAAAACAACCTAGTTAATTTTGTCCCGGAATATAATTGTTCTCTCAATTTAAATTCTTGCCATTTTCTGAAAAAAGAGAAACATTCCTGTAAGTTTTTCCCGACACTGCTAAAAATAAGTTATGCAGGACTCATTGTTGTGCAGTCGGCTTAATGCTAAGGATACTGATGTATGAGGAGAGAATAGTATTAAGAAAATATCCCTGCAATCCGTTCTTGGTATTGTTTTAGTTGAAATACGGAAGTCACTCTAATCCATTAATAACAATTTCAAAGCAAAAATTATCTTGAATCGCATGGAATACGAACCTGTGGCAACCTGATTATATAGCAGGTGCTCATTTACCACTGAGGTTATGATTTCCGATTCAGGATCTTCTCTGGTGATTTAAATATTCTTACCTACGGGGCAAAACTCAGGGACCGAAAGTGAACTCAGTCGCGCCAGGCTCATAATCTGCAGATTTCAGATTTAGACCCCAACTCTGACTGTATTGAACTTTTCTCTGTTAACTCCAGTTACCTAACACAAATCGACATGGAAAGTCATCTATCCGTTGGACTATTCAGTAAGCCGTGTACAAGAGAGCCATTCCCAATGTACCTTAAAGAACATGTTGGATGACCTTCATGAGAATCTTTCATTTGTATCCTAACAATTATCCAGTGATTAATCTTTCCTACTTTTTGTTATGTAATTTGGGATTTTTATTACTTGTTCGTTTAGCCCATTGTATATGCAAAAGTGACACTCAAAGGTAAAACATCCGAACCAGGAACAAAGCGCAAATTCTATTTACACTTGAAAAGTAACATCATCTCTGCTGCCATTTGGCATAATGAATATAGATGGTATCTGTGTCTGCGATATATTAATAATCATGATATAAATGATAGTTTTCGATGTTGTTTCAGTTGAAATGCAAGAAATCACTTTGATACATCGATATCAATTTTCGAGACATACATAACATCTATCTTTATTATGCTAATTGAAAGCAAAGCTGGCGTTACCTTAAAAGTGCATAGACTTTGAGTAGTGACCCGTTAAGCAAGAATGCTCATATCATCAATAAAAGAGATCTTGCTTAGTGGCAGGTAGTTCAGAGACAAAGGATCCACTATGTCATCAGGAGGTCGTATTCTCGCATCGCACACGATTAAGATATATTTTGTCTAAAATCGTTATTGATGTATTAGGGTGACTTCTTGTATTTCAGTAGAACCCACTGGATTGACATAAGCACTTCATGAGATCTTCTGAGATATAATTTTTCAGTTGCCAAAGTAACACTCTTTTAGACTTTTAGAATACGATTAGCGGCATGCTACCCCCCCCCCCCTACTCCCCACTTTGAGAATGCTACTAAGGCAAATAGACGCAAAAAATTGTTGCACTTATGCATATTGCATCCATTTTCCGAGTCATTTTTTAACACCTCTCAAACGGAGGAAGAAATACTATAATGAAAATCCAGTCCATTGTCCCCCAACAGCACCTACATTTTACCATTTTCCGGATCGATTGATAATTTCTGGCTCGCCCTTTATTCTTTCTAGATCCGGGCAGCAGGTTTAACGGCAGCGGGTTTAAAGCAGTTAATATTCAACGTACACAGGTAAGTTGACTATTAATGCCAATCGGTTAAAGCAGCTAATATTCAACGTACACAGGTAAGTTGAATATAACTGCTTTAACCGAATGGTGTCTCACATCTCATCTACTGTAGTAAGCGAAAAGAATGAGACTATATCATCTTTAAACATCAGTTACAAATTTACAAGCTACAAGGGTCGTTGTCGTCCATGGGTAATGAGATGACTTGTCAACAATTCTTGTTACAGACACACCCAGGATGTGGAGTAATCTATGAGTGCTTAAGCAGATCACTATTCCTAGAAAGACACGTGTATTACTTAATCAGTCTGTTTTTCCCTCCTTCAGCTTAATTTAGCAAATATGAGTAAGGACAAGGGTCCCACGATAATATATATATTAATTTAATCGGTAATGAAAAAAAATATATTTATATACCGTATATGATATACTAGCAGAATAGCCTGGCGTCGCTTGGGCTTTAGTAAATAATAAATGATTATGTAACAAGCTTCCAAAGGCGTATTCTGAACGGAAGGGCGGACACGCGTCTTTTGTACATCGGTGGTGATCTAATGGAAGAAGTTTTCTGCTTCCTGCAATTCCTCAGGTACCTACGGTTCTAGATTTTGTGTGGTAGTCTTACTTGTGTCTTTCTGTAGGTGGTTTCGAGATCGGATTCTTAGCCGCGGTACCTGACATATGCCACAACATACATATATATATATATTGAAATTTTATTACATGTGCATATACATATGTTCTTTTCCAATCCAATCGATGTTCTTTTTTTACCGAGGGCAGAAATAGATTTAGCGGCGAAAATCGTCGACGTTGCGCATTACTATCTGAGCCATCGTCACCCCTGCCTAGTTGGTTTCTCTCTCTAAAATATTATGCTGGTCCCATCTATTTAGAAACTCACGAGTCGTCACTGGGCGTAACTAATTATTATGCAATTGTTATCAATAATAATTATAAGTGAGGTCTCCCAGTATTCTGTCTGTATTGCATAATAATTCAAACACAAATATAATCGTTTTCCTTGCAGATTCCTCATTATTTCTGTAGGCTTTTCCTGTGCATTTCTACTTCATACACATTAGTGGAATATAAATATATTTAGAAGAAAAACGTATCGTTTCTGGTGAATGTAGGTTACTCGTTTCAAAAGAGTTTTTTTTAATTATGAATAATAATAATTATGAATAAATTATGAAATGCTATAATTAAGGAATGATTGGAAAAAGGGATATAGTGATATTTTATTAATACCTATAGTGCACAAAAAGAATGTTTCAAAAACTCTTAGTGGGAAAAATTAGTTTCTCCATTGAATAGGATTCGAAGAAATACCTCCCAGTCATATGCCAGCTGCTCAGGTCACTGGGAGGCGTGTTTTCGAATCATATTCATCTGCGAAGTTATTTTTTTTTCATAAAAAGTATTTCTTCATTTATATGTCACCAGGTAATCTGGGTATTTATTATCTAAGAATGATTAATTGTGCTCTTGTTAGATAATTAACAAAATAAAGTTGCATTTGCCCTTACCCCATGGCGGCAAGGTGCAAATCATTCCTACCAACTATCATCTGCCATGGAAATTCAGATTCTATCATCTGCCATGGAAATTCACACTGTCATGGATCATCTCCCATGGACATTCACACTCGATCATCTGCCATGGAAATTCACACTGTCATGGATCATCTCCCATGGACATTCACACTGTTACATCTCCCATGGACATTCATATTCTATCACCTGCTATGGATATTCACATTCTATCATCTCCATTGGACATTCATACTCTGTCATCTGTCATGGACACTCGCACTCTATCATCTGCCATAAACATTCACATTCTATCCTCTCCCATGGAAATTCACACTCTATCATCTCCATTAAACATTCTCACTTTATCACCAAAATGCAAAAGTCTGTCATAAATAGTTCGTTTTTTTTTCAAAACAAACTAAAAATGAGACAAAATTAACAGATACAACAATCAACTATAAAAGAGTCTTCCCATAACATTTTCTGATTTACATATGCTTAGTTAAATCAGAAAATGAAGATGCAATATTTAATTATTTCGTTTAATCTTTAAAGCAAAAGATATATAAAATGTGGCATTTATCGGTGCAAAATGTCTTCAATAAGTATCCTGTGCTCTCTGTAGAATTTCTTCTTGCATTCCAAACAAATGTTTAAGAAACCAAACAAATATACAAAAGAAAAAAATCTGTATTTTGTCCACTGAGAAAACCAAACAAAAAATATATATTGTTACGAGAGGTGAACAAACGAAATCGTGATGTGCTGCATCATTTTGATGCTCGCGTATTTTGATGCTTCAGCATGTGGATTACATCACTAGTCTATTGGAACAGTAAGAACTCGAACTATAATGATTTTAACAGGAATGAAAAAGTTAGTAGTGTTTGAATGTGTATATTTCCTTTGTACTAAGTGAATTAGAATAAAGTTAATGTTAGGAAAGTTTCTAAAGATATTTGGAGATTAGGTCAAAGAAGAGAAATGTTAGTCGAGCAAGTAGAGATGACCTCAACTTCTCTGTAGGAAGAGTTCATCGTCTGATGCGTGGTGATCAACGTCTGAAAAGAATTGGTTCTAAGAGCCCAGTATACTTAGTTGCAATTTTGGAGTACTTGATGGCTGAAATTCTGGAAGAAAATCATTTAATGCGTGGTTATTTTTGGTTTGTTTAAAGAATTGGTAAGATTATTCTTGGTAGTTACAAGTTTTTTTTGCAAATATGATTGTGCCACATATTGAGTATTGTAAAAAGTCTTATTTTATATATTGAGTGGGGACTGTAAGAATTCTAAAGAAACGACTATTTGTAATAATAGTTTAAATTTTAAATATTCTTTTGATGGTTTATTTTCATATTGATGAAGATAAAAATTTGTGTTAGTTGAATTTATTTTGTATTTGTGTTTTTATTCATACTTTTGTAATAAATTAGTTCATTTATAAAATTTTGTCGCTAAATATTCTTTTGAATTCACGCTCACGAATTTCCTATTAAAACCTATAACAATATTTTTTTTTCCTTTCTCCATTGGATATCTTGTCACCCTCCAAGAACTTTTCGTATGTACTTCTAAACTTTAAAACTAATAAGCATTCAATTCTTTGCAGATGCTGTCGTAGTAATTTATTTGCTGACTTCTTAAACGCTATGGTGTGGGAACTGGCTTAGTAATTACAGCGCCAATCTCGTAAGCTGATTTCCCAGCATCGACCTCTTCTGGCATTGGCATTTATCAACCCTAATCCCATTCTTTCCTCGGTAAGAAAGGGGGTAGCGGTGTGCTTGAAAAGATCGCCGTCCTTTGGATAACAGTTAAGAGTGGCCCCGTGTGCAACAGATGCTCTATGTGCAAGAGATGCTCTCTGATGCTCCTTGTGCAAATTAAGATGCAAGTTGCAAGCCTTCATGTGAGAATTCTATCTGTAACGTAACAGTTGTCAAATGGGCCACATTTGTCTCACACATCTCTGAGCCCACGGGTTCTTGTTACCTGACCATTTAACTCATTATGTGCTCAGCATGCATTTCCGAAGAAAACACATCTCAATCTTAATGATTCTCCTTTTTAGAATATGGAAATTACGCAATATTTATTCTTTTGACTTATTGTTAACACTAATATAGCATATAAAATATCAAATAAATTTATTCAACTTTTCATTTAGCTGTTATTATGTTAATGATAGCATTGGTTTATCTGCAATTATTAAAATGATTCGTCGTTTATAATATTTCTCAAAATATAAAATGTATTTCTATCATTCGCGTATTTCTATTCGATAGCTAGATCGTTTGTGCGACATAAACATTTGCATGAATCTATTAACAAATGTATAACATTTAGCCAGACATAGACAGTGAAACATGCCGCAAATTGCAATTATAAGCATATTATTCAGTTTTAACCGAATTTAAGCATCGTGGAGCAAAGAAGAATGGCTTCAAATATGAAAAGTGAATTTAATTCCTGACCCACAGAGACATTGGTAACTAAATACTTTATGCTTCATAATTTGATTGTGAAATCGTTCTAAATTTGATTATAATTAAACGATTTCATTTTTAAAAAAAGAAACCACATTATAAAATTTGCTTCCCGAAAACTTTTATTGTTTTCGGATATTTATCTAAAGGAAATCCTTTATATCCTTAATCCTTTAGATAAATATTTCCGCTGACAGTATTTTCAGACATCTTTAGTAACATATAAGATAATATACTGTATTAAAACAAGCCATCCAGTGGCCGAGTGGTTAGCGCGCTTGGCTACTGATCTGGGTTCGAGCCGGGGTAAGGCATGGATGTTTGTGTTCTCTTTCTGCTGAGGTCCTCGCAGATCCTCTACTGTGGCATATAAACTAAAAGGTTCCTGTCAGACCTCTGTGGCAAACAGCTGCTTGAGGGGGGTGTTTATTTTATTTTATTAAAACAGTTAATTATTTTACCGCAAACGGTAATATAATTAACAATAGCAAAGTGGTTCGTTTGTACTCCTTAGAGTTTTGTATTTTGCAGGCGTTTGGCAGTTCTTAGTGTCTTGAAAAGCAGTGTTCCTTCCTTATAAGTTTGGTGTCTCTCTTTGAAATACTTCAGGTATTGTACTTTAATCTTTTCTCCTCGCATTTATTGTTAAGATCATGGCGCCTAAAAACAAGATGGCAACCTCGCGAAAGAATTCAGCTCTCGCTAGCAAAGTATCAAGCTCGCCAATGGGAGAAGCAGCCCTCCAAGGTCACCCCCTGCCCATAGCGCTGGGTTGTCGCTTTCGGACGATGATCTGTTGGCGTCAGTCTCTAAATGTGTTGAAACTGTCTTCAAATCCCAAGACTGTTCAAAAGATTGTCTCATTACTCACAGAAGCAGTTACTTCTGCTGTTCTGCAGAAATAAAAAGAACTGTTTAATTTTCCACGGAGGCTATACATGAGCTAAGAGATCAGCTTAAAGAGAAAGATGTAGCAATAAATTAACTACGTTCTGAGCTTTCTTTGAAGTGCAATGAACTTGAACAGCATCAACGCATAAACTCTATCAGAATTTTTGGAATGGAAGAAGTAGATACGCCTACTGATGACCCTGCATTAAAAATTTCAATGAAAAATTAAACGTTGACATTTCCGTAAATGACACTGACCGCAGTCATCGACTGGGGATTGAGCGGAACGGCAAGCCCCGACCGAACACTGTAAAATTCTGTTGATATCGGAAAAGAAATGCTGTGTCCCGTGCTAAAAGTGAACCTAAGCATTGCTAATGTTTTAAGTAATGTATTCTGTAAATCCTGCACTTCTACAGAAAATTATGCAAGCGCAAATGAACCATTATCCTATTCCAATAAATCATTTAATAATCTGGAAACCGTTAAGCTAAAAACTGTTACCGAAATCGAAGTTCTTAACCTTATAAATTTGTTAAAAAACACTCGCAGTGTCGGGCCAGATGGAATCCCTCTCATTATTCTAAAAATTCTTTTCTCATTAATTTCTGTACCCCTTTGTGATCTAATTAATTGTTCATTTCAGTCTAATGAATTCCCAGTTCCATGGAAAGAAGCCATCATCTCACCTATACCTAAAATTTCAAATCCTTCTAACCCTCCGGACTATCGACCTATTTCAACTACACGTGCTTTAAGCAAAATTTTATAAAAAGCCGTCGACAGAAAATTATCGACTTTTGTTGAAAATTTTAATTTACTTACAGTTCGGGTTTAGGAAAAATTGTTTAACTGAAACTCTAATGAGACGTCTTGTTAATCAATGGAGATTTGCTTTAGACAGTAAAACGAAAACAGTTGTGGGACTGGTTTCCCTTGACATCTCGAAAGTATTTGATTCAGTTGAACACAAACTTATCTTGCAGAAACTCTGCTATAATATTCATCTATCGCCCTCAGCTCTTCTCTGGTTTAAACATTATCTCAAAGACCGTGTTATCCGAGCTAAATTAAGCACTAATGAGATGTCTACACCTCTTAAAATCAATCGGGGTACATCAAGGAACCATTCTTAGCCCACTTCTCTTCACCCTATCTGTTAATGATCTAGAATCCTCCACCAACTACAGTATTTTTATGTATGCATACTTCTTTCTTTTACCTCAAGTTCTCTCACTTCTTAAAAACAAAAAGAAATAGAAAATAATATTCATGATGTGCTTCATTGGTATACTAAAAATGGATTCACTATCAATATCAAGAAAAACGATGTTGTTTTTCTTTCAACTTCAAATTCTCCCCCGGCTGACACATACATTAAAATTAATAACACCCATATTAGTTTCCACTTCCATGAAGTACTTAGGTATGATGATAGATAATAATATTGACATTGGAGTTCACATTAATAAAACTGCTTCATCAGCTTCTAAAAGAACTTAAATACTGAGGTACATTCGAAACTATATATCCCCCTATGCCCCAATATTCTACAAAATTTACATCCGACCGAAACTCGAATACTGTGCTTCTACTCTTTTTCTTATTAATAAAAAGAACTCTTATAAATAAGAAAAAGTTCAAAATGATGCTCTCAAAATCATCAGCAAAATCTATTTTAACAAATGAAAATCTCTAACACTTGCTGATATTCGTTCCAACTACCAAATTCCCACTCTTGAATCTAAAAGAAAGCTGCGGTTTTTTTCCCTTATTCATGACACTATAACAAGTCTCATCCCCATCATTCGATTCTTGCACCCTTTATTCGAGTATGACATCGCCACATCCTTCGCTCTGATAATAAAATGTTTTCTAGTCTCAAGATTCTTAAATTTAAGTACAGTGAAATTTCTTTTGCCTTTCAAGCAACCTCAACTTGGAACTCTCTATCGAGCGATATAACTTCTTTAAATTCTAAAACAAAATTCAAAAACTTAATCACTCCTATTAGAAAATTGAAACGTTTGACCAACAACATCTCCTCATCCTACTCCCCATCTTTGCCCTTTGTCTGGATTATCCGTAATCTTATTTCTTTTCCCTATTCATTCATTTAATATTACTCTCTGTTGTCTTAAACCTTCCTTTTCTTTCCCATAAGTTTACTATGTTTTTTATCATATTTCATGTTATATGTTTGTCTTCGTCTGTGCAACTTGTCATTTTGTTTATATGTATCAAATAATTATGCAATTGTTGTAAATATGTTTATATTTTTGTACTATCATCAATATTTTTTTTAATTTCTCAAATGTACTGAGGCATCAAGCCACTTGAACTTTTAAATTAATATCCAAAATTACCTATACCATGGCTTTGCTGTAACCGTCCTGCACGAAATAAATTATTAATATTATTATTATTCAAGACTTTAAAATAGTTTTTAGTAAAGAACGCTTTACGTGAAGTAAATTACTAAACCTCGGTTAGTAAGCTTTGCTGTAATTGATGAATTACGCTTTAAATTAGATAGGTAATATATCATGATGACATAACGAAATGAGTAGACTGCCATGCAACCTTAAAAGACCAGAAATGCATATACTGAAAAGCGACATGAATAACCAGCATTTTCTTAGCCATGCTAAATTAAAACCACGAATATGAGAAACAGCAACATCGGCGCTAAAAATAAATGTCATTTGGTAACATTTTTAGAAGCTTGTGAACGCATACATATCTTAGGAGCACACATTGTAGGAAGAGCTATACAATATTAGGAGGGGGGAAATACTCTTCACTATGTAAAGTACTCGTGATTTGCATTTCCTTTTCCTCATATCTTTCTTGTCGACTTGTAAAACTTTTATCTCAGCATGTTATATCACTCACTAAGCATTTCCGTTAGGCGGAGATTTTAATTAAGTCGTTTTCGGAAACACGCTACATGATCAAGTGAGGTCTCGACAGCGTTAATGATAATTTTCAACCCAATGATTCACGCTGGAGTCCTGCAAATGTGTTAATGTTCCCAATGATAATTCATGCATCAACGATGAATCTGTAGAGCTCATAAACAGAAACTGCTTAACTTAAACAGCTGGAGAGCCAAGAGATGATGGTAAGAATCCAATCAATAAATTAACTAATCGGTAAGCACATTCTCAATCAATGTTTAGAAATTAGTGGAGAGTAGTCATACTGCACTTCGCGTATCAGTAAATCGATCTATATCGATATAAAATCGTAACCGTTTAAGGGAAAGTCCCTCCGGTATCGCGCTTTCGACCACGCCCCTTTTCAAAACTCCCGGATTTTTCTTGATTACAGACACCCCGCTTGACCCACCTGTATTTTTAAGCCCCCCTGAAAAGTCCCCGATATTTCTCTACTCACTTTTAACTCTGAAAAACCCTTCGATTTTTGATGGCGCCATATAGTGTATAACACCTGTACTACATATAAAAAAAAAAAAAAATTGTCCTGGACGAATGGGCTCGTTCCCGCGAACCTTACAATGAGAAGCTACGTACAACGCTTTTACCCACTACGGCACAGTTTCTATATGGTTGAACGACCCACTACGCCACAGTTTCTATATAGTTGAACGATCCACCTACGCCACAGTTGCTATATGGTTGAAATGCTTAACGATGGATGATCTCTTTAAAATTGAATAAACGTATATTTTTTATTCGTAGAAAACCACATTTAACTTGGGATTAATTATTTTAAAATCACCTTTAACTTGGGAATTAATTTTTATTCCCAGAAAACCATATTTAACTTGAAAATAAATTATAAATGAATTTTTTTATTCCTTATTATTTGACTTACGAATAAATTATATTTAATTTGTGAATTATTTATATTTCTTGTAAATTAAAAACATTTTAACTTAGAAATATATTATTTTCATAAATGTTTTTTTATTTCTCGTGAATAAGGACGTCAACTCCTCACCCCTCCTGTAGACCACGTTTTACTAACGGATGAATCTGTAAAGTCTTGTTGAAAATTTTGAAACATCATTTTTTCCAAAAAAGTACACCTCTTTGCTCCGTATAATCATTAACGGTGCGATTCTGAGAAATATTTTTAGAAATAAACATACCCATTTCGCGAACTAAATGAAACAGATCAAAAATTTATGTTTCCATCACACATCGTCTCCCTATCTCTCGTCTCCCTATCTCACGTCTCCTGAGGGACCACATTTTATTGACGAACGTCGCAATAGAGGAAATAAATGCTTGAAAAAATAACTTTTCTCAAAAGTCCCAATTATCGAACCCACATTCTGCCGGTGACTGATTTTCCCCCCAACTATCATGCTGCATTTTAACAGACCAACGTTCTTTTGATGGCCGTCGCTACCAAAAGCATTATTTCAACAATCTGTGGAAAGTCCTACCATTTTCCAAACAGAACAAGAAATAAACATTATTTTTTCTAAGTACACATCTTAGGAATAATAATTATCAAAGTAATTTATTAGGAATAACTTTTCCAATCTGAGAATTAAATGAAACAGACCAACAAAAAAACATTATTTTTTCCAAGTCCATCCCTTTGCTCTATATAATAATTAGTGGTTCGATTCTGAGAAATATTTTTAGAAATTAACTTACCCATTCTGCGAACTAAATGAAACAGACCAAGAAATAAATTTATATCTTTCTCTGACATTTTTATTCTCAACCACGTTATAGTGATGGACGAAAAAAAAATTTACAAACTGAAAAGTCCTACAAATTTTTTTTTCCAAATTAGGAATCGCACGTCTCTGAAAAATAATTGTAATAAACTTTCTCAATCTGTGAAAGACAAAGTTCTCACATCTGATTGATACCATAATTTATTCCTGGGAGATTCTAAAATATCGATAAATAGGGTGCAGCAATCGTGTTCGAAATATAATTGTTAAAAAGTATGGATCCAAGAAAAAATTACTTCACGTTTTAAAAACACTTAGTTTAAGTATCTCCTACATTTGCGCAATGTTAACCTTTTATCGTCGTGCTCTCTTGTTGACAAAGTTCAGACCATGAACTATCATGTGATATTTCGTAAAGGGGTAACGTATCCGAAATGCATGACTGTATCAGTTGAAGCTCAGTCCACAAAAACTAAGATAGGTCTCTTAGAAAAGATATAATCATAAACCTATGAAAGAAAGAACCGAACACTTTCCTATTGAGAAGGACTATGTGATTCGGACATAATTTGAGCCAGATAGGCTTTTAAATGCTGTGAAGAAATTTTACTGTCGCCTTGACGGGGAAAGAAATTTAATGTCTTGTGAAGAAATTTAGTGTCGCCTTGACGGGGAATGAAACGATATTTGGGAAATGCATTCATACCTATTTCAGAAAACGGTGTAGGCGCTCAGTAATTTGCTGTTTTGAAGTGATTTTTACAGCCATTCGGAGATATTCTCTGATCCATTTCCATATATTCGAAGATATTTGCTGATCCATTCCCCTGTACTTTATTGATATTTTCCGTTATTTCTGACATCTATTCCAGTATATTTTGAAGGTATTCAATCAACTCCAGTGTACTTTGTTTGATTTTGCAAGTATTGTATCATCCAGTTCCGAAGTATTTTGAAGATATTCTGCCATTCATTGCAATGTGTGCGAATTTGCAGTTATTCTGACATCCATTTCACTGTATTTTAGTGATTCTCATTTAATTTTACCAACCATCTCGTTGTTTTTCTGATTTTGAGGGGGTTCGTTAATGCACGTAATTTGATTAAACGGCGTAGTCACAGAACGAAAGAGCTCATTGTTAGATAGAGAAAGGGTACTTAGACCGATGTGAGGAGGGAAATTGAAACCTCCTGTCAAGGCAATTCAGAGTTTTTTTTTCGACGCTAAGAAAGCATGGCTCTTCTGCACACTTCTCCACACGTAAAGTCCCATTCGACGAACAGTTGTATTTTCTAAAGCAGTATCACCTTTCTCACGGAGGATAGAGGTTAACAGAAATAAGTCTCAAATGATGTCATCATTTGATGGGTGAAACCTGGGAATAACAGCTTGTGAACCAAGCGTGCTACGGTCTTGGCCATCCGATGCCTCTGTATTATATGCGAGTTTACAGTTAATCTGTTTATATTATCACACTATGCTGTCAACCCTCAAGTTCAGTACATTACGTTTCACATATTTTTTTATCAATCAGATCAGTCCATTCACGGTTTTACCACCATTCCCGATTCTTATTCAAAGAATTTTGCCAACACCTGTTTTTCTGTTCCAAGTTTTATCCCCGAACCACTTTTTTTGTTTAAAGTTTTAATACCTTAGCAATTTCTTGTTTGAAATATTTTAATACCAGACACAAAGTTTGCCACACGCTTGTCATTTTTCCCATGTTATCCTAAGGGAAGTCAAACCTCTTCATAACTTAATATTTGTACCCTTTGATATTCATTTCTGTATTTTATCAACTAAACCAAAATTTTTTAAAAATAAGAACACGTTTTCTGTTTTGTGTTTCATCATCAAACCAATTTTATGTTCAAAATATTTTTGTATCCGACACAAGATTTGTACACTAAAACACAAATCACATGTTATCCCTGTGGGAGGTAAAATTTCACCTTACACCATTTTTTGATCTTTTATATTTCTATCTCGCATAAATTTTGTCTTTATTTTTTTAACGAAAAATGTGTATGAGAACACGCGTCTTGTTTCATCACAAAATATGTTTAAAAAAATTTCCTCTCGAACGCGTGTTTTGCACGGTAAAACGTGAATTCTATGTTATCTCTATGGAAGTGAAGTTCGTTCCTTACAGTAATTTTTGTTCGTTTTAATTTTGTATCTTACTCAAATTTTGTTCATATTTTTTAGGTAAGATAAAATTTGGTATGAAATAAGAACATGTTTTCTTGTTTAAAATTTGTCCACTAAATTATTTTTCTGATCGTAATATATGCAATTGAATGAATATTTCGTTGCAACATATTTCTCTCCGACACTGCGCTATAGTAGTATATTCTTATGGAAAATGAGTGATTCCATCTGTCAAGTCACTAGCTCACATAAATTTTTAACATTAGTTTTCCAAGTCAGATGAAATCTGGTGTGAAATAAGATGTTTTAGCATGAAATCAGTTTGTGCTCTTAATGAATGCAACTGAATGTATTTTCCGTAGCACAGTTTCAAGACACTATCTCGCAAAAATTCTGTCGTTATTTTTCAAGTAAAATGTGGTATGTGCATGTTTTCAAACCTTTTCCACCGTTTTCTGAAATACGTATGGATGTATTTTCCCAAATATCGTTTCATCCCCCGTCAAGGCGACATTACATTTTTTCACACGACATTAAATTTCTTTCCCCGTCAAGGCGACAGTAAACTTTTTTCACAGCATGTAAAAGCCTGTCTGGCTCAAATTATGTCGGAATCACATAGTCCTTCTCAATAGGGAAATGTTCGGTTCTTTCTTTCATAGGTTTAAGATTACATCTTTTCTAAGAGACCTATCTTAGTTTTTGTGGACTGAGTTTCAACTGATACAATCATGCATTTCGGATACGTTACCCCTTTACGAAATATCACATGCCTGAACTGTGTTGGAATAAATGATGATATTAATCAGATGTCATGGCTTTCTGGTTCGTAGTATGGAAATGTTTATCCCCAAGAAATAGTTTTTCCCAAAATAAATTCCGATAATAATTACTATTCAGAGTGAATTCGTCTCACACTCCACAACCCTATTGGCGATACTCTTTAGTAACCCTTAGAATAACCTCTTTAGTAACCCCCCCCCCCCCCCTCCTCCTATTACTGTCGCTAATGAAGGGAATAGCTCATCAGACCTTATCAGCAAAAAATATAGTAGAGATCATCTAGCGTCCTTCCGTAGTTCAATCTGTGAACCCTTGTGTCACCCCCAAGACAACATATTGATAAGAACAGACCATGAACTTTGTCAACAAGAAAGCACGACGATAATACATTGCGCGTTAAAACTTGTAGGAGATGCTTAAAATAAGTGTTTTAAAACGTGAAGTAATTTTTTTTCTTTGATCCATATTTTTAACAAACGATGCTGCACCCTTTTTATTAATTTTTTTAATCTCCTGGGAATAAATGATGGTATGTGAGAACTTTGTCTTTCACAGATTGAGAAAGTTTTCTAATAAATTATTTTTAGAGACGTAAGATTACTAATTTGGAAATTTTTTGTAGGACTTTTTAGTTTGTAAATGTTTTTTTCCGTCCGTCAATAAAACGTGGTTGAGAATAAAAATGTCAGAGAAAGATATAAATTTATGGTCTGTTTCATTTTGTTCGCAGAATGGTAAGTTAATTTCTAAAAATATTTCTCAGAATCGAACCACTAATTATTATACAAATCAAAGGGATGGACTTGGAAAAAATAATGTTTATTTGTTAGTCTGTTTCATTTAATTCTCAGATTGGGAAAGTTTATTCTTAATAAATTACTTTGATAATTATTTTTCACAGTAAAGGGTCTAATTCCCATGGGATAAAATAATTATTTAGCAGGACTTTTCAGATTCATCCGACAATAAAACGGGGTCCACAGGTGGGGTGAGAAGTTTACGTGCTTATTTCCAAGAAATAAAACAAGATTTATAAAAATAATATATTCTTAGGTTAAAACAAAATTCATTTATAGAAATATATTCCTAATTTACAAGGAATATTACATTTATTCGCAAGTTAAATGTAATTTACAATAAAGAAAAATATAATTATTCTTATGTTAAATGTGGTTTCTAAGAATAAAAATTCATTAAAATAATTATTCCTACGTTAAATGTGGTTTTCTAAGTAAAAAAATATAATTATTCCTATGTTAAATGTGGTTTTCTAAGAATAAAAATAAAATTTATTCGTAAGTCAATTAATAAGGAATAAAAAAATTCATTTATAGGAAAAATCATTAAAATAATTATTCCTATGTTAAATGTGGTTCTCTAGGAATAAAAATATAATTTATTCGTAAGTCAATTAATAAGGAATAAAAAATTCATTTATATAATTTATTCCCATTTTTCACAGTAAAGAGTCTAATTCCTGTGGGATAAAATTTTTATTTAGCAGGACTTTTCAGATTCATCCGTCAATGAAACGTGGTCCACAGTAGGGGTGAGAGGTTGACGTGCTTATTTCCAAATGTGAAATAAAAACATTTATGAAAATAATATATTCATAGGTTAAAACAAAATTCATTTATAAGAATAATGTATTCCTAATTTACAAGGAATATTACATTTATTAGTAAGTTAAAAGTGATTTTAAAATAATTATTCTCAAGTTAAATGTAATTTACAATAAATAAAAATCTAATTATTCCTATGTTAAATGTGGTTTCTAAAATTAAAAATAAAATTTATACGTAAGTCAATTAATAAGGAATAAAAAAAAATCATTTATAATTTATCCCCAAGTTAAATGTGGTTTTCTAAGAATAAAAATATAATTTATACTTAAGTCGATTAATAAGGAATAAAAAAAAATTCATTTATAATTTATACCCAAGTTAAATGGGGTTTTCTAAGAATAAAAAATGCGTTTATTCAATTTCAAAGAGATCATATATTAGTATTTAAAGAGCATTTAAAGCCATCTAAAACCCGTGGCGTAGTGGGTTAGAGCGCTGGTTAAACCTGAGGTTGTGGGGAATGAGCTTATCTGTCCAAGACACTTTTTCTTTTTATGTATAGTACTTATGGTATACAGATGGCGCCATCTGTATATAATATTATCATACAATATAAATCATATATATTTCAGATGGCGCCATCAGAAAAAATTCGTGAGTTAGGAAAATTCGGGGACTTTTCAGGGGGGGGGGGGGGGGTTAAAATACAGGTGGGTCAACCAGGGAGTCTGTAATCAAGAAAAATCGGGGAGATCTGAAAAGGGGGCGTGGTTGAAAGCGCGACATAGGAGGGACTTTTCCTTAAACGATTACGATTATTATATCGATATAGATCAATTTACTGATACGCGAAGTGCAGTATGACTATTGTGGAGCCAATAGATTTATACCGATCTCCATTAAACTAGTTCCTCACTCTAACTTCTTATGACTTTCAAAATCTTCAGATAGCCTAAGTTCGAAGTATACGGCAGTTTAAGCCACAGTATAAAAGGTGGGAATTCTCCTCACTCTAACTCAACTGCTAGAGCAATTGGCGCGAAGCCGGAAGGTGGATTTTTTCAATTTTGCCTGATTATTACAGAATGGCATCATCGTAGCCACATTAATTAATTCCTACAGATCTCTTCTTCTTAAAGTACGAATTGAATATGATAAGAATAGTCTCTCGTATCAGGTTAACCTTTATTTGAGCTAACATTTTGTTGAATGTTTAAGAATACAAAGGCCAAATTAGGTTAAAAGAAAGAAAAAATATCATAATTGATAAGTTGGCGAACATTGTTTTCGGTGACGAACCTCATTTTAAAACAGATAATTTTATATCATTTAATATGTATAGATTATTGTGAGTGAGTGACTGATTAACTGACAGTAGTCATGCTACTTTTTTTTGGCATATTGACCTTGAAAAAGAGCCCCAAGCGTCTTCTAGGCTAGGTTAAGGGGTCGCAACCCTTCGGTCTCCACTGTAACCCTTTAGTTTCTAGGTCTGGTTGGTTGTTACCCCTTTAGTCTCTAGGTCTGGTTGGTTGTTACCTCTTTAGTCTCTAGGTTTGATTGGTTGTTACCTCTTTAGTCTCTAGGTTTGATTGGTCATTAACCCCTTCGACCCTCAATTTTTAATTGGATTGCCTCATTTTTCTGGAATCTGATTGGACGTGTTGCTCATTGGTGGAGGTTTTGATTGAAAAGGCTCTGCATCGGTTCAGGAGCACCAGTCATGGCTTTTTCAGACGTTGTTCTGGAATCTGTTCAGCAGTATTGGTGTGGTCAGTCCGATGAGCAATTAGTGCCTGTGTTTCTCGGACTCCTGGAGAAGCTAGTGTGCGACAGTGTCATCAGTTGACTACCCGAACCTTCTGTAGTGAAGGTGGTGCTGACGTTCACGCTGAAAGCCCACAAATATGATTACCCTGTGATTGAAGGACTTGAGGTGTCGACTTTGAAGACTTGGTTGAGACAATGAAGGCAGCCAGCGTCCTCTCCCAGTGATCAACATCCTCACCAGCGTGAACTCAGGTATGCTAGACACTAGCTGTGTTCCAGATAAGTGTGAAATACATCACGTCTGCTGTGTGTAGATTTAGATGGTTTCCCTGTGAATGGTAAATTCCTGACCCATGAATTAGGTTATTCGGACTGTAGGGGCCTGACGGGTGTTTACAGATTCGACCTTTCCTTTGTGATGGACATTTCTCAGAACGACTGGAAAACAATTCATTACATATCCAAACACATCACGGGCCTTGCCTTTTATCCTTGTGTCGGTGAAGTGGTGTGGGAGTACGGCTGCCTGGACGATATTGGACGATATTGCACGTTGGACATTGACACTACACACACATCCATGAAAAGTGCCACAAGCCTTTTGTTTCTGTCATCGCTTACAAGGGAGGATTCTACGAGAAGCGGCTATTGGCCAGACTCAGTAGAGCCTCGCTGGATCTAGAGAAAATCTGCTGTCCACACTTCAAAGACCTTCCTAAAATACCTGGAACTGAGTGCAGTTATCACTAGCGTACTGGTGTGCATTGTTCACAAGCCAAGACAGCAACATTTAGCACATGGATGAACGAGTATATCGAGCAGCACTCTACGCAATGGACCGGACGTTAATTAGTTAACCACACGGACAATTACAGGCTTTTCCTTTGATGAATTTGTGGGACTTGTTCGACGGACCTGACTATTTTGATGAGGACGCCCCATCTATGATTGAAGATACGAGTCCTGTTGAAGACAACCCTTCTGGGAATGAAGAAGGAACCCAACTGTGAATGAAGGCAACCCTCCAATTCCCAGAACCATCCATCTCAACTGTGACTCTGTCACTATCACCAGTTCCAATGCACCCCCCCCCCCTCAAACCAAAAACTAGGCGGAAAATGATGTGGAAGCCTTTCCCTCCCCTGTACGAGGATTCTCCGCTAGAGGTGTAACCTGCACAACCTAGGAGGGAGAAACGTGACGTCATCACCGCATGACAGAGACTTAAGCGACTGAAAAACCTGTAGAACACAACAGTTGTCGCCATGCAGCCTGCTAGTGAACAATCCTACCCTCTCGAAGGGGAGATTTTCGTCATGCCTAGACTGTACCGTGAATGCCTCCAGGTATACGTGCACCGTTACCGCAGCTTCAGTGAAAGAGGCCTACTTTACCCGACGAAGGAAGGGATCACTCTAACCCTTTTTGAGTGGCATTAATTAATAGCAGTGTCGGACAGAATCGACATCACTAATTCCACCGAAAGAGAGACTTGGTTCATGATGAGCAACTTACAATTGTGCGCTTACTGTATTAGTGATGGGTGCCGACGACTCGACATCATCAAATCCCTACCTGGTTTGACATCTTGCGGTGTGAATCTCACCTTGGGAAGAAATGTGAAACCATCGCCATGACGTGAAGAACAGCCTGGATCATCACCGCAGGTCCGATGTTAATTTTCACCTGGGACACGCCATCGTGGAACAGAGAGACCTTCTACTAGCATTCCTTTTGATTCCTCCAGCGGAAATTCAAGGACATTTGACGCAACTATTGACGGACATTATGGTGCACGATCTAATTCAAGCATTGCTACCTGGGATTAGGCTTATAGAGCCCGAGGATAAAGAAAATTGTTTGAATACTTATTTGAACGATGCAGTGCACTCGTTGGACATTGACACTATTGCTAATGCATTTGTTTACATATCGTGGGCTAGAGGCCTCCTCTGTTATGTAGACGACGCTTTTCTTTTCTCTCTGTCCTATGGTGACATGTTAAAGAGAGAAAAAGACAACAGGTATAATAGCGACATTGGTTTTGTAAATGAAAGTCCGATATTACCTAACAATCACTGTTGTGTACTCATTTGCGTTATGAATCGCATGAAGACAGCATCAACAACAGCTGTTCTATTGCAACAGCGCGCCAATTCAACAGCTGCTCAATTAAGCTGTTAAAATCACATTAAGTACAGTACGCTGATAGGGTTGGCTGTGATTTGTGGGGTTACGTTATCTCCAGATTATTTATACAGTACGCTGATAGGAGATTGTGGATTCTGTCCCCTGATCGATGATAGATTATTTATACAGTACGCTGATAGGGGTCGCTGTGATTTGTGGGGTTACGTTATCTCCAGATTATTTAGCCACACATTGCGGAGATTCTAGATATTTGGGAGGAAATATCTGGTGTAGCGTGTATAATAAAACAGTGGATATCAGATTATTCTTACGTAAACAACTGACGGTGAAAGGAATTTACTTATCTTTTTCTCAGTGGAAGAAACTCGTTACTCTGGACGATTGGGTCGGGAAAAATGTTGTGGGCTCCGAGTTACCGATTCCGTCTGGTGGAGGTGGGAACAAAGGAGATTTACTATGACCATCCGGTCATTTACATGTCGAGAGAGTTGTGTGAAGAGGCTGCAGACCGTACATCTATTGACGTACCTGACTCCCTTCCTATCGTGGTCAGGATTAAAGAAGGAAAGCTATTGCTGGTCGATGAACACCACATTGGAAAAAGCTTATTACGATCCCAAGAACCCTGGCAGCTATGGAGAGGTGACTCAATTTTCCCAGAGTACTGGGCAGGATCCAAAGACAGTCAGAGAATGGTTAGCAGGTCAAGAGACGTACACTCTCCACAGACAGGCAACGAGGAAATACCGAAGGAACTAAACATACGTGCCAGGTCTGGATCAACAATGGCATGCGGATTTAATATGTCTGAAAAATATTGCACGATTTAATGATGGCTATGGATACATACTAGTCGTTATCGATAGTTTATCTCGCTATGCATGGGCGGTTCCTGTGAAAAAGAAAACAGGAACTGCTTTGAAAGAAGCATTTGGACAGATTTTAGCGCAGGGTCATGAACCCATGACTCTAAACACCGATCAGGGGACAGAATTCACAAACCATGTCTTTCAAAAATTCCTAAAAGAAAAAACATTCACTTCTTCGTGTCTTATAGTGATAAAAAGCTGCTCTGGTAGAAAGACTTAATCGAACCCTGAGAGAAAAATTATGGCGCTATTTCACTAAACATAAAAATTTAAAATTCTTACACGGATATTCATAGGATTCCATAGTGAAGGGTTATAACCCTTCCAAACATCGAGCTCACGGCTTTGCTCCCAAGGACGTGGATCTCTTTAATGAGAGTATCGTCTGGGAGAGATTATACGGCTTGTCAAAGCAGGCAGAACCTGTCCGTTTTAAAGAGGTAGATCACGTGAGAGACCTAAGTTTGAAGCTTCCATTCAAGAAAGGAGCGTCGCGACAATGGACTCAAGAGATATTTCGAGTGAAAAGAATAGTGCCCAGAACACCTCCCATTTACGAAGTGACAGATAGTGATGGTAACAAGATACGTGGAACTTTCTATAGCCGAGAACTGCAGAAAATATATCCTCTGAACTCTAAGCAGTGGAAAAAATCTTGGACCGGGACCGCAAAAAAGGCGTATTAGTGAAGTGGAGAGATTATCCTACTCCCAGTTGGATACCTAGGAAATGGCTTTCTACTTAACTATCCCTTTCTCCGCCAGCATTGACGTTTACCCTTCTAACACTCAGAGCCATTATATTATGAGACTGGCACAACCAATCGAGCTGAATGGCGAATGAGAGGTAGCGCTATCCGAGATTTACATTCCTACGAGTTGGTATAATATCGACGATTCGAATAGTTTCTTCTCCATACATTTCAGATAGTTCCCCTCCTTTCCTAAAGATGCTATTAAGATCTCGCTAAGTTCGCAATACTTTGGAAAGCCTATGAAGAGAGCCGTCCCATGACCGAATGGTTAGCACGCTTGGCTACTGATCTAAGGGACCTGGGTTCAAGCCCCAGATAAGGCATGGATATGTGTGTTGTTCTTCTGCTGAGGTCCTGCCATCCTCACAGACCTTCTACTCTGGCATATAAACTGACAGGCTCCTGTCAGACCTCTGTGGCAAGCAGCTACTTGAGGGGGCATCAAATTCATGCAGATATAGATATTAAAGTGATGAAAAAAGATGATTTATAGTTGTTCCAGATTGGAGCTCCTAATTACATTCTTCAATATCAACGAGCTATGCATGGAAACTCCTAACTACGTCAACTTCGCTAGCAAGGTCAGAAAGGATGATGGTGATTTCTTCACCCCGATTCATCATTTTATTTTTACTTACTTCCCCCTCCCGTGATAAGGGGAAGCGAGAACCAGATACCCCATGGTCGTTACGAAAATGTGGAAGCTCTTTTCTCTACTATGCTTCAAACTATGCCTTTGGAAGAAAGAAAACACTATGGCCTCAAGAAACTGGCTAATAATCATACGCAAATCACCAATCGTGCTAGTTATTAGCTCACGTTCCCTGCCTCCTCCAAAGGTTTGGGAAAATTACTAGGTTTTGACAAATTCGAATATTTGTATAACATCTACGTGTCCAAGTATGCCATTGATATGATAGCTGGTATTTCTGGTATTTATGTGTACTCTGACCTGGTAGCGCCTCATTTATTAGGCGACACTTATGCAGAGCTGTTTCGTGTGATTAACCCCTCTACAAGAACACCAAACAACGAGGCTATAGTGAAAACTTTTACGACTGCTGATTATTACCCTCTGGCAAGGAACGTGTTCGAGAGTGTGAAAATATTTCTTCACACAGATAGTGGGGAACCGTTATCTTTTAAGCACGGTGAAGTTTTAGTCAAGCTACACTTTCGTCATGCAAATCAAGTTCGCAGAGCCTAACCCCTCAGCTACCTGATGTACTATAGGGTTCAGACGGGCGCAGGGGTGTTCAGGGGACCTCGGTATCAAAGAGGAGGAGGGTTCAGATCCTTATTTACAAGTATTGGACGTTTCGTATCCCCGATTCTGAAGCCCAGGGCGTTTTCTCTAGGAAAGCAAGCTGCTAGATCAGGAATTAAATTCGCTTCGGAAGTTGCATAAGGTCGCGACCCAAAAGAAGATTTCAAATTGAATTTGAAGGATGGTGCGGCTAACTTGTCAGAAGAAGCAGGGAAAAACCTGCGTGGAAGAGGTATAAAACTTAAGAAACAAAATAAAATTGTCAGATTGTAGAGATGAGGACATCTTTGCAAAATGAGCAAAGGAATCGTCTGGCGATTGCACTCTATCAGAACTCGACCTGTTTGGTATACCTCTGACCAACTCACAGACTAAAAGAGCTAGTTATGTTGTTTACCATCCCCTTGCTTCGTTAGAAGGAAATGCACCGTTGGAATTTAACGTCGTTGGAGGTGACGAATACATCGAGTTATGCCGATGTCACTTAAGAATCAAGGCAAGAATAACAGACGCTGCAGGAAGGGCAATAACGGATGCAGAAGCTGTTGCTCCATCGAACAATTTTTACACAGCTTGTTTAGTCAAGTAGATGTGGACTTGAACGAAAAATTAATGAGTGGAAGCCACAGTCTTTACCCTTATAGAAGTTTTCTGGAAAATGTATTTAACTTCGGATCTGACGCAGTAAAAAGCCATTTAACGTGTGGACTATGACGTGTGGACCCAGATGCTACACACAACCTCGGCCCAAATATCCTACTATATGGACTATGGCATCTGGATGCTGCAAGCAAAATGGAAGAATATGGGGATGCTAATCTCGGTTGGAAAACAACGAAAACTTTAGCAGGTTCGCGTAGCATCGAATTAATCGGATGGGTGCATGCGGATTGATTTCTTCAAGACATGTATTTTCTGAATCACGTAGACCTTTGATTGAGGATGACGAGGTCAAAACCAGAATTCTGTCTCATGACTAGCGAAGCAAACTCTCCTTACAAAGTGAAATTTGAAGAAGCTGCTTTCTACGTATGGAATGTCAAAGTCAGCAGTCTGACGCTACTCGCTCAGGCCCAGATGCTACACACAACCTCGGCCCAAATATCCTTTAAGACGTGTGGATGTCAGATCGTTCATTCTCAGCCCTGGAATTACTTTGTGCACGAGAGATAATTTATTCAGCTCACAAATGCCCAAAAGAGTCATTGTAGGGATCATCGACTCAGCTGCCATGAACGGGTCTTTTGCTAGAAATCCATACAACTTCAAGAATTACAATCTAAATTATATATCTCTGCATGCTGACATCGAGTAATTCCAATCTCAACAGCTCACCCCTGACTATCCAAATCATCAATATATACAATCTTATCAAATGTTATTGGAATCACTAGACGTCTGGAAAGACAACAAAGGGGTGCAATTTGGACGCTCAGCTTATGCGAAAGGATGCATATTGTACAGGTTCGAACTGTCTGCAGATGATAAACAATGTGAAGATTACTTTAATCTAGTAAAGACTGCAAATTTTAGATTGGAGATCAAATTCGGAACCCCTCTAATCGAAGCAGTGAGGGTGATTCTATATGTGGAATTCGAGAACATTTTGGAGATAGACCAACATCGTAAAATTTTATTTGATTTCTCTGTGATTGATTTTATTTGATACCCTTCAACTATCTCACGTTCTTTGTAATGACCCCTTTACTTGTGCTTTGTTTCTAGGAGTGTTCGCTAGAGACCAGCTGCCAAATATTACGAAAAAGCCATGTCTTTTTATCTTTAACGCCGATGTTTTAACCTCTACTGGAGACCACTACATAGCTGTCTACGAGAACAAGAGGAGAGCTGAACATTTTGACCCCCTAGTCATGGAGCCTAGCATCGAGGAATATTATAGGAAGACAGAGATGAACCGAATATTGTACCCAACGTTACCACTACAGTCGCCAGTTTCCATCACATGCGGGGTTCACTGTCTCTATTTCCTTTTTCTATGAATGAGAGGTGTGTCCTTGAAGCGGTTCCTGAAGGAACTTTATTCCTGTTACCTGGGATTTAATGAGCTCTTGATAACGCTATTTAATGGCATGCTTTATTTTTAGCCAGTCTTTTCCCACTATGCAATCGCCAAGTACAATTCTTGCTAACGGTTCTAGTCAGTGTGGAAAACCGCTTTTGTTTTGGAACTCATTCGCCATGCAGATAAATTGTTCTCTCCAAATCCCGACATAATCATCTACTGTTTTTCTTTGTGGCAGCCTGCGTTCGAATCCTTTAAACGAAAAGCCGAATTCGTGGAAGGCTTTCCCGGCCTATAGTTGAATGGAAAGCAACGTACTTTGCTCGTGCTGGATGATATGTTTGTTCAAGCTGCAGATGATACAAGGGTATCTAATCTATTCACATAGGAGTCTCATCATCTGAATGATCAGGTCGTCTTCATCACTCATAATTTATTTTTTCACGGTAAATGCGCAAGGAATATCAGTCTCAACTCGCATTATTTAGTTTTATTCAAAAACCCCAGGATATATTCACAGATTAGATTATTTAGCAAGACAAATGTTTCCCGGAGAGACGAAATTATTATTGGATGCATTTAAGCTAGCTACGCAGAGACCTCATGGTTATTTATTGCTGGACTGTGGAGTGAAAACACCAGATGAGCAGCGTCTTTGAATAGAATACTTCCTTCTGAATCTCCTGAAATTATTTACATGACGAATGAGGATTAAAATGAAGGAACCGTTTTTTCGTTATCTGTTGAACGCACCCTCAAAGAAACGTTTGGCGTTGTTGAAAACCGCAAGTGACAATGAGCTACTCGCTGTGTGCGAAATTTGTTTCAATTTAGTGAGAGCCAATCTGCCAGTTTCTTCAAATGTACTGAAAAAATTGTCCAAACACAAGTGCATTATAACAAAGCTAGCTGCAAAAACATTAGTGTGAAATCTAAACGTGCATACATACGTTAGAAAGGAGCCGGTTTTTGCTTCCTCTTCTCTCAAGTGTGGTTCCCCTGACAGCTAATTTATTCCAGCGATGAGTCTCTCCGTTAAAGCTGTAGAAAAGCGCCATCTAAAAGGGAAGACTGATGATCTCGATAGCGACATGCAACGCATTTTGAAATCTCCTGGAAATTCCGATCAGAAAGCAGAGGCATATCTGGTCGCTTTACGAAAAGATTTAAAATATTCGAAAAAAATCCGGGCGCCAGACGAAATGACAATCACTGCAGGGCTATTAGTAAAAGACATAATTGACATGACTCCTCGACACTTCAAAAGCAAGGTTCAAGAAAAAATTAAAACTTTGCCGGAAACAGTTCGATGGGATTCAAGAGGTAGGATTTTAAATTACAGAAGATCCATACCAGACTCATATCTACCAGACCATCTCACCGAAACAGTCAGAAAAAATCGAAAACCCGACATCCCGGTCAGAAGGAATTTATACAGCAAATGAATTGGGAAATTTTTTAATGTAAACGTCTGAAATATTAATGTCGCCTTAATAAAAAGAATGTGTCCCCATACTAACGTGTCTAGATTCGTTTTCCTTCCGACTGTATAACACGAATTCCAAAGCCTGACTTCCCATGCTCGTGGAATGCAGGCAGTGCATCTCCCCCATACCTGGAAGGTCGAGAGCTATGGGGTCCCCAGTGTTCGGTAACCGTATACTGCGGGAGTACAGTTCCATTGCACGTGACCCACTTGTAGGTAATATCATTAATCTTTGAAGGAGAAAAACAAAACTCATAGATCGCAATACACGCAATTCAGGGTTTAAAAACATTTCAGGTTTAATCAAAATAATAACCTGAATAGTCATAGCATAAGATGTCAGAGTAAAAATGACATAATTGAAAATCTTACAGCAGAAAATAATAAGTAAAGCAGCGATCTAGCATGATGATCTAGCATGACCAATTTAAAACATAGTGCAGGAACAATAAAGAAGTGACATAAAAATCATACTATATAAAAATAAAGCAGCGACATAGCATAAAAATCATAGTTCCGGAATAAAAAAGCAGTGATATAGCATAACGTAAAAATAGTAATGCAGAAATATTAATAAACCATAATTTACAAAATAATACTTGTGTGTCCAATTTAAATAGTAGTGGCCGAATAATACCAAATCGGAATATGTCATAATTTAAAATAACCTGTGCATGTTAAAAACAGTGACATACTGCAGAAAGAGTTAGAATGAGTTAAAGTGGCTGAAGTATTTAATAAAAATTTATGTAAAATATAGTACAATAATTTACTTTTTAATGAGGTCTGGTGGTTGCTTATCTGACCTGAACGGTTAACTGGAATTTAAGCTTTGAAACCAAAATGGAATATGACACTTTGACCAGATTTAAAGATCCCTTTTTTAAAATTAAAAAATGTTTTTGCGAAAAGGGCAGTTGGTGAGGGTGGCACTATGCTTATCGAATTGGACGTTGAAGGGTACATTAAAAGTGGCAGAGGGACATCCTAGAATTAAGTCGTGCAGAAGCTTCGTAGTGTAGTGTTCTCTGTTACACACACTCAATTTAAATCCTTTAAGCACAGGTTATAGTTTCACCGTTAGAAAGTTCCAGTAAATAATTTTTAGGGGCTATGGAGATGTACTGATCTACAGTGACGTTGGGTCCATACTGATCAGTTATCTCGTTTTTATAATGCACCGTGAAATCAGAGGACTCTGGAATGGATGCTTCGCTGGGTGAGGTTTTAAAAATGCCCGAATCCGTGTCAGCTTAGAGGGCTTGCTGTTTTAATTTAGAAAGCATGCCACATAGAGTGAGGCTTGCTTTGGCGGTGATGAATGTGGCCGCGACAACGTTAGCTTTAGGGTTTGTGGGGGTGAATCCTTTAACGGGTCTCTAAATCACTAGAATATGACCACGTGGAGGTCAGTGAGAATTTTGGAGCGATCGTTCGCTAAGTCCAGTAATTTTATGGGGTTGTCGATTGTTTGAGACACATATCTAGAAAGTCTTATGACAGCTTCCCCATAAATTATTCAAGGCCCCCTTCGAAGGGTTCTTTTAGTGACCCCTCTGCATGAAAAAAATCTTCGCAAAATTTTGATTTTTCGACGTCTGTGTTGATGTTGGATGGGAAACCTGAATATTTCTGTTTGGCCTCTAAGAAAGTTTCGATGTATTTTCCAAATAAGCTGGGGTCCTGGGTAGTGTAAGTAATATTTGCTGAATAGTGCCAAACATCGTAATATTTGAGAATTTTTTAGCCTTCAGAGACAGCTTTATACAATTCCAGCAACACATAAGAGGCTGTGAGAGCTCTCTGTGCTTCGGTGTGAGTACAGTCGCTCAAAAAAGTATCCGAACACTACGGTTAATTACAGAATTCAGAAAAAAATATCTGGCAACGTTTTTTTTTAGAAATTAATGATCTGGCAACCTTCGTGTACAGTACACCAAGGTTGCCAGATCACTATTTTCTAAAAAAATCTTTGCCAGATAGTTTTTCTGAATTCTGTAATCACCCATAGCGTTCGGATACTTTTTTGAGCGACTGTACATGATTTTCAATTATGTCATTTTTACTCTGATATCTTATGCTATGACTATTCAGGTTATTATTTTGATTAAACCTGAAATGTCGTTTTATTATGTGCTTTATACATCTGCTGATTATGCACAAGTGCTGCACAGAGGAAACAACAGTTTGTTGCGACAACGGTAGGATAGTATGGAGATGTAGAGGTTGGTAGGAGGAAGCAAAGTGCAGTGAATAATACTCAAAATAAGCTTCAGGGTGTAAATCAAAATTTTCTCTGATCATCCTGGGGTGCTTAACAGGGAAAACCCCACACTTACAAATGGCGAGATAGAGAGCGTTCACATCGAAATACTTCACGTCACACTTTTCGACCTTCGTGTCACAAAACAAGGAGAATATCTCCGTTTTCCCTTCCATAGAGGAAGTACCGCCTGCTAATTCTCTGCACCTCTTCTGCCGACTGATAAATGCGTGCAGCAGTGGGATCTGTTTTCAGTAACCGGTCGAAAACGTGTTCCCAGCACATTCTGTATCTGTGATGAGATCAAAGCTGTTGGATGCATCGCTCTCTATCCAGGGTCCTTAAATAATTTAACCTCATGGGTTGGCCTGTGAGAGGGTAGGTAATACTGGGACTGAAGCATTCGGGACATGAATGGAAATAACAACCTGCGAAATCCAGGGGCTGCTTGGTTTGCCAACACAGACCATCCAAATAATAAAGATCAACTTTGGTTTCACCCTCTGCAGAGCGTACGGTCTGGATGGTGAGATTTCCTGTCTCTGCTATGTACGCTAACCAGGCAAGCCGTTTCCTGCTCTGTCTATCGCCCGAGGAATAACCATTCGAGGGGTAAACGCCAATCACACCTTCGGGCATGAATTTCTGTCTGTAGGTCTACAGACAAGCCAAAGGAAGAGTAATTTTGGAAAAAGAGTGTAGAAGATGCTGGTACCATTTTTGCCGCAATCTGTCATCATACACGCCTGACAAGTACCCTTGCATAAGTGAGGCTTGTGATGAATGGGCTTGAGGCAGGGTACGCAGAAACTCAAAGTGCGGAAGTACCCTGCCAGTTTAGTGATGACGGAAAAGTGTTCTGAGTCGTGTAGTAGATAAATATTTTCTGCGTCTTTTTTACCTGCAAAGATGACTTAAAAGTCATCCTGTGCTTCGAACACGATGAATCTGCATTCAGGGTACAGGTACGAATGAAAGGTGTGAAGATTGTACAGCCCGCACTTGCCCTCGAACACCTCAGCCTCGCGATGCAAGGCTTAAGCCTCGTCTCACTGCTGTGGAAGCCTCCGATTGAAGAGATATTTGAACACTGCCTCTGTTATTTCACCCTTCTTCTTTTGACACAGGGTATGACTGACAACAAGACTTCAGGCGAGGCACAAGTTGTCATCATTTTGAATGGAGAACACGGCTATTTTGCTGTCAATAAAGGATGTGTTGGACACCAGAGGTTTACGCTGTGATCCAGGGGTGTTACCGACGCCTCCGGAGCGTTCCAGATCTGCAGCTGCCAGATAAAAATATAAATCTTCATCTGTACCGATCGCATTATTCGATTGAAGAATTTTCTCCACTGAGACCACAAATTTCTCCACCATGACCTCATTAGATGAGGTCAACGGCAGGTTGATGGGGTTCAGGAGGCATTTGGAGCAGATGCACAGTCTGACGTGACTGTATTCCTTCTCTGGCAATAGTTCTTCAAAAATACCACTTTGAACGTCCAGAAGAGTGCCCATGAATTCAAGCGGGTTCACATGTTCAAAGTTAATTAAATGAACCATGTGGTTCATGAACAACACCTTATATTTTGAGGATCGATAGCTGCTGCTCTACATAATCATGTAACCTGGTACATCAGAGGCTGCAGCCATTGGCATGGTAACGATGCTGAAAGTGCTTGGTTGCTGCTCCATTGTCATGGTAATGGTTGGCGTCCTTGGTGCAGACATGGCCGAGGGTACGCTCGCTCCTTCCCCGGTGGGCAGCAGTCTGCTGCACGGTGTTTCTGCTCTCTGGCATTTCGACAGTGGCGCCGCCTGTTCCAGTCATCTCTTGAGACTAAGCTGCGCCCTTGGCATGTTAGATGGTGAACCGGATACTTTGTGGGTGTGCGACGGACCCTCGGTAAATGGGACCTCTGATCTAGGGCGCTT